>FR990104.1:26035000-26635000 GCA_905404275.2 Hedya salicella
CTCATGTCTCTCATTTGATATATATCAGACTCCATACATAGAATTAAGTAAATCTTGTTTTCAGTAAAAGCACATGCCAGAGCGGCTTGTACGCACTGCGCTGGTCCACAGTGTTGGTGGAAGGAGCACTCAAGGGTACACAGGAAGACGGAGTGGATTACCCTGCCCTAGTGCTTGCGCAGGCCAACCTATTGGCCGTTGTCACCGCTAGCGGGGATCGGAGACAGAACGACAAAGCCTTTTCTCAGGTGAGCGGTTACATTTTACTGCATTGTCTGTAACACGGACTATGAAAATTTGGAACAGATAGAGAGGAAAACTCTAACGGGCAATATTATATGTATTTTGCTACACACTTGCAGAATTGCAAACTTGCAAAACCTGTATTAGGTATTACATGTTAGAAGTAAGGAAACAAATTATAGGCAACTCCTCTGGTATTGCAAATATTTATGGATGACAATGTCAACTTCCTATCAAGTTTCTCGTCTACTCATTTGCCGATTGGAGGACTTATACATCTTATTCCAGTTATTACTGGTAGAGCTATGAAACTCTGGCTAAGTTAGAAAACCAGCCTTAACTGTTACTTAGGGCGCGAACAGCATCACCAGTCTCTCACACTATTGAATGTCAACGGATGTAGAATGTTAAGCAGAGCGACAGAGATTTTCGTGTTACAGTTGTGCTAGAACTGCTAGAAGTAATGGACTACCGACAAAGTGTCTCTTGAATTATTTTGATTGTCTGAGTTTGTTTCAAGCGGCTCAGAAACGTTAACATGTTGGTATTTGCTACAGCTGCACGCGTCATGGCTGGCCATCGGCGACAAGCTGGGCAAGTGGCCGGAGGTGCTGCTGGCGCAGGCGCCCGAGTCGGGCCCGCACGTGTGCGTGGCTTTCTCCGCCCTGTGCCGCCACGCCAGGCTCAAGGGCGACGCCGCGCTCGTCGCGCCGCACAAGGTAACAGCTGTCGGTCCGATCGATGATCGTGGTCATATCCAAGGACGAAGTTCTTTCCTACGAAAGTCTTCTACGAATATCATGCGTATAGCTTATCGCTATACCCGGTATACCATCAATAGGATACCAGAATGCGCTACGTAGGAAGATCCACTCAAGGACTCTACCTGGTAAACTGATGATTTCTTCAGAAACGCTAGTTTCCCCGCAGCTGGACACTGGGCCGGCCAAGAAGTGCAGGCGTTCTAGCCAGGGATTAGAGCCAGAGGGGTCTGGACTTAAGTGCTAAAGCAGATGCTTATCGCTTTTATCTTAGCAGGCTCGTCTTTGATTTATTCCTATTCCCCAGAAGATTATAGCTGGACAAGTTCTTTCGTGACACCCTACCCTGGTCTACGGGGTGGGTATGAAGTGCGCGCGGTGGAGCACGATGACCCTGCCGCGCGCACACTTGTTACTCGGCCCCGCTGTTTCCAGACCATGGGAGTATCACGCAAGAACTTGTCAAGCTATAACTGTGCTTGATTTCAAGGTGAGATTCATTTGAAGTCAACTCGTGAGATGATGCTGACCTAAGCCTATTCACTATCGACTTAAAGAGATCCAAGTTATACTTCTAGAGGAAAATGTCACTCTTTTGCTGTCCTCATGAGCAAAACGCTTATTACAAATCAGTGGAGTATTGACAACATGAGGGCTGATGCTCAAGTTCAATCCGAGTGGCATTCCTTCATGAAAACTCATTCCTTCTCGATTTCATAACTGTTCTCTCACCAGGTCAAAATGCTGGAGAGCTTCACAAAAAGCCTGATCAGCGTAAAAGCACGGCCGAACGCCGCACACATTGCCGGCTGCAAAGACCTACTACACCTGCTGGACCGCGCTGAAGTCCACGAAACCCTGCTGCCAGCACTGCACAAGGCTATGCTCCGGAGCCCGGAGACAATCATCGAAGCCGTAGGAGAGGTTTTCGCGAACCTTAATGTGGATTTGGACGGGCTTGCTGTGGATATTGGAAAAAACTTGATAGGTGAGTATCGAATGCGTTTCCAAAGACAAAGATAGTCTCAGAAAAAAACAGCATTTTTTTTTATTCAAATCAAATCAAATTAAATCAAATCAATATATTCTTTCGAAATGTCAGTTACATGAGAGTGAATGTTTGCTGGGAGAAATACAATATGATCCAACATTTGCTGCAAGGATTAGGGAAACCCAGAAAAACCTAATCAGATCATTTAACTTAAGTGTAATATTATTGATAAAATCATCATTTTTAAAATTAAAATAATCAATAAGATAAATCCCAAAAGGATTGTCAATAAAAAATAAATAATCTAGAATGTGTCTAGAATAAAATTCTAAATGTCAGAGTATATAAAACAATTAAGATTAAAATAATAATAATACCTTAGGTATTCGTTAAAATTTTTCATATACCTACATGACGCTATAATTTACATTAATCCCACGCGGCTTCATCATTCATGTAGTCTTGTCTGCTATAATAAGCTTTAGAAAATAATTTTCGTTTCACAATATTTTTGAATTTACCAATAGACAACTCAGTTATGCTGCTAGGAAGTTTATTATAAAATCTCACACAGTTACCCATGAATGATCTCCTTATTTTATGGAGCCTAGTAGCAGGCACTGCGAGCTTATGCTTATTTCTAGTATTAATATTATGTATATCACAGTTCTTCTTAAAGTCGGTAATATTTTTATGTACATACATAATATTCTCATAAATGTATTGACAATGCACTGTCATTATATTAATGTCCTTAAACTTATCTCTAAGCGACTCTCTATAGTTCATTTTATATATCGCACGAACAGCCCGCTTCTGCAGAACAAATATAGTATTAATGTCGGAAGCACTGCCCCATAGTAAGATGCCATACGACATAATACTGTGGAAATAACTGAAATACACTAATCGAGCCGTTATCACGTCTGTTAATTGACGAATCTTACTTACTGCAAAAGCTGCAGAACTCAGTCTATTCGAGAGATTAGCAATATGGGGACCCCATTGGAGCTTAGAATCTAATGTTATACCGAGAAAGACTGTACTATTAACTAGTTCCAGTTCCTCACCTTTAACCATAACGCTTGCTTGCTCGTGTTTTACGTTACTCGTGACAAACTTAACACATTTAGTCTTTTTCTCATTCAACAATAAATTATTTATATCAAACCAATTTACTACTTCACAGATAGCATTGTTTACGTCATTGTAGGATCGATGATTTCGTACTACTTTGAAAATTAGAGACGTATCATCTGCAAACAAAACTTTCTCATGGTGGGTCTTTACGAGGTGTGGCAAGTCGTTTATATAGATAAGGAACAGGAAAGGTCCCAATATTGATCCCTGCGGCACACCCATAGAGACTAATGACCCCGGTGAACGCTTTCCATTCACGTCAACCCTTTGTATTCTACCATTTAAATAAGACTCTAATAAATTTAGTGCTAATCCTTTAACTCCATAGTGGTGTAGCTTCCTGATCAGTGTCTCATGATTAACGCAATCGAAGGCCTTAGATAAATCACAGAAGATGCCTAAAGCATCTCGCGATTCCTCCCAGGCATCGAAAATGTGTTTTACGAGCTCAACTCCGGCGTTGGATGTCGAGCGACCCCGCGTAAAACCGAATTGCTTACTATGCATCAAATTATTCAAATTAAAATGTTTTAACAATTGATATAGAATTAGCTTTTCAAAAATTTTACTAAATGCAGGTAGTACAGATATTGGTCTAAAGTTAGTGGGGTCAGAGGTACTACCTGATTTAAATAAAGGAGTTATTTTGCTCTGTTTCATCAGATTAGGAAACTCACCGCAGTCAACACTGTTATTGAATATTTCAAGATGGCGGACTTATTGTTATGGGTGTCGTTTTGTAGGTTTTTGGAGGTGTAGATTTTTCGTTTTGTAGATTTTCCAAATCCGCGGCTCCAAACACCTAAAATATGACACCATTTTCTATTTTTTTTTTTTAAATAAAAAATATATTCCGCCCTCGCCCGTCATCTTGAAATCCGACAAAAAAAGTTATATCTGCCATCGTCCTCGCCTGCAGCTCGGGCCTCTAACTCTCTCGTCCATCTATCGCTTACGCTTACTTCAAGAATGTGCAATCAAGGGCAACGATAAATACAGACCAATATTAACAAAAATATGTATACGCTAACCCTACTGTCATAGTAATAATAATAAGGTTTGTGGTGTTTACTTCTTTCTCCTTCTTTATCTTTGACTGTAGTATAAAATCCACATCTGTAACAATTTTTTTTCTTTTGCAGTAAATGTGCACTCTAAGGACGAGTGGGTGCGCGGCGAGGCGCTGCGGGCGCTGGAGCGGCTGGCGCGGCGCTGCTCGGCGCCGCAGGCCGCCGCCGCGCTGCTCGCGCACGCCTTCGCCGAGTACAACGGCGCCAGCGGCAAGCTCAGCTCCAGCGAGGACAAGATCGCCGTGCTCAGTGTGAGTACACAGTGGGACACTCGGCAGGCGCTGCGGGCGCTGGAGCGGCTGGCGATGTTTGAGCCGTAGCTTGAAGCTGGCAAGTGATGACGCATCGACTATTTTCCCCAACTTCACTAGTCTGTGTATAACTCCCATCTCAACGAACGAATATGTGTGGAGTGGACATTTCGCAAGTTGTGCCCTCGAATGTCTGTTCCTCGCGCGTACTCTCTGAATGCACCGAGTGTATGCCGGAAGTATAAAGCGACACTGTTACAGAGCGTGAGCACGCTGACGGCGCTGCACGTGGCGCCGGCGGGCACGGGCGCGCTGCTGGGCGCTGCGTGCGCGGGGCTGGCGCGCGTGCTGGACAGCGAGTCGCACGAGCGCACGCTGGTGGCGGCGCTGGACGCCGCGCAGGCCTGGGCCGCCAGGGCCGAGCCGCCGCTGCCGCAGCCGCTGCTGGACCTCTACACGGTACCTCACTCCGACACCCATCGGCTCGTCATTATCATACCAGCGTAAAGACGTCCGCTGCTGGAAAAAGGCCAAAGATCTCAAGGATTTCGATGGTTTCCGCGATCTTCATCAGATCGTGGATTCATTTTTTCGACGGCTAATTGACCCCTGAACGCGTGATGATAAGCGGCTATGGGGTCCAAGACGTAGCTCGCTAGTTCAGTAATAGTCAGATATTATTAAGACTATAATAATATCACGTGGCAACTAGATGAAGTATAAAGAGCATTCACAGTGACTACCTATCCCGATCGGATCTCGAGCTTCGCGCTTGATTTTGTTGCTCAACAATCCGATCTTTATTTCATCTGGTACCGCAAAGCTTTAGTGCTAACGTATCACGTGTCGTTCTAGAAAATTCAATCTGCCAAGAGCGCGACGGCGGGCGTGCGCGTGGCGAGCCTGTGCCTGCTGGCGCGCGCGCTGCGGCGCTGCGCGTGCCCGCCCGCCCCGCGCGACGCGCTGCGTCCGCCGCTGCTGCAGGCCGTCGCCAAGGCCGCGCAGCAGCCGCTGCAGGTAGGTGACCACTGTGTCCGGTCGGCCGGAGCGCGAAACTCCTCCCCGGTAGCAACAATAAAGCTGGGAACAAATTATCGGACGCGGCTGACGGCCGTAACTTAGAGGTATCTAGATAATGAATATACACTGAATAATTATCGCTTTTCTTAACTAAATATCAAAACATCGTAATAACTATTTCAAAATGTGAAATTAAAATTTTAATCGGCCAAGAAATACCCATAATATAGGCATTTTAAACTACTAATTAGACAGACAAGACCACGGCCCGTACGACTGTGCACACTTATCAGTCCGATAATGAATTCCCAGCTTAATGGTGGCACGTGTCGTGTTGCAGCACCCCGTGGTGCACGAGGCCGCCTGCGCGGCGCTGGCGCTGGTGCTGCTGGACGCGGAGCGCGCGCTGCCGGCGCACGCGACGTGGGCGACGCTGACGCACCGCGAGCGACACGTACTGCTGCAGGACCGCGCGCTCGCCGCCGCCTCCGACGATGGTGAGCCGGGGAGCGATGACCTTGACGAGATGCTATATTGCTCTCAATAGAAAGATCCTTTAGAATATTACCAATTTCAGATTTCGATTTTTATGGTCGCGATATACCCACTGATGCCAATTTTGTAAGCTCCATCGAGATTAGGAGCACGGCAGTAACGCCAAGTCGAGAAAAATCAAACTAAGCCTAAACTAACCTATTCTCAAAGCCATACGTGACATTTTCAGCCCCCTGTAATGTCATTGTTGATTATATTATTTACTTTTACAAAAAACGGACGCATCACAGTTCCATCACAATCAAAAAACAGTAATGATGCTTCACGTGCTTACCGTGCCTGTCGTCAGTTTTTTAAGATATCCCTCCTAATATTATTTATGAACGCGAAAGTCATACTTAAACCACTGGACCAATTTAGATGAAATTTGTTATGGAAATAATTTGAGACTCTAAAAAGGACGTAGTATAGTTTTTCACAGCTCCCAAGGGATAAATAAAATAGCTTCGCCTACACAGGCGAAGCCCCGGGAAAAATTCTCGCTTTGTATACATAGTAAAGTCAACTCTAAACAACTAAAGCCGCTTTATTTAAGAAATCCAACTGGAAATGTTTTCCATTCATGTCTAATTTTGATCAAACCTCGTATAATTTACTAGTCTCAAGTTCTTTACTAAGGAGGCAAACAAGCGTACGGCCTCTGCCTGGATGTTAAGCAGTCACCGCAATAATGAACGCTTGCAACACTGTCGCACTAAAGTCATCCAAATGTTATAATATACTACTCAAAACAATATAGGGGTCACTTTTGCGCGGAGAATTTTTGTTCAGTACATACAGAGACTACCTCCTTCCACTTGCTACGGTCCTGGCATACAACTGCCGCTTCAACAACGTTCATTAATCTCTCTATTTCTCGCATCCATCATATGACATACTTCATCTATTTTATCATTTCTTCCTCCCCTTACAATTAACGTAGCAAAGCGGCTCTCCGTAGCCCACTCTTCGCTCTCGCTGGGACCGAGACGTAATGGGTTGCGAACCACATCGCCGCCATTATGATTTTGAAATTATTGAAACTCATTGCGTTCCCACGAGCGGCTAGGGATAAAATATTCGAACCCAGCAGAGCCCCGCATACCAGGTAAGGGTTTAGCCTTATTCTGGGGTCACCTGTCCCAGGGCAATTCGGCACGCTAAACGACTAGACTCGCCCATAGCCGCGCATCCATCGGCACGGTATACCTTGGATTGGCAGAATAGGAGGAAGGATAACAGGGTAAAGAAAGGAATTGTACGAATTTAGACAGGAGAATGGGTTTGTTCAGTGTTTGTGGTTAAAATAAACTAATCTTATCTCAATGAGGGTTTTCTAAAATGGAAACATCACCAGTTGGTGCCACCATGACGTTTGTTTGTTTGTTTTTAAAATGTCTTTATTTGATAACAATATTACAATACATTATTTACATATTTAGTGTTAATTTCTTTTATCCTAAATAGTAAAAACATGTGCATACACTTAGTTTATTGAGTTATTTTTTTTTTATACCCACTTTAAACTTAATAAATACGCCACCATGACGTAAGGTCTAACTGACAAAAAGTGTCAACATCCACCAATCACAGCACAAGATTTTGACACTTCTTGTCAATTAGACCTTACGTCACGGTGGCGCCAGCTGGTAATATTTTCATTTTAGAAAACCCTCATTAAAACGAATAAAATAATTGACATAAATAGCTAAAAAAGACCTTTTTAGCTGGAGAGTATGTAAAATTAATTTTACCAACTCATGTATATTTTTACGTTACGATCAAAATTTTTAGTGGCCCCTATATTGTTTTGAGCAATATAGATTACCATGAAGGCTCCCCAAGACATTTCCAGCTGGCCTATACCAAGTGCTTTACATATTCCGCTATAACATTTACCCCTTTATAGTCCTAATGCAGGTGGTGGTGCTATGCAGATCAGTCTTGGAATTCTACTCCAGTGTCGCCAGTGAACAGAACTCGCCGGTGTACCGGGCGCTCGTCCTCATGCTGCTCTCGCCGTCCAAGCCCGTCCGGAGCCGGGCCCTAGAGGAAGTCAGGTCGCTCCTGGCGAACGAGGACCGGGCTGCGATGGCGAGGAGCCTGGTGGTAAAGCTGAACGAGGTCCTGGGAGAGGGCAAGGTGCTTAGCAGCAAGGAAAAGTCGCCGCCAGAGGAGAAGCCGGAGGTCACAGGGAAGATGATACTGGATTCTGTGCAGGCGCTGTGCTCGTTTAGAGGTGAGTTGCAAGTTGAGATACTTGATTCGTTTTTGTGGTTTGGTTTGACAAATAGGGAATATGCATGAATTTTTATTTTTTCTTTAATAAAAGCTCATTCATGTAACAAACAGTAGACAAAAATACATTTTCGAATAACTATAAAAATAACCAAGATATAAGCCATCAAACATTTCATTCTATCTTTCTAGCAAAACAGAATTTAATATGGAGTTTATATAGCCGGAGTGCACTATGATGTAACAGTGCATATCAGACCTCTCTGTCTAATTAGTAGTTTAAAATGCCTGAATGTACACAGAATGAATGTATTTCTTGGCCAATTTTAATTTCAATTTGACATTTTCAAATAGTTTTTACGATATTTGATATTTAGTTAAGAAAAGTATAAAATAAATTCATGCATGTTACCCTATTGGACGTAGACATTCGAAACGATCCAATCCGAACATAATTAGAACTCTTAGACATATGTGTTTACCTACCTAAGAGAGGCGTAGCGTCAGGAAAATTACAAAAGTAGATGATTTTTTTAGTACTTTGTGGCACTAACTCAGGTGTCGCCAAACTACAGCCCGCGGAAAGAGACCGTGCCGTTTTGTAATTAGTCACAAATGGGACCGCCTCACTAGGATTTACTTAAGAGTTCGAAATAAAACCAAACAATTTTTTTTTTATGTATTCATTTTTTACAAACTGACTGTAATTGGTCATAATCATAGCCACTCATGAACATAATAATCAAGTGCGTTTCTTATGCGTTATCTAGTTACCCCCTGAAGACTACTTAACCAATGTAATGTATTACCCCATGCCATGACCAGCCATGAACCTAAAATCTTGGCCCGCATGCATTTATATTAAGTGCAGTTTGGCCCTTGAGTCATAATGTTTGAAGACCCCAGCACTAACGTAACAATACTGCGACAATTTGGATGCGTTAGACAGAAAGAAAGAAAGAAAATAATTTATTCGATAGCATAGCATAAGCAAGTGAAAAAAATAAACAAATTATATACAAAAAAAAACTAAAACTTTGCTCCGAAATGGTCCCACCTCAGCATAATGCCGGCTCGGGAGCCAGCGCTGATCTTCCGGTGAGACCATGTGGCGCCACGGAGAGCCGCATGCACGAACATTTTAGATGTAATTTCTTGAACGCAGTGGACAGCGACCGTTAAAGTTGTGAAAGTGACAAGGAACTAAAATGGTCATTTACTTTTGCTGATAAGATTTTGATAAGAAAAACGATAAAAAAAAACATGCATGTACCCATTCGCCGTCGGTGGTAAAATATAATTTTCCATGGCAGGTTACTCGGAGCAAGACGCCCAGCTGCTGGCCCTGGACGCACTGCGCGCGAGCCACCACCCGCTGTGCGCGGCCGTGGACCGGCGCGCCTGGCCCAAGCTCGCGCGCTACCTGCGCCTCGACCCCAGGACGCTCGTGCCGCTCTACGCCGCCAACCTCAAGAACACCTACGTCGGCGGGTACAAGCCCAGCGAGGTCGGTACACACCGCTGACTTACTGTGATTAATGGACATCTCTAAAGACCTAAGTCACAAACACAGTGAACCAAGTCACAAAGCACGAAACCGCCACGTGTGAAATTTTAGTCACGTGTTAGAAGCACCTTTATCCCTTACACTTAGTCTGATAAGCGCCTCTGATACCATTGGAGGGATGAAGCCTAAAGAGTCACTCTCGACAATATCCTCAAAATTATATCAATTATCATTATTATTATATTTATTTGGAGAACCAACAGCTAATATTTTTCTATAAGTACGGTGACATGTAACTACAGTTACGGAAAGCACTTGATTGGATAATAATTTTGCCGTTTGTATTGATTTACTAAACACAAATATGCCGGGTCTAACGCGATATTTTTTATTTTGCATTATTATCCAACATTTAAACGCAGTTTGTTTCATCATTTTCTATAAAAAAATAACGCGTTAGACCCATCTGTTTTTTCTGATGATTAATGATGTCCTCGAAATTCTAAAGTGGCGCCAAATATTGCAGTATATCGTATATCTGTGCCACTTGACATGAAAAGAATGTCGTTTTTCTTTTTTTGTAGCTAGTCTTGTAGCCAAGATTCTCTTGTTGAGATAATGTTGAAAGTCTTTGACTTCGATATCGTTGCTCCTCAGACGCTATCAAACGTGGTGTCGACGTTGTCCTCCTGGAGTTCGGAAGTAGCTGGGGCGGCGGTGGCGACGGCTCTGCGCGCGCTGCAGGACCCCGCCCTGCTGCGGGTCACCCGCCAGGAGTACTTCACCTACCTCACCAGCGAGGGCGAGCTGTACGACAAGAGCTGCGTGCCCGGGTCAGTGGAACAAGGACAATCACATTTAAAGATGGCTGCTCGTCAGTAAATGCCATATCTACCCGGGTATTTGCTCATGAGCGCCCACTCTTGACAATACCTATCACTCACTCGGATTACACTGGCACGATTACATGGCGGGTAAATTTCTACGAGATCCCCGTGTGCCCTCGGCAAATGATATTTTATTTTAGGATCTGCTTTTCCCTTCGATATATCAGTATCTTCTCCAGCCCATATGCTTCCTTTATCCAGAACGTATCAAGCACCCAATTGTTACGTCACAGAATGACCCAAGAAAACACGTTATTAAAGCTGCATTACGACTACGACGCATTTATATAGTACTAGCTTCTGCCCGCGACTTCGTCCGCCTTAAATTCGTTTATCGCGGATAAGGGTTTTTTCGGGATAAAAAACAGCCTATGTCCTTCCCCGGGACTCAAACTATCTCCATACCAAATTTCATCCAAATCGGTTCAGCGGTTTAAGCGTGAAGAGGTAACAGACAGACAGACAGACAGACAGACACACTTTCGCATTTATAATATTAGTATGGATACTCGTTCTACTCGAGCCCACCCAGACACTATATTCCGAAGTAATTTTAATAACCAATGCAAGGTCGATGGCCGTGCTTGTAGCAATGTATCAGTAACAGTGCTTTCGCGTAGCACCGCAGGTGCAGCGCTTCATGACTCGGCTTCCATCTACGCAAGCCCAAGGGCCGCAAGGAGAGCCAGACTCCTCCCCATTTTCCCTCTTTCCCTTCCGCTACCCACAGCAAACTTTACAACTCGAAACACCCTTACCACTACGTCAACACATCCGAGCGCCCAGCGCCCCGCACACTGAGCAACATATCCATACGATTATTATAAATGCGGAAGTGTGTCTGTCTGTCTGTTACCTCTTCACGCTTAAACCGCTGAACCGATTTGAATGGAATTTGGTATGGAGATAGTTTGAGTCCCGGGGAAGGGCATAGGCTACTTTTTATCCCGGAAAAACACCCTTATCCTCGATAAACAAATTTGCGGACAAGTCCCGGGCAGAAGCTACTAGTTTATCATATTAAACTTGTAATATTTAGAAAGAAAATTCAAAATGCACCTATTTTGAACAAATAGATGTTTAGCGTGATCTCGAATCAGCTTAGCAGTTAAGGATTAGCTAATTTATTGCAATAATAGAAGGCGCCCGCAACTTCGTTCGCGGAGGAGAAAGGGTCATAACCCCTCTTTTTTTCTTAAGCATGGTCGGGTAAAAAGTATCCTATAACCATCTGGAGATACTCAGCTACCCGTGTACCAAAAATAATTGAAGTCCGTTTAGCCGATTTAGCGTGATGAAGCCACAACGACGCATACAAACATTTCATTTTTACAAATTTATAATAGTATAGATTTCTGACAGGAACGAAGACAGCAACGCCATGAACCTGAAGCGCGAGAGCAAGGCGTACAGCTACAAGGAGCAGCTGGAAGAGCTTCAGCTGCGGCGAGAGCTCGACGACAAACGCCGCCGCGAGGGCAAGCTGAAGGAGGCAAGTTCTTTACCAACCTTAACACTTTCGTCCTCGTCGTTAAGGGCCTACCTCGTCATTTGTAAATCACGCCCCAAACGCGGAGCCAGCCAATAAGCGTGATTTGTAATAGGGGCGCATTTATTGCTCGCGCGCATCAAAGAAAGAGAAAGCTAATACTCTACATGCTTGGGGTTTTTTGGCGTAAGCGCCTGATGTAAAAGTACCATGAAATCGAACATATTATTATGTTTTGTTAACATTTAAGTTAATCACTTAAAAGATAAAGGGAAGAATGACATTATAACATAATTTAGCCATTTATTAATCTGTCGTTTGTACAGACTAGACAAAAAACGGGAAATGAAGACGCGTTTTCGGATAACTTTTCTATCGAGGAAATTTCATTAAACATATTTCCGCGTTAATCACTGAATAGGTTATATAGTCAAGAAACACATATCTGAAAACCAGCCTCCTTTATACACTAGATTTGACAAAAAATGCGCTAAAAAATAGCTTCAATTTTCGATGCACTTTTTTTTAAATTATAAAATAGATGGGCATTTGACCTCAATCTCACCTGTTGTTAAGTGACGATGCGGTCAAGGATGTCCCCTTAATCTAGGAGTCCCTAGTTGGACGGACATACGTTCCAAGACAATTCATTTTGATAGACAATAGCGATGTTGCCTGATCTCAAAATTTGTAAAAATAGTGTAGTTTCCTGGGTAAAGAAATATTATTTTAATAAGTCCATCAGTTAAATTATCAAAAAATATTGGACACGTGTTTTTTTTTCTTTTGTTAGTCAAACAAAAAAAGACAAAGATAAAGCGCGTCAAAATTTGGGAGTGGGGCGCATAACGTTACGCCGCGCGAAAATTGGTCGCATGGCGTGACGTCACGGAGAACTTTAAACGGCTTCATATTTTTTTGTTTAATTGACAAAAGAAAAAATACGTGTCCATTATTCTCTGATAATTTAACTGACGGACTTATTATATTTTTTTAGGACAAGCCTATTATATAAGGTCCTGATAAAACAAGAAAAATAAGAAACTAAGTTAAAATTTTAGCCCTTAAAGTTGGGTGGGAACGTACATTTTTAAATTATGAAAATATTAATGACTAATAATACCATTGAATAACCCATAAAATGTATGGTAACTTGACTTTAGTTATGACACCGTTTCGATAAACGCAAGTTTAAACATAGCTGCAGAACAAAGGTCTTAATTTCCTCATACAGGGTACTAACCGTGTGACGTCACTAAGCTAAGCTTTAGTATGAAGCGTTTTTTGGGAAAGTCCAAAACGTTTTAACATTGTTGTTTCTCGGGGAGTTTTTATGAGATTGAAGTAGTTTTTTAACCAATATTTTAATTATTGAGAGGTTTTTCTATAACATACCACAGAAAATACTAGATTGTTTGACAAGGGGCTAAAATAAGCCACTATGACACAATTTGATTATTTGGACGAGCTCACGCAGTGAGCGAGGACAAATATGTCTTAGTGTCATAATCGTTTTTAGCCACGTGTTTAACACTCTGCTTTTCACTTTGACTGCGAGAAAATAAAAAAGACTTTACATTAAAATTGTATATTTCATGAAAAACTAAAAGTACAGTTTGAGCAATTCTATCAGAAAGTTTGGCCAATCTGATGGTTTGTATGTTTTTAATTTTCGTAAGGAGTATGTAGCTGGCTGCAAGTTTTTTTTTTTCAGTTCATAGAAATTTGTATGGGGTTATATGGCGTTCTTTTAAACCCTAGGGGCTAAATGTACTATTTTAGGCTCGCATCGTGAAGTTAATATGACGTACTTTTTGAGCAAGAGAAGTGAAAAAGTTGTTAAATAGCCTATTCGTCGGGTATTCATAATTTCATACATTTGGCCAACATCTCAAGTTATAAGTCGCTGTTTCACCATCACAGTCCAATGCGTCTAAACGTTAGATAATTGACTGCCAAGCAGCAAAGTGATACGGCGGGACCCAGACGCCACAGCAAGAAAATTCATTTCATAGGTTATTCAATGGTACCTATTATTATTAATTAATTAAAGGATTTGCGTCATAAAAACTACAAAATTGTTTCATTATTTGAGTACAGTCAACATCCCTATTCTACATAAAAGCTGTTAGTCCGCGATAGCACATCGCTTCAAATTGTAATAATAGCAGGTGGGGTAAGGGAAACATAATATATTTCGTGGGGAAAGAGGAACCATGCAATTGGTCCAACTCTATTTCCATGGACACATATATCAGTTTTCAATATCACATTTACATCGTTTCTCTTACCCCACCTGACCTTAGTTGTTTTCTTTCATAGGCGCCACAATCGGCGAAACAGAAGGAAGCAATAAAAGCTCAACTGGCCAAGGAGAGCGCTATACGAGATAGATTAACTGCCGTAAGTATCTGTATATTCACTGGGGTACGGTCGGCCAAGAAATAAATAATTATATGTTTAGCTGTAAGAATTAAATGTCTGTATATATTAGATATAAAAACGTGATACGGGCTATTTGACAGTCACTGAATCGAAAACTATATTCTTTAGATTTTTTGTTTGTGTCGTTGAAGCTTCAGCAGGCTAAACGGCTAAACGAAGTCACGACGAAACATACAAAAAAATCCAAAACAAGATACGATTTAGTGACCTGTAAATAAAATAGTCGCGTACAATTTTTTTTTGTTAATATCTTCATTTAGCTTCTGCCCGCGAAATCATCCGCCTTAAATTCGTTTATCGCGGATAAAGGTATTTTTCCGGGATAAAAATTAGCCTATGTCCTTCTCCGGGACTCAAACTATCGCCATACCAAATTTCATCCAAATGGGTTCAGCGGTTTAAGCGTGAAGAGGTAACAGACAGACAGACAGACACACTTTCGCATTTATAATATTAGTACGGATAGATGTTTAAATAAAACGATTTGACGGATTATATCGCGCATATTATGTCATTTGAGTTCCCAACGTTTCGGAAGCTTTTCAGCTTTCCATGGTCACGGGTTGACTGAGAAAAGATATATTTTTCTCTGTCAAAGTTACAATTTGTGTAAACTACCCACTTTGAGAAAACAAAGGTGTAAATACATGCCAGATGGGCCTAATCTATAAAGACAGTTACATATTGTGCCAGAATGGATTAATTATTTATTAGTATAGATGTTCATAAAAGACCAGACGAGTGTCAGTGTCATGATAAGACATCGCTAGCGATGTGGTGTACAGTACAGGTGTGTTTGTGTTCCAGCTAAACACTCAGGTGCAGATCGCGGTGCGGCTGCTGGACGCGGTGGGCTCCGGCTCCGCGCATGCGCTGTGCCTGCACGCGCGCCGGGTAGTTCCCGCTTTGTTAGGTGAGTCTTCTATACTATTACGAAGTTGTACACATTTAATGGTACATACAAGATATTTTCAAAAATATAAATGAAACGGACTATTCGAAGATCACAAAATCCACAGATGGTTATAGGACACTTTTGACTCGACTGCGTTGAAGAAAATCTCACATCTTTGCCGACAGTTGTGCCTACCTCCTAAACAATATCTTTTACACACATAAGGACCAATAGGCATAAAACGACTAATACGCATTAGGACCCTTACGCATACGCATTTGGAGCCATACGCACGTTCGAACCAACCGGAAAAAATGGTCATGTCGTCCGATCAGTGGGTTAACCCGGAAATTGAGAGTAGCAGAAGAAACCATTAAAAATAATAGAAGTGCATTAAGACGTTTAAAAGACAACTTTTTTCGGCGATGTCGCACTTGCATTGAGCAACAGGGGGGCCATTTTGAAAATTTCTTGTAATTAAACACCTTGTAATTGGTTTTACTTTGTTTGTATTAATCATCATGTAAATTAAAATTTTGCACTTACCACATTTAGATTTAAATTTTTTGATTGAAGCCTTATGAAAAATAAAATGAAATTTTCAGGGTAGCTACCTGATAGATAGAGCAAGTTTTTAAAAGCCAAACGGTATTTTTTTTATATCATTTTATCTTTTTAAGGCCTCTTGAAGTTGTGAACATATTGGGTAATTTTATCATTCTTGCCATTTCATTTTTTTTTATTCCATTCAAAGATCTAACGATAGTAAATCTTACCATACTGAATTGGCCTATCTATCAGCTTAGCACACAAAAAAAATCAATCATCTACCGCAATAATTCACGTCACCATAAATAAAAATCTCATCGTACTCGGCGATAGGTGAAGAATTTAAAAAAAAGTCATAACTCCGAAAATACGAAAAATCGCGGAACATACATGGGGGTGATTTAGATAGCCCTCTAGGTCCTCTACGTTCCAGCTTCAGTATATCACTACTTCTTGGGACAACCTGTATAAAAGGAAAAGGTCTTAAGTCAATGTTAACTTATCTGTTTTAAAGACCTTTTTAAGCATTTTGGAAAGTTTCGGCAATTTGTTCATCAGTAGTCGGACCACATGGCCAGAGTGAAAAATTAAATGAAGCTTAATCGTTGTAGTATTTGGTCTTATATGCGTAACAGTTGATTTGCGCATTAGTCTATTTGCCATTATAGCTAGTAATGAAAGAAACATCCTTTTAACCCTGTTCTGTTTGTAAATCATTGTTTTTTTTATGTTGATTTTTTTCATTTATATTGCGCCTGTTTCATTATTTATAACTGTTATTACACCCCTATCAAGTAAGACGCCTGGGATTTAGTCTGTAAGTCTATTGTTTTATGGTGATAAATAATAGTTAATATTTTCTTCTGTTTCCGCGATTATTACTCATTGAAATAAAACAATTTAACGGATTATATCGCGTATATTATCTCATTTTAGTTCCCGACGTTTCGGAAGCTTTCCAGCTTTCCATGGTCACGGGAGGACCATGAAACAGGAGGTCATGGTCCTCCCGTGACCATGGAAAGCTGGAAAGCTTCCGAAACGTCGGGAACTAAAATGAGATAATATACGCGATATAATCCGTTAAATTGTTTTATTTCAATAAATAATAGTTAGCTAAAAAATCTCTAAATTTTGTCCATTAGATTTCTAAATGTATTGAAATGTTCAAATATTAGCAACGACGAATAAAACCAGAGGACAGTGAACCACCGTGCTAAAAAATGTACCCTGGTATTTGGAACGCCATTCCAGATTATGGTAGGATTTGAAGATCCACCAAAAACGACTTTTTGTT
Organism: Hedya salicella; assembly: GCA_905404275.2. NCBI lineage: Eukaryota > Metazoa > Arthropoda > Insecta > Lepidoptera > Tortricidae > Hedya > Hedya salicella. The sequence continues at coordinate 26,052,318 of FR990104.1, forward strand.
TAAGCGTTATGGTGGTCATACACTATCCTTCCTATCGTCCAATCGGTATGACGCTGGCTGGATCCAATCTGTTTCGTTCGTCTATATACACCACACACGATCACTTTAAATTGTGCAATCGGCAGCGACGTTCAGTTGAAGCCATGGCGTCATCGGTGACAGACGACGATGTTTTAGCCGTTTTGGGCATTTTACTCGTGAAAATGAGACAAAAGAAAAGAAAAGATCGAGCAGAGTGGTGGATGCAAACAGTGGTTAATGAAAAAAAAAAACATTTTACTCAAGAATTGGGGATTACGCCAAAAGGTTATCGTTATTACGTACGTTTACGAATGAATGACGAAACTTACATACCGCCATACACGGTCCAATCGGCATGATCCAGTCGCTATGATCAAGCCAATATAATCGAAATTCGATTGTGCCGCCAAGTATAACTGTCATGCCAATCCACTCCCACACACGGTCAGTTCTAACTGATCCAATCGGTAGCGTCATGCCGATTGGACGATAGGAAGGATGGTGTATGGCCACCATTAGCGAAATCCGTCCATCCGTTCAACTATAACTATTTAAACATATCGTGCGAGTTAAATTTGGCCCACTTCCCGGTCTCCGATTAAGCTATGTAAGTCAGCTGACAATACAATAGGGATGTTGACAACTTTTTCCCAAAAACGCTCCATACTAAACCCTAAGGCCGGTGTGACGTCACACCTCTACCTTGTATGGGGAAATTAAGAACTTTGTTCTGCAGCTATGTTAAAACTTGCGTTTATCGAAACGGTTTCATAACAAAAGTTACCATACATTTCATGGGTTATTTAATAGTATTATTATTAATTAATATTTTTATAATATTTTCTTCTGTTTTCGCGATTATTAATGTTAATATTTTCATACTTTGAAAATGGACTTTCCCACCTAACTTTATAGGCTCATAAAACAAGCCACAACTCTTGTTTTTTTTTTTTTAAATTTATTTATTTCGCCTCAAAATTGTATTATTATTTGAATACAGTCAACATCCCTATTATTATGACACCATCGAGCTGATCTGATGGAGCCGGAAGTTGGTCATGGGAACTCTGTATTAGAATAACGCAATCCTGCCGAGTTTGGGTTCTTTAGAGTCGTCTCGGTGAGTAGTTGATAGATGTTTAATGAAAAGTATATTCGGAAGTATAGCTTGTCACAAAAATGTAATTTTTTGACAGAGTGTTATTGCTGTATGTGGCCTTAAAGAACAGCACAGATACAATAGTAATGTTGCAGGAGCCCTGCGGTCCCCGCTGGGCGCGGCGCCGGCGCGCGACGCGCACCGCCGCCTGCCCGTGCTGCAGCCGCTGCCCCTGAAAGAGCAGGTCCACATGCTCACCATAAGGTAACTTTATGTGCTGTTACAGCTTGATTTTGTTCAGTGTCATCGCCCGTTCCTAGTGGCGTGCGGTCCGTACAACGTGCTCGTGAGGAATCCGCATAATGTTACCAGCGTATACCTGAGGTCATTAGGACCAAAAAATGTTAGACGACTCCAAGCAAATCTAGCTTAGTCTTGAAGATATTATCAATTTTGTGATTACTAAAGTGCATTAAGCTCTTTTGATTGCGACGTTGCCTCGTATGTTTTCAAGTGTCGTGTCGCTATTGACAGACATGAAAGTGACAGCTACCACTCACTAAAGTCATCCTTTTTCGGAAAAATAATTGTTACCATTTTATTAAAAGGGATACTTTCATAGAGAAGCGAAAGTTATTCAAGTAAAATCAACAAAACAAGATTTAAAAGCTTTTCTTTTTGTTGAATTTGATTTTAAATTTACATAATTACACTCAACGGCAACGTCACATTTGTATAAACATACAAAATGGTAGTATCGCGGACAGTAGATCTTATCAACCCTCTATTTTTCAGACTGCACAGACCGCAGTGCGACCTGGATCCCGCGTGGGAGCAGGAACACCTGGACAAGGCGGTGATGCGCACCATCATGCTGCTGCACGAGCACACGGTGGGCGGCAAGGAGCAGCCCGGCAGGCCGCTCGACGCGCCCGGCTTCTGCTATGTCTTTTCTCTGCTCAAACTTGGTGCGTTGTCTGTCAACTTTGTTATATTTAACATCTTTTTGCTACAATCCTTTAGCCACGTCCCCACTCCTTGCCTCACGTGGCAACTCGCTCTGTGTGGACGCGCCTATTCAGTTTCCGCACTTGAGTAGGTTATGAACGTGAATTAAACGATGATTATTTTAATCCCCACAGGCATGTCGCTGAACCCAGTACAAGATTCGTCGAGCACGATGCTGGCGGGGATGGGCGTGGTGACGGCGCACGCCGCGCTGCGCGGGTCCGAGCCGCTGCGGCAGCCCGCGCTGTTCCCCACCGACGACATGTTCCGCACGCTCATCGACCTCGTCGGTGAGTGTATGTCGGGCCATGGCCGGCTGCAGTAGTCGCTGTACGATGCTGGCGGGGCTGGGCGTGGTGACGGCGCACGCCGCGCTGCGCGGGTCCGAGCCGCTGCGGCAGCCCGCGCTGTTCCCCACCGACGACATGTTCCGCACGCTCATCGACCTCGTCGGTGAGTGTATGTCGGGCCATGGCCGGCTGCAGTAGTCGCTGTACGATGCTGGCGGGGCTGGGCGTGGTGACGGCGCACGCCGCGCTGCGCGGGTCCGAGCCGCTGCGGCAGCCCGCGCTGTTCCCCACCGACGACATGTTCCGCACGCTCATCGACCTCGTCGGTGAGTGTATGTCGGGCCATGGCCGGCTGCAGTAGTCGCTGTACGATGCTGGCGGGGCTGGGCGTGGTGACGGCGCACGCCGCGCTGCGCGGGTCCGAGCCGCTGCGGCAGCCCGCGCTGTTCCCCACCGACGACATGTTCCGCACGCTCATCGACCTCGTCGGTGAGTGTATGTCGGGCCATGGCCGGCTGCAGTAGTCGCTGTACGATGCTGGCGGGGCTGGGCGTGGTGACGGCGCACGCCGCGCTGCGCGGGCCCGAGCCGCTGCGGCAGCCCGCGCTGTTCCCCACCGACGACATGTTCCGCACGCTCATCGACCTCGTCGGTGAGTGTATGTCGGGCCGTGGCCGGCTGCAGTAGTCGCTGTACGATGCTGGCGGGGCTGGGCGTGGTGACGGCGCACGCCGCGCTGCGCGCGTCCGAGCCGCTGCGGCAGCCCGCGCTGTTCCCCACCGACGACATGTTCCGCACGCTCATCGACCTCGTCGGTGAGTGTATGTCGGGCCGTGGCCGGCTGCAGTAGTCGCTGTACGATGCTGGCGGGGCTGGGCGTGGTGACGGCGCACGCCGCGCTGCGCGCGTCCGAGCCGCTGCGGCAGCCCGCGCTGTTCCCCACCGACGACATGTTCCGCACGCTCATCGACCTCGTCGGTGAGTGTATGTCGGGCCATGGCCGGCTGCAGTAGTCGCTGTACGATGCTGGCGGGGCTGGGCGTGGTGACGGCGCACGCCGCGCTGCGCGGGCCCGAGCCGCTGCGGCAGCCCGCGCTGTTCCCCACCGACGACATGTTCCGCACGCTCATCGACCTCGTCGGTGAGTGTATGTCGGGCCGTGGCCGGCTGCAGTAGTCGCTGTACGATGCTGGCGGGCTGGGCGTGGTGACGCTGCACAAGTATCAAACATTCATGCAAATTACAGTAAAACCACGAATATAAGTTACATCGGCAATTTTCGGCCACGCCGACGAGTGCTAACAAGTACCGAATGAAACCGAACGTGTGAACATTTCAATAAAGACCTTGTTGCACTATACCTACGGTACATATGCAATGACAGGTGAACTCGTGCGCTCGCTCATGGCGACTGACGCGGCGCCAGACAAAATGAAGGGCGCCGGCGTCGCGCGCAAAATTTTGGCCAATGGGCGTTGAAGATTTTACCCGCGCAAACGCGCTGCCTTATAATTGGTTAATCTGTTTTCAAAAAATGCTTTCTGCGCAGGTACATCGTTGGAACTTATATTTGTGGTACTACCGTACTATAGTCATGTGCCGTGCAACTAGAATATAACAACCAAATTGTCTGAATTTTTGCGGCAAAACATAACACTGTCACAATCTAACTAGTGTTAGACGCATTTTTTATCGATACCGATACTTGTGAAATGGAATAAATAGATTGCGACAGTCTTATGTATTGCCGCAAAAGTTCCGACTTTGTTAAAATTTTCCTTAAGCTTCAAATAAATTTCGTATTTGCAGGAAGCACGAAGGGGCGCGTCCAGGCAGCGTGTATAGTAGCTCTGCTGGAGACTGGCGACATGGCGGCCGGTGCTCCGGTGACGCACGATGACGTCGTCTGCTTACTAGCGGGCCTGCAGAACCCACTCGAGGTAATATTCAAAGATGCTCTTGAAATATTTCCACGAGTAATGATTTCTCCGAGTGTTGTTAGAACCGGCGGCTGGCAGAAAGATTCTCCACTACAAACGAAGAGCCAAAGAGGACAAGCGATCCTCTCCTTCCTACAGGGTGGACCAAAGATCTTGTGTGGGTCGCGGAACGCCGGTCATAGAGACAGGTATATTTGCAACGGTTTTTCGGTTGATATGATGATAAATAAAATAAATAATAAATAAATATTAGGAACAATCTTACACAAATCATCTTAGTCCCGGTAATACAACATTTGTGCTCACACACATAAACTCATGCCATGGCCGAGATTCGAACCCAGGACCGCCAGCTTCCTAAGCCATTGTGTAACCAATTGAGCGAAACGTATTGTCAAAATATGATGATGAAATAATGTTAAAGTTTACGAAGTCACACGAGGTCAAATGAGTTATAAGAAACACATGGCATAAACGCAATAGACTATTCAACAACTGTTTTCTGTGATAGAACGACCTCTAAATAATAAAAAAATTGGTGAAAAATCTACTCAAATGTCGTAAAAACTTCCCGAGACACAACAATGATTAAATCACATTTTTGAACTCTCCCAAAACACGCTTCATACTAAAGTTTGCTAGCTTAGGGACGTCTCACGGTTAGTACCTTACATGGGAAAATTAAGAACTTTGTTCTGCAGCTATGTTAAAACTTGCGTTTATCGAAACGATTTCATAACAAGTTACAATAGTTTTTATAGGTTATCCAATGGTATTCTTAGTTATTAATATTTTAATACTTTAAAAATCTGATAGTCTTCAATGATTACGTAACGGAAGCCATGGCGGGGGGTAGCCAGGTGGACGTCATTTACACAGACTACAGTAAGGCATTTGATCGAATTGACCACAATCTGCTTATTTTGAAACTCTATAACATGGGCATTCAGGGTGACCTACTGCGATGGTTTTCATCATATATTAACAACAGGTCGCAGGCAGTTGTTATTAACAATTATATGTCTAGTTGGGTGACCGCTCCAAGTGGCGTCCCCCAGGGATCATTGCTAGGACCTTTGCTTTTTAATATTTTTGTTAATGACATCAGTGACTATTTGCTTTTTCTGAATTACTCTGCTTCGCTGATGACATGAAGATCTTTGCCAAAGTTGAGTCTCTTCAAGATTCTGCACTTATCCAAGACGACCTGTCGTGACTTGATGCGTATTGTCAATTGAATAAATTAGACGTTAACTCGTGGAAGTGCTTCACGATAACCTTTTCAAGACAGCGGTGCCCAATACCAACTACATATAAGCTCAAAGACCAGCTGCTGAAAAAGGTGTCATCTGTGAAGGATCTAGGTGTTACCCACGACTCGAAGCTCCTGTTTGACATCCATGTTAATAATATTGTTGCAAATGCTACCAAATCATTAGGTTTTATTTTGCGTAATTCATTGAATTTTACACGAGCAAAAACTATTAAAATACTCTTCTGTACGTATGTCAGAAGCAAACTCGAGTATGCGTCCCAAATTTGGAACCCTTGTTACAATACCTATGTAGACAGAATGGAACGGGTCCAGAAGAAATTCATTAAATACCTTTGTTTCAAATTAAAAACTCCGTTTGTGTCAGTTAACTATGTTAATATGTGTAAGAAGCACCATCTCGTTCCCTTATACAAGCGCCGGGAAATTGCAGATATTGTTTACATCCTTAATATAACGAACAACAATGTAGACTGCCCGAAATTACTCTCTGGACTTTCCTTCAATACTCCATCCAGGCTAAAAAGACATTTCCCTCCCCTCTCAATTCCCTTTTCCTCGCGTAATTATAGGAAGAATAGCTTTCTGTTACGTGCTGGCAAAAGTTTGAATAACCTAACTAAAGAGCTGGATATCGATATTTTCAATAGTAATATCCCAACTGTGCGGCGTAGGATAACGGACGGTTTCTTTGAATGAGCGTGCCGTGACCGGAGCATTGTTTGTTGAATTTAATTTAATTTTATTTGGTTGTAGTTTAAACTTGTTGCAGTTTATTTCACTTAGTCATAGTAATCACTAGAAGGCTCTGCGATGTTGTGCATTATGTGAGCGTCTCTATTTTGTATCATGTTACTACCGGTGGGAACCTGTAATTGGCTTTCTGATACTTATTCTATGCCGCAAATGTATTACTTTTAGCTGTTGGTTCTCCGAATAAATAAAAAAAATAATGATAATAATAAATATGAACTTTCCCACCCAACTTTAAGAACTCATAAAAAAAGCCACACTTAAGATATCGTACTGAAAACGTAGTTCCTTATTTTGCTTGTTTTTTACTTATTCATAGGTTTGCCAACAGATACAACACAGTATAAAATGACACTGATATTATTTTTTATTTTATTTTATTTTATTTTTTATTTTGTCATCAGCGAAGCAGAGTAATTCAGAAAAAGCAAAACAGTCACTGATGTCATTAACAATAATATTAAAAATCAAAGGTCCTAGCAATGATCCCTGGGGGACGCCACTTGGAACGGTCACCCAACTAGACATATAATTGTTGATAACAACTGCCTGCGACCTGTTGTTAATATATGATGAAAACCATCGCAGTAGGTCACCCTGAATGCCCATATTATTGAGTTTCAAAATAAGCAGATTGTGGTCAATTCGATCAAATGCCTTACTGTAGTCTGTGTAAATGACGTCCACCTGGCTACCCCCCGCCATGGCTCCCGTTACGTAATCATTGAAAGCTATCAGATTAGACACCGTAGACCTCCGTTTAAGAAAACCATGTTGATTAGTACTAAAATAGTTCTTGATTGCATTGTATACTTGGGTGTAAACAAGTTTTTCTAATACTTCAGATATGATATCAAATAGACATAAATCTGACAAGATTTTTTATCCAATTACAGGCAAACACAGCATGCACTTTCTATAAGCTAGCTAAGCAATGTAAAGTAGAAGTTTATCAGGATCTCATACAATGTTTACATATTTTGAGATCAGGCATCCATATTATCCCCCAATAGGGTACATGCATGAAAATTTTTATTCGCTTTTATTAACAAAATCATAATACTGTGAAAACTATTTCAAAATGTGAAATTAAGATTTAAATAGGCCAAGAAATACGTAAGATATAGGCATTTTAAACTACCAATTAGACAGAGGTCCGACGTGCACTGTTACGTCATAGTGCACTCTGGCTATATGAAGTCCATATTAAATTCTGTTTTCCTAGAAAGTGATAGAATGAAATGTTTGATGGCTTATATCTTGGTTATTTTTATAGTTATTCGAAAATATATTTTTGTATACTGTGTCTTTCATGAAGGAGCTTTTAAGAAAGCAAAAATGAAAATGGATGCATATTCCCTATAATAATGTATGTTGCGGGGCAGGTGGTGCGCGACGCGGCGCTGCGCACGCTGCTGCGCGTGGCCGCGCGCCTGGCGCCGCTGTTCGACACCAAGGACCAAGCGCTGGAAATCACCAAGCGCCTGCTGGTCGCGACCTTCGACGTTTCTGAAGATAATAAGTGAGTTTATTCATTACTAGGTGGCGCCCGCAACTTCGTTCAAGAAGGAGAAAAACTCATAACCCCTCTATTTTTCTTGAGCGTAGTCGAGTAAAAAGTATCCTATAACCATCTGTGGATATCAAGCTACCCGTGTACCAAAAATAGTTGAAATCTGTTTAGCCGATTTGGCGTGATGAAGTCGCAACGACACATACAAACACAAAAATCCAAAAAAATATTTTTTGTTTTTGACTTCTAAATAGTCCGTTACGATCAATTTTTGTGATAATATCTCCGATGTACAGATGTTTCGTTTATACTCCGAAATCTTGAATTTCAAAGTTTGTATCATGCCGTCTCTCTCGCACTCGTATTAAAATATATGTCAGTGAGTGGACCCTCGCCATACGAACTTCGAATCGATCTACGTAGTAGGCCCTCAGGTTTTCTGTTGTAGAAGAAAATCAGTCTTACGCGATGCATGGCTGGCTGTCGTTAAATGTTTAAGAGGTTACACGCGCATATCTCCTGTTTTGGGTTGCAGAAACTTAAAAGTAAATTCTCTGAGTGGGCTTGCCTTGCGCACTTTAGTCTCCCGTAAAGAGCGCGTCAGGTAGCGACGTTCGACGCCTTCGGCACTACGCGAAGCTCGGTTCTCGGCTTGAATGTGTAGACTACTCGTTAACACGTTCGCTGACACTCATTTACGTATTTTTTTCTTACTATTGGTCTGTGACACACGTTATCAGATCACTTACTGTCCTCAAATGTGTCAAAAATTGCTGTATTTGATAATTTTAAATCAGCTTCCTTTTCGAAATGTCAAAACGCTCCGTTACTATGAAGTTTATCGAAAAAAGACGTGCATAGTCAAACAACTTTCCTTTTTCAGTTTTAGTAAAATTTAAAATGTTTAAGGTGAAATAATTGTCAGTTTTTTTTATTACCTGTATTTTCAGTGTTTAGCGAAAAATAATTTATCTGTACTATTGTCCAATTTGGGTTGACAATGGCGATGACTAATTTCTGGCGTATGTTCTATACTCTTTGAATGTAACAGGAAGTTAGCCACGGAGCTGTGGGAGCTGGTGCCCGAAGCGCATGAGTGGAGCTCCGACGGCGAGATGTTCACGCTCATGCTGAACGAGGTGCAGCACCCCGCCGAGCCCGTGCAGCGCGCCGCGGCCGCCGCGCTGGCGCACCTCGTACACGCCGCCGACGAGCGCGCAGAGCTGCCCAACGGGCAGGGGGCGGGGGAGGGGGAGGGGGAGGGCGACCGCGCCAAGCACGCGCCGCCGATGACGCGCGCCCAGGTGCTGCGCGCGCTGCAGGACATTTACTCCGCCAAGTTGCCGGTGAGTAAGAGTTTATTTGGTTTATATATGCTGGTACTTATTAAGGTTCCGTATCTCAAAAGGAAAAACGGAACCTTTATAGTATAACTCGTGTGTGTGTCTGACACAACCGATTTGCTCCGAAACTATTGAACTGATTTGAGTTCAAATTTGGTACTCGCTGAAAAGACTTCGAACTCCATAACCAACTATCGTCTCCTGTGGCAGCTGATCCCGGCGAAGGTGGACCAGTTCGGGCACGAGGTGTCCGCGGCGGTGGACGAGCACGGCGCGCGGCGCGGCTGCGGGCTGGCGCTGCGCGCGCTGGCGCCGCACCTGCGCGCGCACCACGTGCCCGACGCCATGCGCTTCTTCGTGGAGCGCGCGCTCGCCGACCGCCACGACGACGTGCGCGACCAGATGCTCAGCGCCGCCATGGCCATCGTCGAGCTGCACGGCAAGGTGGGTGTATAGCTTCACTGCGGGCTGGCGCCGCACCTGCGCGCGCACCACGTGCCCGACGCCATGCGCTTCTTCGTGGAGCGCGCGCTCGCCGACCGCCACGACGACGTGCGCGACCAGATGCTCAGCGCCGCCATGGCCATCGTCGAGCTGCACGGCAAGGTGGGTGTATAGCTTCACTGCGGGCTGGCGCCGCACCTGCGCGCGCACCACGTGCCCGACGCCATGCGCTTCTTCGTGGAGCGCGCGCTCGCCGACCGCCACGACGACGTGCGCGACCAGATGCTCAGCGCCGCCATGGCCATCGTCGAGCTGCACGGCAAGGTGGGTGTATAGCTTCACTGCGGGCTGGCGCCGCACCTGCGCGCGCACCACGTGCCCGACGCCATGCGCTTCTTCGTGGAGCGCGCGCTCGCCGACCGCCACGACGACGTGCGCGACCAGATGCTCAGCGCCGCCATGGCCATCGTCGAGCTGCACGGCAAGGTGGGTGTATAGCTTCACTGCGGGCTGGCGCCGCACCTGCGCGCGCACCACGTGCCCGACGCCATGCGCTTCTTCGTGGAGCGCGCGCTCGCCGACCGCCACGACGACGTGCGCGACCAGATGCTCAGCGCCGCCATGGCCATCGTCGAGCTGCACGGCAAGGTGGGTGTATAGCTTCACTGCGGGCTGGCGCCGCACCTGCGCGCGCACCACGTGCCCGACGCCATGCGCTTCTTCGTGGAGCGCGCGCTCGCCGACCGCCACGACGACGTGCGCGACCAGATGCTCAGCGCCGCCATGGCCATCGTCGAGCTGCACGGCAAGGTGGGTGTATAGCTTCACTGCGGGCTGGCGCCGCACCTGCGCGCGCACCACGTGCCCGACGCCATGCGCTTCTTCGTGGAGCGCGCGCTCGCCGACCGCCACGACGACGTGCGCGACCAGATGCTCAGCGCCGCCATGGCCATCGTCGAGCTGCACGGCAAGGTGGGTGTATAGCTTCACTGCGGGCTGGCGCCGCACCTGCGCGCGCACCACGTGCCCGACGCCATGCGCTTCTTCGTGGAGCGCGCGCTCGCCGACCGCCACGACGACGTGCGCGACCAGATGCTCAGCGCCGCCATGGCCATCGTCGAGCTGCACGGCAAGGTGGGTGTATAGCTTCACTGCGGGCTGGCGCCGCACCTGCGCGCGCACCACGTGCCCGACGCCATGCGCTTCTTCGTGGAGCGCGCGCTCGCCGACCGCCACGACGACGTGCGCGACCAGATGCTCAGCGCCGCCATGGCCATCGTCGAGCTGCACGGCAAGGTGGGTGTATAGCTTCACTGCGGGCTGGCGCCGCACCTGCGCGCGCACCACGTGCCCGACGCCATGCGCTTCTTCGTGGAGCGCGCGCTCGCCGACCGCCACGACGACGTGCGCGACCAGATGCTCAGCGCCGCCATGGCCATCGTCGAGCTGCACGGCAAGGTGGGTGTATAGCTTCACTGCGGGCTGGCGCCGCACCTGCGCGCGCACCACGTGCCCGACGCCATGCGCTTCTTCGTGGAGCGCGCGCTCGCCGACCGCCACGACGACGTGCGCGACCAGATGCTCAGCGCCGCCATGGCCATCGTCGAGCTGCACGGCAAGGTGGGTGTATAGCTTCACTGCGGGCTGGCGCCGCACCTGCGCGCGCACCACGTGCCCGACGCCATGCGCTTCTTCGTGGAGCGCGCGCTCGCCGACCGCCACGACGACGTGCGCGACCAGATGCTCAGCGCCGCCATGGCCATCGTCGAGCTGCACGGCAAGGTGGGTGTATAGCTTCACTGCGGGCTGGCGCCGCACCTGCGCGCGCACCACGTGCCCGACGCCATGCGCTTCTTCGTGGAGCGCGCGCTCGCCGACCGCCACGACGACGTGCGCGACCAGATGCTCAGCGCCGCCATGGCCATCGTCGAGCTGCACGGCAAGGTGGGTGTATAGCTTCACTGCGGGCTGGCGCCGCACCTGCGCGCGCACCACGTGCCCGACGCCATGCGCTTCTTCGTGGAGCGCGCGCTCGCCGACCGCCACGACGACGTGCGCGACCAGATGCTCAGCGCCGCCATGGCCATCGTCGAGCTGCACGGCAAGGTGGGTGTATAGCTTCACTGCGGGCTGGCGCCGCACCTGCGCGCGCACCACGTGCCCGACGCCATGCGCTTCTTCGTGGAGCGCGCGCTCGCCGACCGCCACGACGACGTGCGCGACCAGATGCTCAGCGCCGCCATGGCCATCGTCGAGCTGCACGGCAAGGTGGGTGTATAGCTTCACTGCGGGCTGGCGCCGCACCTGCGCGCGCACCACGTGCCCGACGCCATGCGCTTCTTCGTGGAGCGCGCGCTCGCCGACCGCCACGACGACGTGCGCGACCAGATGCTCAGCGCCGCCATGGCCATCGTCGAGCTGCACGGCAAGGTGGGTGTATAGCTTCACTGCGGGCTGGCGCCGCACCTGCGCGCGCACCACGTGCCCGACGCCATGCGCTTCTTCGTGGAGCGCGCGCTCGCCGACCGCCACGACGACGTGCGCGACCAGATGCTCAGCGCCGCCATGGCCATCGTCGAGCTGCACGGCAAGGTGGGTGTATAGCTTCACTGCGGGCTGGCGCCGCACCTGCGCGCGCACCACGTGCCCGACGCCATGCGCTTCTTCGTGGAGCGCGCGCTCGCCGACCGCCACGACGACGTGCGCGACCAGATGCTCAGCGCCGCCATGGCCATCGTCGAGCTGCACGGCAAGGTGGGTGTATAGCTTCACTGCGGGCTGGCGCCGCACCTGCGCGCGCACCACGTGCCCGACGCCATGCGCTTCTTCGTGGAGCGCGCGCTCGCCGACCGCCACGACGACGTGCGCGACCAGATGCTCAGCGCCGCCATGGCCATCGTCGAGCTGCACGGCAAGGTGGGTGTATAGCTTCACTGCGGGCTGGCGCCGCACCTGCGCGCGCACCACGTGCCCGACGCCATGCGCTTCTTCGTGGAGCGCGCGCTCGCCGACCGCCACGACGACGTGCGCGACCAGATGCTCAGCGCCGCCATGGCCATCGTCGAGCTGCACGGCAAGGTGGGTGTATGTTTACAATGTATTAAGTCTTTGGCTGGTAAGATTAACCAATCTTAGTACTTTTAAATAACACCAATATAGTTTATGTTTAAAATAATGTTCAAGTGAAGCCATTTAGCTTTTAGCAACCTCTTAAGTGCACTGAGAATATATTATGTGGTGTTAGTGACTTATTTATTATTCCTAAGACTATTTAGTGCCCTATCTTCCGTGTTGCCATATACCAAAGCACAGATAAAACAATAGGGAACATGCGTGAAATTTTTTCATCGCTTTTTTTAACAAAATATCAAAATAAGTGAAATTAAAATTAAAATCGGATAAGATGTACTCATGATACAGGCATTTTAAACTAAGAATAAGACAGCGATTTGACAGAGAGGTCCGACATAGACTGTTACGTCACAGTCTACGACGGTCATATAAACTCCATATTAAATTCTGTTTTGCCAGAAAGAGATAGTACGAAATGTTTGATAGCTTATATCTTGGTTATTTTTATAGTTATTCGAAAAAATATTTTTCTCCTGTGTTTGTTACATGAATGAGTTTTTAATAAAGCAAAAAGAAAAGATGATGCATATTCCCTATTAAAATTGGTGGGGTAAAGATTTATAGCCAGACTCTACGCGCAAAGAGTCGAACCCGACAATAGGCTTATGTCGTAAAAAAATAGAATTAATCCGCCAGTTAGATTATCAGAAAATACTGATCCAGTATTTTTTCTTTTGTCAATTACACAAATCTTTGTCTTTTTTTTGTTTGATTTGGAAAGAAAATGTCCAATATTTTTTTTAATAATCTTACTAACGGACTATTTAGAATAATGTTTTTTGAAATAAAACAATTTAACGGATTATATCGCGTATATTATCTCATTTTAGTTCCCGACGTTTCGGAAGCTTTTGGTAAATTATTAGAATAAAATAAGCCCTTCTGGCGCATGTGTAACTGTCTTTACAGCTTAGGCCCATCTGGCATGTATGTACACCTTTATTTGTTTTTTCAAAAATGGGTAATTTGCACAAATTGTAACTTTGACAGAGGAAAATACATCTTTTTTTCAGTCCACCATGGAAAGCTGGAAAGCTTCCGAAACGTCGGGAACTAAAATGAGATAATATACGCGATATAATCCGTTAAATTGTTTTATTTCAATGAGTAATAATTGCGGACACAAAAGAAAATATAATATTTTTTTTACCCAGGAACCTACCCTATGATCAATGAGTCATGGTATAGAGTAGTTTTTAGAAGTCATTTATGTTTGTTTAGCATGTACACAGATTGCTTATCTACAGCGATCAAAACATTTATAAGTCCATAATTAAGAGTCATGTGCTATCGCGGATTATCTTCTAATCGAATACAGTTGGTATCAAGTAGCTCATTATACTCCCTATTTGATTGCTACGGATTATTTGATTTAGATTTGTTAGTTTGTGTTTCGCTTTATGTTTTTTTAGCAGAAAGAACTGTTTTTTTTTTTCACAGTTCCGTAGATTTTTTTTTACATATATTTTTTTAAAAGAACCCGTTGATTTGACCTTAAATAACAACCAAACATCTATTCGAAAAATTCCATTCCATAGCATCACGAAAATCAATAACAAAGTAATGATAATATTAATAAAAAAGTAATACGTAGCACATGATAACAAACATATTTTTGCTTTTTACGCAAGATATTGGTCAGTGAAACCAATAATAAGGGCTTGTTTATTTACTTGTTATCTGCAATCACAATGCTTAATCCTGGGTTTATATCACGACAGTGCCGATGAAGCGCATATTATCTTGGTCAACATAGGAATAACACGGAATATAACAGAATTTGATTATAATGATAATTAATGATAATAAACCGTATGGTTTAGAACTGCGACTCCTATACAGTACGAACTGCTACCAGAAAAGTAGGTTAGGTTAGAACTCCGACCCCTACACAGTAAGAAATGCTAACAGAAAAGTAGGTTAAGTTAGAACTGCGACTCCTACGCAAAACGAACTGCTGCCAGTAAAGTAGGTTAGGTTAGAACTGCGACCCCTACACAACGAACTGCTACCAGAGAAATAGGTTAGGTTAGAACTGCGACTCCTACACAGTACGAACTCCTTGCAGAAAAGTAGGTTAGGTTAGAACTCCGACCCCTACACAGTACGAACTGCTAACAGGAAATTAGGTTAGGACTGCGACCCCAACACAAAACGAACTGCTACCAGAGAAGTAGGTTAGGTTACAACTGCGACTCCTACACAGTACGAACTGCTACCAGAAAAGTAGGTTAGGTTAGAACTGCGACCCCTACACAAAACGAACTGCTACCAGAGAAATAGGTTAGGTTAGAACTGCGACTCCTACACAGTACGAACTCCTACCAGAATAGTAGGTTAGGTTAGAACTCCGACCCCTACACAGTACGAACTGCTAACAGAAAAGTAGGTTAAGTTAGAACTCCGACCCCTACACAGTACGAACTGCTAACAGGAAATTAGGTTAGGACTGCGACCCCAACACAAAACGAACTGCTACCAGAGAAGTAGGTTAGGTAACAACTGCGACTCCTACACAGTACGAACTGCTACCAGAAAAGTAGGTTAGGTTAGAACTGCGACCCCTACACAAAACGAACTGCTACCAGAGAAATAGGTTAGGTTAGAACTGCGACTCCTACACAGTACGAACTCCTACCAGAATAGTAGGTTAGGTTAGAACTCCGACCCCTACACAGTACGAACTGCTGCCAGAAAAGTAGGTTAGGTTAGAACTGCGACCCCTACCCTAATGAACTGCTACCAGAGGAATAGGTTAAGTTAGAACTGCGACTCCTACACGGTACGAACTCCTACCAGAATAGTAGGTTAGGTTAGAACTGCGACCCCTACACAAAACGAACTGCTACCAGAGAAATAGGTTAGGTTAGAACTGCGACTCCTACACAGTACGAACTCCTACCAGAATAGTAGGTTAGGTTAGAACTCCGACCCCTACACAGTATGAACTACTGCCAGAAAAGTAGGTTAGGTTAGAACTACGACCCCTACACAAAACGAACTGCTACCAGAGAAATAGGTTAGGTTAGAACTGCGACTCCTACACGGTACGAACTGCTACCAGAATAGTAGGTTAGGTTAGAACTCCGACCCCTACACAGTACGAACTGCTAACAGGAAATTAGGTTAGGACTGCGACTCCAACACAAAACGAACTGCTACCAGAGAAGTAGGTTAGGTTACAACTGCGACTCCTACACAGTACGAACTGCTACCAGAAAAGTAGGTTAGCTTAAAACTGCTACCCCTACAGAAACAAACTGGGTCTCGTTCGTGATCTAATGTAGGCTGGATTTAATGACAAATGAAGGTTAACGATAATATACTATTATGACGAATAGTGTTCTAGTATAGATGATTATGACGACCAGTATCAGAATAAGTATGTAACAATTAGGACACATGATCATTAGTACTTACGAGAATAGTGCAAATAAGCATTAGGATATTCAATATTAGGGTTAAAATATTATGGAATTTACATTAGGGCAAACGTCTTTCATGACCAAAGTTATTATGGATTATACAAATAGACCAACAAGTTATTTGTTATGCAAGGTTGAAAAGTTGTTATTTGGCGCGAGTGCTTGAATTGAAAACCGAGTAAGCGAAGGAATCTAGCATAATAAATATACATTTCTTAGCGTGACGAGGTTTTAAAAGCACGAGAAACCAACTAATTTATTAAACAACACACAATTTTTCACCATAGTTACGGCGAGGAATATGTGAGATGAAAGGAAGACTATGGAATTGGAAAAAAAACCTACGAAACACACTCATATATTTATATAATTATAAAGTTGTAAAAATAATATGTCTGTACATTGAACATATTATCAAAAAAAATATTGTTACGGACTATTTGGAGATAACTAAAATGAAAATTTTTTTTTTGGATTTTTTGTATGTTTGTATGTGTCATTGTGTCTTCATCACGCAAACTCGGCTAAACAGATTTCCACATTTTTTAGTGCACGGGTAGCTGGGTATCTCCAGATGGTTATAGGATACTTTTTATCCGACTACGCTGAAGAAAAAACTACGTGTTATGACTTTTTCTCCTCCGCGAACGAAGTTGCGGGAATCTTCTAGTATCAATATAAATTCGAACTTCAAATGACGTTTTCAAGCTGTAAATGGAACTATTCCGAGCTAGTGAGATGAAATAGTTATTTGTTATGCCAGGCTGCAAAGTTGTTAGTTGGCGCGAGTGCTTGAATTGAAAGTCGAGTAAGCGAAGGAATCTAAAAATGAACCACGAGCGGAGCGAGTGTTCCAAATATATATTCCTGAGCGTAACGAGGCTGTCAAGGCACGAGAAGGCAAATGATTTTGCAGCCATGATAAGAACACAACTTTTCACCTCACTACAGCAAGGAAAATATGAGATGTAAGAAAAAGTTATAACAAACCGATTATTTTTTTGTTTAAAACTAGTGATAATGAACCTACGAAACACACTCATAACAAAATAAACAAATGAACATTTAAAAAAATAACTGATATATAATTTGATATATATCTATGTATTTATGTACCATGCTTATATATATTAAGTATTATGTATAGTTTGTATACTATGTAACTTGGGTGTCTCGCCCTTGTAATTATTATTTTGTACAAGTCTGATACCGATATCCCGCACCAATAATTTCTCTGTTTTGCCTAATGGTTGACTGGTAGAGAATGCCTTTATGGCATTAAGTCCGCCATATGTACTTTCTTGTATTGTGCAATAAAGTTTAAAAAAATAAATAAATGGAACTTTTTCGAGCGAGTGATGTGAAAAGATATTATGGACTCCAATATAGACCTGAATTCGTCACTAAAGGTCATCTGATGAAATCTTCGTAAGAACTCGTGCACTGTACCGGTAATCTGCACTGATTAGTTGATTATGTGCACTCGTACCCAAAATAGATAATAGATGCCCGATGTGACGTCAGCGATACACACTATCCATCAAAGTTTATCGCTCCCAATCGCATCAATTAGTACTCCGCGCTGCGCAGAAGATAATTCCATTGACATTGATACACTGATAGGGTAATTTGAACCCCTGTGACTCCAAAGTAAAAATACAACCAAGTTTTGTAGGGTATATCGTCGTTAACTGACCAGCTTATACTAAAAATTAATTATATTTATAGGTAAGCTGAATTCATCTAAACTATTATAAATTTGTAAAAATGAAATGTCTGTACATTGAAGATATTTAAAAAAAATTGTAACGGACTATTTGGAGGTCACTAATACGAAAAATATTTATTTTTTGTATGTTTGTATGTGTCGTTGTGGCTTCATCACGGCAAATCGGCTGACCGGATTTCAACTATTTTTGGTACACGGGTAGCTGGGTATCTCCAGATGGTTATAGGATACTTTTTACCCGACTACGCTGAAGAAAAAAAAGAGGGCTTATAAGTTTTTTCTCCTCCGCGAACGAATTTGCGGGCACGTTTTATTTTAAGTATAAGGTATCAATTACTGGCCACCCTACAATAACTGGTCACCTCGTCTCGTACTAAAATGAATTCTCTTTATGTATAAAAAATATTTATTTTTAGTATAAAGTGGCCAGTTATTGACGATTTACCCTATAAAATATTTTTTGCTGTAAATTTAGAAGTTTATGATTTACTGAAAACTTAACAGGTGCATAAAATTCAGGCGTATATCATTATTTTAAAGAGTCGGGAGCTAAAGACAAAAGTGTTGATGTATGTAATCACTTTACTGCTCATAAACAAATAACCAAATTATTACAAAACACGGATATGTACAAAGATGAACTTATCACATCCAGCCATATAGCGAGATTTTCACAAGATGTTGGTCGAGACTCATCCTAGCCTTATTTATTATTAGAGAATGCCCGCAACTTCGTTCCACCTACCAGTATACCAAAAATAGTTGAAATATATATAAGCTGATTTGCCACAACGACACATACAAACAATACATACAATAAATAAATAAAAAAAGAACAATTCAGATATTCAAATAGTCCTTTACAGCAATCTCCTCTTTTAATATCTTCAATGTACAGACATTTCATTTTTACAACATAATAAAAGAACAATTCAGATATTCAAATAGTCCTTTACAATCTCCTCTTTTAATATCTTCAATGTACAGACATTTCATTTTTACAACATAATAAAAGAACAATTCAGATATTCAAATAGTCCTTTACAATCTCCTCTTTTAATATCTTCAATGTACAGACATTTCATTTTTACAACATAATAAAAGAACAATTCAGATATTCAAATAGTCCTTTACAATCTCCTCTTTTAATATCTTAAATGTACAGACTTTTCATTTTTACAACATAATAAAAGTAATATATGACACGAGGCCGTCGCTTTTCCGAACTTGGCTTGCCATTGCCGCTTCTAGAGTCTACATGCCAATCGATCAATGCCCGTTTGGCTGATAGTAACAGGCTTCCCGTGGAGCGTAAGCGCACTCGATTCGCACTAGCAAATACCACGTACTTGTACTGAACGAATATTATCTAGTGATTGTTATGGACATAGCAATAGGTATCCAATCGAGATATTGATAATGTCAAGCGTGATGTATCGCACAGAAATGATTTGACTTTCGTATGATATTAGTACACTACACTTAGCTTATTTTCCTTGCTTAGATTCCTATCTACTAATAAAACTTTCGTGACGCAAATTATCTTCATGTACATTAACACTTGCAGCCACAAAGATAATAAGTTTCTGACAAAAATGTCATTTTTGTGACAAACTTTTAATGCCGGCTGTAGGGAAGATCGGAGATGGTTAGCTAAATTTTGAGTTAAGCTTGTATACTTTTGGTGTTTCCATTAACACAGAGAAAATAACCACCGCAACAGATAGGAGAACTATTCAGCTAACATAAATACCAATTATACTTTTTGTTTTACAAATATCATGATAATAATCACAATTTTTGCAATTTATTAGTGGATCACTCCACTAGCGTTATTATTATAAACAAAGATCAGAAACTAAAAGCTAGCTAAAGAGTCGGATGCACCATATAGAGATCCATAAGCAAGAATAGATGACAAAATTCGTCGACTACTGGTGTGGACGATTAGCTCAGATGGTAGAGCGTGCTGCCCCGGTCTGGCTCAAGGCACTGGTTCAAGTCCAGTATCGTCGAATTTTTTTTTCATTTGTTTCTGATCTTTGTTTATAATAAATACCAATTATTAATCTATGTGTTTATCGTTATCATGTTTATATAGTCGTCTTTGTAAAATCCGGACTCTTAGTCAACCTACCCCATACTCGGGCTAGGTTGACTAAGAGGTAATTACGACAAGTAAAAGGGGACTAGTATAAAATTAAAGACGTTAGTGTTATTATTGAGCTTTATATAAAAAAAAAACTCTTTAAATAAGTTTCGAATGTGGTTTTCACAAATCACAAAATATTTGCCTATTTCTTCACCGTATCTAAGCTTAAGCTAGTTCTTGCAAAGATGGTGTAGCAAGCTATTTTCAAGATGTCTTTAGATACATAAGTAACATAAGTTTGAATAACCTAACTAAAGAGCTGGATATCGATATTTTCAATAGTAATATCCCAACTGTGCGGCGTAGGATAACGGACGGTTTCTTTGAATGAGCGTGCCTTGACCGGAGCATTGTTTGTTGAATTTAATTTTATTTTATTTGGTTGTAGTTTAAACTTGTTGCAGTTTATTTCACTTAGTCATAGTAATCACTAGAAGGCTCTGCGATGTTGTGCATTATGTGAGCGTCTCTATTTTGTATCATGTTACTACCGGTGGGAACCTGTATATGGCTTTCTGATACTTATTCTATGCCGCAAATGTATTACTTTTAGCTGTTGGTTCTCCGAATAAATAAAATAAATAATAAAATAAAATAAATCAACCCCATCAACCCTTTCTATCTTTCAAATGTATGTCTGCATGTGTCTGTATTAAAATAACTGTCATTTAGTATGTTACATAATTAGTACTTGCCCAAAACAAAGATTGTCAACCAGCTCCTGACACCATTTCGGATTTCTACCGCATGGCTAGCCTAAACGCTGTTGCTAGTTTGGAAGCAATATTATGTTACTAGAAAGCGCCTGCAACTTCGTCCGCGGAGGAGAAAAAGTGATAACCCTTCTTTTTTTCTTTAGCATAGTCGGGTAAAAAGTATCCTATAACCATCTGGAAATACCCAACTACCCGTGTACCAAAAATAGTTGAACTCCGTTTAGCCGATTTTGTGTGATGAAGCCACAGCGACGCATACGAACATACAAAGATACATAAATCTGACTGCGATATTTTTGCCAATAGTTGGAGGCTAATTTGTGACAATTGCAAAAACCTTTGTGAGGCAATGGATGACCGTCCGTCCTCAGTTAGTCATTAAGGTTTCTTTTTGTATAATGCTTTATCTTATGTGTAACACATTTTCATGTGATTATAAATACAACCTAACTATCAATTCCTCGTTTATTTGAATTTGTGTAATTATATAACCTAAAAATAATAATAATATTGACAAACCTACTTCCTGATTGTACACTGTACCTTGTTTGTATTGTATACATTCTGTCCTAAATTTCGCAGTGCATTACTTATTACTGTAATGCTGTGTAATTTTTTTGAACCAATAAATAAATAAATAACAATCATTGTTTTGAAAATATCTTCAATGTACGGACAGACATTTCATTTTTACACTTCGTTCGCGGAGGAATAAAAAACATAATCCCTCATTTTTCTTCAGCGTAGTCGGGTAAAAAGTATCCTATAACCATCTGGAGATACCCAACTACCCGTGTACCAAAAATAGTTGAAATCCGTTTAGCCGATTTTGCGTGATGAAGCCACAACGACACATACAAACATAGAAACATACATAAAATCCAAAAAAATATTTTACGTTTAAATGGTCCAAATAGTCCATAACAATCATTATTTTGAAAATATCTTCAATGTACAGATATTTCATTTTTATAACTTTATAATAGTATTGATATAAAGAAAAACTATGACACTAATGTTTGAAAGAAAATAATTTTGTTTCAATTAAATATGCAGGCGCAATAACAAGAAATATATGAAAACAAAAAAATACTTATAAAGGAAAAAATAAATGACATGCTGTAATTTTGAAACTACGCGCGTCTGCGACAACGCACTTCACACAATTCAACAAAAAGATCAATCTTCAGTCGTGATGGGTATAGTAGCCAGGGCTATAGCGAAATATGAAGTCTTGTCAATTCCTCGTAAGTTTTGTAAAATTAGGCCACATTGTAAAAATATGTTCAAAGCTAATTTGGTTCGTATAATTGCGTCTATTATTACATGATTACTTATCACGTACAATGAGGCAGCAATAACTGGTAGTTTAGCGGCGAAGATTGCAATCACAACGCATATCATGTCAAATCACTCACAATGAGATATAATTCAATATGACCCCTAAAAATTAATATAGAAATATAATATCAGAGACATATAAATAAATAAATATATTAATAGTGCCCGGTTCGGCTCAATTATGACCTGTATCTGTGTTACACTGCGATAATATGCTTTATCGCGATATATCCGTGTTAAATGAGTTTTGCTTCGATTAGGCTTTTAATAAATAGATCCGCCACTAATGACTGTGACTACTGCCTTCAGCACGGCCTAAAGCACACCACGATGGCTTTTGAAATCGCAGCCGCCATTATACTGGGCATTGCCAGTTGCGTTCTTCTTCTGTACGTGTACTTGGTTCGGAACTACTCCTACTGGAAACACCGTGGTGTCGATGGCCCCAAACCGGTGCCAATATTCGGAAATCTAAAAGAGACGTCGCTCCGTCGCACCACTTTCAACGAGCTGTTCAGGCACTTCTATGACTCCTTCCCCGAGAGCAAAGTGGTCGGACTGTACCGCGCCTGGCACCCCGCCGTACTCGTCCGAGACTTAGATGTCCTCAAGCACGTTATGATTAAGGAATTCGACAGCTTCTCCGACCGGGGCTTCAGCTTCAGCAACAAAGGGCTCGGATTCAACCTCTTCAACGCCGAGAGCGACGACTGGCGTGTCCTTCGCACGCGGCTCTCGCCCATGTTCACCACGGGCAAGCTCAAGAACATGCTGTACCTGATGACCGAGCGCGCGGACAAGTTCCTCGAGTATCTCGGCTCGGTCGTCGAGAAGACCCCCGAGCAGAACGTGCACATGCTCGTACAGAGGTTCACTATCGGCAACATCGGCGCCTGCGCCTTCGGCATAGACATAGACATTAACGACGTCGACAACGTCTTCGAGACGCTGGACAACCTCATCTTCACCACCAACTACACGATCGAGCTGGAGACGATGTACCCGGGCATCCTGAAGAAGTTCGACATGTCCTTCTGGCCGAAGGCGATCAAGGACTTCTTCTACGGACTAGTGAACGACATCTTGCGCGAGCGCAATGGCGTGGCGTCCAATAGGAAAGACTTCATGGACTTGATGCTGGAGCTGAGGAACGCGGGCGAGATACACGGCGTGAAGCGACACGCCGACGACAAGGACCGCACTCTACAGATCACGAACGACGTGATGGCGGCGCAGGCGTTCGTCTTCTACGCGGCCGGCTACGAAACCAGCGCGACCACCATGGGCTTTTTGCTGCATGAACTCGCAATGCACCCTGAAGTGCAAGAGAAAGTCGTGCGCGAGATCAACCAAGTCCTCAAGAAGCACAACGGAGAAGTCAATTACGAATGTATCAAAGACATGACGTATCTAGAACAAGTATTCGATGAGACGCTGCGGATGTACCCAGTAGTGGACCCGATCCCGCGGATGGCGATGGACCGTGTCGAGCTCCCGGGCACCGGCGTCACCGTGGAGAAGGGCATGGGCGTGCTCGTGTCCGTCAGCGGAATCCACAACGACCCCAAGCTCTGGGACAACCCCACAGAGTTCAACCCCGACCGGTTCTCGCCGGAGAACTCCAAGGACAGGCATCCGTGCGCTTTCCTGCCTTTCGGGATCGGACCAAGGAACTGCATAGGTAAGTTTCTATACCATATATTGGTTTCCAAATTTGTAAATGATACGTTCTTTGGCGTTTCTACTCTCCTTACTCTGACATTAAACTCCCAAAGAACGATCGCCACGCAGTGGCTAGCCTCCTCACTAATCTCATAACTTATATCCAGGAATGCGTTTCGCGCAAGTGCAGTCGAAGGTGTGCCTGGTAAAGTTTCTACGGCGGTACCGCGTGGAGCCATGCGCGCGCACGCGCCGCCGGCTGGAGTTCGACCCGGCGCGCTTCGTACTGCGCTCCAAGCACGGCCTGCCGCTGCGCGTCGTGCCGCGCGCAGTCAGCCACATCGACACTTTATTTCGAGGAAATTAGACAAACTTTATTTTAACAGAGAGTATGCCGTAATCAAGCAATAGCTAATTCGTATATTATTAGAAAATATTGGCATTCGTTTATAAGATCTGCCATGTTGGTCTAATCGAACCAAAGAAAGATATCTTTAAGATAATTTTTCAACTAAAAAAAGCTGGTTGCGTTACTATCGTCGGTAAATATGAATAAAACTATTTAATATCAACGTGACCAACAAGACAGTTACACTCTTTAAGTTTTATATTGTCTGAGTTTAGGCTAAGTGTAAATAGTTCACGGAAAAATAGTATACGCGAGGGCAGTGCCTCGATCTAGTTATATACGTTTCATTCAAATTCAAAAGTTACGACTCGATCGAACTAGTAATCAAACCGTAGGCAGTAAATATTAGTAACTGAACTTTGTTAAAATGGCATATTCACAAAAACGTCCAAATCGTCAGTTTAGTGACCCTTATACAAATACAAATAATTTATTTCACATAATTGTAGGTACAATTAAGATCTTAAAAAATAATATTCGTATCACTAAAATCTACCATGCATGGCATGTGAAATTAAGGAGTGTAGGCACTAGGCACGTACAACTACTTATAATCTACTTATAATCTAAAAACTCTTGTACACTGTAAAAACACTTTTCTGCCAGCCACTTCTTAAGAAGTCGATTAAATTTAATATAAGTTAGGTTTTTTATTGTGTCAGGCAGTTTATTAAATATTTTTGTACACATAATATAACTATTTCTAGCAACTAGTGATAATTTTGATATAGGTATAAACAATTTATTGCGGTACTTATACAATATGTACCTGTTAAATTAGTAACAGTGAGGTGATTTTGTATTCAAATGATGTTAATGTTAGTCTTAAGGTGTTTTTGTTTTTTCTGTGATATTTTAATTTATAGTTACGACTGATAAAGAAGAACATACGCTGATTGCAGATGCGTGTTGTACCAAATTTACCAAATATATGTTTAAAAATAAACGTCTGAATATTGCTCATATAGAGGAATGTCTTAGATAATTTTGTGCGTATAGTGTATATATTATTTGTGTATAAAATATTGTTCTACATCTTAGTCGTTCACTCTTGTCAGAGTGGTTGTTATTCATGCTTTAAATATAATGAACTGATTAAATGTATTATGACTAAAATGTTTTTTTACTCAGCGTACGAAAAGTGTTTAATTTTAAGTCGCATTATTTTCTTAGGGCGGCTTGCACCATGGCGCTAAACAGTATTTAAATCCTATTTAAATATAAAATTACGTTTAACGCCTTGCACCACGTTAAATAGATCGCTAAACATGTTTAGGGAGCTGTCAAAATTAACGCCCATCAAAGGCTATTTAACTTGGCTAAATACGTTTAGCGCTATATTTAAAATTAATTTGACGTTTACTTTGACAGTTTATGTTTGTAACATTTGGCGCCGATTGTTTAAAATTTGGTGCAACTATTAATTAATAATGGAAATTTCGAGTTTTTATTTTGACGACGAGCAGGAAATAATAGAGTTCATAGATAGACCAGTTATACTACGGGAAATTAACACAAGCAAAAAAAATCATAAGAAGGTTCCGACTAAGAAAACATACCTTACAAAAACTCTAATAATAACTAAAGAACACGCACAAACACAGCACCGCACTCAGCAGTACGCTATATTGATGGCAGCAGGAGTCGGTTTATTTACTTTACTTTAGTTGGTTGTTAAATTTAGCGGCAATACTTTGCTATATTTGTTTTTAATTTGATTTTACAATGACAACCAACAAATAAAATGTTGAAATGCGCGCGCATGTCACTTTGTGTCAAAATTAACGGCCCGTTCCTATTTACGCATACTCGTCGCGTGGAAATGATTAATTTTGGTTAAAAAAATGGCGTATTTTGCCATTTACGTACAATGAAACGTAGGAAAACTGTTTTACCGGCACATTAAACGCGTTTAGTTAAATAATCTTCAAAACAGCTTGGTGCAAGATGTCACTAAACGCAATTATGTTAATCGCATTTAACGATATAAACGTGTTTAGTTAACTTTGTTTAGCATATATTTAAACGAAATTTGGTGCAAGCCGCCCTTAATCTTTTCAACGCTTAATTGTCATTCGCACGCAGAACTCTTTGAAGAAAGAGAGCGAAATAAGACCTTACGTTATAATAAATAGGTTGATTCTCAACTATAAGTGGTAACACTTATAAGTGTCGGCGGCGTCACGGTCCCGACAACTCTTAACACATCTAGGGGCCCTTGGCGTTAAAAGAGTTAATAATGTTTAAAAAATTATAATTATCTTGATTGGTGTCGCCAAAAAATTATATCAACCTATTCGATTATTTGTTTTCATTCGTTGACAGACCTTTTTTACAAGGTGTATAATAGTAATGAATGAATGACCCTTCGGTTACAGCAATGGGACTCAATATTGCCTTTCTGCGTGCGATTTATGTTAGCTATAGATATGTATGCGTGTAATAAAAGGTTTTTTTTTTAACATCAAATGAAGGAGCGTTTTACGTTTGAACTATTATGTATTGTGATTGTACTAACATGTTAGAAGGTGCCTGCACTTTCGTTCGCGGAGACTTCAAATTTATTCTGCCTGTTTTTGTCGTCCGCAATTAAAAACGTCAAATTATGTTACAAGCACATAAAAATTTGCAGCGGAAAGTTTACACGTCAGATCTTGAAATGACGACATATCGGCATTATCTTGATTTATTGTTTATATATCACTACCCAATTAAACATTGGATTTATAGATGCAATCTGGTATTAAGTACTTTTCTGATAAAAACCATTGTAATCCATACTAGTATTATAAACGCGAAATATCTGTCGATAGCCTTTTCACGACTAAGCTAATGAGCCGATTTTAATAAAATTTGGCATTGTAGAAAGTCAAGGTATGGACATAGACTGAATCAGAATCAGAAAAATGTTTATTGCCACAGCTTATACCTAAAATGCATATTAAAAGTATACAAAAAAAAAATCTTGTAATAATAAATAAAACTGGTAACGACTGTAAGGCAATGGGTCTCAGTCTGCGCATATGCTGGCCACGAACCACAGCACTATTCTACAGACCGAGACCGAGGGTTCAGTCGGTAGCAAACTAAAAATTATATGCTTCAAAACTGTGCTTATTCTTAAGTGTCGTTTTTACAATATACGCATTTAAAGGGAAACAAAGTTACAACAGTAAAGCGAAGGTAAAGCGCCATTTTAGTATGTGAGTGTCTGCGTGCGTGTATGAGTATGTAAATATTTATTGTGTTTGAGACTAAGAGAGTGTTATTTTCAGTGAGATCAAATTTTGCTCTGCATGTCTAGTAGACTGTTCAATTTAGTAAATTCACCAAAGGGTAAAAGTTTTAAATACCACTATCACACTCTTTGCATTATGTAAGATGACTCTTCAAGCGTTATATTTTCCAGTAAAATCAGATATGTTGCCGTGTGGTTGTATCATTCAATCAAATCTACATTTCACTCGCTCGGAAAAGCTCCATTTACTGCATCAAATCTGCGTAGAAAAGTTCATATTATCCGGTAGCGTGGAAAAGTCATTTGATGTTCATTTTTATATATTTTATATGTTTATTTGTTTGTTTTGTTCGGAGTGTGTTTCGTAGGTTAATTGTCACTAGTTTTCAATGAAATAATAATTAGTTTGTTATGTATTTCATATTTTTTCTTACATTTCACATTTTCCTCGCTGTAGTGAAGTGAAAGTTGTATGTTTCTGTCGTGCCTTGAAAGCCTTCGTTACGCTCGGAAATCTACATTTGAACCACGAGCGGAAGCAACTTTGCAGCCTTTCATAACAAATAACTATTTCTCATCAACAGGAAACGCTGAGCAGCCAGCTTCCAGTGTTCGAGAACTTCCTGGACAAGGCGCCCAAGTCGGGCGGTTACGATGCGGTCCGGCAGAGCGTGGTGCTGCTGGTGGGGTCGCTGGCGCGCCATCTGGAGCCCGACGACGCGCGCATCAAGCCCATCACGCTGCGGCTCATCGCGGCGCTCTCCACACCCAGCCAGGAGGTGAGAGGTTAAACCTGAGAATCTGGACCAACTCGCCTCCATGTTATACTAAACAGATAAAAAAATTATAGCATCATATCAGTGGCTGTCTCTTCATCGGGATGCGAACCGAACGTAATTATAATTGAAGTGTATTTTAATTTTAATTATTGTAATTGTGTGCTATTGCATTGTCGATTGTCTTTATATATATTTTTTATTTCTACTTTTACTGGGTTTTGTGTGATATGGGTTTTTAGCCTGCAATTAAAAACAATTATTATTATTATTATATCAAATCAAATAATTTATTAATCTGTAAGATATAGGTAAATAATATAAAAATAGGTACAGAATAAGGTGTAATAATATGATTAATACTTAGAGGATTTAGGTACTGGAGATGGCTACTGGAGGTGTCATTACTGATTTTTTTTTATGCATTTTTAGCGAGCGGCGAGGTAAACACGTACAGCACACTACGATAATATTCTCGTTTTTACAAACGCACACATGAATACAATACTCATAATCATTTA
Organism: Hedya salicella; assembly: GCA_905404275.2. Taxonomy (NCBI): domain Eukaryota; kingdom Metazoa; phylum Arthropoda; class Insecta; order Lepidoptera; family Tortricidae; genus Hedya; species Hedya salicella. Next base: position 26,081,103 of record FR990104.1, read on the forward strand.
TTTCATGTTAAAATAATAGTATAATTTGCCTTAGTCAAAATTATAAGTATTTGGAACATGATCTTCAACTAAAACAATAAAATGAAAATAACCGGTACAATGTCAAACGCAAAAGAAATAAATTAATAAAACGATTTAAAATAATATCAACATTATAAATTGTAAATAATAAAAACAGTCAAAGATATCATCTATCACCCGAAAGGATCGTCATGTACTTATTAATAAACAAAGTAATTAAAATTACACAGTTATGTCAAAAAATCTTTAACGGAATACAGTGGGGTATCCAATAAAAGGTTTCTCAATCGACGCTTGAATACGAGATCAGATGTTTCATCTCGAAGATCAGCGGGTAGGCGTTCATAGTATGTCGGACCGATGACACGCGGGTATATTCATCCTTACTTGTCCTTAATAGTAAACAACATTCTAACCTAAAAAATATGCATTTGATGCCAGTCCCAGCTGTTTTCTCGCAAGGAAATAAATGTTATATATGAAATTGGTTTGATTGATTAATTCCTGTTACTTTAATTACGAGAAAATGGGAGTTGAAGACAAAAAACGTGTACTTTTAGGTTTGAATGATTTTTACTATTTCGGACAAGTAAGGATGAACAAAGTATAAAAGAAATCACTTACAAACAAAAAAAACACCCACGGAATTGGCCTTCGGCTTTAAGACATATAAGTACATTCAGCTAGAATCGGCGTTGAAACGCCCTTTTCTGTCCGATACAAACCAAGCGGGTCGCGTGACGTCGCACGATAGACAACACAGGCAAGTGTATGTAGAAAGCATTTTTTTATTTTGAGCGCTAAAAAGTGCGTTTAAGTGTATAGTTGCCATACATGTTTTCCTTCATTGTACGACAAAAACCTGTAATTTTCCGTCGGAATTTCTAAAACAGATAAAACTTGTTTTTCTTTATTTCACATTTTTATTCTCAAATTTCTACGTTTGTGTCATATAGTAATTACGAAAAATAAACGCATTGCATTTATAATACTATAGAATATTTAAAAAATGTTCTGTGTATGTGTATACAAAAGATGGCAACATCAGATTGGTATCAACATATTCCCTATTGTAACGTGATAAATAATGAACTGTTTACATCGTCAGGTGCAAGAATCCGTGAGCAACTGTCTGCCGCATCTGGTGTGCTCGCCGGCGCTGGAGGGCGAGATCCCCGCCATCATGACCAAGCTCATGAAGCAGCTCCTCACCGCCGAGAAGTACGGAGACCGAAAGGTATGTTGCTGACACTGCGCTCCAGTTATGAGTCCTTTATTAATTATTGTGGAGCTCGAAAATGTATGTATTTTTTATAGGTAGAAAACTTAACAATTCCTCTTTCTGCATGTAGTAGTGGACGGAATTGATATGTTATACCGTGGGGCCTGAGGGTCGCCCTCAGCCCTCCCAAGCATCCTCTACTCCGCATCCTCGAGGAGCTTAAGTCGACCCCCGAGAAGAGTTGATAGTTTGACGCCTTGATGAAATATTTTCTGATATGGGACGGCGCATATTGTATATACGGACGACGACGTTACCAGGAGCTATCATTTACCTAAAATACACATGTGATCACTTTTGTCGTAAATGTCGAGTTTTATAATTCTTACTTAGTTCTTCACTTGATATTACTTGCCTATGCTCCTCGAGGAGCTGAGGGGTCCAAGAAGAAGAAAAAGATTACTTCCTGGATATGACATTCTTTATCCCTCTTGCCATTTCTGAGGCTTCAGGATCTTGTTGTTTATTTATGATTTTTTCAACATAGGGAGCCGCATACGGTATCGCGGGCATTATCAAAGGGCTCGGTATTCTGTCGCTGAAACAGCTGGATGTGATGGGCAAACTGACTGAAGCTATCCAGGAGAAAAAGAATTACAAATATCGCGAAGGTAAGACCGCTGAATATTTGTTATTCATCGAAATGTCCAGATAAAAGAATAATCAACTGGAGTGGCAATATAAAAAACAAATTAATAATTTAAAATTCAACAAATATTTATTCCATTGAAGAATCCAATCTTTGGACAAAGAATTGAAAGTAATTTCATTTCTCTGCTTTTTATCCCGGCGCACTAGATATAAAAAGCAAAGGATTAACTTGAGTTGTTTTCAGGCGCTCTATTCGGCTTCGAGATGCTCTGCCACAAGCTCGGCCGCCTCTTCGAGCCGTACATCGTTCACGTCCTACCCCACCTACTGCTGTGCTTCGGCGACACCTCGCAGTACGTGCGCGCCGCCGCCGACGACACCGCCAAGCTCATCATGAGCAAGCTCAGCGCGCACGGCGTCAAGCTGGTGCTGCCGTCGCTGCTGCAGGCGCTCAACGACGACAACTGGCGGACCAAGGCTGGTGAGTGTCCCCTCGTCCCTCGGCCAGCTCCCACACCGCCAAGCTCATCATGAGCAAGCTCAGCGCGCACGGCGTCAAGCTGGTGCTGCCGTCGCTGCTGCAGGCGCTCAATGACGACAACTGGCGGACCAAGGCTGGTGAGTGTCCCCTCGTCCCTCGGCCAGCTCCCACACCGCCAAGCTCATCATGAGCAAGCTCAGCGCGCACGGCGTCAAGCTGGTGCTGCCGTCGCTGCTGCAGGCGCTCAACGACGACAACTGGCGGACCAAGGCTGGTGAGTGTCCCCTCGTCCCTCGGCCAGCTCCCACACCGCCAAGCTCATCATGAGCAAGCTCAGCGCGCACGGCGTCAAGCTGGTGCTGCCGTCGCTGCTGCAGGCGCTCAACGACGACAACTGGCGGACCAAGGCTGGTGAGTGTCCCCTCGTCCCTCGGCCAGCTCCCACACCGCCAAGCTCATCATGAGCAAGCTCAGCGCGCACGGCGTCAAGCTGGTGCTGCCGTCGCTGCTGCAGGCGCTCAACGACGACAACTGGCGGACCAAGGCTGGTGAGTGTCCCCTCGTCCTTCGGCCAGCTCCCACACCGCCAAGCTGATCATGAGCAAGCTCAGCGCGCACGGCGTCAAGCTGGTGCTGCCGTCGCTGCTGCAGGCGCTCAATGACGACAACTGGCGGACCAAGGCTGGTGAGTGTCCCCTCGTCCCTCGGCCAGCTCCCACACCGCCAAGCTGATCATGAGCAAGCTCAGCGCGCACGGCGTCAAGCTGGTGCTGCCGTCGCTGCTGCAGGCGCTCAATGACGACAACTGGCGGACCAAGGCTGGTGAGTGTCCCCTCGTCCCTCGGCCAGCTCCCACACCGCCAAGCTGATCATGAGCAAGCTCAGCGCGCACGGCGTCAAGCTGGTGCTGCCGTCGCTGCTGCAGGCGCTCAATGACGACAACTGGCGGACCAAGGCTAGTGAGTGTCCCCTCGTCCCTCGGCCAGCTCCCACACCGCCGAGCTCATCACGAGCAAGCTCAGCGCGCACGGCGTCAAGCTGGTGCTGCCGTCGCTGCTGCAGACTGGGAGCCCCTTCAAGTAATCGCAAAAAAAAAACAATCTTTAGAAACCCTTGTTTAATGAAAGTAATTCAGGATCAGTTTTAAAAATTATGTGAATTCTGTGGGACGTTAGTAATTATTCCTATCTCTTGCTCCCTGCAGGCTCGGTGGAGCTCCTGGGCGCGATGGCGTACTGCGCCCCGAAGCAGCTGTCGTCGTGCCTGCCGTCCATCGTGCCGCGGCTCATCGAAGTGCTGAGCGACTCGCACATGCGCGTGCAGGGCGCCGGCGCCGAGGCGCTCAAGGTCATCGGCTCCGTCATCCGCAACCCTGAGATCCAAGGTAGCTTGGAGAGATACTTCCCTTTTCCTTAGTGACCATGGACTTTTATGTTGTCATCGAGCCGCGTCCGTTTTGTCGGCCGAAAGCTGTGCCCTCGTCATTCGGCCAAAATCATCATGTCCTAGGCTCTTCCTGGCTGGCAGAACCGAATTGCTGTGTTCTTTAGACAAGTTTTATATAGGTCGTTAACGATTTGCTGCTGTTGGTAGCAGTCGTCATATTTAAAAAACATTGTAGTACAGACAACATCCATATTTTTGGTATAACAACCGATTTCGACCGACCTTCTTTAGATTTGTTCGTGAGCATTCAACGCCCACGATTAAACTCACTGAACCAGTGATACACAGTGGTTGTTGGTGGTGCTTCGTCACCAAAAGTTAAACTGGGTGGATCGAGCACTGCTGTTGTGGCCAACCACAAACACAATCTTAATAATATTGCACGAAATATAACCAAGATATAAGCCATCAAACATTTCATTCTATCTTTTTCTAGCAAAACATAATTTCACATTTTGAAATCGTTTTTACGGTATTTTGTTAAGAAAAGCGATAAAAAAAATCATGCATGTGCCCTATTCCCGATACATAAGTAACAGCCCTCATTTACCAACACCTATAGCGACAGTTCCAAATAGTGCCGTGTGAATATTACTGAACGTCATCTTTTTCTCGCAGCAATCGTCCCGGTGCTTCTCCAGGCGCTCCAAGACCCGTCCAACAAGACCTCTGCCTGCCTGCAGACCCTCCTGGACACCAAGTTCGTGCACTTCATCGACGCGCCATCGCTGGCGCTCATCATGCCGGTGGTGCAGCGCGCGTTCCTCGACCGCAGCACGGAGACTCGCAAGATGGCGGCGCAGATCATCGGCAACATGTATTCGCTCACCGACCAGAAGGACCTCATGCCGTACCTGCCCAACATCATCCCGGGGCTCAAGAGCTCGCTACTGGATCCTGTGCCGGAGGTCAGTGAGATCAACATGTCATGATCAAAGTGACCGGTGGGCTCAGTTTTTTTGAGATTAATCGCTCACCTTTCCTTCTATTTTATATCTAAGAAATCAGCGCCATATTGATATTGGGAATCAACACATGTTCAGTGATTATTGCCGATGGGCTCAGTAATTATTCTGTTTGACGAATCGATATATGCTCAGAGATATGTTCTACCCAACTAACACTTAAGCGCTAAGACAAGAGTTGTAAATCTATTAGAGCGCTAACCAGATCCTAAAGTTATAAATAAGTGTTACGCATTGGGAGTTTGCGCCTGTTATAACTCTACTATATTATTTACCCCCGAAATGGGCACACTCTCTTATCACCTTAATAGGACAATAAGATAACTATAATAGCGATTACTGAAACTACGAGGGATAAAAACCTGGTAAATGGGCGAAAGTTAACTCCTTTAGTGGTAAAATAAATATCGTTTATTAATGGTAAAGTTCTTGTAGTCTTAAAAAATGTTGCTGTATGTCTTTGACCTTTAAGCTCACTCTGTTATCGCCTTTATAGCTCTGTAGTATAGCTAGAAGTGAAATATTTTGCTTTTGAATGCTCCTCAGCGCCTTTATATCTCGTTAAGTTCTAAATAAGCTCTAATTGACGCCTAAATGTTTGTTGGATAGTATCATAACAAGTTTGTTATTAGATTGTTTTGGTGGATCATTCGATCCACCGCGAAGTCCGTCAAATTTTATTTGCAAGTATTTACTACACAACGAATACTTGGAGAGATGCATGTGTGTGTGAATTACGTAACACACTACAGAACCACAGACTCGGAGCCTGGTGCAAGACGCAGGAAACTGTTCTAAAATATCTAGAGGCTGTAAAATTCCTATAAAAAAACGCGTGCTGAATTTGGATCTGCTAGACGTTATTGGCGGTGACAATCCAGTTAATCAGCTGTGTTATTATGAAGGTGATTACCAACAATGAACTGTTGCACAGGTCCGTTCAGTGTCCGCGCGCGCCCTGGGTGCCATGGTGAAGGGCATGGGCGAGAGCAGCTTCGAGGAGCTGCTGCCGTGGCTGATGCACACGCTCACGTCCGAGTCCAGCTCCGTGGACCGCAGCGGCGCCGCGCAGGGGCTCAGCGAGGTGGTCGCCGGCCTGGGCGTGCAGAAGCTGCACAAGATCATGCCAGGTCAGCCGCCGGTGCTAACCCAGAGTTGCCAGCTTCTCAGAGGACTAAATAACATGTTGGACTTCATGCTAGTAATTTCACCGACTGTCATCCCCGTACCAAAACAAGATGTCCTGTTATCTCTGTAATATACAGGTTGTCTCGTAAATCGACGATGATCTGCAGAAGACTGATGTATATATTTATATTTACTTATTAAATGAATCACAAGTAATGTAATGTTATTTGTAACACGGTGATAAGGAAAAAAAAACCCAGAATTTGTACTAAAATTACAATACAATATAACAATACAATAACTCTTTATTGCACACCTCACAAAACAGAGTACAGAAAACAATACATTCAAGGATAGGTAAACAACAGGCGGTCTTATCGCTAAACAGCGATCCCTTCCAGACAACCTGTGGGTAGTGGGAGATGTTGAGAAAAAGAAACCACGTACAAACCAGGTGACGAATCCAGGAGGTAGAATTGAAGTATTGTGTGTGTGAAGTATGTAAAATTGTGAATAAAAACTAGTAAAAATCGCCGAAAATACGTGGGGCTGGAATTGATAGCTTTCGAACTGTTCTGTCAGCCCTCGTAAGATCATCGTTGATCTACGGGACACCCTGTATACGAGTCCTAGTGATAAAAACCATAAACCAAAAAATACATCGGGAGTTACGAGGTTACTCTCTTTCTTTTCACTGATAGCGACGAACCAAGTATTCATACTTTTATTTAAGTCACCTTTTGAATGCTTCTATTGCAATATACGAAAAACATTTTTCCTTGCAGACATAATCGCGACAGCAGAGCGCACGGACATCGCCCCGCACGTCAAAGACGGCTACATCATGATGTTCATCTACATGCCGGGCGCCTTCACCGACGAGTTCACACCCTACATCGGCCAGATCATCAACCCCATCCTCAAGGCGCTTGCCGACGAGAACGAATACGTCCGCGAGACCGCCCTCAAGGCCGGACAGAGGATCGTGAATCTGTACGCAGAGTCCGCCATCACTTTACTGCTGCCCGAGTTGGAGAATGGCCTGTTCGACGACAACTGGCGTATCAGATACAGCTCCGTACAACTCTTAGGTGAGTTCTTTGACGACCTGTTTGGCTCAGCTGGAGTAACGTAACTGTGAAGCTGAAGGTCCTGGGTTCAAATCCCGGTAACGGCGATTGTTTGTGTGATGAGCATGAATATTTGATCCTGGGTCTTGATGTTTTCTATGTTTAAAATAAGTAAATATATTTATTAAATATACCGTCGTTTAGTACCCATAACACGAACCCTTATTGAGCTTACCACGGGAGTTCGATTTGTGTAAAATTGTCTTATAATATTTATTTATGTACAGACATTTTAATGTTTACAACTTTGTATGTAAACATTAACATGTCTGTACAGTAAAGAAACTACAATTTCTATTACTGTACAGATATTTTCGCTCATAGCACCTTTTTCGTTCTTGTCACAATGACAATTAGGACAAAAAAGGTGCGGGTACGGTTTTCCTTACTGTACATTAATGTTTATTTTTCCATTATATTTAAAGGTCACTGAATAATTTTTCGTATGTTTGTATGTATGTGTCTTAGCGGATTCATCACTTTAAAACGGCTAAAAAGATTTTAATTATTTTTGGTACGGGCAAACATGATTGCGCGTAAGTTTGCGCGCTGTACCAGGGAGGTGAAATTAACTCTTTTTAGTGCTTATTGCACCTCCCTGTATACGTGCAGCTTATGGGCACATTATACGCAGCGGGCCTATGGGGCCCTCCGGGTCCAATATAACAACGTGTTCCGGGTGCTGGTGGGGCTGCCCCGCTTCTGTAGCGCATCAGGGATGTTTGCTGAAGCGCGTATAGATTGCTTTTATACGGTTATGCGCAAGCGATGCACATCCCTGGTGCGCCGGGCGCGGGCCAGCCCCAACCCCATCCTGCGTTCGATAACCGAGAGGTTTGACTGCCCATATTTAAGGCATTGTGATGATATGCATGTTTCTAGAAGCACCTATTATGTATAGACGACGCTTAGGTGTTTCTAGAAACATAACACATTAATACATTAATATATTTATTATTTTCGTGTGATACTCAGCTACTAACATAGGTATAAGTAAGTTAAGTACGACTAACCATAACTATGAGTCTGTAAAGTTACTCGAAATAAATGATTTATTATTATTATTATTATTTGGTACGTGGGCAGCGGGGCATCCCCAGATGGTTATAGGATACTTCTGTGAATGTCCAGCTACCCATTTACCAAAAATAATTGAAATCCGTTTACCCGTTTTAAAGTGATAAATCCGCTATGACACCTTTCACCAATACCTTCACATATGCATATCACTTTTTTTTAACATGTTCCATGTACTGTTCAATGTACAGACATTTCATTTTTACAAATGAATAATAGTATAGATGTAACTCTTGAATACGCTCAGGTGACTTGCTGTACCGCATCTCGGGGGTGAGCGGCAAGATGAGCACGGAGACGGCGTCGGAGGACGACAACTTTGGCACGGAGCACTCGCACAAGGCCATCATGTCGGCGCTGGGCAACGAGCGCAGGAACCGGGTGCTGGCCGGCCTGTACATGGGCCGCAGCGACGTGGCGCTCATGGTGCGCCAGGCCGCGCTGCACGTCTGGAAGGTACGGAGCTCCAGCTAGTCATCATCGTCATTCATACGACGTCCAATGCTGGATAGAGGCCCCCTCAATTAACTTCCACATGGGCCGGATACAGGCTACCCGCATCTGGCGAGTCCCTGCAACTTGTAACTTGTATCACGACCGGTTTATCTCAGTGGGAGTAACGTTGCCTGCGAAGCTGAGGTCCTGGGTTCAAATCCCGGTAAGGGCAAATATTTGTGTGACGAGCATAAATATTTGTTCCTAAGTCTTGGATGTTTTCTATGTATATAAGTAATATATCTATTAAATATATCGTCGTCTAGTACCCATAACACGAGCCTTATTGAGCTTACCATGGGACTAATTCGATTTGTGTAAAATTGTCCCGTAGTATTTATTTATTTATCACAAGCTCAAATCTCTTTCCAACAATATGAATTAAAAAGAGACTTCCGCTTGTAATACGAGTTACGAGCTATTGAGAAACGGGCCCCAGGTCGTCTGACCACGCTGCGCTTGCCGGTACGCGGTCTCCACTCGAGAACCATTCCCCCTCAACGCCCATCGGTTCTTCGAACTATGTGCCCTGCGCGTTGCCATACAGAGTATCCCAACAGGTGGGCCTTAAGATGAACATGGTCAGGACGCAGGAATTTCCATGTAGTGCCCAACCCAATATTAGTTGGTAACTTGGTCCTTGAAGTTGTCGACGAATACGTCTATATGGACTAACAGTCCAGTTAGGCAGGTCCAACTTCGAGAAAGAGATCAATCGACGGATTCAACTCAGATGGGCAGCGTTTGGGAAACTGCGAAGTGTCTTCTCGTCCAGGATACCTCAGTGCTCGAAGACGAGAGTCATAAACCGCTGATGACCTACGGAGCCGAGCCTATCTGAATACTTGAATAACAATATAGTTCCTATTGAAACATAATCGATTGGCTGATTGATCCACTAATAAGAATAAACAACATTTTGACTAAATATTTCGCCATTATTTTTTTGATTACATTAAAACAAATACGTCTTCAATATACATATTTTTATCTGCAAAACAAATGAATAATTAAAATGTAGTCATTATCCTCATAATGAAACGTGTATTCCTCATTTTTATTCAATTTTTTGGTCGTGTTCCAGGTGGTGGTGACGAACACTCCGAAGACACTGCGCGAGATCCTGCCGACGCTGTTCGGGCTGCTGCTGGGCTGCCTCGCGTCCACCAGCTACGACAAGCGCCAGGTGGCCGCGCGGACCCTCGGGGATCTCGTGCGCAAGGTGAGGCCTCCAGGATTAACCTCTCCAACGCTAAATTATCTTTACTATCTTAAAGTTGTAATGGAGGGTGGGTTAAAACATGGTGGCCAGCTAAGATGGGTAACGTATCACAATTTCGCCATCGATACAGTTTATAAAAAATATGGGGACCATACAAGAAAGCTGCAACGGGACTGGCATATAGATATCACGTGGAACTGACCACGTGACTATGGTGTGGCGGCGGCGAAATTCTATTACGGTCCCCATCTTACTTTGTTACCAAACCTTCCCCTCGAACAAATGTTTTAATAGAATAATTGGGGTTCCCAAAATTGAGTATTTTTTATAAGTATGTGTCGCGGCCTCATCACTACGAAACAGCTGGACGGATAACAACTAATTTTGTTACACAGGTAGCCGGGCATCAACAAATGGTTATAGTTATTGTATCCAATTACATTCATGCAAAAAAGAGGGTTATGTTTTTCTACCCCTCTAGTAACGAAGTTAGCACCTAGTTTATAAGATTCCTAACAGTGAATGACAGACGACTCACAGCTTAAACTGATGACATGAGAAGTACCAAACTCTAGAAAAAGAGTTACTTATAGGATTTAGACTATGTGATTGGGGGTTTGACAGCGGTTGAACTTTTGTATAACATAAGGGATCTTTCTACTCTGACTGAATAAATCAATGCTTGTATTAAAATCACGGTCGCGCTATTTATCTGCGATCAGCCTTAAGCCATAATCAGGTCTGTTTTTGTGGCATTTATTTAATCTGGCTGGCAATCGGGACAATTGATGCTTTATATTTCCATATGTCAATGGAAATTGTTCACTTGTTTTTAAATTAGCCGTCTCTGTGTCTGTCCTGTGGCAAATATTTGACTCTCGCTTGATTTTCCAGCTGGGCGAGCGAGTGCTCCCAGAGATCGTCCCAATCTTAGAGCGCGGGCTGCGCTCCGACCGCTCCGACCAGCGCCAGGGCGTGTGCATCGGGCTCGGCGAGATCCTGGCCTCCACCTCCAGGGACGCCGTGCTCTCCTTCGCAGATGGGCTGGTACCCACCGTCAGGACTGCGCTGAGGGATCCCTTGCCTGAAGTACGACTGGCGGCTGCCAGGACTTTCGACAGGTCAGTTGAAACAGACAAAAAACGACTTCCTCCTCCTGTTAAGGTATTCTTTTGGATAAATACAAAAGACGCAATCAAGTTTTGGCCCCCCGTGCGGACCGCAACAGATCCCCTGCCCGAAATACGCTGACTGTGGCGAGACAGATTAAAGATGACGTACTCCTTCTGGTAAGGTCCGAACTCAATACTACTCCCCCTGGAGCATAGTAATTGACTCCAAGTCGTGTGCATCGGACTCGGCGAGATCATCGCCTCCACGTCCTGGTACTCTTTGCTCTCCTTCGCTCATGGGCTGGAACCAACAGTGCGCTGAGGGATCCCTTGCCTGAAGTACGACTGGTGTCTGCCAGGACTTTCGACAGGTTAGTCGTTTGACACACTATATTCTATTGGATAAAAACCAAAGATCCAATCAAGTTTTGATGCGGTACGCTGCGTGGCTGGATCGTAGTGCCCAACGTATGGACTGCGTCGAGGGATCCCCTGCCCGAAATACGACTGGCTGCGGTAAGACAGACGAAGGACGTTACACTCTTTTAGATAATAGTCAAATTTTACTTCCCTGTCGAGCGTACTGATTGAGTCCAATACGAAGGATATCCTGACTGAAGTATGACTTGCGGATGCCATGATTTTTGATAGATCAGTTTAAAAATATCTACCAGAAAAATGAATCAGTAAATTGCCGGAAAAACTGCTAGCTTAGGTAACCTTCGATTTGTTACTTTAAGCTTCAAAGTTGTGACTACATATCTTTTGAACATGCTGTAATAAATAAATAAGAATAATATGTAATTATGTATGGTTTGTTTTCAGTTTACACGCAACAATAGGCAGCAAGGCGCTGGACGACATTCTGCCGCAAATGTTGGAGGGGCTCAACGACCCAGATCCCGAGATCGCTGAAGCCACTCTGGATGGTTTGAAACAGGTATGACAAAAAAAATCCTCCTGTTGTTGCTCATGTTCTATCGTTGCATTCTCATTATATTGAAAGAATATATTGTACTTGGCAACTAATAGTTTTATGTTAGATTTTCCTCGATTTTTATAAGCGGTGTACGGATTTTAAAAGGTGCTGCCCTCAGAAAACATTGGAACCCCCATTATATGAGGATAATAATAGAGAATTTCGACTCTTTCCGAATGAACCTCGTACTTTTAAAATGGGTCTTTTTAGTTTCATCGTAATAAACGTACTATTATAATAATAATAATAATAATAATAAGTCTTTATTTTCAGATAACTATGATCCATACATTATTATTTTTTTAGTAAAATACTTATACCTATGTTAGTTTAAAAATAATAATAAATACGTTAATACATTAAAAACAAATTTCCAATAAAATTCCATCAAAATCCCAATTAAAATAAAATGTCTGATTACAAAAAAAAAAAAAAAACAACGACAAGATAAGTAATAAATTTTAAAACCTAATAAAATGAAATAAAGAAATTAATATAAAATTGACAAACTAAAATTGTATAAAAAGATTAAAATTGTAAAATTAAAATTGTATAACTAAATAAATTGAGAATTAATAAAATAAGTTAATACATTAAAACAAATTTTCAATAAAATTCCTTCAAAATTCCAATTAAAATAAAATAAAATGTCACATTACAAACATAAGAACAAAATAAGTAATTAATTTTAAATCTAATAAAATGAAATGAAGGAAATAAAATAAAATTGTCAAATTAAAATTGTATAAACAGATTAAAATAGTAAAATTAAAATTGTATAATTAAATTAAATTGAGAATCAATAGATAGTGCGAGCCACCGGTTTGACTTGCCCTATCCAGTATATTAATATTGGGCAATCATATTTGTCAGCAATTGCATTCAGAATACTGTTGGAGCTCTGCCTTACCCGTCCTAGGAGAGACACAATCTTCTTGCGCATGATGGCCTGGAAGCCGTCAGTGCGCATCTCGCAGAACATGCCGGACGCACTACACCTGCGTGGCAGGCCCAGCAACATTCTGAATGCATTGTTGTACTGAACTCTGAGGGCGCTGTAGGCTCGCTTCGTGTACCTGGTCCATAGGCTACTCGAGTAAAAGGATTGGCAGTATGCCTTAAATAGAGTGACTTTCACTTCCGTAGAGCAACGAGCAAACCTCCGGGCCAGCATGTTACTACGAACCGACAGCGCTCTTCGTTCTCGTTCAATATCTAGGTCATCATTTAAGTCACTCGTAATAATGTGACCTAGATACTTAAATTTTTCTACTCGCGTCAACGGCTCACCATCCAGCGAAATAGGTGGAACGTGGTAAGGCTTAATTTTCCCAGCACTAAACACCATCACCTCACTCTTCTTGGCATTATACTGTAGGCCATGGGACCGGGCATACGTCTCACAAAGGCTCAACAGTTTCGTAAGCGCGCCAACAGATGGCGCCAGCAGCACCATGTCGTCGGCATAGCTTATGTTATTGACAGCCATGCCGTCTATATAGCATCCCGCATGGATGCTGCTAAGGCCAACTATTAGCTCGTTCACATACAAGTTGAACAGTTTGGGAGACGTTAGCCCACCCTGCCTAACACCACACTCCAGCCGATATTCACTAGACAGTGCATCGGCCCATCTCACCTGATTAGACTGATTTGTGTACCAGTATTTGAGTATATTTACACACTCACCGCTATAATTGTAGCCCATTCCAGTTCCTTTATTGCTTTTATTCACCAGATCGTAGTGTCAACTTTAATATTCTAGTTTTTTTAAGAACCTGACGAACGTGTAGGTCTGGCTAAGGCTCCATACTATACCAGGACCAAAATCAACTGAGCGTTAGTCATAAACATTAAGTCGGCCTTCTCGCTCGCGCTTTAGAAGTGTAGTGTAACTAGATATATTACATAATTAGAATAGGTAAATAATTTAGTTTATTGAATAAACAGTCAATAATAAACATCACAGCATTGTGTAAATATATAACAAAGCAGACATGTAATTGTATATAGTAACTATATAATATTAACATATACATATTAAGCATACTTTTACTAATCTAAGCGTTGTATGAATATACATGCATTTCCTTACCTTTTAACAGTCGCCGAGTCGAGAGGTGGTTGTCGCATGCGATCGTATAGTAGAAATGTAAAACAATCAAGCGCATGCGCCGGGCGCCTGCCAGTCGACCGCTAGCTACTGAACTTAAAGATTGTGAATGTCATCAAGCCTAATTCGTAGCTTATAACGCTTAGCTATAAATCCTTAATTTACCTGCTTACTTGTGCCTGTGCTGTGATCAAGTGAATAAACTATTTGTGCATAAAAACTGGATATTTCTTGCCGACCTCAGAAACACACGGTGAATAACAATCCCGTTCAGTGCCACTAAAGAAGAAACAGCAAGTGCAAGCGAGTGGTCCGACTCAATGTTTACGACTAACTCTCAGTTGATTTTGGCCCTGGCATAATAATCAGTGGGGGAACACAAACCCATAAGCGGGAATGCCTAACGTAACGCGCAAGGACTGCGGAGGTGGGTCGTACCGGTTCGACTCGACTTAGGGCGTGGGAGAGTGAGCGAAAGAGAGATCATCAGTGACATTCGTTATCGTAGGTGATGGCCATAAAGTCGCGCGCGGTGCTGCCGTACCTGGTGCCGGTGCTGACGTCGGGCACGGCCGACACGCGCGCGCTGTCGGCGCTGGCCGCGGCGGCGGGCGGCTCGCTGGCGCGTCACCTGCCGCGCGTGCTGCCCGCGCTGCTGCACGCGCTGACCGTGGCGCGCGGCACGCCCGGCGAGACCAAGGAGCTCGACCACTGTCGCAACGCGCTGCTGCCCGTGGCCGACGCGCAGGGCGTGCGCTGGTGAGTACGACGCGGCCGGTGCGGGCGCTGACGTCGGGCACGGCGGCGGCTCGCTGGCGCGTCACCTGCCGCGCGTGCTGCCCGCGCTGCTGCACGCGCTGACCGTGGCGCGCGGCACGCCCGGCGAGACCAAGGAGCTCGACCACTGTCGCAACGCGCTGCTGCCCGTGGCCGACGCGCAGGGCGTGCGCTGGTGAGTACGACGCGGCCGGTGCGGGCGCTGACGTCGGGCACGGCGGCGGCTCGCTGGCGCGTCACCTGCCGCGCGTGCTGCCCGCGCTGCTGCACGCGCTGACCGTGGCGCGCGGCACGCCCGGCGAGACCAAGGAGCTCGACCACTGTCGCAACGCGCTGCTGCCCGTGGCCGACGCGCAGGGCGTGCGCTGGTGAGTACGACGCGGCCGGTGCGGGCGCTGACGTCGGGCACGGCGGCGGCTCGCTGGCGCGTCACCTGCCGCGCGTGCTGCCCGCGCTGCTGCACGCGCTGACCGTGGCGCGCGGCACGCCCGGCGAGACCAAGGAGCTCGACCACTGTCGCAACGCGCTGCTGCCCGTGGCCGACGCGCAGGGCGTGCGCTGGTGAGTACGACGCGGCCGGTGCGGGCGCTGACGTCGGGCACGGCGGCGGCTCGCTGGCGCGTCACCTGCCGCGCGTGCTGCCCGCGCTGCTGCACGCGCTGACCGTGGCGCGCGGCACGCCCGGCGAGACCAAGGAGCTCGACCACTGTCGCAACGCGCTGCTGCCCGTGGCCGACGCGCAGGGCGTGCGCTGGTGAGTACGACGCGGCCGGTGCGGGCGCTGACGTCGGGCACGGCGGCGGCTCGCTGGCGCGTCACCTGCCGCGCGTGCTGCCCGCGCTGCTGCACGCGCTGACCGTGGCGCGCGGCACGCCCGGCGAGACCAAGGAGCTCGACCACTGTCGCAACGCGCTGCTGCCCGTGGCCGACGCGCAGGGCGTGCGCTGGTGAGTACGACGCGGCCGGTGCGGGCGCTGACGTCGGGCACGGCGGCGGCTCGCTGGCGCGTCACCTGCCGCGCGTGCTGCCCGCGCTGCTGCACGCGCTGACCGTGGCGCGCGGCACGCCCGGCGAGACCAAGGAGCTCGACCACTGTCGCAACGCGCTGCTGCCCGTGGCCGACGCGCAGGGCGTGCGCTGGTGAGTACGACGCGGCCGGTGCGGGCGCTGACGTCGGATTAACATTTCGGAAAATCAAAATCATCAGCGGCCGCTATTTATCATTGAGATCACAATAATCTTGTAATATGATTTTTCTATATCAATGAAGCCTCATTCAGTAGAAATTGTGTGCCGCCGTTGAACAGTCGGAGGCGCAGGCTCTGGTCGGTTACATGATATGATGTCTGCAGTAAACTGGTCATCGAATCTTGATCTTCATTTTGCTTTAAGGTTTGAGTCTGCAAACAAGAATTAAAATGTTCCTCCGAACACTTTTGATGATTCTTCGATTTCAAAATAAGTAATTAACGAATTTATACGTGGCCACTTCTAACACTTCCTTTCAATGGATAATAAATACCGTAGATCCGTTCCACGTGACAATAATCAATCGTCGCGCAATACGAAAGTTTGGAACACTGAAGTGTGTACTTCCGCAGCATCATCGACATGCTGCTGGAAGCGGTGCGCGCGGGCGAGGGCGACAAGCGGCGCGCGGCGGCGTCGCTGCTGTGCGCGTTCGTGACGCACACGCGCGCCGACCTGTCGCCGCACGTGCCGCAGCTGCTGCGCGGCCTCATCCTGCTGTTCGCGGAGACGGACCGCGACGTGCTGCAGATGGCGTGGGAGGCGCTCACGGCGCTCACCAAGACGCTGGACCCGGAGAGGCAGATCGCGCACGTGGCCGACATCCGCCAGGCCGTGCGGTACGCCGCCGCCGACCGCGAGGGCGAACTGCTGCCCGGCTTCTGCCTGCCCAAGGTATGCGCCTGAACAGTCTAAACTATTGTGATATAGATACAAATCAAAGCGCAAAGATAAATACGATTGCTCTTGCACGTGGTCACACCAGGACTCGAACCCGGTACTTCCTGATTACGCGTCAGGTGTGTTTCCCTTTCACTAGCGAGCACTGTGACGTACGCATTTATCTATCCGCCTTGATCCCTGTACCTATTTTTATTGAAAGGTATTATAACATGTTAATTTTCCCGCATTAAAAACTCAGAATCCCAATAAACTTGTGGTTCATATAAATAGAAGTCTAAACTATGTTATTCTCTTGTATCAAAACTAGCTAAACTACAAGAAAATTATGAGTCCGTCTCGATAAGGATAGAAATTAAGGCCGTTTGTTAAGAAAAACGTAGTAACTATATATGACGCCAGTGTGCACTTACTATTTTTCGAGGTTAGTTTTAGATAAAAGCTTTTTTCATAGTAGTGACGATATTACAACTGATTTGAACTCCACAGGGCATAGCGCCAATCCTGCCGCTGTTCCGCGAGTCCATACTCAACGGTCTCCCAGAAGACAAAGAAGCTGCGGCGCTCATGTTGGGTGAAGTGATCAACCTGACGTCGGCAGCCGCCATCCAACCCTCCGTCGTGCACATCACAGGACCCCTCATCCGTATCCTGGGAGACCGGTTCAACGCCAGCGTGAAGGCTGCGGTGCTGGAGACGCTCGCCTCCCTGCTCTCGAAGGTAATTGTCACGTGAAGTCTGGAGACACCCGAATTGCCCGTTATGAATGAAAAAAAAAACAAATTATCATCCAAGTGTCACAAAAGCTGAAAACAGCATAAATATTTTCGGACCAGCAGATCTGCACTTCTCGTGTTCATAATTCATTGTAAATTTTACTTCCAGAACATGTTTTGAACATTCAATTTCGTCTTTTGCTGTTTAGTTCTTGACAGAGTGGTCGTTTTTTTTATGGAAGATTGAGAGCTGTAGACCGCCAGTTCTGTACTTATTTACTTCTATATTAACGAAATAAGTTACTGACATTAACTTTACCTAGTCAGTCCTTCACATCGAGTATAACCTTCTAGATCAGTTTTTATGTACAGTCAGTATCCAATAGTCTATAGTATTCAAAAAGCCAAATATATCGCAACACTTCTTGATTCCTATAGGTATAATGATACGTGACGATATATAATGATGAAGAACGAAAGAAATCATTTATTGTACACCGAAAAAAAATAGATACATGGAACAAATAACAATATAAAAAAAAATAGAAAACAATATACACCAATTTATCCGCGTGACAAAAGGAACGGATTCAGCACGTATTGTGGCAGCCTTGCGACTGCGCAGAGCTGGTGTACAGTCCGCTGCTGACTTTGATTTCATGCTGACTGTATGTTTGGTCGAGTTTGTACTAAAACATGTTTTACCTGCAGGTCGGCGTGATGCTGAAGCAGTTCCTGCCGCAGCTGCAGACGACGTTCCTGAAGGCGCTGAACGACCAGTCGCGGCCCGTGCGCATCAAGGCGGGGCTGGCGCTGGCGCAGCTCGTGCGCATCCACACGCGCGCCGACCCGCTGTTCGTGGAGATGCACAACGGGATCAAGAACGCCGACGAGCCCGCCATCCGCGAGACCATGCTGCAGGCGCTGCGCAGCATCATCACCGGCGGCGGCGACAAGATGTCCGAGCAGGTAACCGTGGCGACCCAGGGTGGCGAGCGTACTTTAATAGGGAGTATTCATGGATTTTAATTTTTGCTTTATTAAAAGCTCATTAATGTAACAAACAGTAGACAAAAATATTTTTTCGAATAACTGTAAAAATAACCATGATGTAAGCCATCAAACATTTCATTCTATCTATTTCTAGCAAAATAGAATTTAATATGGAGCTTACATGGCCAGAGTGCACGATGACGTAACAGCGCATATCGGACCTCTCTGTCTAATTAGTAGTTTAAAATGCCTATGTCTTGCGTATTTCTTGGTCGATTTAAATTTAAATTTCACATTTTGAAATAGTTTTAACGGTATTTTGATATTTGGTTAAGAAAAGCGACAAAAACGTTTCATGCATGTTCCCCATTGTACTAAACCTTGATGTCGTGTCACTTTCCGGTCTAAAAGTGCGCTAAGCAAGCCATCTCCTTAAAAACGTGTATTTTTAAAGAAAGATAGCAATGATGGTATTGATTTTGATTTCGGATTACTCGTGAAGACAAAGTGAAACAGTATATTGGTCATAAAGACGGTCGTTGTCAATACATATATAACACCGACAAGTGAAAAGCTACGGATCATTCAGAGCCGGAGCCTCTTCAGAAAGGCTCTTCTTGTATGTAGTGATGACGTGACCGTATAACCAATTTGGCGTCTTTATTTTCGAGCCACCCACCATATTAAGAAATTTGGCAGTGGAATTTGTATCAAAAGTGTAGGAAATTCGGTTGTATTTATTGCCTCTGTGTTAAATTCGAACGACTAAAAGCTAATGCAACTCTATTCTGATAGAAAATGACTCAAAGTTCATTGAACAGGACAAGGCCTTTTATTAGGCCTATGGGCGGCTAAAGGTTATTACATTGCTGTCTTCGAACCTGAATGCACTTTATTGTTAACTCATACCACGATTATAACTAAAATACTCAGTCACATTTACATCTTGATTCTGCAAATCCGGCTTCACTGCTGGTATTTTGCACACCACTGTAGGTTCTCTTTCTAGTATTGATAATGTTGAATGGTTCAGCTGGCGCTGAGCGTGCTGGGCACGCTGACGAGCCCCGCGCTGCTGGCGCACGCGGACGACCCGCCGCGCGCGGCCGTGGGCGGCTGCCTGGGCGCGCTGCTGCACTGCCTGCCGCCGCCGCACCGCGACGCCGCGCTACTGCACCACGTGCTGGCCAACGGCAACACCGCCATCCCCGACCCGGACTGGCCGCTGGCGCACGGCCGCTCCGCCGCGCTCTTCGTCGCGCTCAAAGAGACGCCCGAGGTTAGTGTTTGACGCTTCAGCCACCTAAGCGCGTAGAAATTCCCTGACGCGGTGCCGACTTCCATGTCAGATATGAAATAATAGTAGCAGTTTTGTTTTCACAAAAGCTCAAAGAGACGCCGAAAAATCGTGCTTCTTTCTATTATCCAATCGCATCCACAGACCGGCTCCAAATCGCTCGCTGGGCTTGTTTCAAAACAGCCTGAATATCATTCATTATTGCACTTTCAAATGCTGCAAAAACTAAGCGCAAAACTGACGAAATACAACATACGAGAACCAGGGTTACCAGGATGTCATGAACGCGTAGAAAGTCATATCTGATTTTGGATTTACGAATCTGTGCATTGACGCTCATGGTTGTGAATGAGGTAGGTCTTTCACGCTTCACCCTCCTTTGTGTATTGACACTCACGGCCCTATATTTGACTAACTAACTATTTTCTATACTACTACGTGCCCTTCAAAGTTTACCCCTCTCCCTCCACGCACAGGGGACGAATTAGACTAACGTTTGTATCTCAGAATAGCCATCATATAGGACCCTATATAAAGCATTATTTTATTAATTTATTAATTAATAGGTTTGCCAACAGATGCTTGTAACCCGAAGCGAACAATCATTTACGTTCTCAGTTCATACCTTAGCTATTTAAGTTATAGCTACTTATACCGTTACCTAGCAAAATTCATATTAACAAAATATTGGAGATTGAAGTCTGAATGCTTGCCTATCTTACATAAAAAAATATATAAATATCGCATTGACTGTCCAAATCCTAGACGTTTTGTATTCACGCTGTCGATATTTGATTATTTACAACTATTTTCATACTCACTGAACGTGTATTCACAGGTGGTGTACACAGAGCAATTCGAGGAGAAGATCGACAAGGCGTTGCTAAGCTACCTGGCAAGCGACAAGATCCCCATCGCCTGCAACGGGCTCCGCGGCATGGGCTACCTCATGCGATACCTTCTAGAACACGACCGAGCGCCGCCGCAGCAGATACTCACGCAGTTCGTTAGGGTAAGCATCATCATTTACCCTCAGTGCCGCCCTGTCTACATCCCCGCTATCTGGATGCTTAGCATGACTTGGCATGCAACCTTCAAGAAAAGTGTTCTCCCACCTAAAAGGCCGACAACGCACTTGTGACTTCTGGTATTGCAGGTGTCTATGGGCGACGATGATCGCTTACCATAAGACGATCCGTCTGCTTGTTTGCCCCCTATAAAATTAAAAAAAAACTGGCATCACGCTCATTTTTGCCACGAACTTGTGATTTGTGGAATTAACTTCCTCCTGAGGTGATTCCAAAGCGCTAAACATTTCTTAAAGAAGCGAGTTAACAGGACACTCAAAGGTTAGCAAGGTGTGGACGACTCCTCCGGTGTTGCACATGTCCATGCCTATGACCACTTTCCATGAGCTCGTGTGCCCCGTTTGCCACTTATTACATTAAAAAGTCTTTTAAAATGGTCGACATTTTGGATACCGAAAATAACCTCTTTTATATCTATAATCGGTGAACATACATAAAAAAAAGGTTCCGACGAATGGACAACATTTCATTTTTTTACCCCCTAATTTTATCCAACTATCTAATAGTATTTGCAAAATTACGAGGAATGTATTTTGTATTTTTATTTTATTTTTAGATTTAGCCACAGATTTTGATAAAACAAAACTACCTCATTCTATAAGGGCCTAAGCGCAATGTGAGGCAGAATAAATGTAGCGCCTTTACAAAATGCTTTTTAAAAAGTAAAAAATATATCGCATCTGTGCTTTTATTATGACAACTACTGAGAAGTGTCATGACAACAACTTGAATCTTTACTGTTATTGAATCGGCGGCAGTTACAATTTTAATTTGGCTTCTGTTCAAGTAATTGGTTTAAAATCTTAAAATGAGCAACAAGAAAACGTATCGGCAAGATCCAATGATTACGTGCTTTGTGCCATCTCGTACAACCAAAGCATTGATGTCTCCCAATAAAAACAATTCCAGAAAATTGCACAATCCTAGCAGATAGAGGCTTCAAACATACATAGATACCCAGTTGGTTTTAAAAAATTCCACGCTGCTGCGCCCTCTAAGTGTACTAAGAAACATTAAAATCACAAAATCTGAAGTTTTACAGAGTAAAGTAATAGCCAGTTTAAGGATCCATATTGAGAGAGTTATTCGCAGAATTCGGTTGTATAAGCTGTTGAAACTCCACGCTGTAGTCAACAATAAATTAGTGTGTTGGAGGATATAGTTGTATGTGGACTAATTAATCTTCAATCACCGGTATTGAAAAAATTTTACGATCGGTTTAGTTCAGTGGGAGTTACATTTTCTGAAAAGGGTTCAAATCCCGGTAAGGGCAAATATTTGAGTGATGAGCATAAATGTTTGTTCCTGAATCTTGGATGTTTTCTATGTATAAAAGTAAATATATCTTTTAAATATATCGTCATCTAGAACTCATAATACAAGCCTTATTGAGTTTACCACGGGACTAGTTCGATTTGTGTAAATATTGTCCGGTAATATTTTTTTCAATTGAAATATAAGTATGGTCAGCTGCATATACGACTTACCTGCTTAAGGAATGCAGACACAGTGATAAAACTCGGTTTTAGCTCTGTTAAAGTTCTAGTTTAAAGTCCTAAAGGAATATTATGTTTTTTAAATGTTAGTACTATAAAAAAGTAATAATAATAATAAACATTCTGTACGAAAAAAGTAAAAAAGGAATCCTGACATGTGTGCGACTCTGTCTGCCTGTTTGTCTGTCTGTTCGACTGTTACAGCGCTCTGTCTCAGTAACTGCTTATACTATACATTTTAAATAGTTATCAACATGGTAAGCCATTGCATGTGAGATATGAAAAAATAATTCGTCAGTGAAGGAAAAACAAAGCTACACGTGTACCGAAAATAGTTGAAATCCGTTTAGGCGTTTTATCGCGATGAATTTTCGATTCATTCATTCAAGTTGAAATTAACATCATCGTACAACTTATGTTTGTGGACCCTAAAAGCTGTAATCAAGCTTACAAATCAACGCAATCCCAAGATACAGTCGTTAAAAAAGGTTATGTGAAAGTTTTTACGAAACCCTCATGTGAGGAATTTTATTTTGTTATTTTTGTCACTCCATCGTTATACGAAACTGAAAAAAAAAACAATAATACAAACCCATAAATAGTGGTTTATATTCCACCAACAGACAACCAAGTGTTCCTATGGGTGTTTTCTGTTTATTATTCCATAGGGGTTCTGTTTTTACCAACTGAGGTACGAAACCATAAAAAACACATTAACTAATACATACATTTTATTTTTTGTATTATGGTTGAACTACCTATTGAAACCAATAAGTCAATAATATATCTATGTGTCGTCGTTCATAAATAACTTGTTCCATTTAGTTGATTTATTATTTAATGGGACTGGGGTGGGCATGTCTGCCATATGAACCCGGATCGGTGGGCCAAGGTAAGTACCGAATGGATCGCCCAGAATGGCTACCGGAACCGAGGCAGACCGAAAAGGAGATGGCAGGACGATTTGGACACATTTTGCAAGGGCTGGCGGGAGTATGCGCTGGATAGGTATGCATGGCGGAAAAGAGGGGAGGCCTTTGCACAACAGTGGGACACGTGAACAGGCTATATTATATTATATTATATTATTTAATAGAATGGTGTTTTATTGTTGCAATGTTGATAGCTTTACATTTGTGTATCAAAATGTTTGTTTATCTGAATAGTTGTCTACGAGCAGAGCGCCCGCTAGGCGGGTTCCTGGCAGTGAATGTAAACACATTAATGACCGACATTTTCGTAGAAAATACGTATGTAGCGAAAACTTATTACTAGCAGAGCGCCCACCCTGTGGGTTCCGGGCCGAGCAAGTGTTGCATTTGCTTGTATAAGTTAGCAACGCCACTCGACACGGAAAATCGCCATAATTTCCGGGATAAAAACTATCCCAGATGCTTTCCATGGCCTCAAACGAACTCAATACCCCTTTGCATTTATAATATCATAGTGTAGTATACCTACATATATCATTATGGATACATACATGCCGCGTTACCCCGCTGGATGGCAACGCCTATAAGCTGAGCGAGAAACCAGCGAGCCATATGGGCATCGGAGGACCGGATAAGCATGCAGCTGAGTTTCCTAGCCTTTTGTGCGCCCAGCATGGTGACGGGAAACCGTGAACCGCACGCTAACCAATAAACAAATTGTATGATACAGTATAACGGCTAATGACGTCGTGGCGTCTGAGGCACAATTTTCCGTTGACGTGTATTGCAGACTTTGGCGGTCAAAGCGCAGCTTTACTTTGTACTTTCTGGTCCCAGGGTCTTTATAGCAATCCGT
Organism: Hedya salicella; assembly: GCA_905404275.2. Taxonomy (NCBI): domain Eukaryota; kingdom Metazoa; phylum Arthropoda; class Insecta; order Lepidoptera; family Tortricidae; genus Hedya; species Hedya salicella. Next base: position 26,105,229 of record FR990104.1, read on the forward strand.
GCAAATACAAAACTGTCACCCGGTATTTGCGGACTGTGGTGCTTTGCTGATTCACCCGCGGCTACGCTTTTCGAGACTAGGTATTAAAATTTAAAACAAAATAAACGTCACGATAAACCGGCTTGTGATTAAAACAAGAAGCTGATAGTAAGTAATTAAGGAAATGGTAACATTTTTTATTTTTTCTTTAATATTTTGAGTTTATCATAGTATTTGGCAAGCCAAGTACCTACTATGATTAAAGGGCTCAAAATATTTTAATTTCAGTTTAGTCAGGGGATGAAATGGTTCGTTACTTTTCGACGATGTGATAGAGTTAAAAAGTTAGGTTCTAAAATGACAAAACCTTTTCATTTCGTGACTGTAAGTGCGGTTACGTTTGAAATGAAAGTATTAATAAAAAGAAACATTTTAATTACATATTTTGTACACTTCAACGTTTATCGAAAATATATGTTTTCCAAAATAACTCTGCTCTTGTTAATAGGGTTTAATTGCTCCTGGACTTCATGCTCGCTTAATTGATGGTTGCAATCACAGAATACAATTTAGAATGCATTCTGTGTTCCGGCATAACTTTGCATCTCACAAAACAAACAGAACCGTCCCTCTTTACCTCTACATAGCATATGGCTGAGTCTACATATGAATAGCGGGAAGACATCAGGATTTTAGGCTCCCCAGATTTCTGCCACTTTGTCGCATGTATTCTAACAACATTATATTGTTGACTTGTGGCAGATTGAGATCCTTCAGTAATTTTCTTTCTGCATACGGAGTAATTTTATTGACAAAAGAAATTAAGACTCAAACGTAGAAAGCAATAACATGTCAAGACAATGCCATATTACGAGGGCTGGTTGAAAAGAATCCGAAACGACTATAAAAAAAATAAAAATAAAACCAAATTTTACTAGAAACGTCATTTGCAGTCTTTTACGATCTCAATACATGTAATTTTAGCAAATAATAATTGAAATAAAACAATTTAACGGATTATATCGCGTATATTATCTCATTTTTGTTCCCGACGTTTCGGAAGCTTTCCAGCTTTCCATGGTCACGGGAGGACTGAGAAAAGATGTATTTTCCTCTGTCAAAGTTACAATTTGTGCAAACTACCCATTTTTTTTTTTTGAAAAAACACAAATAAAGGTGTACATACATGCCAGATGGGCCTAAGCTGTAAAGACAGTTACACATGTGCCAGAAGGGCTTAATTATTTTATTCTAATAATTTACCAAGCAGCATTTCACAAATGAGGCGTACTGAGGAGAAAAGAAACGCTGCAAAGAAAAACTCCCAGGCTACCTCATTACTAATTATAATATTTAAAAACAGAGACTATTAAACTACTTTTAAACAGATAAGATATTTTACACCGTTCGGAAATTAAGGTTTTGCAGTCCTGTGTCTCGCTTGTTCCTTGATGAGATGTATTACAGGATCCCAAGCTGGTGGTAGTGACAATCCATCTTCTCTATTGAAATTAGGATGCTTTTTAATCTCAATAGCCTCGCATAGCATCCTGGGAAAATATCTTTTTTCTTTGGCAAGGATAGAAGGTTTATCAAACTTAATTGAGTGGTTTGGTTTGTCAATGACATGTTCACAAACTGCAGACCTATTACACCGACGGTGCTTGACATCTGCTATGTGCTCCTTCACCCGGGTTGATACACTGCGTTTCGTTTGACCAATGTACGCATATCGTATATACGCGATATAATCCGTTAAATTGTTTTATTTCAATGAGTAATAATCGCGGAAACAGAAGAAAATAATAATTGTTTATTTAAAAAAATATTTAGCTTTATAGTGAGATAGTTTTCATTTTCATGAAAATGGAGAAAACGGAGGTTCGTGCCGTCATAAAGTTCTATGTTTTAAAAGGGAAATCGGCGACCCAGATTCAAATTAAGTTGAATAGTGTGTTAGGGGATTCTTCACCTTCGTTTAGCACTATCCACTCTTGGGTGGCAGAATTCAAACGAGGACGAACGAGCTGCAATGACGCTCCCCGTAGCGGAAGACCAAATGAGGTCCCCAGAAATGGTCACTAAAGTAAGAAATATTGTAGCAGAAGACCGTCGATTAAAACTTAGGGAAATAGCCCATATTGTGAACATCTCATCTGAACGCGTTTTCAACATATTACATCAGCATTTATCTATGAAAAAGCTTTGTGCCAGATGGGTGCCGCGGCTTTTGAACGACGAGCAAAAGAATCAAAGAGTGAATGTTTCAAAGAAGTGTTTGGAGCTTTTTAGACAGAATCCCAATGAATTTCTTCGTCGATTTATAACAGTTGATGAGACCTGGATCCACCACTACACGCCGGAGACTAAAGAGCAGTCGAAACAGTGGACTAAAAGTGGCGAACCCGCACCAAAGAAGGCGAAGATGACATTATCGGCAGGCAAGGTTATGGCAACCGTATTTTGGGATGCTATGCTGTCATCTATGTGGATTACCTTGAAAAGGAGAAAACAGTAAATGGCACATACTATGCAAACTTGTTGCAAAAGTTGAGTGACGTAGTTAAACAAGAAAGACTATTTAAGTGGGTAAATAGGAAAAAAATATTGTTCCTCCACGATAATGCACCAGTCCACACTGCAAAAGTTGCGATAGCAAAAATTCAAGAGTTACGCCTCGAATTACTGCCCCACCCGCCATATTCGCCAGATTTGGCACCCTGCGACTTCCATCTGTTCCCAAATTTGAAAAAATGGCTAGGAGGGCAGAAATTTTCGCCCAACACTGAAGTGGTTGACGCCGTTAATGGCTATTTTGAAGGCCTTGACATTTTTTTTTATAAAAATGGAATAATGGCCCTGGAGAAGCGTGGGTGTAAGTGTATTGAGCTAGTACGAGTAGGAACATATGTAGAAAAATAAATTTAATTTATTCAAATACCTCTTTTTTTCCTCTTCACTCCGGATACTTATCAATCAGCCCTCGTATGTCATACATTGTCAATTTTTTTGTTAATAATTCTCAAAAAATAAAGCCGTGAAATTTAGTTTGTTCAGTCTCACTTTCATCATTTGCTAAAAAAACCATTTTTTCAATAATGTGTGATCCTAAAATTCCAAAAATAATGTTAATGTGTTCAGAGAGCCCAGATTTATCCGTGATATTTCAATTCTAGTCACTTTTAAAAAATGAAATGTTGTCCATTGAGAACCTCCTTCTTTTTTGGGAGTCGGTTAAAAAGAAGATTCAAACAGCATCCTTCAATATGCGCGTGCGATACAGGCAGGGACTAGAACTTTATATTGGTATCTTTGTTACTATCACAGTTTTCTTATAGTCTTATACGCTGCTTTCAAAATTAATATTTTTCCATTCAGTGACCAGTGACCGTAGAGTCAGACTTGTAAAAGTGCCCTTGCGGTACTTACAGCATGAATCATTATTTCATTTCAGTATATACATAGAAAACATCTAAGACTCGGGGCAAATATTTATTCTCATCACACAAATATTTGCCCTTACCGGGATTTGAACCCAGGACCGTCGGGTTTCTCAGGCATCGTCACTGTAGCTAAACCGGTTGTCATCCATCCAAATAATTCTTGAGTGCCCGAGGGCTATGTAATAAGACGGCCTTGCAGGATAGGTTCTGTAGTAGTTTGTGTATTTTGTGTTAATGTTTGACCTTTTATTATGGAAAAAATCAGATATCGTTAATCACATTTACAAGGAGTGTTATGATAACAAAGTCTTGGACGATGTTTACGTACAAATTATAATTACACGTAGTATCCGGATGTTATGGCTTTCATGGATATCTATTGTCAGTTTCTGCCGTAATGTAAACGCTAAGCCAAACATTTAGATTTACTAAACACATTGGTTTTCAAATAGTATTAAAATTTTGTTTTATTTATTTATTTACATGGAGAACCAACAGCTTAAACTATGTTAGTAGTGTCTTAAATTGTAAAAAACACCCAATTACAGGACATTGAGTCAGTTAAATTGTCTCGGGCTGTCTTCCAGGTTTAGGCAGACTTTTGAAAGACGTCCGCAGGGATCAACTCGTACATTTTTCCCATTGTTTTTATCGTCATACCGTTTATTTTTCTGAAGTCTTCCCAAATATTTTTACGAACTGGTAAGCTAACTCGTCCCAGTTTGACGTTTTGACTAAAAATATAGATTTTTAGTCAAACCGTCAAACTGGGACGAGTTTGCTCCTTTTTTTTGTGAAATTATAGACAAGAATGTAGTTCAGAATACACACACTGACCATTGGTAGACCCACAGTTTTTATAGATTAGTCTACTTTCTTTCCGATGCGCTCTTTATGTCGTCACTCTACCTAGCTGTAGGGTTTCCTACACTACATTTGCCAAGACGCGGCTTCCCTTCCAGAACACATTCGCCCTAACGGCTGTCGGTTCTGCGACAGATACGACCGGCCCACTGCCGCCAGTTCAGTCTGCTAACTCTGTGGGCTATACGAGTATCTAATATTTCGGTTCCCCGACCCTTTGGTTACATACTTGGGCACAAATTACAATTGCGAGTGAGTTGTAACCCATGTAAGCATTCATACGTTTAAGAAAAATATGTAAAACTAACTATTTGAAGGTCAGTTAATGGACGAATATTGTTTTGGATTTTTGTGTGTTTCTCTGTATGTTTCTATGCTGTCACCACGGGTCAACGAATGGACAGATTTCAACTATTTTTGGTGCACGTAAAGCCGGGCATCCACAAATGGTTATATGATACTCATTACTCGACTTTGTTGAGAGTGTTGACATATTTTTTCTCCGCGTACGACGTTAGAGAACACATTGTAGTAACGAACGATCGTGTGTGAACAGAGCATGAACCACAGCAACAACGAGGTGAAGCAGCTGATGGCGCGCGCGAGCACGATGCTGGGGCGCGGAGAGGCGCTGACAGGTGCGCGCGCCGGCGACGTGCTGCGCGCGCTGCTGCCCGCGCTCGTCAACGGCACCAAGGAGAAGAACACCTACGTGCGCGCCAACTCCGAGCTCGCGCTGCGCGCCGTGCTGCGGCTGCAGCAGGACGAGCAGTTCCACAAGGTCAGTGCCCGTCCCTGCCACAGTACAGACACTGGCTACACGCGGCGCGCTGCCCGCGCTCGTCAACGGCACCAAGGAGAAGAACACCTACGTGCGCGCCAACTCCGAGCTCGCGCTGCGCGCCGTGCTGCGGCTGCAGCAGGACGAGCAGTTCCACAAGGTCAGTGCCCGTCCCTGCCACAGTACAGACACTGGCTACACGCGGCGCGCTGCCCGCGCTCGTCAACGGCACCAAGGAGAAGAACACCTACGTGCGCGCCAACTCCGAGCTCGCGCTGCGCGCCGTGCTGCGGCTGCAGCAGGACGAGCAGTTCCACAAGGTCAGTGCCCGTCCCTGCCACAGTACAGACACTGGCTACACGCGGCGCGCTGCCCGCGCTCGTCAACGGCACCAAGGAGAAGAACACCTACGTGCGCGCCAACTCCGAGCTCGCGCTGCGCGCCGTGCTGCGGCTGCAGCAGGACGAGCAGTTCCACAAGGTCAGTGCCCGTCCCTGCCACAGTACAGACACTGGCTACACGCGGCGCGCTGCCCGCGCTCGTCAACGGCACCAAGGAGAAGAACACCTACGTGCGCGCCAACTCCGAGCTCGCGCTGCGCGCCGTGCTGCGGCTGCAGCAGGACGAGCAGTTCCACAAGGTCAGTGCCCGTCCCTGCCACAGTACAGACACTGGCTACACGCGGCGCGCTGCCCGCGCTCGTCAACGGCACCAAGGAGATGAACACCTACGTGCGCGCCAACTCCGAGCTCGCGCTGCGCGCCGTGCTGCGGCTGCAGCAGGACGAGCAGTTCCACAAGGTCAGTGCCCGTCCCTGCCACAGTACAGACACTGGCTACACGCGGCGCGCTGCCCGCGCTCGTCAACGGCACCAAGGAGATGAACACCTACGTGCGCGCCAACTCCGAGCTCGCGCTGCGCGCCGTGCTGCGGCTGCAGCAGGACGAGCAGTTCCACAAGGTCAGTGCCCGTCCCTGCCACAGTACAGACACTGGCTACACGCGGCGCGCTGCCCGCGCTCGTCAACGGCACCAAGGAGATGAACACCTACGTGCGCGCCAACTCCGAGCTCGCGCTGCGCGCCGTGCTGCGGCTGCAGCAGGACGAGCAGTTCCACAAGGTCAGTGCCCGTCCCTGCCACAGTACAGACACTGGCTACACGCGGCGCGCTGCCCGCGCTCGTCAACGGCACCAAGGAGAAGAACACCTACGTGCGCGCCAACTCCGAGCTCGCGCTGCGCGCCGTGCTGCGGCTGCAGCAGGACGAGCAGTTCCACAAGGTCAGTGCCCGTCCCTGCCACACTACAGACACTGGCTACACGCGGCGCGCTGCCCGCGCTCGTCAACGGCACCAAGGAGAAGAACACCTACGTGCGCGCCAACTCCGAGCTCGCGCTGCGCGCCGTGCTGCGGCTGCAGCAGGACGAGCAGTTCCACAAGGTCAGTGCTCGTCACTGTGCTGCGCCTCAACGCAGTGGATGCTCATAGTCAAAACCTATTATTACTAGACGCATTGTTGCTTAATGTAGTATTCGATGGATTGTTAACATGCCTAAAGTGCGCCCGCACATTTACAAATGAAGTCGGGCACACAAGCCCCGAAAGAGTTAATCATAGGACAGAGCAGCAGCACCCTAATAAAATGGTTTAACGCCGAGCGTCCAGTCTATATACACACTCCTCAATTGCCGTGGACAAAATCGATCAAGACGGCATCATCATTCTTTAAAGTAATGTGTTGTGTTTTAGTAGGCCTTTTACGCCTTTGATTTTGTAAGTCCTATTCATTGCATTATATATTTAATACCTATGTATTTCTGCCAAAGGTTTCTTACATTATAACAGCTATCAATAGCCGCATTATTATGGTAACTCTTTTGGTACTGAATTCCACGAAACAGGCCTTGCCTAGTGTGGAAATCACTGTTCTTTCGTTGTGATTTGTATAACTTATGGTCAACGTCAACGCCTTTCGTGTCGTCTTTGTTGTATATTTGATGTGTGGTGTTGCAGCAATGCCTGTCGCTGCTGGAAGAGGGCGCGCGGGAGTCGCTGTCGGACGTCGTGGCGCGGCTGCTGCGGCGCGCGCAGCCCGACGGCCGCGACGAGGACCTCGACGTTACGCTGCTCACCTGAGCCCCAGGCCTCCGCGTACCATATTATATTATACCCATATACCAAACATGTTTTTCATTGTGCACCCATATAACCTGCCGGTGACTAGCCGCACACAGACCGAACCGCCTCGCGAGGAAATCGGTATATCCCCCGCGCGGCAGCCTCGGTGAGAGGGCATTTAGAGCGCGCGACAAGCCCTAAGTCAACTTGTTCGCCAGTTTGACAGGTAAAACAATATGGCGCCGCACACACTGCTGGTGATTTGCTACGAAACATTTTTCAAAACAGTAGACAATCGAAAATATGGGTACTGTTTATGGCAAGTACAATTTACACATCTGTTTTAATTTAAAAAGTTAAGAAAATACCTAGCAACAATACAACCGTGACTTCGTTTCGCGTAAGTGTCGAGCCATTTTGTTTTATCTGTCATAAATTTGATCGAGGCAAAACGTGTACGTCCACAGTGCGCATTTTTTAGCCCGGACAAAAACCGACGCACACAGCAGACCCGCCGCACGCGACAATTTCTTCGCGTGGCGGCTCGCTCTGTGTGAACGCGGCTACTGCTGACTGACTTACGATCGAATCGCACATCTGAGACACGGTAGCAGATCCAGGATTTAGGTTCTGGAGTAATTTTCCCGCTTATGATGTTCTCTAAAACCGAAGCTCCGGTATCCACTACTCCTGTTACACTACCCTTAGTGGACAGTCTACTTCAGTTATCTCCGTTCGTCAGTGCAGAACAGTCGGCGGGAGGTAGCCGCTATTATAAATTATCGCTGAACTACACGATAATGTCGCCACGTTCACGCATTTGTTCTAAATAAAGAACAAATTACAAAAGCTGCAATTACCTAGACAAATACCTGCCCGTGTCTCTCTTATGGTAAGGGCTTATTACACTTTACTGAATTAAGCATCCTAAATGGGGGAGGGGAGAGCCTCTCATTCCAATAGTTTGCTGCTTCTAAAGGCTATACCAATGTAAGGGAACAAAAAATACCCCTGACGGTATTAGCCAATGGATTTATCCTATTTATTGGTCTAGGTGGACGGATGACCTCGTAAGGGTCACAGGAAGTCGGTGGATGCGGTCTGTGCACCCTGTGTCGAACTATAGGGAGGCCTATGTTCAGCAGTGGACGTCCGTGGCTGATAGATAGGTAGATAGAAATAATTTAAGATAATTTCATTTTTTTTTTGTTGAGGTCCGAGATTAGGTTTGAGGTGAAAGGTATTTTTTCCACATTTGCCTTCGTAATATAACCACAGCAAAAAAATGTTACGAGCCCTTTCATACGGTATGTTTCTTGCCCTAATAGCCAGATTTTGAATTTTCCCCCTCCCCCCTGTATATCGGTCACATCATGTTTTTACGTGATCAAAACCCGTTTGGTTATTATGACACAATACGTATGTGATTAAATAACTTTAGGTTTTTAGTTTATTTTTACAGCAGAACATACTCAATTTTACGGCTTTCCTAATCTAAAAATACCAACTATAATCGATTAGCAATAGCGTATTACATGCTTGACGTAAGAATGAGGTAAACTGAATAATTAAACAATGTCACGACATGAATAATGACTGATAATGACTGCTATACAAAGTTCGAAACAGTGACAAGGCAACTTTGCTACTAAAAAGTGAAAGAGGAAGGAAATGGGGATTTTAGATTAAAAAATAATAATAATTTGTAAAAGTAAAAAGAAAGTAAAAACAAAAAGAATTAAAAAAAGTACTTGTTTGCTCGCTCAGTATAGCATTTCATTCTCTTGTAAACCTAATCTAACCTGTCAATTGTGTGTATAAAGCAAGCGTTTTAACGCTCCGCTATCCATGGTCATAAAGAAAACCTAACCTAACCTACAGTTTTCGGTTTTTGACCTAAACAAAAAGCTATAGAATATCACTTTTAGGCAGTGGGTCTTTACTTAAAACCATTCAAAATGTTTTCAATACGTACCCCTTTCATCATTGAAAATTGTACATTTTATAATCCGTCATTTATCTTGGTAATTATCCAGTTTAGAGAAGTTTCCCATACAAAACATGCTTATGCTTTGAACAATTAAATTTGATCGGCCTATGCCGGCGCTGGCGTCAATGCATAACTTTTCGATAACGTGATTTGGCGTCTGTGGCGGTAAAAAGGTTAATAACATATAGTAATAGTTCCATGTTTTGTCAGTAACAAACACCCACTAATGTTCTTATGGCCTGGCAAATTTGTTTGTATGACACCTTATCTGGCCACTCCATGACACAACTTGCAGTATTGTATTACATGATAAGATAAGGCACTTGTTCACAACAGTCCCACCAATTCTTAATTTATTATCAGGAAAATGGCACTCTCCACACAAGACTAAAATGAAACACTGAAAATGTTGTAAAGCTGTTTAATTATTACTTTGTCAATTGGACAGTGTTCCTGTGCACTTATTATTACACTTAACATTGAGTTGTACTGGTACTATGGAAGACAATGTTTATCAAGGCTAATTGGAAAACATTGTTGAATGTTATACACACGGAATGTAGCACAGATTAAGGAAGATCCTGCATTATGTATACTACCAATTTCATGGATTGCCATAGAATCTTATGAGAGGAAATGATTTAATAACATTTAATTCCCCATCATTTCATTAACACCCTGAAACACTATTTTCTGTTGTCTTCCACTGTAGTTAGATCTTATTTTGCAACACTTCCTACTGACTGATCTAAGCTAGCACTGGAGATCTAAGGTTTGATTGAATATTTGCTGTCTGTGGAATGTATCAAAATTTACAGCGAACTAGACAATACATTTAAAACCTACATACTGATAGTTAAAACCCACTTAGAACTCTGAATTCTTTTCCTTCTGCACAAACCCTCTTTCTTTGATGAGTTCGTTACACTGTTGGCGGTCGAGCTGCGACAGCGGCAGTCGCTCCAGCTCGTGATCGTTCTTGCCGAGCAGCACGAGCTCTGGTGCCGCCCCCGTGATGAACTTCACCTCCACACGGTCGTACTTCGGCGCGTCTTCCATCACAAACTGCTTCACCTGCGGCAGCCGGTTCAGCGAGCAGCCGCGACACGTCTGTAAAAAACACCCATCAGTACCTTGTCGAAAAACATCACGTCATGAAATAACTACTTATTAGGAGGCGGTTACCTCTATTCTGGCGGCTACGACGTCCGATTGTTCGTACGCGGATGCTAAGGCGAGGACTGCACAGAATATTGCTAGTGTTTTCATTGTGAGTGAGATTACTTCGATATTTATGAGATAGACAGTAAAAGTTTCTAGTCGAGCAGGAAAAATACAGAATGTAGTGTAACCGCTAACCTGCTGACTGACTGACTCAGACTGACTAATTGCCGACTGAACTGATTTGATGATTCTATTCTAAAAAGCGAGTGAGTATCTCTACCAACAAACCGAATGATTTGATTTGATTATATTGTCAATGACATTGACATTATAAGCTGTATGTTGCCAGTGCAACCAAATCAATACAGTGCTTAACGGTTTACGACGACGCTACAAGATGCTACAACATACTGACTGGGGCGTTTGTAATTATTTTCTTTACCCCAACCTAAAACGAACTCTACGATGAGTTCGTAAAATAAGCATAATATATTTTACCAGCTTGCATTGTGCAAAGAGCGTCACATGCATTGGTTTTGGCACTTACATCCGTACAAATTAACAAAGAGCAAATTAACTTGCGACTCCGCTACATACTTTGACGCATCGGCCCAGAGGGGCTACTCCGACACTCGAAATTCGCAACGTGCCCTCCCTTTCGCTCTCATCTTAACCTGTATTTGAGTGAGCGGAATGGACCATACGAGCTTTGTTTTTCGGGTTTCGGAGTAGTCCCTCAGAGGGGCTACTCTGATATTCGATGATCGTATCGCGCCATCCCTCTCGCTCTCATGTTAAACTGTATTTGAGTGAGCGAGATGGCGCGATGATGATGCCAGATGAGAACGAGAGGGACTGAACGTTACAAACTTCGTTTTTCGGGTTTCGGAGTAGCCCCTCTGGTCTCTCGTTGATTCGTACCACAGCTGGTAATCTTCGTATAACAAAACGCGTAGGTTAGCGCCATGTTGTTTTTAATCTTGACTGACGTTTTTCTCTGCTGTGATTAGCTGTTGGGTTGTCAATACACTCGTCTTGTCATCTATATATTATTTATCGAAATTCATTCTTTCACTGTCACAGTAATGTGTTATCGAGTGATGTCGTTGTGTTTATCCTGTCTTGCTTTTTGCAAAATGTTTTAACAGTGCTGTGTTTGTAGAACTTTGCGAAAGGACGCTATTTTACACCATTTCCCGTGCTCTGAGAAAATATTTAGTGGTTGAAGTGTTTAAATCGTGATGATCTTGCAAAATTATAGCCCGCAGAACTAGCAAGCATTATGTGCAAGAATTCATTTTGTTTATTTGACTGCGCCGAGCACAAAACTATTCTCAGTCATTTCATTGCTCTGACTGTCCGATTTACAATTATGAATTGGTACAACACAACCAACAAAATATTAAAGGGGACAGAAGATAGCTTACGACAAATTTAAAAAGAAATTGAAAAATAAATCGTTTAACAAATAATGTGTGTTTTATTTTTTTGCCACTGAGGTACAATTCTCAGCATATAATTTGATCACGTAAATACAATTACTGAAGTTACGTGTTCAAATTTACGTGCCGGGAACTATTCATTCTAAATATTAGACCTCATTCAATGAACCTAGACCACTTTGGCTGAATACATTACGATCCCTTGCCATATTGCAATTTCGAATAGAAAAAAAATGAACGTCAGTCAACACTAATCGTACAGATTAAATATAGTTGCCTAGTGCAAATAATATTTGTTTCTGAGTTGGCAGTCTGATACGTAGTATCTCTTATTAGTCTGTGATTCGTACGGGTTGTAGTGACAGTCATGACAATGACATTCCATTCATTCATTCATTCACATCCATCCATTCATTTTCTGACACTTGTTTGTACAGACAGTCCGCGTTTGTTGTTGTTATTTCACAACAATTTAATATTTTTATACAAATGCTTGTATTTATTTTTATATAGTTTTAAGACAAAATAAATCGTGTGTTAGCCTTTTAAGTGTACAGTTTATAGTGAATGGCAAAATGCAGGACGAACACCGAGCAGCGATACAAAAGTGTTTTAGCTCCTTGGTGGAGCAAACGGACCTCGACACAATGGTATCTTCTCTCTACGAGAAGGGAGTCTTTTCGGAAGCGATGACAGAGCCTTACAAAGTGAGTTAGGCTTTCATTTGATAAATACGTCCGTCAAATTCAATAAATGACGATTTTAGTGTGATCTGATGATTGATGACTCATTCGGTTGGTATGTCGCCAGGACTTGAGCAAAGACCAGAGGCAGCGCAAGCGGCTGCTGTACATGGACGTGATGCGGCGCGGGCCGCTGGCCTTCGGGCACCTGGTGGAAGCCCTGACAGAGACAGGGTACTGGCAGCTGGCGCGCGAGCTGGACCCAGGCTCCATGCCGCGCCGCCGCCCGCAGCCTGAGCGCCCCGCAAGCAACTTGCGTTGGTATCTTTCTGTATTTTCACTTAAATCCATACAGCCACACAAGATAATCAATCATTCATGATATATTCAGAAGAAATGTTTATCATATTACATATTTAAAATAATAAATGAATGATTCATATTGTTGATAAATCTACCCTAATACAAGAAAAGAGCAATCATTCATAATGTTATTGAACTTTTCTATCACATATCAGCCTTGTTACATGTCAGAGTAGAAGTGATATCAATTTCCACTTGGCTTCTTATCAAGATGTAGATTTTCCATCCATATAGATATTTTTTTTTAACAATGTACTTATTTATATTTAATATTATCAAATTCCTACCTGGTTTATCTAAGTTATGTTTTATATTTGGTATCTATGGCATTGCATACAAGGTGAGGTGCAAACTTAATGCAGCTGGCTGATTGAAATCGCGTAGTTTAATTATTTTTATTATTTAAGAGCCTAGATTGACCCACTGCTGGACAAAGGCCTGCCTCTCATTCACATATTTTATTATTCATTTAAATAAAACAATATAAATGGATTATATTACATATATTGGGATGTTGACTGTCCTCAAATAAAATATTTTATTTTTATTTGAGGACAGTCAATATCCCAATTGATGTGAAATTACAGTTTCTGTGATAGAAACCCTAAAAAAAATTTGAGGAGATACCTTGCGATTAGCTTGTTTTATGAGCCTTTAAAGTCGGTTGTCCATTTTTAAAGTATGAAAATATTAATAACGAATAGTACCGTTGAATAACCCATGAAATTTATGGTAACTCTTGTTGTTTTGATAAACACAAGTTTAAACATAGCTGCAGATCAAAGTTAATAATTTTCCCATACTAGGTAGAAACATGTGATGTCACACATTCCTAGGCTTTAGTAGGGATGTGTTTTTTGGGAAAGTCCAAAAATGAAATTTTAACATTGTTTTAATTTATTTACATTGGAGTTTTTATGAGATTCAAGTAGTTATTTCAGCAATGTTTCCATCATTTAGAGGTCATTCCATAACATGCCACAGTAACATCCCGTATTGTCATAATCCTGGAAACAGATGACAATATTATATTTTATTATTTTTAAGTCACTAGCAATTTTGTATGAAACACAAATAATTTTTTGTGTTTTTGTGGTTTTAATGTGGGAAAACTCCACCACATTACTATCTATTGTGACATAGATACAAGTCAAGTATAATACGTGTTCTCATAGATGGCGCTAAGGTTATAATACCTTTCAAAAAATTAAATAGGTACATGGGTCAAAGTGCTCGCTGGTGGAGGGGCTGACACACTCGAAGCGTAAACGAGAGGTATCGGGTTTGAGTCCTGGTGTGATCACGTGCGAGAGCAATCGTATTTTTCTTTGCGCTTTGACTTGTCACTCACTTGTCATGTCAAAACTCAAAAGAATAACTTTTTTTTTCAATTCAACGTCAATATAAATCTTTTGTTTGTAGGCCCCAAGTCAAATGACAGCGAGTTCCTCAGTATAAGCGAAGCAAAAAAAATGGGTACGGCTGCAAATAATCCCAATGTAGAAAAAAGTAAGTTATTAAAAGTTAGTTCTATATATATGTACACAAAAAGTATTGTTAGAAATTACAAAAAACTTGGAAAATATAAATGACAGCATTTTTTCGTTTTCAAAGAGCAGCCACCTTCAGGGGCCCCGCTACCACCAATATTTCAGCCCCCTGAGATTAAGCAAGTCCCCAAGGTCATCAAGAGCACCAAGTTCATGGAAGACAATGGAAAAGGTATGTTTGTTTTATGAGGATTTTTGTAATAATATGTTACTAGAATGTACCCACAACTTCTTTCATGGAAGAGGAAAAGTCATAACCCCTCTGTTTTTCTTCAGCAAAGACGGGTAAAAAGTATCCTATAACCATCTGTGGATACCCAGCTACCTGTGTACCAAAAATAGTTGAAATCCACTTAGCTGATTTGGCTTGATAAAGCCGTGTCGCCACATACGAACATACAGTCTAAAAAAAAAAATTAGTGAACTCCAAAAATAGTCTATTATAATAATATTTTTTTTATATCTTCAATGTATAGACATTTCATTTTTACTACTTTATAATAGTAGGTTTTATAGCCTGGGTGTTGAAGTTAGGCGCAACCTATTTGAGGTTGTTGTAATAAATACTAATGCATGAAATCTTTTACTGAAATTTCCATAGGCTTGCCTATTTTGCGAGCCTGCCTTCATCATCACCTTCCCCCAAAGCGCATTTCTCATTTACTAGTCATAATGGTCATTACCATACAGAGGACAAGAAGAGGCACTACTGCAACACACGATTTCAATTTTTTGATTGAAGCCTTATGAATAATAAAATGAAATTTTCAGGGTAGCTACCTGATAGATAGAGCAAGTTTTTAAAAGCCAAACGGTATTTTTTTTATGTGATTTTATCTTTTTAAAGCCCCTTGAAGTTGTGAAGATATTGGGTAATTTTATCATCCTTGGCATTTAATTTTTTTTAATTCCATTCAAAGATCTAACGATAGTAAATGTTACCATACTGAATTCGCCTATCTATCAGCTTAGCACACAAAAAAAATCAAGCATCTACCGCAATAATTCACGTCACCATAAATAAAAATCTCATCGTACTCGGCAATAGGTGAATCATTAAAAAAAAAAGTCATAACTCCGAAAATACGAAAAATCGCGAAACATACATGGGGGTGATTTAGATAGCCCTCTAGATCCTCTACCTCCCAGCTTCAGTATATCACTACTTCTTGGGACACCCTGTATATTGTTATTTTTGTTTTACAAATATCATGATAATAATCACAATATTTGCAATTTATTAGTGGATCACTCCAATAGTTTTTGATCTTTGTTTATAATAATAACGCTATTGGAGTGATCCACTAATAAATTGCAAATATTGTGATTATTATCATGATATTTGTAAAACAAAAAGTACAGTCTTGATAATAGCGCCACCTCTCGCCGAGCCCTGGTAGCTGTAAAAGTATCTGCTCGGGGTGAAAGTAACTTCACAGTTCTGCACGAGGCGGCGCTAAACGGCTAAAGAGTCGGATGCACCATAAGCAAGAACAGATGACAAAATTCGTCGACTACTGGTATGGACGATTAGCTCAGTTGGTTAGAGCGTGCTGCCCCGGTCTGGCTCAAGGCACTGGTTCATGTCCAGTATCGTCGAAAAAAAATTATGGACAATTAGCTCAGTTGGCTAGAGTGTGCTGCCCCGGTTTGGCTCAAGGCACTGGTTCAAGTCGTCTCGTCAAAAAAAAATTTCATTTTTTTTTTTATTTATTTAACATTAAAAGAAACTTATAGATATAACAATTGTTTGGTGAACGAAAACCGCGCGCGGTTTATCTGCCACCGAGAGATCTCTCGCTTACAAAGCGTTATCAGTGCACGCATTTGTGCGTCCGGCCGGCTGGCACTCGCCCCGACGGCATTTGTTTCTGATCTTTGTTTTTAATTATATATTGTTGTTAGTGTATATTTGGGAGCAAGCCTCGCCCGCTTACATGCAGATTACATTTTATACTAAAATACTAAAGAAATAAAAAGAGGCTCCGGTAAGCTCGGTTCTCCA
Organism: Hedya salicella; assembly: GCA_905404275.2. Classification (NCBI taxonomy): domain Eukaryota; kingdom Metazoa; phylum Arthropoda; class Insecta; order Lepidoptera; family Tortricidae; genus Hedya; species Hedya salicella. Next base: position 26,121,611 of record FR990104.1, read on the forward strand.
TACAAACGGAGTTTCGTTCTCATTTTAAAACTACGTGTTGGATTGTAACGAAACTTTGCATATACAATGACATGAGGTGTCTAGGTTGGATTGTAACGAAACTTTGCATATACAATGACATGAGGTGTCTAGATACACCTCATGTCATTGTAAAACAAACAAAATACAGCAAAAACAAGTTTTGTATGGAAAACTTAAATTCGCTGTATTTTTTTGACTATGGTGTCTGAAGCTACATAAACTAATTAGAGACCTGCATATACCTTAACTTATTCTAAGTACAAAGTTTCAGACCAAACTATACTCTGATTTTTAATTCAAGACCAAAATTAAACGTCACCGGGCGCACTTTCGCTGTGATCACTGCATACTGGTTTAAGTGTTAGTATTTTTATCAATAAATTTTACCCTAATATTACTGTTTGCATGATTTCTCATTTATATTTTTATGAAATAATGTTTCTTTGATGAAATAATCAAGATAAGAATTGTCAGATTTTGGTATTGAATTAAAAATCAGAGTTTAGTTAGGCGTTTTAAAATGAGAGCGTAACTACGTTTGTATGGAGGACCGAGCTTACCGGGGACTCTTAATAGTCCTTTTCATTTCACCACCTTGCATTGCTTGCCGTGTACAGTTTACATATGACACGGTTTACACAGACATAAAGCTGTACCGCACGCGCGGACGGCGGCGCGGCGTGCTGGTCGTATTCAGCTACATCGAGTTCCGCTCGCAGCTGGAGTCCTACCGCCGGGGGGTTGACGTGGACTGCCAGATGCTCAAATACCTCTTCTCCGAGTTCGGCTTCGAGGTCATCTCCTTCCAGAACCTCGCCAAGGAGGTAATTTTATAATTTCTACAGCTTACTATTTTACTCCTCTGGCGCAGGGACCCGGAGTGTGTCTGGGCCTCCAATATCAGCGGTGGCGTGCAGTCCATATAGGAGCAAAGGCACTGCCGACCTTGAACGACCTGTGTGGTTTCTTTCCACAAGCCAGCTTGAAGAAGAAGAATTTCTAAAACTGGGGATGTTATTAGAAATCGGTTTGGTATGTGTCAAGTTCATTGCTCCAGACTTGACGTTACTCTGTGTGTCGGTTTATTATTTTACTAAGATCGTTGTAGTTTTTAACTGACTTCCCAAAAAGGAGGAGGTTCTATGTTCGACATCAGGTATATTTTTTTTAATTGGTGAAGTGCTTAGAATCCAGATATAAAATTCCTTGGTCTTGAAAAAAAAGGTAATAAAGGAATGGGTTATAGTTTTTTTTTATTAATAGGTTTGCCAACAGATACAACACAGTATAAAATGACACTAAGATCATATGGATATTAATCTGACTGTTTATCCAGTTACAGGCAAACACAGCACATAGCATATTATACAATTCCTATAAGCTAGCTAGACAATGTGAAGAGACTGCTAGTACTTATTATACTACCGATATTATTATGCTAACTCTATGAAATTAAATCATAGATCTGAAGGAACTTCTTGAATTTATTTATAGATATAGGCAATAAGTCGACCCTAGTGTTCTCATACATTTTATTATGCTCCTTACATATTCTAGGGATGACACTGAGATCCAAGATTGGTGCCTAAATTATCTAAAGCAATAGTGTAACCTTTCAATGTGTTAACACTTTTACTACTGACTTAACACTTCAATAACCGAAATTTGTGTAGCGATACGCGCGTAGCTGATAACATGGCAAAATCCGCTGTTACTTGTACATTATTACTGAGTTGCATTACCGGGAATGTGAAGGGAAAACATTACAAAGCACCAATGTTTCGTAGTACATTACGCGCTTTTGTGCGATAGAACTTCTTAATTTCTTTAATATAGAACGTATTGCTCATCTATCTGTTGTAACTTTGTACTTCCTTTTGTTATTATGACTTAACTTCACTTTTTTATTTTGTTGATGTAGTTAAGCACCCTATCTCAATGCGTCTGTTACCGTAATGTTAGTTTGTACGTGATAAGCCTATAAAATGTAAATCCATAATTGGCCAATGATAAACACATATGTATCCGATAGTAATAATTCTGTAATTTGTGCTGTGGATTTTATCTCAATAAAATAAAATAAAATAAAAATAAATAAAATAAACATTTTTTCTTTGTACATTGCTAGTAATGTACGAGTAACAAGGGGGTAAAATGCGTATGTAGCGAAAACTTCCTACGAGTAGAGCGTCCGGTTCGCGGTCGTGAAATGAAACGATTACCATTAAAATCATTGATTTAAACTGACACGATTTTTACTTATTATCACAAGACAACAAACGGGGCTTAATCGCTTATAAATATGATTTTTTACTTCTCCTGATCAAAAAGTACGTCATATTAGTTTCGCGAAGCGAGACTAAAATAGTACATTTAACCCCTAGGGTTTAAAAGAAAGCCATATAATCCCATACAAATTTCTATGAAACTGAAAAACAAAACATCCGGCCAGCTACATACTACTTACGAATAATTAAAAACAAACAAACCAACCTGATCAGATTGGCCAAAATGTCTGATCGAATTGCTCAAACTGTACTTTTAATTTTTCTTGAAATATACAATTACAGTGAAACCTGGTTAAGTGAGACATCAAGGGACCTGCAATGTCGTTTCACTTATAGAGGTATTCCACTTACCCAGTGTCTCAGATATACAGGTATAAATAAATATCTGTCTCATTTACAGAGGGTTCCATTAATAGAGGTGAGAATACAGGTTATTTCAGTTATACAAGTGCGATCATTAAATAAAATAACGTGTTATGTATGTAAATGAGTTTTAATAAAAAAAATATAGTATGTACTTAAAGGTAATCATACAAATGTAATCAACAAAAATATTCAAGCACGTTTTAGTTTTCCTTGTCCTTCAGAACATTGTGATTCAATTTTATGTTTACTCTGAATTATTCTACAAAGAGTAGATTTTGGCACATTAAATTCGGCACAAACTTCTTCGCGTGTCTTCCCACTTTCATAAACGGATATTAACTTCAGTTTTTCACGTAATGATAACGATTGTAACTTTCGTTTTGACATTTTTCAAATAAACATCTGTATGATAGTAAAGCGAAACTAAAACTGGAGGTAATTGAAGCTCAAAATTTGTACTTACGTACTTGGAATTACGTGTGGAATTTGTGGGTAGAATAAGAATGAGTAAACAAACAATGTTATCTCAGTTACAGAGGTTTATGCATATAAAATTTACTCGCTGTCTCAGTTATAGAGGTAACTATGATAATAAATCGAAAGAACAAATCCCAGATATAAAGGTTTACCTCGTCCCACTAACAGAGGTAATTCAGTGCCAAAGTGTTGGGACCTCAGCATGAGTTCCAGTTATGGAGGTTTCTCACTTATCCAGGTCCCACTTAACCAAGTTTCACTGTACAATGTTGTCGTTTTTATTTTCTCGCAGTTGAAGTGAAAAATAGTGTTTAACACGTGGCTAAAAGCCATTATGACACTCAGACATATTTGTCCTCGCTCACTTCGTGAGCTCGTCCAAATAATCACTTCGTGCCGTTATGGCTTATTTTAGCCTCTTGTCAAACAATCTACTATTATTTAACGTTGTTAATTCTGCGAAGTTCCGGACGTCGCATTACGTCCATGATCTCGAAGGAACACGAAAGGTAATGAAATAAAATCATATTTAAGTATAGGCGATTAAGCCCCGTTTGTTGTGTTACCATTAAAATCGTTTGTGACGGCAGGAGACGCTGACGCACATGCGCAACCTGCCGCTGGCGGGCGCGGAGTGCGTGTTCATCGTGATCTCGTCGCACGGCTACGGGCGCGACGGCTCGTGGGACACGGACATCCGCTGCTCCGACGGCGGCCTCATCTCCGCGCACGCCGTCGTGGACCGCTTCAACAACCAGAACTGCCCCGCGCTCCGCGGCGTGCCCAAGGTCTTCATCTTCCAGATGTGCAGGTACCCACACACTATGTCAATTATACATTCAAACAGAGTCGATAAAATCTTATTTTTAGGGTTCCGTACCTTAAAGGTAAAAACGGAATCCTTAGGCTGGAAACAGTGCTCGACCGATGCCGTACCGGTCGGGTGCGTTTTGTATGCTTGAACGCGCCTATGCTTTGTACAGCGATAGCTACGCCCAGCCGACCGTACGCGCGGTCAAGCACTGCCTTATAGGATCACTCGTGTGTCTGCAAATTTTCGCCGTTTTTCTTAAAAATATTTATGTTGAAATTATATATAAACTAGCTTCTGCCCGCGACTTCGTCCGCCTTAAATTCGTTTGTCGCGGATTAGGGTATTTTTCCGGGATAAAAAGTAGCCTATGTCCTTCCCCGGGACTCAAACTATCTCCATACCAAATTTCATCCAAATCGGTTCAGCGGTTTAAGCGTGAAGAGGTAACAGACAGTAAGACAGACAGACAGACAGACACACACTTTCGCATTTATAATATTAGTATGGATATATATTTAGAGCTCTTTCATTTGATATGTAACACAATATAGTTTGAAAAACTTTTTTTTATTTCTAATTTACCCCGTAAATGGCCTCTTAAATTAATAAATAAATAATAAATAAATAAATAACACAGGGACAATCTTACACAAATCTACCTAGTCCCAAACTAAGCAAAGCTTGTACTATGGGTACTAGGCGACGATATACATAGTATATAGATAAATGATAATACTTAAATACATAGAAAACATCCAAGACCCAAGAACAAACATTCGTGCTCATCACACAAACACTTGCCCCGGCCGGGATTCGAACCCGGGACCGCCAGCTTCGTAGGCCATTGTACAACCCACTGAGCCAAACGTGTCGTCAAATGTCGCGTATATTATCTCATTTTAGTTCCCGACGTTTCGGAAGCTTTCCAGCTTTCCATGGTCACGGGAGGACCATGTAAAGAAGAAGAGGAGGGTCCTCCCGTGACCATGGAAAGCTGGAAAGCTTCCGAAACGTCGGGAACTAAAATGAGATAATATACGCGATATAATCCGTTAAATTGTTTTATTTCAATCTAAAATATTGGAAAAAATTATTAATGACAGACTAGTCCGATATTTAGAGAATCAATCCTTACTATCAGTAGTACAGTTCGGTTTTAGACCAAAGTTATTAACTGCCGATGCATTAGTACAGGAACTGGATAAGGGCAATCGGACCATAGGTATTTACCTGGACCTTGCTAAAGCTTTTGCACCGTTTCCACTCGCATCCTACTGCACAAGCTCGAAGCATTAGGTATAAGAGGTACGCAGCTTAAACTTTTTGCACATTATCTAGTTGGACGCTCGCAATGCACAAAAATAGACAATATTATTAGTTCTGACCTGGCAAACGCCCCTTACGGGATCCCCCAGGGGAGTATTATCGGTCCTACCCTATTTTTAATTTATATAAATGACCTCTGTAATCTGAAAATCAATAATTATAAAATTATTTCATACGCTGACGACACTGCCCTACTTTTTTCTGCAAAATCATCAGATGAAGTTTATGTTGACGCGCAACGAGGTTTTAATGAGGTTAACAAATGGCTTCAGCAGCATTTACTAACATTGAATTCAGAGAAAACACATTTCATAAAATTTTCCATGCGAAAATCAAATTCGTCTGCGACTAACCTCCCGCTGTATGCACACAACTGCAAGAATCCCTCAGATGATCAATGTCAATGTCCATGTATAGCTATGACGAACAAGTTAAAATACATAGGAATTTTAATCGACGGGTCTCTCTTTTAGATAGCATATCGAAGCTTTATGCAGCAGAGTCCGTAAATTAATATTTCTTTTCAAAAAACTACGTTTAGTCGCGGATTCTCAGTTAATCACAAGAGTGTACTTTGCGCTATGTCAATCGGTGATAAGTTACTGCAGAACTACCTGGGGTGGCACAGCCAAAACGACAATGCTGAACCTAGAAAGAGCTCAAAGAGCAATTCTCAAGGTCTCTACTTTCCGTCCTTTTCTTTTTCCCCCAAATCTTTTATATAAATCGTGTGAAATTCTGACAGTTCGCCAACTATTTATACTGAACACAGTCCTAAAACAGCATACCAAACTTCCTTACATTTCTGATTATACTAACAAGAGACGTAAAGATACTATTTGCCCTATTATGTATAGTAGACATCCATTCTCCTCAAGAGTTTTTCTATTTTTACGCCCACTACTATACAACAGATTTAATGCGAGGTTTGACTTGTTCCCGCTTACTTACCTGATCTGTAAGAAAACACTTAATAACACATGTCTTACGATGATATAGAGAAGTTATTAACTGTATTAAAGTGATTTTTTAATTTTATACATTTTATTCCATAGGTTTTAGTTTTTGGTTTATATACTTTTTTAATTTAAGAACACATAGATATTGTACCTATACCATATAATTTCTTAATTTATTCTAATAATTAATAAGGATTATGTTGTAAAACTTTGCATATGAATTAATAACCTTTTTTTTGCTTGAATCACAGGATAATCCTAGTTCAGACGCGTAACATTGTTATCTAATTATAAATATGTTTAGCGCGTAGTCATTACAGCTGTAATATGTTTTTAATAAATTTTATTATTATTATTATTATTTATTATTAGTACATTTAGCCCCTAGGGTTTAAAAGAAAGCCATATAATCCCATACAAATTTTTATGACACTAAAAAAAAAACTTGCGGCCAGCTACATACTACTTATGAATAATTAAAACAAACAAACCAACCTGATCAGATTGGCCATACTTTCTGATAGAATTGCTCAAACTGTACTTTTAGCTTTTCATGAAATATACAAGTTCAATGTTAAGTCTTTTTTATTTTCTCGCAGTCGAAGTGAAAAGCAGTGTTTAACACGTGGCTAAAAGTCATTATGACACTCAGAATAGGGCTAATTTTAGCCCCTTGTCAAACAATCTACTTGAATACAGGCATTATTTGAATACAGGCTGTATTATATAGTCAAAATCCCTATTCCTTACTATTGGACAAAGTTTCAGGCCTCTGGCATGATTTTGCGCCACGTGTCTCAATTTTGCTCGGAGATAACACAGACCTAACTACGAGCGACGACTCGTAGACCTGCCTTTCCACCCTCCCACTTACATGGTTGGCAGACCACCACTGTGCGTTTTGCTAGAAATTACCTGCCTCGCAAAACAGAACTGTGGAATACATAGTCATAGCCGGCAGTATTTCCGGACCGATGCGACCTTCAAACTTTCAAGAAATGAGCGTACTCCCAACTGGACGGCCGGCAATGCGTTTGTGACTCCTCTGGTGTTGCAGGTGTCTATGGGCGATGGGGATCGCTTACCATCAGGCGATCCGTCGGCTCGTTTGCCCCTTATAACATTTAAAAAAAAACTTTCCCGTCCGTGCCTATCTCGCAAGTTTGCAATTTTTTACATACTAAAACGTTTACATATTTCTATTTCATAATATTTGATTAACATTGAGTCCCAATTAATGTAGCCGCGCCCCCTTTAAAGTGCCTCGCGATTCCCTAAGGGGTGGCGACCGACAGGTTGATAGACATTGCTATTACCTTTCGATGTGCATTGTTCAGGGGCGAGAACCGCTACGAGTCGGTGCTGGCCGCCGCGACGGACGGCGCGCCCTTCGGCGACGGCGACGTCGGGCCCCCCGCCGCCCCCGCCCCGCGCCGCGGCGACCGCATCTACTCCGACATACTCATCGCGCACTCCACGCTGCCCGGTAACTCTCCCCGTCATGTATGTTATGTCGGCGTCGCGCCCGCCGCCGCCCCCGCCCCGCGCCGCGGCGACCGCATCTACTCCGACATACTCATCGCGCACTCCACGCTGCCCGGTAACTCTCCCCGTCATGTATGTTATGTCGGCGTCGGGCCCCCCGCCGCCCCCGCCCCGCGCCGCGGCGACCGCATCTACTCCGACATACTCATCGCGCACTCCACGCTGCCCGGTAACTCTCCCCGTCATGTATGTTATGTCGGCGTCGCGCCCCCCGCCGCCCCCGCCCCGCGCCGCGGCGACCGCATCTACTCCGACATACTCATCGCGCACTCCACGCTGCCCGGTAACTCTCCCCGTCATGTATGTTATGTCGGCGTCGCGCCCCCCCGCCGCCCCCGCCCCGCGCCGCGGCGACCGCATCTACTCCGACATACTCATCGCGCACTCCACGCTGCCCGGTAACTCTCCCCGTCATGTATGTTATGTCGGCGTCGCGCCCCCCGCCGCCCCCGCCCCGCGCCGCGGCGACCGCATCTACTCCGACATACTCATCGCGCACTCCACGCTGCCCGGTAACTCTCCCCGTCATGTATGTTATGTCGGCGTCGCGCCCCCCGCCGCCCCCGCCCCGCGCCGCGGCGACCGCATCTACTCCGACATACTCATCGCGCACTCCACGCTGCCCGGTAACTCTCTCTGTCATGTATGTTATGTCATATTTAATGTAACTTCGGAAATTTCATCATCATGTTTATCAGCCAAAAGACGTCCACTCCTGGGCTTTGGCCTCTCCCGAAAAACTCCACCATGACCGGTCCTGCGCCGCCCGCATCCAGCGGACTCCAGCTACCTTTACCAGCAGGTCACCAGTCTACCTAATGGGGGAAACTCGATGGCCCTAGCGGCCGTCGGTTCTACGAGCGATGTGCCCTGCACAATGCCACTTAAGTTTTGCTATATATGCTATCTTTAAGTGGGCTATATCAGGTTACACTAGGAAATTTAAAATGATGTCAATTTTAGTTTAAAATAATTTTCAAAAACTATTAGGTTTCGTGTCCCACCGCGACATGGACTCGGGCTCGTGGTTCATCCAGGCGCTGTGCGAGGTGTTCGCGGCGCACGCGCACGACTGCCACGTGGTGACGCTGTTCACGCTCGTGGACAAGGCGCTGCAGCAGCGCTTCCACGTGCAGACCTCCGTCGTCGAGAACTGGGGCTTCAACTGCAAGCTGTATCTGCACCCCGGGCTGTTCGAGGACTGACGTCGGAGCTGCATCCGTCCTCGAAAGCTGAGCACAGCACCCGCCTGGGCTGCGTCCGTCCTCCAGGGCTTCAACTGCAAGCTGTACTGTTCAAGGGAGATTGATACTCCTAGGTCCAATATCAATAGGTTTCCGAATAGCCCCGGTAACTCAGCAGATCAGAACGAAAAGCAATAGGCATGATGACAAAATTTTAATAATTAGTCCGTCAATAAAAAAAATTAGACATATTTTTTCTATGCTTAATCAAAAAATAAGGGCGATATATTGAGTCAAAATGACGCGTGCCGTCTCCCTAAACTTTAATGCGATTCATTTAAATATTATGTTGTTTTTGAAAAACTAGAAAATACGTGTCCGTTATTTTTTCATTTTCTAACTGACGGATGACTAATTAGAAATGATTTTCATGCCCCGTCATGACGCCTATCACGTTATTATGGACGGTGCCTCTGTAGGGCTAGTCTCCGGTCGTGGCGTGTGTTAGTTTAATGAACTTTGACATCGATTTTTAGTCGTAATTATAAACTATTTGTAAGTAAAAGAAGTGCTATATTAATACGTATAGATCTCATTTGGAAGTGTTTCAAAGACAATAGATTGGTGACCCGTTTAAGCGTTGTAAAAAAGCGGTTACACTCGTTTCTGGGTGAATCAACTTTTAATAAACTCCCCAATATTTCAAGATATCTCACTATGTCAACTTATTTAGGTAGGATGATATAAATATTTTTGATGAGGCTAGTATATTGAATAAATCGAAAAATTAAGCTTATTTTCTAGTTTACAATTTTAAAAATTGGATTATGATTTACACAAATATATCGGGTAACGCAGGGGACGATGTTGTCCCCGGGTTTTGAATGAAAAACGTGCATTTTCCACTGCGTTACCACGTTTTTACAAAATTATCGAATTATTTTATAAATAGTGAAATCCGAAAATTTGATGATCTAGTTTTATCATGTATAAAGGAGTACTTTAGAAGTTGATTCACCCTGCTGCGTCGAGGTGAGATGCGTGGAACACTTCCAAATGTGATTGGTCCTAGATATACTTAGAGCATGAAACTAATGGAGATGACATGCCGTCTCATGGATTAACTTACATAAAATAATCGGACACACTGACAATAAAATGTATCATCGTCATAATATTGACTGACAGGATTGGTTGACTGGTAGAGAATGCCCTATGGCATTAAGGCCGCCTTTTGTACGATAAGTTTTTCTTTTGTGCAATAAATATTAAATAAATATATAAATATTACATAACAAAACGGGGCTTAATCGCGTATGAATATGATTTAGTTCCTTCGAGACTGGACGTAACGCGACTTCTGAAACGTCGCAGAATTACCATCGAAAGGTAATTAAATAAATTATACGCGATTAAGCCCTGTTCTATTGTGTTGTGATAATGAGTGAAAATGGTGTTAGTTTAAATCAATGTTTAATAAAATGTATAGCATAACAACACAATAAACGGGGCTTAATCGCGTATAAATATGCTTTATTTAATTACCTTTCGTCGGTAATTCTGCGGCGTTTCGGACGTCGCGTTACGTCCATGGTCTCGAAAGAAATTACCAACATAACGAAATATAATGAAATAATAATGAAAGGTAATTAAATAAATCATATTTATATGCGTTCGTTGTGCCGTGATAATGAGTGAAAATCGTGTTAGTTTAAATCAATGTACTGTATAAACTAACGAATTCAAATTGTTTATTCTGTAAGTAGGCCTCTAGGACACTTACAAGTCTGACTCTACGGCATTTCCCAAAAAGAGACCACTGTTGAGAAGAAAGCCGAAACAAACTCAACAGTCAGTCTTTTTTTCAAAATAATTCTTAGCTATTACAATATTGTCTTATGAAAAATGAAAAGGTTTATTAGGTTAAATTTAACAGGTAAACCTTGTAGGGACTGGGACCTCCTGGTAAGTAAAATATACCTGTGTCAGGAGGGCCCGCTCTTCCAGAAACAACTAGTTAATTTATACTTGAAACTTTTACAAGTGTGTTATAAATAATTTATAATTGGTACACGCAGAGGAGATCCGAATCTGTACGATTCTCCCGGTCAATGTTAATATAAAATGTAAACTAATAATTTTCTTAGAGATGTATAAGGTCTCTAGGCGTGACATTTATTCACATACTTTGGTTGAGGGGAAGGCGCCTGTCATCTGCATTGGTTTAATGCTCCACGTAAATATATTCCTGTGATAGTAGTCGATAATTCAGTATAAGTCCAGTACCTTCGACTCACCGTCTCGTTCCATAGCAGAAGATCAACGAATTCAGGAAAAAAAGTCTACAAATACACTAGTGTTTTTCAATATTTTTCATGACGCGACCCCCTTTAATGGAAAAATATTTTTCATATCTCCTGTTCGGAAAGTTGAATTTTCATGGGCAGATAGCCGGGTAGATAATACCTTTTCCATTCCTAGGGTGGAAAGTATTATTTTTATTGTTACGATTAGACACAGAGTCGAAGATAATTGAGTTACGTCATATTATTAAGATAAAAGCTTTTCATATATCTAAACTCAGCTATACATAAAATGAAGTGTTTATTACGATCTATTTTGATTGATATTAAAATAATGTTTCAGTTGGTCTATTTTATAAAATCTGCGTGAAGTATTATATTCGAATGAATTATTACCCCCACCCCCCTTTGAAAGTAACCCACAAAACACTGAAGCACACTAAATTTTCCTACACATGAATTGAGTTGAAATGAATTGTGTTGAAATGAATTTTGTTGTTGTGTTTTGTGTTGTGATAATGAATTGAATTATTGCGTTTTGTTATCGATATCATTGTACACTGTTCCAGGAATCTATACTATAGACTTTGCAAAGCCACCATAAGGTTTTTCAATAAATTAGGAAAAATGTTTATAAGACAAATATTTTAACTTAAATTAAATTTATAGGTGAATGTGTCATGTCACGATAGTGCTTCCATGTCTTAAAAGGAGGAAAATTTAACACAAGACCTCTTAGGGTTCTAAATTTGAAGTTTGTATCACATTATATTTCTCGAAAGCAAACATTTTGGGTAGGTAAAATACCGCTATATTTCCTAAAACCCTGCAGTTCTAAAGTTTTTAATCCTGTCAAGATCTTTACTAAAAAATAATTAAGGAAAAAATGACGTGTTCAGGTTTAAATAGGACACGTAAAAAAACCCATGAAAAAAAAAGTTAACGCAGCGAGATATCGAAAACCTTGTCGTTTTTGGATATCAATTGATATTTTTATGATATGATCGCGGAAATTCTTATACAGTTGGGTATTGCGAAAATTGGATATGATTTCAATAAAACTAGAGTCAAATAATAATAAAAACACGTATCGCCGCGTAAAAAGTATCCTATAACCATCTGTGGATACCACGAAAAAGTCTGTTGAGCCGATTTGGCACGATGAAGCCACAACGACACATTCTATTTAAAAGTCGTTATTATTACCACCAATAATAATGCATTATTTTTATTGAATACACATTGACACATAAATTCACTCTCGGGATCAGTCTTAAGAGTATGTCCGACGGACCTATTGTATGCCACTTTTGGGTTTGTCAAAGTATTTGAATTTTCTGCATTAGACAATTTTTATTCATAAATAATCTGACCCCGGGAAATCCAGCATTCGATAAAAATCAGTCATTATTTTGATGGTTATTCATAACCACTCTGAATTACATCCTTCCGCGAAGTTTAGATAAATAGGCAGTACCTATTCCGACCTCTGCTTATATCATAATCAAGCGGGAGTTACAGTACGATTACTTTAAATTTACCACTGACATATGCTTTTATTCCATTGGATATTCGACTTTAACTCTAATACAAAAGAGTTTTTATTACAAACAAACGACGTTTAGACAGTGTGTAAGTAATATAAACTCTTTTATGTTAGTGTTAAAATCGAGTATCCATTGTAATAAAAGCATATGTCAGTGGTAAACTCGTAATCGTACTGTACTCTGTATGTCTATCTGTTACCTTTTCACACTTTACAGCGCTGAACCGATTTAGATGAAATTTGGTAGGGACTACAGGAAGGACTTAAATAGTTTTTATACCGAAACGGACTTGGTGGTATTTTGTATGGGAAATTATGGTCTAATGCCAGTAATGTCATAAATAACGAAATTGTAATATTGACTGCAGCTATTTGAATACTTCAGTAAACTTCTTGTGATATGGGCAACAGAGTGACGAACCACCGAAAACCGCTAAGATTCGCGAATATTTGATGTTTATATTACTTATTCATCTGAAAGTGCATTTATACTAATAATATCAAATTGAGAAAGAACCCCGAACCTAGAGTAAGGAAATTTGGTTTCAGTTAAATTTAATGAAATTTTAATATGTTAAAGATTTTGATACCCTGATGATAAGTCACTATTTTCGTTACTTTATGTTCCGGATTCTTTGTGACTAATGTACTAACTTATTATTAAATATTTTTTGTAATTTTATAACTGTCGAAATAAAATGTTATTTTAGAAGCGGAATTATTATTTCTAACTAAAAATAAGTTTCTGTCAAAATATTCATTTTTGTGACAAGCTTTTATTGCCGACTGTACTTTTCTTTGAACATCCATCAACTACTCACGTCTCGGTCTAAAGAGCCTAAACTCGGTAGGATTGCGTTACTTTATTACAGAGTTCTTATGACCACCTTCCTGCTCTATCATCAGATCAGCTCGATGGTATCATATTATTGCATTGTCACCAAATTTACATAAGTATGCCAAATTTTAGCTCAATTGGAATCCGGGAAGTAGGTCAAATTTAACTTGCAAGATTCCACCCGAACAAATATATTACTTACATACTTATATACATACATAAAATCACGCCTTTTTCCCATTACGGGGTAGGCAGAGACTACCTCCTTCCACTTGCTACGGTCCTGGCATACAACTGCCGCTTCATCAACATTCATTAATCTCTCTTCACGCATGCTCGCCGGTTTAGAGTACTTTTCACTTGGCCTTTTTTCAGAATGTCTCCAATCTGATCGAGAAACATTTGTCTAGGTCTTCCTCTTCCAACATTTCCACTTACACACATATACATACATTGCAAGTTAAATAAAAGCTTGTAATAATATTTTCTTCTGTTTCCGCGATTATTACTCATTTAAATAAAACCCACTCCGTGGACCCACCCGTGACCATGAAAAGATGAAAAGGTTCCGAAACGTCGGGAACTCAAATGAGATGATATACGCGATATAATCCGTTAAATTGTTTTATTTATAGGCTTTTAATATTAAGTGAAAGTCATTTAGGAGTTAAACACTTCAGTCTTGAAACAGACCGCCACTGTTGCATTCTGGAAACTGTTAAAGAATGGTACGGTCACCAGGATCAATATCTGCCATAACAAAGCGGGTGAAAATATCTGATACGTCCTTACAGCCCTAGAAATAGAGTCGTGTCAGATATTTATGCGCGCTTTGCTGTTGCAGATATAATGCTGATGAGTGTACCTAATAATATTAATTAACTCCTGATATTTTCTTCTGTTTCCGCGATAATTACTCATTAAAATAAAACAATTTAACGGATTATACCGCATATATTATTTTATTTCAGTTCCCGACGGTGACCATGGAAAGCTGAAAAGCTTCCGAAACGTCGGGAACTCGAATGACATAATATACGCGATATAATCCGTTAAATTGTTGTATTTAAATTAATTATCTACTGTTTCCGCGATTATTATTATCACTAATTTAAATAAAACAATTTGAACGGATTCTATCGCGTATATTATCTCAAATGAGTTCCAGACGTTTCTCAAGCTTAACAGCTTCCGTGTTCACAGGGTCGGCTAAGAAAAAATATATTTTCTGTGTCAAAGTTATATTTTTAATTTAAATCGTACCTAATAGCTAATAATCTCATTTATTACCCTAGGCACTACTGCGTGGCACTACTTACCTGTGAAATTACTAAGAGGAAAAAGACGAAATAAACATTAGAGTATAGAAATTTATTGATTTAAAGGAAACTTCCTTACTTATTTTCCTTCGAGACCATGGACGTAACGTGACGTCTGAAACGTCGAAGAATTACCAACGAAAGGTAATTAAATCATATTAATACGCGATTAAGCCCCGTTTGTTGTGTTGTGATAGTGAATAGAATTGATATGGAACATACGTCGAATTTTAAATATGGAACTCTATCTCTCTATGGAGCTCCATGCGGACACTACTTTTACTACTACCATGAATAAGGGCCTTTCATATTTTTTTTACCTATTCCAAGGAGCATTAAAACAAGAGGACTGTAACAACGTCAATGATGTTATAACTAATCAAACAAACATAGTAACTATTAGTTGGTAAGGGGTTGTTCATAAATTACCTCATCTATTTTTGACCCAATTTATCGTATAAACTAACATGATATTGAATATTTTCTTATCTGATTCCGCTCATTTAAATAATTTATTCGAAACTGAAATGAGATTTAATCCTTCTGTTTCCGCGATTATTACTCATCGAAATAAAACAATTTAACGGATTATATCGCGTATATTATCTCATTTTAGTTCCCGACGTTTCGGAAGCTTTCCAGCTTTCCATGGTCACGGGAGGACCAATGGTCCTCATATAATTTGGATAAGTTCGTATGCCCCAGTTGTATTTTATCTCCCAGATTTCGAAATCATTGTGCTTGTGCAGTAAGAAACCTTCTGAAATTTATTTATTTAGCATGTGGCCATACTGAAAAAAAATGTGCGCCTGTGTCACTTTCAGTAAGTATCGTTATCAGTATAGTATCCGTGTCACGGAGTGTAGTGTTTTCTTTTGTCCGCTGTGTATGTATTGTGATTACGATTAAATATTTGAATACGTTTCCTGACCGCGTTTGGATATCTTTTTATATTATTAATCGTCTTAGGTTTATTAAGTGTTAAGTTTAGTGTGTATAGTGTGAGTGAAATATAAAAATGGCAACGGGACCAAATGCAAGCATGCCGGCCGACTATCGAGCGGTGATACGAAATAGTTTCAAATCCTTAAAGGAGCAGATGAACTTGAGTAATATGGTTTTTGATTTAGGCGAAAACAATGTCTTTCCGCAAGCGATAGGCGAGACGTCTCATGAGGTTAGTACTATATGAGAAGGTCGGGAGCAGTAAATTCGTAGAAAGCATTTTAAAGAAATAATGAATAATAGAGATAACATTTCTGTCTTAAATTGTTTGCGCCTTTACACCGTATAACATACAATTTCAATTCATTCCATGACAAAATATAGGCAGCGATTCACTGTTCCCGACCGATCGACTGATTGTCCGCCTTCAAGTATCTAAAACCTAGGTCTTTCAGGATATAGACAAAAGGTGATCAGGAGTAGGTAAATATAAATAACCATCCAAAATTAAATTCAATAGGTGGATCTCTTAAGCAATTAACTTACTGTTTAACTTATTTCAATTTCTAGAAAATACGAGCCATTACGTCATTTTGGCGGGAAATTTGCTTGAGTGTGACCGACTCCGAATTCAAGGTGTTGCCAAATAGAAAAAGTTAAAAAATATAATAAAATGATTTTAATCTAATAATCTTAAAATAATCAATTATAGCTATTTAAAGATTTGACGTGACTTGTTAAATGCATTTATTATTATACTATTATAAAGTTGTAAAAATGAAATGTCTCTACATTGAAGATATTTAAAAAAAAAAATATTGTTACGGACTTTTTTGGGTTCTCTAAAACATTTTTTTTTTGTATGTTTGTATGTGTCGTTGTGGCTTCATCACGCAAAATCGGCTAAACCGTTTTCAACTATTTTTGGCACACGGGTAGCCGGGTATCTCCAGATGGTTATAGGATACTTTTTGCCCGACTACACTGAAGAAAAAAGAGAGTTATGACTTTATCCCCACCCCGTACGAAGTTCTGTGCATCTTCTAGTTTTACTCATAATGATCTGAATCTGAAACTTTGAGAAAAAACCGCAAATGTAAAAAAATATCGAGTTTCTTAATTTATCTGTCAAAAAACCTGTCAAAAAAAAATTGTTCTATACATGGCCACATCATCATCATCGTTTCAGCCATAGAACGCCCACTGCTGGACACAGGTCTCCTCAATAGATTTCCAGATGGGCCGGATATAGGCGATTTGCATCCAGTGAGTCCCCGTGGGGGACCTTGCGGGTGGCCTCTACGCTGCGCTTGCCGGTACCCGGTCTCCACTCGAGAACTTTTCTGTCCCAACGGCCATCGGTTCCTCGAACTATGTGCCCTGCCACAGTATACATTTTTATAAAAACTCCTTTTAGCGCGCAAATTTTAATGAAGTTACTCGTAGATAAATGAGCATTTTTTTTGGTTCAACATTGAATTCGCAACACCGTGTTAATTTATAAATGCGAAAGTGTGTTCGTTGCTTTGTCCTTCTTTCACACGATAACGGGAGATTACGGGACATGATTTTTTGGAAATAAGGGATAGAAGGAGATGCTGGGGAGTGGATGTAGGCTACTTTTTACACCGCAAAACCATACAATTGATGCTGTGGGTAAAACCTATTTCTTAATATATTAATACCGTTTTTTTAATTGTTTGTTTTCTTGAGAAATGATCAATATTCTATCGATCATTATTCGACGACCGGTTTGGCTCAGTGGGAGTAACGTTAACGTTGCCTGCGAAGCTAAGGTACTGGGTTCAAATCCCGGTATGGGCAAATATTTGTGTGATGAGCATAAATATTTGTTCCTGAGTCTTGGATGTTTTCTATGTATATAAGTAATATATCTATTTAATATATCGTCGTCTAGTACCGATAACACAAGCCTTATTGAGCTTACCATGGGACTAGAGCGATTTGTGTAAAATTGTCCCGTAATATTTATATTTATTTATTTATTTATTTAATATACCTAGGTAGTACCACTCAGTACAATTGTTCGGATTGATCCCTGCCGTATCTTCCCTCCATCATCCTATACTATCCTATACGCGACAATATTTCCATCGTCGTCACCACTTAGATAGTTGGCAGTCCACAACTGCGCGTTTTGCTAGAAATTACCTGCCTCGCACGACTGAACTGTGGAATAAATATCGCCGGCAGTATTTCCGGACCCATGCGACCTTCAAGCCTTCAAGAAAAAAACGCACTCCTACCTGAAAGGCCGACAACGCACTTGTGACTCCTCTGGTGTTGCAAGTGTCTATGGGCGACGGTTATCGCTTACCATCAGGCCATCCGTCTGCTCGTTAGCCCCCTATAACATAAAGATATATAAATATAAAGCGTGAAGGCCATGAAGGCTGACTATGATGTTTAATTAAAAGCCTAATTATAATAAGTTTCTCTCAAATATTACATTTTTGTAACAAGCTTTTATTGCCGACTGTACTTTTCTTTGAATATTTATATAAACTCAGAGACGATTCTAAAGAGCTCAAACTCGGTAGGAGTGCGTTGTTTATTTTATTACAAAGTTCCTATGACCACCATCCGGCTCCATCATTAGATCAGCTCGATGCTATCATAATATTGCAATGTCACCGAACCTACATGCCAAATTTTGGGCCAATTTAATACCGGGAAATAGGTCAAATTTAACTTGTAAGATTTGACTACAGACACCAGGGGCTCGTTTATCAAACGCTTGTAAATTGTATTACAAGCGGAAATCTATTTCCAACAATATGTATTAAATGGAGACTTCCACTTGTAATATCTACAAGTTACAAGCTTTTGTGAACCAGGAGAAGCTAAAAAAGCTTGTAAAATGGAATTTTATTTAGGGAAAAATCATGTTTATTTTATTACAAAGAACGCGTGGAGATATCGAGTTGAAATTAACACCATATACTCAGGTCTACGGTCCCTTGAAGCTGTGAAAAAATCAAATTTCTACATTAACGATAAAAAAGATACGGCCATTTATGCCGCAAAAAACGTGTATTTCGACACTCAAGCGTTTCAAAATGTAAGGGTACTTCCCGTTGACATAGAGCTATGCAATTTGGCAAGTAATATTATGATTATACGTCGTTATCGCGGGTACAATTACCAATCAGATAAAGAGCAGATAAAACAGAATGTCTATTTGGTAGAAACGGACGTATTCTGCCTACAGCTACTAAACATCTAAGAAGCTCTTTACATGTGGAGAGTTTTCTCTAGAAAAGATCAATAAAAAATACAGCTGCAAAGGGGTATGGGTTTAAACTGTTGTCATATGTTTCCATCTGCTTAGTTAACAAGTTTATACATAGGAAATAAGTAAATTTAATTATCTTTTAACGTCTTTTTTTAACAATTTTAACAATATATACGTACTTGTGTGAAGATAACCTTACCTACTTAGAAGAAAGTCTATTTAAAAAATAAGAAAACAACGTGTGTAATTTTTACTAACGTGTATTTTTCACATCTATTATTTGGTTTTTGTAATAGATTACAAAGATTTTTCTAAATTTTCCACAGTCAATTTGCGGCGTCTAGCAGTAAATATCCATTTTAATTGACTAAATGATCTTTCAACATCAACTGTTGTTGTAGGTGCATACTTGAAACGATGGAAATAATCTAGAGTAGTGTGACAAACTCGTAATGATGATTCAAGTATTATCTCCTTCCCTTGTATTAATTCATAATTTTTTTTTATTATGTCAAATCCAGTATTTTTCTTCAAGACATGTTTCAGCTTTTTAAATATTCTTTTTCCATTAGTACTCAAATTTAATTTTGATATATGCTTGTATGTTTTTTGAACGATGGCTAAACTTTCACTGAGAGATAGATTCGGGCACTGCAATTTGTTTATAGCGACTGGAAGATATTTCGCTTTAAAATTTAAATCATTCCGAATTTTCGCACGGCGAAATGCTTTTTTTGCCTTTGTGATACATGCTGCGTCAGAATCACGAAATGTGTCCACAACGCCTTTTATTTCCTCGAAATACTTGTTACAGTATGTCGCAGCCTCAATCCACGTTCCCCAACGAATAATCGTTGTGATTTGGAGGTAAGGGTATTCCATTAACCATTTCTTTAAATGTTTTTATCCTTTTTGGCGATTTTCGATAAACTTTTTTTACATTTGATATTAATTTATTCACTTCTGGAAAAAGAACGCGAACTTGATCAGCAACTCTGTTAAGACCATGAGCCAAACATGTAACATGGAGAAGGCTTGCGTATTTTTTTTCAATGTTCTACCCGCTTTTTGCATGTACCCTACACCATCAGTTAATAATAACAACACTTTCTCATGTTTATTGTGGTCGGGACCCCACAAATTATCCAGTGCATTTTTGACGGTATCCGTTATACTTATATTGTTAGTTTGTTCCAATTTTTTGCTTGACAATACATGTGGAGTTCCGACTGCATCTTCAAGCAATGCACCGACTATCACATTAGCAATTTGACGACCCCTGGCATCTGTTGTTTCGTCAACACTCACATAAATAAAAGCATTTTCTAACTCATTTTAAATTTTTTGCATTTGTTCTTCGTATATAATTCTGTCTCAACAAACATTCCGAAGGGACCTCCACAGTTTTTACGAACTTTCCAGAGACGCAGTTAAGATAAAATTTTTGAATATGGGATTTTCTAACTGAGACCATGGTATATTACAGCTTACCATAAATTTCGTCAATTCCATCCTAAAATCTTTTTTGACGGATGTATGCTTTTCCGAGTTGAAATGTCGTTCCATAGAAGCTTTTCTCTGTGGGAAACTAACATTGCACTTAGTGCAATATAATTTTGTATCGCGAGCCTGTAATTCAGGATAATCCTTTGTCCACAACTCCACAAATTCATCGCACGTTTTTTTCCTTCCCGGCATTTTAAAAGCATTCTGCAATAAATATATTACACACAGTTATCATTATCAGTACGGATAATTGATAATGTACTTACTAACAAATGACAATGTCAAATAGGAAAAATTATTAAAGAGTTTGCATTGCGACTGCATAGATAATCTATTTAAGTTGTATTGGTACTCAAGTCAAGTATGGAGGTTGGGTATTAGAAATACCTAATGTGTGATACATTTTAAACTCGTAGGAGTAGGCATAGATGTTCCTCAAAATGAGTTTCGCGTCTGTTATTGCCTGTTTTTCATAATCTTTCTGTACTGTCCAATCGTTTTTGTACCCGCGATAACGACGTATGATTATAATATACTACAAATACATACAAAAATCTGAAAACTATACAAGTAATTAAATCAATCGCCATACGATTAAATAATTAAATCATAAAAAAATACTCTTTCTTTTTCAAGACATATTTGGTGAGTCCGGTTGCGTTAAGTTTGCACCTCATTTGTATACAATGCAATAGATATCAGGTGCAAACTTAACTCAACCGGAACTGGGTAATCTATATATATAAACGTAAAAGTCCTGACTGACTGACTCACTTAAATCAACGCCCAGCCCAAACCGTTAGACCTAGAGAGCTGTTTTATTCACAATAGGTAGCTTTTATAACGTTAGTTTCCACTAAGAAGGGGTTTTTCAGAATTCAGCCACTAAAGGGATGAAATGGGGGTCCAAAGTTTGTATGGGTAAACAAGATTAGATAGACTATTTTATTCGAAACTTTGCAGGAGTATTCCTAACAATAAATTATTAGGTATTTCAGATTTTTTGAAAATTCAACTTCTTAGCGGATGAAATGAGGGTCCAAAGTTTGTATGGGGAAATCAGACTATTTAATTCTAAACTTCACACGAGTATTTTTAAGCAATAAATGAGTAAATACGTGTTTCAGGGTTTTTGAAAATTCAACCCCTAAAAGGGGAAATTTGGTTACAAAGTCGAAAAGTCGACATGGGTATTTTTTCTTTGGTTTATCCGGTCGCTAATTAATAAAACAACAACGATTTTAAAATCCGACGTGGTGGACGTGAAATGCTATCTCCCCTGTCGGGGTGCGATGGGGTTAAAATGTCAAAATATCAATATGGGTTTCGTTTTTATGGTTTTTTGGGACGTTAATTACGAAAATGGCATCGATTTTGAAATTCAATTTAGTGAACGTGAAATATCATCTCGGTGTTGGTGCGCGATGGGGTTGAAATATCAAAATATCAATATGGGTGTCGTTTTTATGGTTTTTAAGGACGTTAATTACGAAAATGGCATCGATTTTGAAATCTGCCGAGGTGTGACGGGGTTGAAATGCCTAAATATCAATATGGATGTCTTTTATATAGTTTTTTGGCACGTTAATTACGAAAATGGCATTGATTTTGAAATCCAATTTAGCGGACGTGGAATATCATCTCCGTGTTGGTGTGCGATGGGGGTGAAACGTCAAAATATCAATATGGGTGTCGTTTTTATGGTTTTTTGGGATGTTAATTACGAAAATCGCATCGATTTTGAAATCTGCCGGGGTGTGACGGGGTTGAAATGTCTAAATATAAATATGGCTGTCGTTTTTATGGTTCTTTGGGACGGTAATTACGAAAATGGCATTGATCCAACGTAGCAGACGTGAAATATCATCTCCCTATTGGTGTGCGATGGAAGGTGTCGTTTTTATGGTTTTTTGAGACGTTAATTACAATACATTCAAGGAGAGGTAAACAACAGACGATCTTATCGCTAAACAGCGATCTCTTTGGGTAGTGAAAATACTTTGAGGTTTCGAAGAAAAATAATTGAGTTAGGGATTATTTTGTGTCCTTCCCCCCTCCCTCTATTTTCTAAACCGTAAGTCGTAAAAAATTACAAACGTAAAATTTAATAAATACTTTCAACAAAAATTGTGTGCAATAAGATCGGATACAGGGTTTTTGAGATATTGCCGAAAAACTGCGCTTCTTAACAAAAGGACGTAAGTCGCATGAAGATACGCTCTTTTGCTGGTCTGTAGTGCTTATTATTGTAGTAACGGCTGCGGAACCGTATACTAAGCATGGTCCGACATGCTCTTAGCTGATTTTTAAATTCAAAATGACCCCGAATTTGACGCCAGCGAAGCCGCGGGCAAAAATTTGTATTGAAAAGTAGAAATCTGCATTAATTATAATCTCTTAGTAGTAGTAAGTCATTGCCGGCGTAACAATTCAACAGATATTGCAGCCATTTCATAAAAAAAAAGAGAACTGCCTTTACCAAAACGTCGTATGCCGAGACCTCCATCTCAATCGGTTCAGCCAAACGCGAGATTATACATACATTCCTACATAAGGGTCAAACTGAAAACCTCTTTTTCTGTAGACGGTTAAAAATTACGTGTAGTACGCGGGCGAAGCCGCGGGCAAAAGCTAGTATAATAATATTAGGGGAACTGAAAGTTTGTACGGAACCGTCGGTGCGCGAGTCGGACTCGCACTTGACCGGTTTTTTTTTAATTCATAAACTGACCAGCGGTTGACCCCAGTATCAGCTGATGGTATGTAACTACTGGGTGCAGGATTTAGCTCGCTTCTTCAGCAACAGCATATTCACTATTGCCTTGAGAGACCCAAATTATAATTTTAGGAAATAGACCCTATGGTTCGCATGGAGTAAATGATGAAGCAAATTAATAATATAAGTTATGCAGACGACATGGTGCTGCTGAGCGCTTCTGTTTGTGGGCTCAATAAACTTATTGGTATTTGCAAGAAGTACGCGGCGAGCCACGGTCTTAAGTATAATGTAAAGAAAACTGAGTGTATGGTCTTTGCAGCTAAAGGCAAGTGCCCACTGGATGTACCCCCAGTAAAATTGAATGGTGTACCACTCGGAATAGTGAACCAATTTAAATACGTAGGGCACTTGGTAACATCTGGCTTAAAAGACGATGCCGATATCGAACGTGAGCGCAGAGCGTTGTCTGTTCGAGCTAATATGATAGCCTGCAGGTTTGCTCGCTGTTCTAAGGAAGTAAAGGTCACTCTTTTTAAAGCCTATTGTACAAACTTCTATACGAGCAGCCTGTGGGTGAGTTATACGCAGAAACAGTACAGCGCTCTGCGTGTGCAATACAATAACGCGATCAGGATGCTGATGGGGCTGCCTCGTTTCTGCAGTGCGTCGGGGATGTTCTCGGAGGCTCGAGTAGACTGTTTTTATACCACTATGCGTAAACGATGTGCATCCCTGGTGCGCAGAGTTCGTGATGGTGCCAACAGCATCCTGAGCATGGTCGCGAGCAGGCTAGACTGTCCGTACATGAACCATTGTTGCCAGCTTCAATGTACGTGGCGCTACATAAACGGTCGTATATTAGATTAGGTAAAATGTTATTGACAACATAAAAAGTCGCTCCCTACGCCTGGACGTCCGATGGTGGAATGAGGATGGCGGGTTAAATTTTTACTGCCCACACTATCCAAAATACATCCGATAAGAAATTGTCAAGATGGCAACTTTGCGGCAGTGTGATCACTCAGTGGTTGTTTTGTATATAGAAGTGGCCGCTGTCAACACTGAATGTACTCAAGATCGGGACCTGGCGACTGGAGGACTTCGGCATCATAGCAGAGACCTGCGCTGGATTCAATACACGTCAGTATTTCCTGTTGTCACACACTCATCCTGGATGACTTCAACTGCTGTGCACTAAACTTATACGAAATTCTTTCTGCTTGCTTTACTTTATACCAAGATTGATGAATATTCTTGTAACACCCCTGTCTACCTAATTATCCTGTGTGTGTCGACACGTTTGGCTCAGAGGCCTTCTTAGCTTGGTGGTCCTGGGTTCGAATCCCGGCCAAGGCAAGAGATGAACACGAATATTTATTTTTTAGTTGTAGTAATTTAATTTTCATTATTTTTTGTGTTTCTATCTATACTAATATTATAAATGCGGAAGTGTGTCTGTCTGTCTGTTACCTCTTCACGCTTAAACCGCTGAACCGATTTAGATGAAATTGGGTATGGAGATAGTTTGAGTCCCGGGAAAGGACATAGGCTACTTTTTATCCCGGAAATATATCCTTATCAGCGATAAACGAATTTAAGGCGGATGAACTCGCGGGCAGAAGCTAGTTGCTTATATATTCTCTCGAATAAATGTGTTTTTCTTTCTGGGACTTGGCTTGGATTTTTTCTATGTATTTAGGTAGAACAATTTATCTATATATTACTTAATATCATCGCCAAGTACCCATAGTACAAGCTTTTGCTTAGTTTGGGACTAGGTCGATTTGTGTAACATTGTCACTGATATTTATTTATTTAATCCACAGAGCCGTCTCCACCGGAGATCCCTGAGATTAAGGTCCGCAGCAGTACTAAGTTCATGGATCAGAATGGAAAACGTAAGTTGGGTAACGGCACCAGTAAGGGATAGGTTTTTTCCGTAAATCCAAATTTTAAGTATGGGACACTTACATTTTTAAACTAAAAACACTGTATGTTCATATAAATTAAGGTTCATAACTGGTAAAGTCCATGAATGGAGGGCCATAAAGCACTGAATCTTTGCTGCCCATTATTGGGTACTACTGCATTTAAAATGTCCATGATTGGTGCCGCCACCCTGTATGAGTTTATTTAAATGTAATAATGTAGATTTTTGGTTAAGCACAAAGATGCAGATCACTGTTTCAGGAACGGCCGATTGACTTTCACTTTAAGATATTCAGTTATTATAGATATATTTTTTTACAAAAAAAGACGACTTCAAAAAATATAGTACATTAAGGCAGAGACCAGTAAGTAAGCTATACTGGCCGAGTATGAGTTAGACGGACCGAGCCGCAGGCGAGGGCCGGCTATAATACGAGGCCAGGATGGCTCTTACAGTCAAAGCCAGTATACTGCTTTTCTCAAAAATGAAACAAGAAAATAAATAAGATAAAAATATAAGTATTTATATCGTAGGTACATTACGTTCTCTTTGTTCTGTACTAGAACGAAGTATAGAATATACTTCCCATAAGCTTGACGGCTGCATTTATTTGGTGCAGATGGTTAAAATAAGCCAGATTTTCTGACCCATTATTATCTAGATTTTCTTCCTTCCACTTAATGAATTTCTAGTAATTTTTCAAATATCTGTCCTTGGATTTAGGCGGAAGTTAATTATTTTTGCTAACTCCGCCTTCGCTTTTAAGTGTGGAGGAGTGACGTCTATTTCGGAATCAGACTCGTCTGAACTCATTTAAATCACACTAACAAATAACAAATAATTTTGTAATATTTATTTATTTATTTAATTGTCTTTTCATTTAAATCCCATTTTAAAATTAAATACTGCGTTTAGTTAATTGCACCGTCTTACGAATCTAATTTTAAATGATAATATTTAATAATTGTTATATTAGTTTATGCAAATTATAACTAAAATCGATGGGTGTTCCCCTATCTCGGAAATATTAAAAAAATATATAAAAAATTAAGAGTTTGATATTTACCATTTAAAAAGATATTTGGGCTTTCATATTGTTATTGGTAATAAATGTCAGTTATTTACAAAATCCATTTAAGTTTCAAGAGAAAATCGGTTCAGTAATTTAGATAAAATAAAATATAAACCAATTTACATTTATTTTTATTTTCTCGACTAACCTGTGGTTAATATTTAGTGAAATAACATCTTATATATTGGCAAAACGGCAATTAATTTGACGTCTGGGGCCGATTCCTCATACTTACACGGTTATACCCTTTAAACACATCAAGTGTCACTGTTGCGGAAGAAAGGGACATAAATTGATTTTATAACAAGTTGAAAAACAAAAACCCTCACATACATAAATGGGACTGAAACTATAGAACAATACAGACTGTTACCATCATAGATCGAGAAAAACCGACTAAACACAATGTATATCGCAATAATCTTGAAAAACCAACCATAACATGCTACACTAGCTGCCTCATATTTAAGCGTATTTTTTACATTATTTCTTTGTATCGTGAATTTAATCAGTTTGTATATGTTTACAGACCTGAAGCTGTACCCGACGCGCAAGTGCACGCGGAAGCGCAATTTAATGGTGGTGCTCAGCTACTACGAGTTCGAGTCGCGAGTAGAGTCCTTCCGAACAGGTTCCGATGTGGACTGCCAAATGCTCGGAAAAGTCTTCTCCGACATAGGCTTCCAGGTCCTCACCCTTAAAAATCTCACCCAAAAGGTAATCTTTAATCTATTTAATGATTAATACAATATTAATATGCAAAGATCTCTGAGAACACACAGTCAATAGATGGTGTTCGTTGGCTTCACACTCTTGCTGCTTTTAACATCCATCTCCCCTCCGCACCCACCGCTCCACCCCCACCCGTCTGAAAAGGCCCCTCTAGGCACAATCTCCTCACACTGCTCATCTGTACACATTTCACAACTTCGCTACGCATCCTCGCTCCACTCAGTTGCACCTCGCACGTCCCTGGTGGAAACGCTTACACCGGTTCACATCATCGCCACGCATCGTTTTCCGTTACGCTACCTCGCACATCATTTACTTCGACATACCGTGAATACTTTTTTTCGAAATGACTGTAGATTTTAAAGGGATTTCTAATTATATCTCAGTAGTCCGGGATCTCTTTCTTTCTTTCTTCTTTCTAAAGAGTGCCTTCATGATCATGACCGATCCCGTCCGCATCCAGCGAACTCGAGTCACCTTCATCAGGTCATCGGTTCACCTTTTGGGGTCCAACCCACGCTGTGTCCTCCAGTGCGTGGTCGCCACTCAAGAAATCGTTGGCCCCAATGGCCATCGGCTCTACGAGCAATGTAATAATAAGTTCTTGCATCTAGCGGGTGCTGTGTCTGTGCGCAGCCCCTTATGATACGGGCAGGAACAGTACCCGCGCGGTGTACCCCTTACAGTTCATTAAATTGTCGAAAGGGCTCTACGCGTTGGCTTCGGCTTCACGCACGCCTCCCAAAGGTCCGGGACACCATTGTCCTGTGTTTTCGTTTCTGATTCCATACCTACTACCGCAAAGAAACTCCGGATCTCTACCGGATAACTTGAAATGCACCGAACAGTTCACGAAAGTGAGGCCTTTGAAATGCTCGAATTAAAGCACCTACTTTGTTATTCCAGGAAACCTTAGAGTTCCTGAACGAATACTCGGTGGAGGATTACGACAGCGTGTTCGTGGTGGTGTCTTCGCACGGCTACGAGCTCAGAGGCTCCTTCGACACAAGCTTCCGCTGCTCAGACGGTGGCTACGTGGACGCGCACCAGGTCGTCGATTACTTCAACAACAAGAGCAACGTAGGAATCCCCAAGGTGTTCATATTCCAGATGTGTAGGTATGTACCGATGGCGCCTGGAGACGCACTTCTGTTGCAGGACGATTACTGCCGGCGCCACAAAATGTGGCACTAAAACAGTGAACGTTTATTATTATTCCGCACGATGCGCTCCTGAGGATTCTAACTTAGAATCACTCGCTACGCTCTTGATTCAATAATAAAATCCTACGCTTGCTCGAACAGACATTTGCCTCTGTAGTACATGATGTCCTATAATTAATTTTCCAGCGCTTCGATGAAAACTGTATGCTGTATAAATTTTATATAACAATAAATAAATAATGCAGTGCGTTGTTTTTCCAGGGGTAAGAAACGCTACCCGGAGCTGGACAATGTGTGTTGCGATTACGACGCTGTTACAGGCGTCGCGGAGCCTGCGCCTGCGCCGGGCGCCGCGCCGCCCCGCCGCCCGCGCCTCTACTCCGACATACTCATCGCGCACTCCACTGTGCCAGGTAGGCTCTTTCAATATCATAATTTCTTGACTCAGAGTGACTTTGTCCACGTTGCCATATCGTTCACATCAACTATCTCAACTTGTCCACATTGCCATATCGTCCACTGTCTCAACTTGTCGTAATAACGAATTTGACAGTACATATTTAAATAATAATAATAAATAAATAAATATTACGGGACAATTTTACACAAATCGAACTAGCCCCATGGTAAGCTCAATAAGGCTTGTGTTATGGGTACTAGACGACGATATATTTAATAGATATGTTACTTATATACATAGAAAACATCCAAGACTCAGGAACAAATATTTATGCTCATCACACAAATATTTGCCCTTACCGGGATTTGAACCCAGGACCTCAGCTTCGCAGGCAACGTTACTCCCACTGAGCCAAACCGGTCGTCAAATAATATTTAGTACGCCATTGAAATCAGAACTCAGATTTTACTACATATTCAACAGTTTTTTTCTACGAGTTTCGCCAGCCGGCACCCTTCAAGCCAAATATAACATACGTAAATGTATTTTGTGTAGGGTACGTTTCGCCGCGCATCGGCGATGACGAGGAGGGCAGTACGTGGTACATGCGCGCGCTGTGCGAGGTGTTCGCTGCGCGTGCGCACGAGTGCCACGTCATCGAGCTGTTCACGCTATTGGATGAGGCGCTTAGGGAGGAAGACCGCACGCTCACCTGCACCTTCGAGAGCTGGGGTTTCAACCGCCTCCTTTACCTGAACCCTGGGCTGTTCGAGGACCCCGCCACAAACCAGCCCGCTGTTGAAAATGGAATATTACAGCTATTTCTTTCGGTTCTCACTAAATGCTGCTTGATTCATACTAGCATAACGCAATCCCATCGTACTTATTATATTAACGTTGAACCGACTTACTCCACTTTACCAGTTTTGACAATATTCGTTTTTCTGACCAATTTATGGTGATAATATTAAAAAATAAGTTTATTAGAGATAATTCAAAATTTATCCAATTTGTTAGTAAACTCGCGGATGTTGAAAAATTTTGTCGACTTTCCTCTGTGGTGTGTTTTAGAAACTCTCAATAATAGAAACATTGGAGAAAACACTACTTTAATCTCATAAAGCCTTAGAGATACAAGAATGTTAAATTCACATCTTTAGACTTGCTCAAAAAACGCTCCACACTAAAGTCTAGGAACGTGTGACGTCACACGTTCGTCTCGTCTGTGTGGCCTGCGCCTAAAGGCTCATAAAATAAGCTAAATACGGCTTGGATACATTATTTTATGAAGGAGATCGGGTGCCTACCTTCCGGTTTCATCCTCAAATCAATTCGATGGTACCATTCTCATCAGGACCATTTCAATTCGCGAATATGCAATTATAAAATGCAAAATCTTTTTAATTTGAATAATGATTATACTTTTTTAAAAGTACTTACGTTTTTCACTGTGCTCAAGTTTAGTTTAATGGATTTTTAAGAAACATATTGTTTAAATTATGTGATATATATATTGTGATATATTTAATTTTTGTGATACACTTAAGTGTACTTAATTTAAACGGTATACTAGTTGAAGTATTTTGATTTTAACCTGTACATGGCCAAAATGACGAACTAGAGATGGTATTTTTGGTATATTTTGTGAACAGTCATGAATTTAGCAATTTTATCTCTAGTCTCTTCGCTAATTCTTTACGAACATAATAGTACTGATACAAAACGAGAGGCTTAAAACACGAGTGTGGTTTTATGTCAAAAGACGAAGGCGAATGTCATAATAAGATCACGAGTGTCTTAAGGGATAATTATGTACAGTTGCATACACTAGTTTATCTCCATCTATATATTAAATAATAAATATTACGGGATTTTTTTTTCACAAATCGAACTAGTCCCATGGGAAGCTCAATAAGGCTTGTGTTGTGGGTACTAGACGACGATATATTTAATAAATATATTACTTATATACATAGAAAACATCCAAGACTCAGGAACAAATATTCATGCTCATCACACAAATATTTGCCCTTACCGGGATTTGAACCCAGGACCTCAGCTTTGCAGGCAACGTTACTCCCACTGAGCTAAACCGAAGCTATATTAAATTGTTTCATGTGTTTCAAGAGCAACCACTGAGCAACCATTGAGCCAGGGACCATGTTTACCAAGATATCATGACGGCCCGGATCTGTACTGTAAAAGATGTCATAACTACATCGTATACAATGTGGTTATAACCGTAGCGCGGCCTGCACGCCGGGTTATCTCGAATATCATTGCAGTTATGAGTACATTTGGTATTGGAAAGTTGGTCGTGACGAGGATTTACTATATGGGTGTAGATTACAATAATAATTTTCATTTCATGCTGATGTGACATAATAATATAAAAAGTGTATACTTGAAATTGTGAATAAAAATTGATCTATTTCTAAAACTTCTCCCAAATTCTCCCATTTGATCTCATAATCATATAATACCGCTTCTACAAGTCAATTATGGAACAAAATAGATGCAGAGAATAATTTATTAAAGAATAATATAAACTGTCTTAACATTTTGAACTTTTATATGCATAGGTTAAATAATGATATATTTAAATAAAGTGTTATTTTTAGAAATTCTATTTCATTTTACTTCAGTCATTATGTAACAACTTCCTCAGTAAAACACATTTATTGCAGAAGTAGTTTATTTAGTTTGCAGTTAGACCACCAAACACCACATACAAAAATACTATGTACAATTTGACACCTATATTTAGGTACAAAAACATTGTCTATAAAATTTACAAAACAATTTGATATTTGTTCACAAACATTCCATATACTTTTGCAACACAACGAACCGTTACGTAATGCACGGATGAAGTCAACTAATGTAAATTTTTATGAAAATATTATATTCATGGGCTTTATACAACAGCTAGGCTAAAAGATGGATCGAAGTAGTTGGTTTTAATTCTGTAAATTCATGAAGCAATTTATAAATATGGTATTTATAGCGCAGCTGTCGCCATGAGAATGGAAAAGCATCGCGTCACACCACTTTTTTTAAATCTCTATTTAAGGAGCTTTGATGAAAGGAAATGAATATGCCAGCTCCAATAAGTTATTTAATCTGTGGTTGGTGTGGTGTGGTAGCTGAATTATTATAGACGTGGCCGCTGGCGCTTGAATCCCTCGCTACACTTAGAATTTATATCTTATTTAATCCTGTGGTTGATACGGTTAGCTATGGATTTCAAATGCCGCTGTAGCTTCCTTAATCGGGCGGCACTAGCTACTTCAGTCGTTATGGTAAACTTAAAGTTGTTAGTAAACATTTCAAAGTAATTTTTGTATCGAATTCTAAAAATTTAGTTGTTAATTCAACATCTGATAAAATATGAAATGAAGAGAGAGTAATCCTTTGTAAAAAATAACAATATAGGTTCGGATCGGCAAAGGAAAACTACATTTGGTTACTTAAGATTTAAGTAATAACACAGTTTTGGTACAAATAGTACCCATCCTTTAACATTGCGGGACCGAAAAGTAACGCGAGGCGATCGAGGCTCACTCGCAAACTAAATTAAAAAATATTGCTCAGTCGATCGATATCGATAAATAATGTAAGGGACAGTCGAAGGCGCGACTTAGATGCTAATTAAGTACTATCGGTCGGAGACCATCGCGAGCCCGCCGAGTCGGCTCAGGTTGAGCCACTGCCGCGCGCACGTCGGGGGCCCCGCCTCGCAGCGCGGGGGCGGGGCGACCTCGTCCAGGCTCTCCAGCCATCTCCGCAGCGGGTCGAGCGAGCCCCGCGACAGCCACGTCGGCACCGACGTCGACCACCACGGCTCCAGAGTCACGGTCAGTCCGGCGGGGCGGGGCTCCGCGGCCCGATCGTACCCGAGCCAGGCGGGGCAGCACCGCGCGGCCGGGGCCTCCATCGTCGCGTTGGGGAGGTGGAGCGGGGCGGACACCTGCGCCACCAGCAGCGCGGACGCGAGCAGTGCGGCGAGGGCGGTGACGTAGGCGAGTGCGGCGAGGGCGACGGCGGCGGCGGCGGCGGCCAGGGGCGCGGGGGCGGCGGCGGCGGCGGCGAGCTCGCCGTACGTGAACCAGCCGCGCGCCGCCGCCTGCCGCAGCGCCACCAGCCGCTCCAGCCGCGCCAGGCCCGCTTCGAAGCTCTCGTTGCCCACGTACACGTTCCAATCCTGGAAAATGCGTCCGTGATTATGGCCGCGGACTGGAAGCCGACGGGCAGCGGGGCGGCGCGAGCGATACCTACAAATCTATAGAATTTTAGAAGGTGCCCGCAACTTCGTTCGCAGAAGAAAAAAGTCATGACCCCTCTTTTTTGACAGCGTAGTCTGGTAAAAACCATCTGTGGAGCTACCCGTGTACCAAAAAAAAATTTTTTTTAATAATTTATTTCAAGAAAAAACAACATACATTTTACGCGGTACGATATCTGCCAAACTGCATAGCAGTTTGTTGGCAGAAGACATAATACCCTCCACCATTTCACTTAAATATCTCCGTGTATGAAATCCATAACTTAAACAACTAATACCAATTACATTGTTTTGTTCTAAAAATCTTCTAAACCTTATCCATCAAGGCAGAATAACTGACTAGGTACTTAATGATTAATGATCGGCATCGTGACCGTGAGACGACATGACATGTCCATCTATACATATATACCCACACACATGCGCTCAGCGCAGTTGCATCATAAACAATTGAAATAGCTTCATTCTTACAACTTTGTAATAGTATAACAGTATATATAAAGTACTGGCTTCTGCCCGCGACCTCGTCCGCCTTAAATTCGTTTATTGCGGATAAGGGCATTTTTCCGGGATAAAAAGTAGCCTATGTCCCAAGTTGAAATCTGTTGAGCCGATTTGGCGTGATGAAGCCACATCGACACATACAAAAAATTAAATTTACAGGGTGTATGGCAGAGCGACTGCCAAAAGACTAAGGTAGGTAGGTAGGGTCACTTGCAACACATTTTGGGCCAATTAACCCTTGTCCTGCAAACGGTGTATTTTTAACAATTTTTTTAATTTTATTTCGGCCTTTGCCAAAAATTCTTATTAATGCTTACTTATCTTTTTTTTAAAACGTGACTGCACAAAAGTGTTTGTATTTTTCAAATCTCTAATGTATGCGTATCCTATTGAAATTTTATTTTCATTTAGAAAGGAAATAGAAAAATAGTTATGAGCCGACAAAGTGTGAAGGTTAGAAAATAAAAATCATCGAGCTCAACTTTATGGCAGAATTAAAAAAAAGTTGAATTTTCTCAGATCTTCCAATATCATGAAAACTTCTTCAGTTCATGACTATTCTAACGGTATACCACATGACCAGAACCACTTTCAATTTTCCGGCGAAATATGTTTTTTGTCTAAAATGGTGACGTAAATCACCTAGTATCGAAACTACTTAAAAATGAGATTTGATAAAATAAATAAATTAACACTAAATGCACTAAATAAATCAAATCTATTCGACTAATCATAAATAAATCATAAAAAAGTCATCTAAAATAATAAATAAACCTAAAATTAGTAATAAGTAATTTATTATTATAATCCATTATCCATATCCAATATGCAATTCACGACCAAAAATAACCTCATTTATTTTTTCCTGATATTCTTGCATGATAACGCCTCTCTTTATTCAAATTAATGTTTTCCTGCGCAGTTAACTTTTTACTTTTTTTATTACCTGTAACAATACTTTGAATTGGGTAAATTATCATGCAAAAATATCAGGAAGAAATAAATTAGGTTATTTTTGGTCGTAACTCGCATATTGGATATGGATAAGGGATTATAAAAATAAATTATTAGTAATTTTAGGTTTGTTAATTAATTTAGATGACTTTTTTTACGATTTCTTTATGATTAGTCGAATAGATTTGATTTATTTTGTGCATTTAGTGATGATTTATTTATTTTATCAAATCGTATTTTTAAGTAGTTTTGAAGAAATAGTAGGTGATTTACGACACCATTTTAGACAAAAACCTTATTTCACCGAAAAATTTAAAGTGATTCTAGTCATGTGGTATACCGTTAGAGTAGTCAGGAATAAAAGAAGTTTTCATGATATTTGAAGATCTGCGGAGTTTTAACTTTTTTTTAAATTGTGCCATAAAGTTGAGCTCGATGATTTTTATTTTCTGTCCTTCACACTTTGTCGGCTCATAACCTTTTTTTTATTTCCTTTTTAAATAAAAAAACTGGTTAAATTAGTTACCTTAGATTCCATTACATAGTTAGTTACATAGAGGTCGACGTAATAAAAGCGTGTTAAAAAGCACTCACGATCGCGCTGAGGAATTCAATCTCCAGCTTCTTGAGGTCCGCAAGCGGCAGCCCGCCGGAGGCTGCCCACTCGGCGCACACCACCTCGTCGTCTTCGCCGTCATCCTGCAGGAACTTGTTGCCGATCATCTGCAACAACACCACTCGGACATGTTCAATAGGCTTATGTCCTTTGTCGGTCAATGGTCGCTAGTTCCATAGTAAGCTCAATAAGGCTTGTGTTATGGGTACTAGACGACGATATATTTACTTATTTATATATACATAGAAAACATCCAAGACTCAGGAACAAATATTTATGCTCATCACACAAATATTTGCCCTTACCGGGATTTGAACCCAGGACCTTCAGCTTCGCAGGCAACGTTACTCCCGCTGAGCCAAACCGGTCGACAAAGCATTATGCTGAGGTGGGACCATTTCGGGGCAAATTTTTAGTTTCTTTCTTAAATTTGTATTTTTTTTTGTCTTGTATATTATGCTATATATATATATATATATGGCGTCTGAATAAATTTATTTTCTTATTTTTTTTCTTAAAATTATAATTAGTCCGTCATTTACATTATCAGAAAATATTGAACACGTATTTTTTCGTTTGTCAATTAAACAAAAAATGATGAAGATATAGCCCGTTAAAGTTCCCCGTGACGTCACGCCGTGCGAAAAACGATCGCCGTCATGCGCCCCCACCTCCAAACTTAAACGCGCTTTACCCTTGTCTTTTTTGGTCTGATTGACAAAAGAAAAAATACATGTCCGATATTTTTTGATCTAACTGACGTATTTAAAGATATTTAATAAATAGTGTGCTGTCACAAATTCTATGATGCAACATTTGAGCTTTTGAATGTCTTACGATGTTAAGAGCGTTTATACCTGCTTCACTGACAACGTCGCATATTTTTTCATTTTGCTTCATTATTTTCTGGTACTTGAATGAAACTTAAAGGTATGTTCAATTCATACCCTACATTTTTAGGAATCATGTTGCGTTTAATTCACCTATCACCCGCTTTTGCCTTTATTTAATTACAAAACAAGATAAAGACATGAATTCATTTTTAGAGCCTTAGTTGTGGCAATTAACATGAAATTTTGAATTGTGCCAGCTTAACTACCAAAAACCTAATGAATGTATTGAAAACATGTTCAAGTTACATTCATATTTCTTAAAATAATCAAGGAAAACCACAAAATATGCGACGTTGCCAGTTAAGCGGGTATAAACCCTCTTAATAGTAATCAGAAGTAATTATGTCACCTCTGACTATCATAAAATGGTTTGATAACTACATACTGCAGGATTTAACGTACGATTTCAAATAACTGGCCTTTAGTGAGTATACGAACTGCTGGCCATTGAACGTAGACAGTGTCTATTTAAATGTGTACCACACGCCATGGTCATCAACCAGTTCATTTTGAATCATTGATTCAATTCCGATAAAACTTATAGTTATTGATAAATAACAATCTAAAATACAAATCAAGAGTACATGCATGGAATATATTTTATCACTTTTCTTAACACAATATCAAAGTACCGTAAAAACGATATCAAAAAGTGAAATTAAAAACGGCCAAGAAATACGCATGATTTAGGTATTTTAACTTACTAATTACACAGCGATTTGACAGAGGTCCGGCATGTACTTTTAAGTCATAGTAGGTACACTACGGCCACATAATTTAAACTCGAATTAAATTCTGTTCTGCTAGAAAGAGATGGAATGAAATGTTTGATGGCTTATATCTGGTTATTTTTAGTGATTCAAAAAAATATATATCAATGAAATAAAACGATTTAACGGATTATATCGCGTATATTATCTCATTTTAGTTCCCGACCATGACCATGACCATGGAAAGCTGAAAATGGATTTCCATGGTCCTCCCGTGACCATGGAAAGCTGGAAAGCTTCCGAAACGTCGGGAACTAAAATGAGATAATATACGCGATATAATCCGTTAAATTGTTTTATTTCAATGAGTAATAATCCCGGAAACAGAAGAAAATATATATCAATATAAATATTTCCCGCAATGTTTGTACGGAATGTCATTTTTATTTACTGCTAACTTTTAGGTGAAGGAAAATATCGTTAGGAGACCTGCATATATCTGCGAAGAAATTCAAGGGTGTATGTGAAGTCTCCAATCCGCACTAGGACAGCACGGAGACCACAGCTCATTCCCTTTCATCCAAGTGCCCTATGCCTAGCAATGGCACGCATATAGGCAGCTGATGATGACGAAGATATTGCAATCTATGATTACAGACCGAAAGTACATATTAATCTGTACATTAAGATTTTATTAGCTGACGTTTCTACTATAGTTAAATTGAATAAGTTACCAGTGAGACAAGGAAGAGGTCAGCGGGGGCGGTGGCGGCGAGGTAGTGGGGGTTGCGCAGGCGCAGGCGCTCTAGGTACAGCAGCGCCAGCACGAGCGCGCACGGCGACACGCAGGCGCCGCGCGCCAGGCTCGCCGCCGCGTCGTGGTGCAGCCGCCGCAGCGAGCGGCCTTGCTGGGCCGCCGACCACAGCGCACATGACAGCTCTGCAACACAACACACGTACACTCGCAGCACTGCTGCCGGCTGCAGGAAGAGGGGTTGCCAACCAAGTAGGTATGGACGGATAGGGATACGAGGCTGGCAACCCTTTTTTACGCCGCGGTATGTATAGTGCTTTACTCATACACACATTGAGAAAAAAACGTTTTTATCTTGTCCAAATGTCCTATAGTTAGTAGTATAATCCGATTAATTCATCTAACAGGAATAAAAGAGTCCAGGTAGACTGATCACTCAGATGAAGCGGAATTGCAATTCCTTGTAGTACCATTAATCAATGTACCAGGAATAAAATAGTCCGTGCAGACTGATCATTCAGTCCGATTAGTTGAACCAACAGGGAAAAAATCCACATCATCCGATTAGTCGGACAAAGCAGTCCGACCATGTCGCCAGAGAGCTATTATTAATATTATTATAAATATTATGTATACTTTGGGATAATCTAGCAGGTTGTTTTAATATAACGAAAAACCAAAATTTGTATAAAAAGGTCTCAAACAATGACTAATATATTATTACCACCAATGGCGGTTTTAGCATTACATTCCTGGGCGAGAATTTGGCAGGCGCCATCATTCTACTTTTACTGAATGCTTTCGGCACTCCTTTCTGTCTGGCACCCCTAGTGAGAATGGGGCAAACAGCCGCATATACCGAAATGCTGATACTGATTTCTACCAAAGGTACTGAGAGAATGAGATTAAAACCCTGTTTAATAAAATGTGTTTCAATATAATAAACCAAATAAGGACAATCACTGCTGCAATTAGTAATGTTATTAGTGTCATAAGATTGTTTTTGTAATTTATTTGAAACAGCATTTTTATGTTAAATAGGACGTGTACGTTAAGAATCAGTTAGTTATAATTATTAAATAGAGAAATTAAAAAATTCATCATTGATTCACCAACATACCAGTAACGGGTAGACTCAAACAGGGTAGCTCAGGCAGTTCTCCATAGTAGAGGGTTTTTGTGATGCGCTTCAGAAACTCATCGTGGTCACCCATACTCTGTATGGATTAGCAGCTTGTTATTAAGACACAACATGGTATTCTGACAATAATTCGAAAAATAAATACCTAAACAATAGCCAATCAATGGTCATGCATTTCTATTTAGCAGCTTTGTATATAATGCGAGCGTCACGTTCAAGGAAGTTACTGCTCATTTACCGGCAACTGCGATAACTTAATCTCTAAGTATATTCGTTTAAAATATTTCACCCACACATTCCGCGTGTACGCAGCGTTCAAGGCGACCCAGACCTATATTTGGTATAACGATGAACTCACCCTGTTTACTATGTTAGCGAGATAGAGGTCAATAAAAACACGTCGAATCGCATGTGCGATTTTGATAAGTAGAATGCATGAGTCGGCCACGACGTGACCTCCTTTACATACCTTGATCTTGGGCCGGGATCCCTCTCGTCTTCTCTTAGATATGTTCGACATTATTGTCTTTGAACGATTGTCAACCTTAAACGTTTACAGAACAAATAATATTAATCGAAAGCTGGGATTTGGTAAAATAATATGCACAACGAAACAATATACACCTTCGACCAAACACCAATATGTGAATGAAATGAAATGAATGAATGAATTTGGAATGAATAAAATTAAAGGAACGGTCACATAGTTCATAAATATAATGTAATGACAGTGATAGGTAGCAGGTGACAGCCGTGACTGTGTATGCATTCGGATACTCGCTAAATAATATGCAGATAAAATGGTAAATTTAATAATTCAATGCATTGCTATTATTTTATTACCTAATATTTCCATTTGTTAATTTATGACTAGGCACTGGAATACATAAAAGTTATGCAAGCTAAGGCTATGCTAAGGGCAGAACATATGGTGGGAATGTTATACTATGTCGCAATCTAAGGCGCTACTCTAAAATTCGATATTCGAAGTTCGTATTGCGACATCTCGCTCACTCAATTACAGTTTAACATGAGAGCGAGAGGGATGGCGCAATACGAACTTCGAATATCGAATTTTAGAGTAGCGCCTCTGAATGTGCAACCCTTTTTAAACAACTCCAAAAAAAGGAGGCGATTCACAATTCATCGTAATATTTGTTGATTAAACGGGCTGCATGAAATATCGACAGCTTCAAATGGTTGTCTAATTTATCCGTTCATAGCTCATTGTTTTTTTTTTTTTTTCTTTTCGTCCTTTCGGACAGGCTAAGACCATAGGCCATACTGCCACTCATAGCTCATTGGTTCATTTCATAGTCACCAGTTTGACAACTTAAAATACCTATTTTTCGTCACAGATTTTCGTTCATTCGTTCGTTTGTACGTACCCATTCGTTCAATCAATCAGTCACTTTTTTTTGTCGTTGCCGAAGAGTCGTTTCTCTATTGAAGAAAGAAAAATATTAACAAAAAAATAATAATTCAATATGATGTACAGAAGGTTATGGCTGCGAATTTTATAAATGATTTTAGTTTTCTCTTGTAGTGCAAAGTGGATATTGCGTATATTCTGTCAAATAAATGAGCGGGGAAGCGGCTGTCAGTGATATTGATTTATTTTCAATAGAAGTATTAAAAGTTCAAACATGAGTCTGATAGGAGCTCTCTGGATAGTCAATGAGACAGTCTGATGCCTGGTCTCAAATCTACGAGGGGAAGGAGCTTGTGGAAATGCCGGCGAGTGATAGAATGAGCCGTCAAGATGAAGACTAAGAGTTTCCTGCTATTCTCGACGTCTGTGTTCGCGACCAGCCTGTTCTTGATCGTATTCCACTCGCAGCAGCCGCAGTCCATCCAGAACATTGTTTCGCAGACGCACCAGCACATCAAGGACTTTCAGGTAGGTGCATTTCGCACGCTTACACTTCAATGCTTCTCCTGTCTTTTCGTTGTGTTTGTTGTTTTCTAACGCAAATAAAAGAGAATGATTGTAGATAATCGGATGATCTAGTGCTACAGACCAGAACTCTCAAATGAAAAATTGCAGTAAATTTACTGACATGCATTAAAAAATTACAAACTTTTACTCTCATGTAACTGACATTTCGAAAGTGCTTGTAACTAGGCCTACTTGAATAATGAATATTTTGATTGATTGATTGATTGAAATACAGGGAATCTAAGAGATTCATACCTATCCTAAATTTGTTCTATACTAAAGTTATTATAAATTATGTATTCTACCATAATTGATGATACACACATAATGTGTGCATTTTTCTGATTGTATCTTGTGTATGTCCTCTAAGACCAGTGAGCATATTTTTTTATAAACTAATAGGGCTGCTTAGTAATGCAGTTGATAAATGTGTCTCCACAGGAAAACCTTCGAGATGTGGAAGAAAACCATCTGGTGGCAGAGGAGCGATACTTTAAGATCCTGGGGCTCTCCGGGCATGTGGAGATGTGGCACAACACCACGGTGCCTGTCATAGTTACATATGCCCGGGGGGATGACCATGCAATGGCTGTGAGCTTTGTGAAAGCAGCTGCAAGGCTGCCCTATACTGTGTTAGTGTATAATTTAGGATTAAAACCAAACTCATTGGCTGTGGTGAGTAATAATACATTATTTCTTAACAGTTTCGTATTTTTGTTAAAAAAAAGAACAGTATTTTTAAAATTGTATTTTTTAAACAGAATAGATATATAATTTTTTTTTAGTTATTTACATATGTCAGTTCCTTATTTGGTATGTATGCCTCAAATGTGATTTATTTAATTTTCACTAAATTTACCTCATTACTGGTATTTTCTGAAAAGTGCTCAAGTTTGTTCTCCAACCCATAAAACATGAACAACAATAGTTTTGTATGCACTCTAGCCCACAATCTTGATTGTCCTCATTGATTAATTTCGACAACCAGTTTAGCTCAGTGGGAGGAGAGCCTGCAAAGCTGAAGGTCCTGGGTTCAAATCCTGGTAAGGGCAAATATTTGTGTGATGAGCATAAATATTTGTTTCTGAGTCTTGGATGTTTTCTATGTATATAAGTAACTTGATCTATGAAACATTTTGTTGTCTAGTACTCATAACACAAGCTTTATTAAGCTTACCGTGGGACTAGTTCGATTTGTGTGTAATTGTTCTGTAATATTTATTTATTATTAATATATAATTTTTCTCTTGGCCCAATTTCGAAAAAATGTCATAGAAAGTAATGGAACTCGCTAGAAGTATTTTCATCTGTTCGAAGCATTTGGTCTATACCTTGTCAATCTCCATTTAAATGTTGTCAATTCCCAGACTGGGCAGTGCTTGTATCTCTTCTGGGGGACCCATGGATGCGTTTGTTAATAGCAATAGCGGATGGACAGTAAGCGTGCGTGTGTTTGTAGGTGTCGACGTACTGCAACTCGTCGCGGTGTGCCGTGGTGGATTTCGACTTGGAGGCGTTCCCGTCACACGTCAGCGATGAGAGCATCACCGCCTTCCGACCGCTCATCATACAGGTTGGTGCACTAACAACTAGTAAAATAGAGAAAAATGCATTATTTTATTGCATAGTTCATAGTTCGGTACTGCTTTCATGCTGCTTATCTGCTTTACAGATGGTACATTAAACTATAGCTTGATAAGTTCTTCCGTCACACTCCCATGGTCTGCGGGCGATGGGGAACGGACGGCCAAGTGTGTGCGGGGCGGACCACGATGACCCTGCCGCGCGCTCACTTTATACCCGCTGTCTTTCCCCCCTCTCCTGCAGACCATGGGAGTGTCACAAAAGAACTTGTCAAGCTATAGCATGACGCCCTGTGGGCATTGCAACAATTGATAGTTAAACTAAAGGTGAGGCCTAAAAAGTTGGACAAATCCCATGAAAGTGAAATGTTCCGATGTGCAACGAGAATATACATTACTCTTTATCTTCATCGCTTCCTCAAGACTGAGGATCGTGACCACTAGAGGCCATAATTTTGAGCACCAAAGCTCTCCATTCCACACGGTTTTCCGCTTTCCGGATTGACGCCTGTAGAGTTTCCTGACAGGCTTCTTTCACGGTATTGGTCCATTGGGTCGGCGATCTTCTGCGGCTCCTTTTTCCTTCCACATGGCCAACCACGATGAGCTTTTCTAAATTATCTGGCTCTCGTCTAGCCACGTGACCGAAGTACTGCAAGATCCGCTGTAGGCAAATGGTCGATATGCGACACTTGATCTTCAATTCGGCCAGGAACGACGCATTAGTGCGACGTACCGTCCAAGAGATTCCTAGCATTTTGCACCAGCAATACATTTCAATTGCGTCAATCCTGCTCCGAATACGTGCCTTCAGAGTCCAGGTTTCTGAAGCGTATAT
The DNA here is from genome assembly GCA_905404275.2 of Hedya salicella. Classification (NCBI taxonomy): domain Eukaryota; kingdom Metazoa; phylum Arthropoda; class Insecta; order Lepidoptera; family Tortricidae; genus Hedya; species Hedya salicella. The sequence goes on from FR990104.1 coordinate 26,164,537, forward strand.
TTATTACCGCTGTATGGTTAATTGTTCGCCGCACAACGGAACTTTCGAAACCTTCATAGAAAATTTAATAACAGAGTTAGCGTCTCCAAATTTTGGACGAAAATATTTAAAACGTAAAAGCTATGACCACGGGTAGCAGATAGAGCTGGTAGAACATTATCTGTAATATTTATTAGTCTCTAAATAATATTCAACTGAATAAAATCAATTTTCAATGATACCAATCGATCTGGGTTATAATTGAACTTGGCTTAACACGCTGCCGCGTGTCTAAATGATGCCTATAGAAAAATAAACACTTGAAATGTTAAAATCGAGATTCAAAATGGCATACCGGCTGGGCGTTAAACCGCACCACACCCATCGAGCGTCACGTGTGACGTCACTCGTCTCACGAGTGTACGGAGTGGGGAATGTACAAGCATTTTTTTATTTTGGCCGTTAGTGTTTAATATAATAAATAAATATACCGGGACAATTTTCAACAAATCGAATGAATCCCATGGCAAACTTTATAAGGCTTGTGCTATGAGTACTAGACGATGATATATTTGATATACATATTTACTTATGTACATAGAAAATATCCAGGACTCAGGAACAAATATTTATACTCATCATATAATCATTTGCCCTTACCGGGATATGAACCCAAGCCCTTCAGCTTCGCAGGCATTGTTACTCCCGCTGGAAATACTTGCGTTTAAATGTATATTAGAGAGGAATGGAAGGCGGTCTAGTGCGAGATTTAAGAAAATAAAATCATTTATTTCAGCATAACATTCCGTAATTCGTTAGTAACAAAGAAGCTTAGCTCTACATACAATTGGCGCCTCAGCAGGGACGCGACGCGATTGCGCATTGGCGTTCAAATCATCCGTGCGTGCCTCGCAAAACATCCCCGATGCACTGCAATGGCGCGGCAGCCCTAACAGCATCCTGAATCCTAGGCTACAACAAATTCTCGAGTAAAAGCTACTTTGTAACAAAACAGTTTGCAATAATCACCTTAGCGCAGAATCGTGCTCTACGATGGTTTACTGAAGTGCAATGTGCATCCTTTTGTTATCAACACAATAACATTACAAGTGGTTAGGTAAAGTATTTATAGATAAGTAGGGGAGGCCGGGTAAGGTTGGTTTACGGGTTGGTTGTCAGACCACCACCGTAGGGCTCATCCAGAAATCACGCGATATTTTTTGGGCCACATTTAGAGCCCCCCTCCCTCTTGATGATTTTTGGTGAGTTTCCAGGCGACCCCATTTTTTTTATTTTCTTTACACAACTTGAATTTTAAAGTAAATATTGTATTTAATTGAACTTGGGTTTCTTTTCGTTATTCCTTACATAAAGGTATCATCAATCAATCAAAATATTATTTATTCAAGTAGGCCTAGTTACAAGCACTTTCGAAAGCAAACGTATCTCTGAAAAATTTGGCTTATTTTAAGGTGCAGTAAAAAAATACACGTCACCTTGTACTCCCCCTTCCCCAACGCGAGGTCATCAGTCGTGAGGATTTCGTAACACCCCCACCCTGTGAAGCCTCGCGTGATTTGTGGCTTCATTGACCGGTGTCGCGAAAGCTTTATCTAGAAGAGAGAGAGATATGGCTGTCGCGATCTTTCTACACCGGTTAATAATATAATGTCCGCTGTAACAACCGACCCGTGTGACAACCTTACACGGTCTCCCCTACCTACTTTACTATGATATTGATGTGGTTAACCATACTGAGTACTAAGGCTATAAAATGTAGCATGAACGATATGAATGAACGTATTTAACTTAAACCGACTTATTTATTTCTTTACTTCCTCCAGTAGTTTAATAGTTATAAAAGGTTGCTCATAATGATTATCAGGTTTTCCCATAGCTCTATATTTCCAGGATAAAAAGTAGGCCATGTTTCCGTCACGTAAACTATTTATTTATTTAAACTTTATTGCACAATACAAGAAACTACAAATGGTGGACTTAATGCCATAAAGACATTCTCTACCAGTAAACCATTAGGGCAAACAGAGAAATTATCTATACTATTATAAAGTTGTAAAAATGAAATGTCTGTACATTGAAGATATTTAAAAAAATGATTGTAACTGACTATTTGGAGGTCACTAAAGCGAAAAATTTTTTTTTTGGATTTTATGTATGTGTGTATGTGTCGTTGTGGCTTCATCACGCAAAATCGGCAAAACAGATTTTAACAATTTTTGGTACACGCACGGGTAGCTAGGCATCCGCAGATGGTTATAGGATACTTTTGACCCGTCTACGCTGAAGAAAAAAGAGGGTTATGATTTTTTTCTACTTTGCGGACGAAGTTCCGGGCACCTTCTAGTATTTAATTTCACTATTTATCGAGTAAAGAAGCTAGTCTTTACCACACTGTGGACGCTCCCTGCCGCCCGCCGCCCGCAAGCTCCGGCCACCCGCGCTCTCCCCGCTCACAGTTCAGTTACCTCAGCCGGTAACTGCGAGGTAACCGAGCGCGGGTGGGCGGCACTTGCAGGGAGTCTCCATACTGTACGTAGTACTCTTTATTATACTGTGTCGTTACTTTCATAAGATTTTGCGGTTTTTGGAAATATACCTACAGCTTAAATCGTAGCATCAGAATAACTGTTTCCGAAACTGTTCGATTTCTTCAAAACTGTATAACGAAGTAGTGTTTAAGCATTATGACTATTGTATAAATGTATATTAAGCACTGTGACAATAGTAAATAAATTCCTTCATTTTAATCTATGATTCATCGACGATAGCGCGCAATCACGGCATCGCTTATATCGCCCGTCGTCGGCTCACTTCGGGTTAGTGTCATTACGAGTACTCATGTAAGTTTAAATAAAGTCCACGCCACACCGGTTACGTGTACCTAGACGTGCGCGTTGTAAAGTACAAATACCCATAAGAGATGACACACCGCTGCGCACGTGCACGCCACGCTAGCGGTGTGCCGTCTACTATGACATTTCATACGATACAACGCGCACGCCACGCACACGCGCAAATGCACGTGCTGCGCACGCATCCGGTGTGTTTCGGCCTTAATACTAAAGTTCTCAACTCTTCTGAAGTTGTATAAAAAAAATAGGCTATAGTAAATTATATAGGCGATATGATGTTTAAATTGTTTTATTTACTTTTTGTTTTTACAAATATCATGATAATAATAATAATATTTGCAATTTCTTTTCCTCCCCTTCTTCTAAATTGATGCCAACGTCCTGAAAACACTCACTTACAATTTGAGCTGTGTGGCGCATAATTTTCACCCATATTCATTAACCATAGGCCGACATGCTCGACTAGGATCTCTACATATCTTGCACTAGTTAGCGTACAATTTTGTATCAGCACTAACTCGGTGCGACTCTCTGAAGAGATTCCAGCCCAAACCATAACAAATCCACCGCCGAACGATACTTTATCGTAAAAACAAGCTGGAATAAGACCTTCCCATGGCCGTCGGTAAACTCTTCGCCGCCCTTCATGTGCATATAAATCTGGATTCGTCAGAAAACATTGCTCTTGCCCATTCTTCGTGTCCCCATTGTGCATATTAGCGGGCGTTTGCTCGATGTTCCCTTTCAAGTTTTGGGCTATTTGCGGGTCTATGTGGGATCAAATTGGCGACTTGGAGCCGTTACCAATGTGTGATAGTGACACATAAATTTGTGTCGTAACGCTTCATATGTCTATTACCTAGACTGCAATCTAGATTCTAAACCTCGATAGCGGCTTAGTCTAACTGTTGACAATTGTGCACCCACCTTGTGTTTGAGTAGGCTTCTACCTATTGCGTTTAATTTCATATGCAAACGTTTTACGTGGGACATATTTGCGTGCTCCCTAGACGATTTTACAAAGTCGTGTTAGTACTGCGTTATACTCAGTAATTGTATAATTATTGTATGTGTAAATAGTTGAATGTCTCAGTATTAATACTTATTACTCGCCTGTCTATCGCATTAGATAACATTCTATCCTATCCTATCCTATCCATACTATATAATAAACGTGAAAGTATGTATGTACGTTCCACTTAATCTCAAAAACTACTGAACGAATTTTTATGAAACTTTCCAGTTATGTACCTTATATATCAGAATAGGACATAGGCTATAATTTATGTCATCAAATTTCATCCTTTTTAGGGACGAAAAAGGGGATGAAAATATGTATGGACAGTAAATCATTTTTTACGCTAGGAACTTGCAATCTTGGTAATATGCTTCACATTTAAATTAGTAAAATATCGAGTTTTGGGGAAAGACACAAGCTACTTTTTATCTCGGAAAAATAACTTTTATTCGCGATAAACGAATCTAAGGCGGACGAAGTCGCGGGCGGCCGCTAATATATTTATGTCTAAGATATCTCGTCTCTGTCGTAATGAAAGAAGAGTGCACGCAGCCGAGATGATAATGTTGAGATGGATGCGTGGAGTGACGAGGAAAGATCGGATTAGAAATGAGTATATAAGGGGAAGTTTGAAAGTAGCACCCCTGACGGACAAAATGAGGAGCGTGAGGAGGTTTGCGTGGTAATGTAATGAGATGGGATGAACGCCATATTGGTAAAATAATGTTAGGGATGAATGTCGAAGGACGAAGAACGATCGGTAGGCCAAAAAAGCGATTGATGGATTGTCTAGGAGAGGACATGAGAAAGAAAGGAGTAAGCGCTGAAATAACGAATGATAGAGATGAATGGAAGAAGAAAACATTTGTGTGTGTGATCTCTAAATAAGAAATTTGCCATAGGTAACAAATTGTACATTGTTGATGAATTTCAATGTGCCGTAGCTTTTACAATTCTCTAATTTGAACTGTAGGTTTCAATGAGGTGATGACGAATTAAATTGGAAACAACCTTAAAAAGTCATGCCTCAGGCGTCTGTAATTGGGCTAATCTGCGATTGTTTTTGACAGCACGTTTCAATCGTCTTTGTTCTCATGATTATCACTACAGCAAAAAGATATCTCACGACATAACTTCGACCCAAGTAAACTCAGCCTCGGGACTATTTTGGTTCACAAAAAGTTAATTCATAATATCATTGCTTTTACTGATATTTGTTAAACGATGAAAAAAGCTGAAGTTTGACGCAATTGCGCTGACAGAATCGCATTTAGTAAAATTTTTGCAGAAACGTTTGCTTCATTTGCTAACGTAATCTAAATGTTTTTAATTAGAGCGAAAAGTTTAAATGTGGGCGGGATTCGTGCAGGTTCAACGCCTCTCGGGGTCAACGTGACATTTCCAATTTCGCCATCAAAGTCCAAGCCCGGGGCATTGAATATTCTCAATATTTATTAATACACTAGAAGGTATGCAACTTCGTTCGCGGATGATAAAAAGTCAACCTCTCTTTTTGTCGATAGCGTAGTCGGGTAAAAAGTATCCTATAACCATTTGTATATACCCAGCTACCCGTGTACCAAAAATGAAATCCGTTTAGCCGATATGGCGTGATGAAGCCACAACGACACATACTAACGCACAATTTTTTTTTCGATTCAGTGACCTCCAAATAGTCCGATACAATAGTTTTATTGAAAATATCTTCATTTGATTTGTTATTAATACATGTACAGTCAGCGTCAAATAGTCTGTATCATACAAAGTGCCAAAAATATCGCAACTCGTCTTTATTCTTGGGCATAAAGTTGTGTGACGATACATTTGGAGCTTTGGATGCTACAGACTATTTGACGCTGACTGTATATGTATATACAAATGTATATAATTTTAAAGTTGACAGTATAAACGCGTTGTGGTGGAGAGTACTGCTGTAAATAGACGGAGGATGATACGACACTCCAATTTGAGTGTCGCCGATGTAAACACAACACTTGGAATTATTTCCATGTACGTAGCATGGTTTACTAATGTTTCGGCGAAAATTAATTAGCAAATTTTTAAGTCCCAAACTATTTATCCCCTATTCTTATTTGGGCGAAGTTTTATTTCCCAACCCAACGTTTCGCACTGATACAATGACCCAATTAATGATTTGATAAATTGTTATTAGGCAAATTATTACTTGAGATTTGATTAAGATGTCGTTTATGTATTCGTCAAATGTATTGGTTGGCATACCATACTTTAAGCAACATATTGAATGGCATTATAAAATCAAACCTAGTTCTTTAGGATGCAAGGTTCAAATTACAGTATGATTGTATTTCATTACGTGGGCAGGCTGATACACCGTATAACTAAATTATGAGGGTATTACTTTTGTTTACATACTCTGTTGCTCAATATGGCATTTCATTCTCGTGCAATCGTTGATTGTTTAATGTGTGCAATCAATCATTTCTTATCTAAAAGTAGACTATGGGTGAATGAAGGTAATGTTAGGGTTTTTTTTTCACTCGATATAGACCTGGGCGGCCGCTCGCTTCGCTCGCTCGTTAGGGTCGCAGTTCAACCTAACACTCCTCCTCGCTTCGCTCGTCGTCGTACCTAAACTAAGCCATGTCGGACCTGCCTTAAGGTGAAATAGGTAATATTAGGAATCGTAAGCCAAGTCGATGTGCATTGCAACTAACTTGAAAATATAGAACCTGTATATATATTTGCGATGCGGTAACTAAAAACATGTTTCTTTAAATAAACATTATTTATAATTAATATTTTCTTCTGTTTCCGCTTCTGTTTGAGATAATATACGCGATATAATTGTTTTATTTCAATTATTTATACTGTTTTTTTTTTGTTTTTCATTTTGAACTATTTAAATAGGTTTTCTAAAGCAGTAGCATGAAATAATTCTGTTAAGTTTCTTTTGCCCAAATGACATTTGACGATTTGTTATTTGTCTAAGTAAATCATTTGCTTCATAAAAAATTGCCCCATAAAAGTTTTTGTCGAAGTAAAATTTTGCGACTTAAAAAAGTTGCGAAATAAGAAAAGAGCGCAGTAAAGTTATGCCAACAGTTGGTTTGCCAAATGAAACTTCTGCGAAAAGTTGGTTGGGAATTCCAATTTGGCGATACATTTTTCGCCGAAAAGGCAGTATACCAGGTAGCATACGTGCATGTATGAGTACAATCCGACAAATCGATGCTATTATAAAGTTGTAAAAATTAATTGTCTGTACATTGAAGATATTAAAAACAAATAATCGTAACGGACTATTTGGAGGTCACTAAAGTGAAAAATATTTTTATTTTTGTATGTTTGTATGTGTCGTTGTGGCTTTATAACGCCAAATCGGCTAAACCGATTTCAACTATTATCGATACACGGGTAGCTGGGAATCTCCAGATGGTTGTATGATACTTTTTACTCGACCGCGCTGAAGAAGGTACACTATTTTATTTATTTTCTCAAACATTTAATGAAATATTGATGTTATGTTCCTTATAATATACTGCGAAGTAAGACGTTTCAGGTGCGGCTAGAACAAGAGTTCGTTAATGGAATTTCATACAAATCATGCAGGCCTAGGCCGGCAAAGTCCTCTTTTTTAATTTCCATTCGACATCATTTTGTGCACAGGCATCATGACATTCTGCCACTATGCGTATTAAAAAATAAAACTGATTTTTTTGTTGTTTATTTCATTGCATGTTTGAAAAAAGCACTATACATACCTAGGCGGGAAATATGGGGTTGCCCGCCTCAGACCTATCCGTCTATGTCTTCGGCTGGCAACCCCTTTCGTCCCGTCCCTTTAGTCTGTAGTACGTATTATTACACGTCTTAGAAAATGTAATTGAATATAGTTTTTTTTATCATCATCATCATCATCATCATTATTATCATCAACCAAGAGACGTACACTGCTGGACAAAGGCTTGCCCAAAGCTGGTCCTGCAGCGGACACCAGCGACCTTCACAAGTCATCACCACCTTGTTGTTATCCTTATTAAGTAAAAAAAAAATCGTCTTTATATCCTCCTTTAATTTTGAATCACAAATGCAAACAATTATTAAAATATTCAAGGATATACCATAGCTCCTCCAAGGATAACAAAATGGATGAAATTTATTAACACCTAGCTTTTGGTTGCAGATTAAAAACTGATGTGAATTTTTATAACGATGAAGTAACACCAGAGTTACGGTACTTACGGTCATAGCATTGAACATATTTTTTTGACAGCGTTGATATTAGCGATCTCGTCGCCTTGACGTTAAGTCTGGCTATTGTTTGGCAGGCAGCGGTGGGAGGAGGTTACGCATTGACAATTTAGGTTCCGTTTTGGGCTAATTAATTACTAAGTGACCATCGTCGGCCACCCGGCGCGCGTTACTACGGCCCCTTAGGCATTGTTGTCCTAAATGAGATATACCAATTTGGATTATTTTGTTAAAATAGGTGGGTTCGGTTTAGGAGTTCTAAGTTGTATTTTAACATGCTACCGAAACATCTTAAAGAGTCCCCGGTAGGCTCGGTTCTCCATACAAACGTAGTTACGCTCTCTTTTTAAAACGACTAGCAAGTTTGCTCTGAAACTTTGTACATAGAATAAGTTGAGATATATGCAGGCCTGTAATGATACCATAGTTAAAAAATACAGCGAATTTAAGTTTTTCATACAAAACTTGTTTTTTTCGTTAATTTTATAAACTGGAACCATATAAACTAATTACAGGCCTAGATATATCTCATGTCATTGTATATGCAAAGTTTCGTTAATATCCAACACGTAGTTTTAAAATGAGAACGAAACTACGTTTTTATGGGAAGGTGAAATTCGGCCGAGCTTGCCGGAGACTTTTAATTGTATATTGTCAGTGTCTTGATATGCAAAAAGCCTTAAGTGCAAAATACCATAGTTTACGAAAAGGCTTGTTTGTAAAACGACCTTATGTCATAACGTTCTACTAAGCAAATGGTCCAAATGATCATAACGTATTTATTGTATAAAGATGAAAGGTGACTTCATAGAGTGTTTGCCGCCGTTTAGAGATCGTCACCTTTTCTCTAAATGTATCGAGACTTTTTATAGTTTCAACTTTTCTAAAAGGGATCTCTCTTGGAAGTATATATCGACGGTAGAAAGGAGAAATGGGAGAAGCGACAGCTTGGTGACGTTTATTAATAACCCATTTAACTCATTTTATAGTCCCTTTGTGTACAACCATGTCTCATCTCCGTAGGTGATCACTGGCAACACGCCCTATTCGAAGACTTTCGTCTTCAGACACTAGAGGATTTTCAATGAGAAGATATGACGCAGCTTCCTGAACGCTGCCCAACCGAGTTAGACACTACGATTGACCTCCATCTCGAAGTTAGACTTACCTAGCTGGACAATTTATCCCAGATGTATATACTCGTACTTGTCGACAACTTCGAGGGCCGAGCGCCCAACAATAGGATACATGCATGTTTCTTTTTGTCGCTTTTTTTAACTAAATATCAAAATACCTTAAAAACTATTTCAAAATGTGAAATTTAAATTAAAGTCGACCAAGAAATACGCAAGGTATAGGCATTTTAAACTACTAATTAGACAGAGAGGTCCGATATGCACGGTTACGTCATCGTGCACTCTAGCCATATAAACTCCTTATTAAATTCAGTTTTGCTAGAAAGAGATAGAATGAAATGTTTGATGGCTTATATCTTGGTTATTTTTATAGTTATTCGCAAAAATATTTTTTGTCTACTGTTTGTTACATGAATGAGCCTTTAATAAAGCAAAAATTAAAATTCATGCATATTCCCTATTATCATGAGGGTTGTGTGGGGTCGGTGGATGCGGTCTGCGCAGAATCGCACTCTGTGGCCAACTATAGAGGAGGCCTGTGTCCAGCAGTGGACGTCCTATGGCTGAAATGATATGATCTATCAGCCTCTTAATAAATTTCCACATGGGCCGGATAGAGACGACCCGCATCCAGTGAGTCCCAGTAACCTTAACCGGCTCGTCTGACCACCTTGCCGGCGGCCTTCCCACGCTGTGCTTGCCGGTACGCGGTCTCCACTCGAGAACCTTTCTGCCCCAACGGCCATCGGTTCTTCGAACTATGTGCCCTGCCCATTGCCACTTCATTTTGCTTACCCTGTTCGCTATGTCGGTCACCTTGGTTCGTCTACGAATCTCCTCATTTCTGATTCGATCTCAGGCTGACACAGAAAAGAACTCAATTCTTTTGTTTCAAGCGATGCACCTATGAACTCATTGTGGAGTGCATCGCATGTTTTACCATGTAATTATTGTCACGTCATTCGTCGTTTATTGTGGTTTATTGGAAAATAAATTAAGCGTAAGGTTTCGCCGTCACTATCCACTAATTAATATGTAGGTATATATGTAAGTATATATGATTTTTCGTCTCGGAGGACCAACAAAATCATAACCTTTTTTGCTTCAGCGTAATTGGATAAAAAGTATCCTATAACCATCTATGGATGCCCAGCTTCCCGAGTACCAAAAATAGTTGAAATCTATTTTGTCGTATGGCTTCACCATGTCAAAACAGATTTTTTGTGAAACATGTAATTTAAAATTGATGTGATGTTCCTTATAATAGGCTGCGAAGTATGACGTTTCAGGTGTGGTTAGGACAAGAGGTTGTTAATGGAATTTCATACAAATCATGCAGGGCTAGGCCGGCAGTCCTCTATTTTAATTTCCATTGCACATAAATATTTGCATTGCACACACAGGCATCATGACATTCTGCCACTATGCGTATTAAAAAATAAAACATGGATTTTTTCTTGTTTTAGTTCATTGCATGTTTGAAAAAAGCACTATAGGTACATACCTAGGCGGGAAATATGGGGTTGCCCGCCTGAGACCTATCAGTCTATATGTCTTCGGCTGGCAACCTCTTACGTCCCGGCCTCTGTAGTAATGTACTATTATTATTGATAGGGTGTTCTATAACATACCGCAATAAATAGTTATTCATCTCACCATTCACTTGGCCATAATGTGAGTTGTACCGCACGCTACGCATACGGTAAAACTTGCATTATGGCCAGGTGAAGACGTAAAATTGTGTACTCACCACGGGCAGTAAAAACGAAAGCCCTCTATCGCATATTTACAACCCTCGCCTGCGGCTCGGATCACAAATACCTACGATTTCGGGCTTTCTTTCTTTTACAGCCCTTGGTAAGTAATGTACTATTAAATAGCCTATTTACCGTTTGGATGTTTAACGCTTATCACTCGGTTCCGCAGCACGCGCTGTCGCGCGTGGGCGGCGTGATGTTCCTGGAGAGCGACCAGCGCTGGGCGGGCTCGGGCGCGGCGCTGGGCGCGCTGTGGGCACGCGCGCGGCGCGCCGGCGTGCTGGCCTACCCGCGCCGCGCCGCCGTCACGTCGCTCACGCACCCGCGCATGTTCCACTACCTGCACGCCGCGCTCGACGACTTCCTGTTCGTGCAGATGGTGGAGCCGGCGCGCCTGCTGCTGGCCGACTCGCGCGCCGTGCGCGACGTCACCAGGCCCTGGGTGCAGTGCGCGCTCACGCTCGACTGCATCATGCCTATAGGTACGTACATATATATGCCGTGGCGTCCATTTGAGCCGATTCCCTCAGTTGCCCGAGGAGAGGCTCATAGCCGCCTTTTTCTCCAAATATGAAGAAACTAGAAAGCGCCTGCAACTTCGTTCGCGGAGGAGAAAAAGTTATAACCCATCTTTTTTTCTTTAGCATAGTCGGGTAAAAAGTATCCAATAACCTTCTGGAGATACCCAGCTACCCGTGTACCAAAAATTGTTGAAATCCGTTTAGCCGATTTAGCTTGATGAAGCCACAACGACACATACAAACATTTAATTTTTACAACTTTATAATAGTATAGATGAGTACGCTTCCGCTTCCCTTGTAATCTTCCTGATGCCACGCCTCTGGTAGATATTCCGTATGCATCGGCCCGCTACTAATGATAAGTCACACCTTTAAAATCATAGTGACCTAATCCACATTTTTTAGGAAGTTAACGTTTAGTCATAAAAATACCTCTAATGACGACCTCTTTCAACTTTGTAAAACGTTTTCCAAAACTTGCAATATTGAGTTAGGTCACAATAATATAATATTAAGGGTGCGAAGTATAAGCCTCTGCCTCCTTTGATAAATATCGCACGTGAGCATTTCTTAAAAGAAATACTTCGATTTTTTTGTGTGTCGTTTTCTGCAACCCTTATGTTATTTCTTATCAGAATCACGAGATTTTTCCATTCCAATACCCAACAGGAGAAAAAAAAGTGACCGAATTTTTTTGCTTATTTTATTGTTACGAGCGTGGGGTATAGGATAGAGTTAAAACACCTTGACAGTTCCACGTTAGTTTATTCACGACTTACAGTAGCAGAGATTCACTGTTAATCGCGTCCCGGTACCGATACTAGACTTCGCACCGTGTATAGTATACACACCGAGCCACTGACACTGACCACTTTTTAGTTCACTTCCACTACTTCCCACTTGTTTCTCCCTCACTTGCCACTTTAAGACTGCCGTCTGCTTCGAATTCGCCGTCTTCTATACCCGTTAATTTCGCTCGTCTTTATTTTCTTTATTCTGCTGTTTTGAGTAGCGTCGTCTGTCAAGTAAATTGGTCTGTGTCGAAGGTTCTAGCATATTCGAATCTCATACATTTGTCCTTTAAACTTCTATGGCACGGAATGTTCTTTTCTTGAAACTTTATTCTCGCATACTAAAATCTAAACATCCGAAGAAAACTTGCGAAAAGCTCGCCCATGCTGGGATTAGAACCAGCGACCTCACGATCATTAAGCCACAGTCTTACGACAGGGCCATTCGCTTCTTAATTTAGTCTGCGAAAAACTGATACACATTTAGGGCCGATTTCACCAACGATCAATTCACACGAGAGTAGCTAACCCAGTATAAACTAAATCTAACGATTTACTCAATGGTTAACTTCATTTCCATTTCACCACGCTAGTCTACGGATAACAATCTCTCGCACAGTTACTAAGTAAAGTTGAACGAATGAATTGAATGAAATCGTAATGCACCCGAGTAAGATAGACAATTTGTCCCATGCTTGAGCAATGGTGCTGCGTATTTTTTAAATTTATTCGTGTAATACATCAATTGTGAAGTAAGTATTGAATTCACTTGACAGTGACAATGACAGTACTCATCTACATCTAACAGTTTACTCAGCCAAAATTGGTGGTGTAAGATTATTCTCTAGTTTAGACATTTTATCGTTAGGTTAATTATTGGCGAAACGTAAAATGAGTTTACTCACGTGTAATTAATGATTTATTATTGGAATAAGGCTTATACTACGCCGTATTTTATACTTATATCATTGACATAAGGCCTACAGATGGTCACTTAAGTGTGTTGCTGTTTGTACCAAATATGTCGCAACACATCTTTATTCTTATGGGCATATGGTTATGGGCTCCATTTTCTGCACTTAGTCCGTGACAGTTAGGCCATTGTGCGTGGGGATTATGCTGCCTACGGGTCTAGTCTGGCTAACTCCATCCAAAAGCTCAGGATCCTCCTGATGTCTGCACGGACTTCCCGGAGTGACCTCGGTGATATGAGGATTACAGCCCGTTGTTTAGCTACGCCGATGCATTCCAGGATCACGTGGGGAGCTGTTTCGTCGGCCGACAGGCAACCCCTGCACAGGGGTGTTTCTTAAGTGGGCATCCTATAGGCAAAGATACGTGACGATATATTGGCCGATTTGGATACTGACTGTACAGCGTAACCGCTTGGCATGGTTTCGTTTTAACTGAAGTTACCTATGTCGATTTGCAGTTTTGTTTGTGCGTAGACCGACTAGTATTTATTTTAAATTTTCGGATAAAAAGTTTGGTAATCGCGAACACAGAAGTAATAGTCGTGTTTAAGCAACATGGCTTAAACCACAGAAAGTGGGGTATAACCGACGAAAATAACGATTGCAGTTTGTATAAAATTCCTTGGCAACGTTCCGCCTTAAGTTTCATATTAATGGGCATAATCACGAATGACGCTTCGAGCTTTGTAGGGTTACCGAGTTTTCAGTTGGCAATTTCATGCGCTCTATATTTGTATATATTTTAATTATGACAATATGTTGCGTTTGTAAGTCGATTGTAACATCAAAAGTGACCGCCTTCAGAAAACAAACATACGGTCGCGATTAGTAATAACGTCCGTGTTTGCGGGCGCCGCTGATATAAAAACTTTGTTTGCCTATTCAGTTGCGCCGTATTGACACGGTGATAACGAGACTTACGACACTTTCGCAGTCCATATTGTCTGTGTAAAGTTATTATTTTATCTAATATTTGAAGAGCTATTTTCGTTTCATATTTGTTATCATTGAACGTAAAGTGATGTATTTTTAATCGTTAGATATAAAATATAGTACATTATTTACCAAGGGCTGTAAAGGAAAGAAAGCCCGAAATCGCAGTTATTTGTGATCCGAGCCGCAGGCGAGGGTTGTAAATATGCGATAGAGGGCTTATCTTCTTTACTGCCCTCGGCGAGTACACAATTTTACGTCTTCATCTGGCGATTATGGCCAGGTGTGACGTAATAGATATTATTGCGTCTCGTTTCCTCAGGCGCGCAGTCGGGCGGGTGCCGGTTCGACAAGAAGCCGCAGTACCGGTACTCGGGCTGCCACGGGCAGGACGCGTCGGCGCTCAGCATCATCCTGGGGCTGCGCTCGGGCTTCGAGGAGGACGCGTACGCGCCGCGCGTGGCCGCGCCCGACTGGCGCCGCGAGCCGCCCGCCGCCGCCCGCCGCGACTGGGCCGCCCGCAACCACAGCGACGACCAGCCCGTCAGCCCCGCGCAGCGCTAGCGCCGAGCCGGCTGCGCGGGCCGAGGTAGCTTGGTGGAATCTTGCGACGTGTTGACGGGAAACCGTGCGCCACACGCCGACCGATAAACCGATAGGGTACATGCATGAATTTTTATATCGCTTTTCATAACAAAATATCGTAAAAACTATTTTAAAGTGAAATTAAAATCGGCCAAGAAATACGCCCGATATAGGCATTTCAAACTACTAATTAGACAGCGATTTGACGGTATGATCGGCATGTTCTTTTACGTCATAGTACACTACGACCATATAAACTCCATATTTGACGACCGGTTTATCTCAGTGGGAGTAACGTTACCTGCGAAGCTGAGGTCCTGGGTTCAAATCCCGGTAAGGGCAAATATTTGTGTGATGAGCATAAATATTTGTTTCTGAGTCTTCGATGTTTTCTATGTATATAAGGAATATATCTATTAAATATATCGTCGCCTAGTACCCATAAAGCCTTATTGAGCTTACCATGGAACTAGTTCGATTTTTGTACAATTGTCGCGTAATATTTATTTATTATTCATTATATTAAATTCGGTTTTACTAGAAAGAGATAGAATGGAATACTTGGTGACTTATATCTTGGTTATTTTTTATAGTAATTCGAAAAAATATTTTTGTCTACTATTAGTTACATATGAGCTTTAAATGAAGCAAAAATAAAAATTCATGTGTATACCCTATAGCGGCAAATGTCGTGGCGTCTCAAGCACAAGTTTCTGTCGACGTGATTTGACGTCTTTATCGCTTCATCGTTCCGCTGATAGAATTATGAGTACGGTACGTGATATAAACGATTGACCTTTTAGAATATCCTTGTTTAAAACGCAGTTTTCTAATCCCTACCTTTTTAGCTTATTGCACCATGTACAAACCGAAAAATATGCTCTAAATGCAAAAAAGCTTGCAATAAATCGAGATGATCAATAACATCGTCATTTAGGGTTGGTAAGGGTAATGAAGGAAATCATAATTTTTGTTGCGTACAATAAGTTATATGCAACAAAGATTTCCACTTTTCACCTGAGATATTAAAATCACCATAAAAACTTATTCTTCCCTCGATTTCTAAGTTTGTATAAACTAAGAAATCGAGGCGAGTTCTTGATATGTAGTGTTTTAGGATTAGCACTTGTACCTGTTTTAGAGGTCACGAATTAGACTTTCAGATGCCCTGCGTGGCTGCGAACACATGTGCTGACTTTACAAGAGCCGTTTGCGATTAGCCTAGATTTTATTCCATCTGAGTTTCTTGCAAATATTCAACGCACAGTGCGAATTTCAATTGACCTTTGCCCACTGACTGCAATACGGCCGCATCTCAAAATATAAAATTTTGGAATTATTGCAGATTTGTGATAAATACATATTGTAAATCATGCACAAATCGACCTGGTCCCAAACTAAGCAAAGCTTGTACTATGGATACTGGGCGAAATAATAATATTCAAATACATAGATAAAATCTAAGGCCCATCAACAAACATTCGTGTTCATCACACAAACACTTGCCCTGGGCGGGATTCGAAGCCGGGACCGCCACTTTCGTAGGCTTTTGCGCAACTTATCTAAAAGTGTCGTCGATTAATCATCATCATCAGCCTATATTTATCCTACTGCTGGGCACAGGCCTCCTCTTATTGATGAGAGGGAATGGGCGGTAGCCTTCAGCCTTGAATTTCTTCGCAGATATGTGCAGGTTTCCTCGTGATGATTTCCTACATAATCGATTTCGTACATAAATTTTGATATACTCAGTGATACAGGCTGGTGATGAACCCACGACCTCTTGTTTAAAGGTCGTACGGTTGAACCACTCGGCTACAGGAGCTTATTTGTGTCTAGATTTTATTTACGGCCTAAATTAGAAAAAAAGCTAAATTACAACCTGAAATCGCCGTAAATTAAAGGATTAATCCCATTTTACTATCGCGCACTTCACTATCAAAACTGGCGAAATATTGGTTTTTGAGAATTGGCCGTATTGCAGTCACTATAGACGTAAAGTCGAGTTCATAAAATATGTAAAAAAAAAAATGATTTTATTTGTAAACATATTTGTGAATTCGTCTGCAGCGCGACGTCTCGTGTAGGTGAGATCGTCAGATCCCTCCTTAGCTGTGATTATAATCCTCTAACTTTAATCGATTCGTACCACCAGCCAGAACAATGTTATGAAGTACACGACAAGTTAGCAGTGTAAATGTACAATGCCGTACGTGCCAGGACCCCATTTCACAGAAATGTGAATCATCATAAATAATGATGTCAAACCTCTTAAGTAGACTGGACATAGAAAATAGGTAAGAATGAGCAAGCAAAGACTAGTGGCACTTCTATGACGTCACACTCGAACTGAAAGAGACAAATTATCATTTGACAGTATGGTACTCTTTTCAGTGATTGTCATTTTTCAAAATTCGAATTGTTTTGTTTGTACAGACATATATTAGTTTTCTGTGGAGGGGCTTGCTCACATGAATTGAGACTAATGGCACTTCTATGACGTCTCACTAGAACTGAAAGAGACAAAAGTATCATTTGACAGTATGGTACTCTTTTCAGTGATTGTAATTTTTCAAAATTCTTTTTTTTTGTTTGTATAGATATTTATGAGCTCATACATGTTTAAATATTAGTACAGATATTTATTAGTTTTCTGTGGAGGGGCTTGCTCAGATGAATTGAGACTAGTGGCACTTCTATGACGTCACACTCGAACTGAAAGAGACAAAAGTATCATTTGACAGTATGGTACTATTTTCAGTGATTGTAATTTTTCAAAATTCTTTTTTTTTTATTCGTATAGATATTTATGAGGTCATACTTGTTTAAATATTAGTATTTAGTTTTTACTTTTTAGTTGAGGGGCTTGCTCAGTGAATATGACATGTGAACCGTTTATATATTTTTGATTGTTAAAACTGTACAGATGCGTAAGTACCCTGCTGTGTACATTTACTGTTAAAGCATTGGGAATGCTCATATATTTATGAACTCGTCTGTACATGGTGAATTAATGAGCAATATAAAACTAATTATGTTTTTATAGCGTGCCGAATGCCACGTGTGGGAAGCAATAATTAGTGATTTATTAGCGTGCTTTGTTTTGTCGCTAAACACATTTTGATTATTTTTTTATCGCTTGCCTACGTCAGACGATGCAGACGCGGGTACCGGCAATTGGGATGTTGACAATTTTCGTAAAAAAAAATCTGTAGTATGTTATAGAATAACTTCTCAATAATAGACATATTCGTAAAAAAAACTACTGAAATCTCAAAAACTCACCGAGATAAAACAATGTTAAAGTACTTAAAATCAAATTTATGGACCTTCCCAAAAAACGCTCCACACTAAAGCCTAGGAACGTGTGACGTCACACGTTCTTACCTTGTATGGAGAAATTCAGAATGGGTATTGCAGCTATGTTAAAACTTGCGTTTATCGAAACGGTTTTTCAGTGGTACCACCTATTAGTTATTAATATTTTCATTCTTTAAAAATGGACTTTCCCACCCAACTTTAAAGGCTCATAAAACAAACACGTAAGGTATCGAACTCATCATGTTTAGGATTTCGATCATAGGAATTTTATTTTTATTAATATCAATTATAAAATGTATGGTAAACGAATCAGTGTTGTGTTTGATGCTTTGCAAGCAGATGGTACTTAACACGATCACAATGGTAGCTACGTTTATATTGTAAGGATACGTCCAGATACTGCAAGATCACACAAGAGACGACCTAGTGTGAAATGTGTGAGATATTTCTTTTGTTTCTTAACATATTTCAGCTGAAATGTACTCTACATTTTAAATGTTCTATGGACACTATCTGCCGCATGCTTGCTTTAGTTTGTAAATATATTCAGTATTGTTGGCCCGCCTGGTTGCGGTGTATTATTTTATATTATCATGCATGTACTTATAATAACAAACACTCACGGCCAGGTTGTCAGATGTTGTATGGGAAGGAGACCGGCTGTGAATGTAGTACGGGGAGACTGTAAAGTTATATTTTTTATTCAGCTTACGTCCCTTAGGATATACATACCTGGTGACTGCTCTGTCGTCTCAGCCGGCACGACGCTTTCGTACCTTTTAGTAGCTTGCACATTTTAATACAAATACGCACTTTGAGGCTACAAAAAATGGCGCGAGCGGGCTGAATTCGTAGAGTTTAGTAATCATAGGTATGATTAATAATTTTAGATTAGTTTTTTACGCAACGATACTCATTAGTGACATTTAGTTATATTTAAGTCAAAGTAGGTACAATTTTATTTTTATTTACTACAGTGAATTACATTTGTGGACTGGACGTGTAGGCACGTCCTGGCTAAATATATTAGCGAGACCTTTAATTAAGATAATCAACTAATTGATGGGTTTTGCCAACTGATTTGAGACAACTTTTTTTGGTAGTGAAGCAGAGCACTGTTTGGAATAATTTATAAAAACGGGGTACGCAATATCGTTAGCCAGTTCTGCATTATTTAAAAACTTAACGTATTATTTATCTACCAGTGCAATTTAATTTATATTTATATTCAGATTGCCCTTCTTGTATGTAGTAGTAACATATTCGTATAAACAATTTTAATAAAACGTTACATATTTGGGCATTTTTATTTTAATATGTATCTTTAACTAGACGTTAGTGGTTGTCATGTAACGGACGATTAATGTCAATTAGCATACATTTCGTTACAAAACTGACAGGCGTAGACGCCATTTAAACATAGTTTAAGTTTCGTCTAATCGTACAATTCTAAATAAAAACGCCCATTTTCCACGTCAATTCTATACACTACCACATGCATGAAGGCATTTACGTTTTCGCTATACCTTCTGTGTACCTGTCATAATAATCTATGTGCCTCCTGGCACAGTATAATAAAGAGTACTACGTACAGTATGGACGCTCCCTGAAAGTGCCGCCCACCAGCGCTCGGTTACCTCGCAGTTACCGGCTGAGGTAACTGAACTGTGAGCGGGGAGAGCGCGGGTGGGCGGAGCTTGCGGGCGGCGGGCGGCAGGGAGTGCCCGGCGGGCGACAGGGAGTGTCCGCAGTGTGCTCCTGGAAAGGAGGAATGTTCAAAAGATCCTCTCTATCCTGACGCACACCTTTTTACACACGCGGCCCACTGGTCGCAACAGCACTGGTATTAATTACATACTCGTCGAGACGCGCGTGACGTTCTTATCTAACTGACGCCGTGCGGAGGCTTCGGTGTGCATGTCTCGATAAGTGTGTGCAGCCGTAATAAAATAACAATCAATACGAGAACGTAGAGTAAAACCAATCTTAACACATTCACTGCTAGGAGCCCTGCTAGCGGGGGCCTTACTCGCAGACGCGTCGCCGTTACCATGCGTTCCCGCGTGTAGAGGAAAGTGCGTACCGCTACGAAAAGCTTGGCAGCGAAAGTGTTAATTTAACGCCCCTTTATTGAGTTAACCCTACATTTGGATGCATGTTTCAGTTTAAGATTGGTTTTACTCTATCAGATATGTATTTCAACTCGATTTGAATCTTGTATAATTACACCAAGGATGGAATATAATCATATATTTTGTAACTTAGAGCATTAAACTAATGGATATGACAAGCCGTATCATTACCGAACATTTTTTTCTCAATGCGTTTTATTACCAACAAACAAGAAAACACCTACCACGCTGACAATTTACCCTATAAACTAACTGGAGATTTTGGCGATTACTAGCAGAAGGGGATGTATTCGTATGACAATTTCCATTGGTTAAATGCTTTAAGATTTGTTAGGATGTGGCCGGTATATCTTGCTTTATTAATATTTCATTATAATTTAGTATTATTTATTTGATGACAAAGTTTTACTGCGCATGTACTTGTACATTTGCATTTTAATGGTGGCACTATTGTTTGTATATACAATAGAAACAATGTAAAGATGTCGAAAAAAGTACATATTTGCTATTCGAAGAGTGTTGTACAATTTTATATCTTTTATAAACAATGTTCACAATTTCAGTCTTATAAAAAAAGATCAAATTACTGCTAACATTAATAAAAATAAGGATTAACTTGTTCAGATTTTTATGTATGTATCATACATAAAAATCGACAAGTGTCGACCAATAATTAATTGACTTAATTGAATACTCGTAATGAATGAAATATACAGTGAAACTAGACTGCTAATAAAGGACTATTTCCACCAAACGGCCCGCATCGGATCGGAACGGAAAGAATTTTATGGCCTTTAAACGATACTGAATCATATGTGGACTGTTTTTCAGTCTACGTTATCAAGCTGCGCACAACAGCCTGACCGCGGACGTCTTCCGCGACACGTGATCGTAACCGAAAGTATGCTGCGACACGCGATCGGCCCCGTTCGGTTGTCGTCGTGTGCGATCGAAACCTTTCGGCTGTCGATGCCGCCAGCGCGATGCTGACCGGGCGAGCCTATTTAATCAGTCAATCCTCATTCTCCGTACGGTCTCGATCGTGTGCGTCGACATTCTGCCTGCCGCGAACGGCTGTTACCGGCCGATCGAATGCGTCGACACGCTACCGGACGCGATCGGTTGTCGCCGCATCCGTTCGTATTTTTTTCGCTCCGATCCGATGCGGGCCGTTTGGTGGAAATAGTCCGTAATACTCTGCAATCTTCGAGCTTCTACTACGGAGCACGAGTGACAAATACCAGCGTATACCTGAGGTCATTAAGATCAAAAAATATTATATGAACACCAGGCAAATCTAGCTTAGTTTTAAAGATATTGTAAATTTTCATGCAAGCTAATATATTGTGATTACTAAAGTGCATTAAGCTCTTTTGAATGCCACGTATGTTTCCAAATGTCGTGTCGCTATTGACAGACATCTAAGTGACAGCTACCACTCACTAAAATAAGTTCGGCGGGGCGTAAGTTCCCCTTTGTGTCGGGTCATGCAGATATAATGCAATGTACCAATTTTGATTATTTGTATGTGCTTTGAAACTCGATTGTTATATTTTTCGACACATTTTTTCAACCCAATCATATTCGCCTGTGCATTGCAGAGTTCTATGCGAATTAAACGCTTTTAACACGAATTTAGATCTCTTACATGAGGTGTCGGTTTCATGCAATTGGGTCAATCAACTTTTTATCTGTACCTCCATGTTACGTCTCCTGAGTTACTCTTAAAAACAACAATATTAAACTATATAAAGGCAACTTAAATATTTTTTTCCAGCAGCAATAGGTCCATTTTTAGGGTTTCGGACCCAAAGGGTAAAACGGGACCCTATTACTAAGACTCCGCTATCCGTCTGTCTGTCCGTCCGTCTGTCATCAGGCTGTATCCCATTAACCATGATAATTAGCTAGACAAATACTAAAAACAGTATAATTTTATGTCTGTCTGTCTATGTCAGTAACCGATACAATAATATCTTGTAAAATGATCGAACACCGCGTACATTTTGCTTTGGAGTAGGGCTTTGCTAACACTAGATTTTCATAGATACGGCCGTTTGTAGCTTATATTTTGTACGAAACCCTCGGTGCGTGAGACTGACTCGTCAGTATTGTGACGGGTGTAGCTCAGTAATAGAGCCAATAACAAGTATCTGGATCGATTTTAATAACTTTTTTATTCAACGTCTATCTTACGACTTAGGTCCTACTGACATAAATCTGTACGAGATAGCTGACGTTCTTAATTTAAATGAATTTATGTACATAGTATTTTTAAATACGGCCTGTTTGTCTCGTCTACTATCGTGATGGCTTAACACCTTCACAGTATGTTAAATGCCTAGATTATAAGCATTTTTGTAAGTAACTCTGTTACTATTGTCTCCTGTGTTACGCAATAGAATATCAACAACAAAAAGGTAATCAACCCAATTATTAATTAAATTAGGATTTGGAGTTTATTGTATAAATTGTATACGTGACGAAATAAGTTTTGTGACTATCCAAGACTCAAAGTGCGACATTCCTGGTTTTCAATAAGGACTTCGCTACCAATTTCTGTTATCAAGATGGAAAAAAAAAAAAATTAACACATTGACAACCGGCGATGTAGTTCTTTGAAGAACCTGTCATTTATCCATCTTACCGAATACTTATACCCGCGGTCGGCTACCTTTTACGATCCAAGGGCTGTAGGTAACAAAATTGACGCGTCCGCACTTTGTTAATTAATTTGACTCTATCAGGCAAAAGGTAGGAACTACAATGTCAGCCGCGGCTCGTCCGTTGCCGACCGCTGAATTATACAATTCACATTTTAACATGATTTTTAGCTCGTGAAATTTATATACGAGCCAAAATCGGCCTTAAATCGATAGTAAGTACGTCGACCGCTACCCGCCTGTCCGCCGTAAGTGTAGTATAGTATATTAGTTCGGATATTGTAAACTTTTATAAGATCTAGTCGTTAGTACCAAATAAGCGGTCGTGGTCTGCTGCGCGCGGCGCTGTCGTCGGCCATTGCGGCTGGACCGTCTTTGAAATAATTCAGGGAAAGAATCCAACCTAAATATATTAAACGATCAAAATGACGGAATTTTGTATTAACAAATAAGTACCACTTATAATACAATTATATTTGTTTGATCAATCCTTTTCGCAAAATGGCGTTTAATTTTATATAGTCTGGCAGCTAAGTATGCTCGGTGGCATTGCAAATCCTCAACTGTGTACTTAGCCAAAATCTAAGTAAATCCATGTCCAAGTAATTCTACATTATCACTAAAAGGATACAATAACCCCGACACCTAGAAAAAATTTACATTTTTAAATAAGGTTGCCATCCGTCCGGGTTTCCCCTGATTTGTCCTAGTCTGTAGGCTGTCCGGGGGCCGTTCGGGGTTTTTAAGCATGTGTCCGGGTAGAACGAGTAAAACCCGGACTCTTGTGCCAAGAAAAACTATATTAAACTTCATAAAATCTAACATGACCGGGGAAAAATGCGATTACCCCCAAAATATTCAGGGTTTTTGTCCGGGGTCGGCTATAATCAAAATGGTAGCCCTATCTTGAAACAATCTTTCGTTAACTTGAATCATAGCTAAGACCAGTTTCACCTTTCAAACAAAATAAATCAAAATTGGTTCACCTTGCGACAGACAGACACAAGGGTACACACGATAAGGTGTAATACTATTTCATCGGAGGTTAATACAAGTGGTAAGGCTTCTGTGGGACCTAATAAGTGAATGTCAATTACGCAGCATCGCGCGCAGCGGACGGCGGCAGGTGTAAGAAGGCAGCTAGTACTTTTAAGCAGGCGCGAGTGAACATTGTTCTAATATTAATAGGATAGGATAGTTACAACCTGTCACACAAACGGCATTAGCGCTAAAGCCCCGTTAACACATTCGTTGTCCCTGTCGTTTGAAGAATACTGACTGCTTGTAAGATACCACAGTATAATCAGTAGTAAATCTCTGCACAAAAGTACACCGCGCGGTTTGTACGTGTGCACGCCGTGGTGTACGTACATCCCATGCTAATTTACACAACATCTAACGTTAAAAATAAATAGGTACGAGTAATAAATGATGAATGATGTTACCTGTCAAATTTGTACAACCTTGCGCGAACGAACGACTGTAGGTATCAACTGCGTCTAAAGGGCCGGAAATATACTACTGTATAGTCTTTTATACTGAGGCAATTAATGTTTGTGTAATTATTCGATTTTGTACCTCGGTTTAATTTATAGAAAGCCGTGGGCGACAAGCTTAGAGTATTTAACCACTTTATATGAGAAGCCGTGACGTTATCCGTACAAATTTCCCGTGCACGTTTAGCGGGAGTCGAGGTAAACACGAGCCCACAACGGAAATATTCCTATTAACAAACGCACACTAAAAAAAACAAACATAATCACGAAAATTGTTGTCTTTTAAAAACTCAGCTACCCAAAGCGAACGTCTGCCAACGCGAGGCCAAAGGCCGAGCTTCCGCGTAGCACCAAAGGTTCAAAGCCTGACGATTGGCTCCCTCCGACGCGATCTCAAGAGCCCGCAGGGCCCACAGGGCGAGTCCGCCACTTGCTATCTCCATTCCTTCTCAAGCAAACACACCCGCGTGCAGACCCCTTCTCCTTTTCACTCTTCTCGGAGAGATCGCCTGTTGAATACCTCTGCTTATTCTGTATTTCTGTGTATGTGAGGTGTGCAATAAAGAGTATTTGTATAGTATTGTATCACACAACGATGACAATTTAGCTTATAAACTGATCTGATTTTATCGCATACTTTGGCAGAGGGGAATCCGCCGTCGCCAGTGGTTAAATACTCTAGGCGTTTAGTTATGGTGAATATTTATTAATCGATTGACCTTTTTCCTAAGAAAAGGTATCGATCAAGTAAGTAAGAAATCTAAGCGGCACACGAGCTGTGTACTCGCTCATGCATTAACTATATTGTGTATAAATAGAATAAAACAAACATGGCTGACACGGCTTTCTGTCTAGACGACATTATTGTAGGAGCGTTGTAAAAACAACAGTTCGTTGACGTAAATGTAAATAAAGACTTTCCAAACTCTGCTTGCGTGCTGCTTAGGAGGGTTCGTTCAGTATCGTTCGTCGCCATGATAATAGCCAAATTGTACTCTGGATTTAATACAAATGATATTACAAACCATTCTAAGAAAGAGATTGCTCTCCGAATCATTGAAAATTAATTTCACTACAACTGATTTAAACTTACACGATCTTCACTTATTATCACAAAACGGCACTACTTACCTTTCGTTGGTAATTTCTCCTTCGAGGAACTTCCTTCCTTCGAGACTGGACGTAACGCGACGTTGAAGAATTACCAACGAAAGTTAAATGAATCATATTTATACGCGATTAAGACCCGGTTTGTTGTAGTGATAACTATAACTGGTCTGACTAAAAATACGAGATGTATTTTTAGGCTGGGACGAAGTTCCTTATTCTGCTCGCCTCGCCCGCCTGCTTCTGCAGTATTCAGTGGGTCTATGATGGCCACGTAGATATATCGCGCTATCGCATAGATGAATGATAAAACATCCCTCTCGCATCCTCCACGTGATGCACAATCATTACATTCATATATCGCAACCTTATTTATCGCGATAAACGCGACCACATAGGCCGTCGTGTCTGTTCGGTCCGGCTTATTCGCCAAGCGTCTGGAGCATAATTTGAGATACGGAACTTCGTCTCAAAAAGTGTCAGTGTTTTTGGTTTGGAAGGACATTTTCTGGGCAAAGTGTTTGGCCATTGATCCATTATGTGAAGGCCGTGCGACCCGTGTGATGTATAATGTAAATAATACTAAAGTATGATACACCATTTGTAAATTAGGATATCCAGGGGCTCGGGGAGAGTATAAATACTGCACCAATATTTACTAATAATAGTTGTGATTATGGCCTGCGTTGTAAACCGCTGACTCGCATAACTGTACATTTGTCGCATAATTTATATATTTTAAGTGTATTCTACGTACTATCTATTTTCTACTACCGATTTTCGAACGCTATAATGCATTGTATCACATTATCTGTAAATCTCAAGTCGTAAATTGATGAATCATACGCCGGTCTTCATATGTTTTTTTTTATACTGTATGTGTAAGATATCAATGGACAGTGATAGTTATTTATTAAAGTATGATTATGCTGATTGGCTTAATTTTTATTTATCTTCTTTCAGTATTGACCAATTGTACAATCGAATCGGTCATGACTGAATTAATCAACCCGGGAACTGAGGGGCTCCTCTGAAATTCGATATTCGAACTTCGTATCGCCCCATCTTTCTCGCTCTCATGTTAAACTGTATTTGAGTGAGCGAGATGGCGCGATGAAATTCAATTATCGAATATCAGAGTAGCCCCTCTGTAAACATAGTAGGTACAGTCACTAGCATCAATATCTGCCATAACAAAGATGGTGAAAATATCTGACACGTCCTCACGGCCCTGGAAATAGTACAAATATAGTTCTGTCAGATATTTATGCGGGATTATATTAATGCTGGTCAATGTGCGAAAGGTATATTTTGGGTTTATTTGGTTGAGCATAAAGTGGTCTAAGCGATGAAGCTCTCCGCTGCTGTGACAGATGGTTCACTCTTCTGTTATTCTGTTATTGTGCGACGTTACCAAGAACAAGCACTTTTCTATAGTTTTGACAACTGTCGTCCGAACACTCAGGAGAGTGGGCGCTTTTATTTTTTATCGCACAGGATTTTGTCTATGATTGTCGTCGCGTGCCGCTCATGTGAAAGTAGCTCTGTCGGTCTGTATGCTACCTCTTAACGCGTAAACCGCTGAGCGGATTTAGATGATATTTGGTATGGAAATTACAGATTATCAAAATTTTGTCGTTCTCATAGGTAAGAGTCATGCAAATTCGGTTTTATCTTTTCGGCCATATATTGAATACGTCGAACATAATTTTTGGAAAATACTGTATGACAATATACTGTTTGTTGCATGATTACCTAATGCAAAACTCGAATTCCATGCGAATGATCTCGCCGGCAAAATCTAAGTAGTATGTTTGTTTGTAAACACTTTATTGTACATAAAAGCAATAAAACAAAATAAATAAAATAATACCATAGTTTTCTTTCTTTTGTATAATTATATAATCGTATATATGTATGTTTATGTTTTTGAAAATTTTAGGTAATAAAAATGTTTAAATAAAAAAAGAACCGACTTCAAAATAAACTAAAAAGCCATAATAAATATTTATGTACGGTACGGATCACATTTGAATTACCTTTTGAAGTCGGTGCCGTTCTTGAACACGCACTCTCACTAAAATGGAAGTGGGCTGGGCACATTTCACGGTACACGGACAAAAGATGGACCATAGAAACCACAAGATGAAAAGGCCCAAACGGGAAGAGGAATGTTGGTCGACCAATAAGAAGGTGGGCTGATGATATAGTACAGGTAGCAGGATACAACTGGATGATTTCAGGCAAGGATAGGGAGTCGTGGAAGAAGCTGGAGGAGGCCTTTACCCAAATAGGGATCAATATTTCACAAAACGATTATCAATAATAATAATTGAAACAAATATAATCAACTAACTAACAAACATTTAAATTGTAATTTGGAGATATGGAATAAATGGCTTTATTATTTATTTATTATTATTATAAAGTATTTTTTAGAGCCCAGAATGGGAAGATTGAGGAGGCACTTTGCACGCATCTCGAGTCTTTGGAAGTAAGAAATTAGTTCATTGTACCTTCCATCATCAGCTCAGCATGAAATGATGATAATAAGGAAAACAACTGATAACCTTAGAAAAGTATATACAAAACATTGTTAGTGCCTATAACATTTGAGAGTTTTTCTTCGATTTCCCTGGTATTCCATCATCTAATCCTGACTTGGTGATAAGGAGAAACTTCAGGGACACACTAAAAAGAATATGACTAACAGTTTTAACGTATCTACCTATAATAGATGATTTTTTTTAAGAATTATTCTCTATTCTTAACTATTAAGGAGTTGTACCTTCCGTCATCAGCTCAGCATGATGAAATGATGACTACCATATGCAAATACTTAAATAGCTTAAGAAAATATATGAAAAACGATATAAGTGCCTATAAAATTTGAGGATTGCCCTCGATTTCCCTGGGATCCCATCATCAGATCCCAACTTGGTGGCAATGGGACCGCCTCGGGAGTATATCCTTTCAAATAAAAAAAGAATTTTGAAAATCGGTCCACAATTGGCGGAGTAATCGGTGAACATACATTAAAAATAAATACAAATTATCGAACATATAACCTCTTCCTTTTTTGGAAGTCGGTTAAAAATGGTCACTACTTGGTGCCTGGTGGTGCGTAACGTTTTACTATAGGAGGGTAGGGGGGGCGTCATACTTTAGACCCTAAGGCTTAAATCGATTAATGTCATAGCCAGCGGCCATTTTAGTTTATCCGTCAGTCCATCACACGGCATTCGTTGATTCGTTGTTTGACATTTGTCGGATGAATGTGCTTCTTGTTGTTTGAAGTTTGTTATTGTTGCATTCAAACAAACATTTGGTCAATAAACTATGGATAAAAAATAAGATACAAAAGATGATTTACCCCTGGCACGTTGCTTTGACGTTGACATGACCGTTGTATGTTTACATTTTTGATCTCGAATTCTATCTCCGACTTTAGGTACCTACATATGTAAGTATAATATAAGTGTAAGAAACAGATAGGTTCTGCTACATATTTAGATGAAGCGGCGTTTTAAACCGATTACCAGGTAGACCAGTGCCATTTTAGACCACTTGCTACTTAGGCCGTCTGAGTTTTAGATGGATTGTGTCTTAGTCCATTTAAGTTTTAGACCAGTTACGTTGTAGACGGATTGTTTTTAGACCAACTGCTTTTTAGACGAAATAATACTAACCCAAGGAGTGTATACCGACCAATCATAAAGTTAAGAACCCGACACGGAGCATGGTCCGATATGCTCATGGCCGGTTTTTGCTAATTACTTTTGTATAAAGTATCAATTACATCTCGGTGATTTACTTGGCGCATAGCATGCTGTAGAGCAGAGCTCTGATAACACTGGATTTTTTATAGACACCTATTTGATACCAAAGACATTCAATATTAACTAACTATAGACAGGACATCGCGTACCAAAGCGTAATCCATGACTTGTTACCTCGAGATAACAAGTCGTTTAGCCTAGTATGACACGTCGCTCTGATATGCCGCATTTATATTGCAACAAACCATTAGAAATAAAAATAATTTAACGGGAAATATGCCTAGTTGTGTCTTGAAATCCTGTAAGTCACGTTACGGCAAAAGCACTGGACGTGGCTTCAGCTTATTTGCGTAGGTATTATGTATATTTATTTAATCATTTGAATTAAACAAAATCGCCGATAGATGATTCTAGAAAATGTCCCTAAAACTTATAGTACCTAATAAAAACGCCCTCCGGTGTTTAGTAGCAGTACTAAGCTTAGTATGTTGTGTAATATTATATCGATATGTGTTATCGATAATATTACTATGAAGTAAATAATACTTTATGTATAAAATTATAAAAGTACAGACTAATAAGTAATAATGATAAACCGTTACGGCGTGGTAGCCGGATGCGGTGGCAGTATGATAACCATCCAAGTTTTATTTTTTGTGTTACTATTATACGTACAAAACAAATGTAAATAAAGAACTCGGATATATTGCAACAACTTCAATTATTTGAATACCTCCTAAATTCATCACTTGTTTAAAATAAAACAATTTAACGGATTATATCGCGTATATTATCTCATTTTAGTTCCCGACGTTTCGGAAGCTTTCCAGCTTTCCATGGTCACGGGAGGACTGAGAAACTGACTGAGACTGTTTTTCTCAGTCCTCCCGTGACCATGGAAAGCTGGAAAGCTTCCGAAACGTCGGGAACTAAAATGAGATAATATACGCGATATAATCCGTTAAATTGTTTTATTTCAATGAGTAATAATCGCGGAAACAGAAGAAAATATTATCATCACTTGTTTGTAAGAAATTATTCAAACATGAAATATTTTTGTGTGTTCTTTGGTTGTAATGTGGGAAAACTAACACCACATAACTATCTATTGTGATATAGATACAAGTCAAAGCGCGAAGAAAAATACGATTGCTTTCGCAAGTGGTCACACCATTACCCGATTACGCGTCGAGTGTGTCAACCCCTCCACCGCAGCGAGCACTGTACCTCGAATTTATCCACCCGCTTTGACTGATTGTAACTAATGCAATGAAGATCCTTAAAGAACCCTAACAGAAAACCTCCATTAACCTATCCATGGTCATGGGACCAAATGTACTGACCCTAACGAAATCCTAATGAAGCTCATTGGTCTCGAAACCAAATGTAACTTCTAATTTGCCCTATTAATCCTGTGTGCGGAATCAACTGTAATGCCTAATGAGACTCCTAATACCACACTCCACTACCTCAAATACACCTAACAGAATACACCTACATGAACACAGTCTAAATCTTATTACTACACCAACTATCTTGTACTGTTTTCTACCTTAATAATGTGCATCTGAATTTGAATTACGCTA
This sequence comes from Hedya salicella, assembly GCA_905404275.2. NCBI lineage: Eukaryota > Metazoa > Arthropoda > Insecta > Lepidoptera > Tortricidae > Hedya > Hedya salicella. Next base: position 26,195,421 of record FR990104.1, read on the forward strand.
TTATAATAATATTGGCCATAAATGTGATCGGAAAACCCGTTGTGATTCGTCTAGTTTAGTAGGACTCTACGTTGCATAGTAACCTGAAGTTCTTTTATGGAAGAACCATTATGATCGCTCAGTATATTTTTAATTGAAATAAACCTATCTTTTACTGATGTTAATAAATACTACTCTTATATCCTGACTTATCTTTATCCTACTTTCCTGTCCTAAAACATACTCTAATTGCATACTTTGTTCGTTAAATTATAATATACCTGACAGTTACAATTATTTATATGATTTTGAGATCTAACTACTCTATCCTATTATTATTTATGCAATTTTTGTATAACTAGTCTTTTTATCCATTGATTAGAGAATTCATTCAGTAGAATAGTAAAGAGCTCCCTCCATCAATGAGAAAGTCAACAATAAGGATTATTAACCCTTAAAAAGATCTGGTTAAAAAAGTAACACTTAAGATTTATAAGGAGATGATGGAAGAATTTAATTAGAAAAATTACTCTTTATTCTGAAATGTCAAACTATTGTGGAAACTAGAACACTAACATATATGATTCATTATGAAATATCAAGAGATAATTAGAAGTAGTCAGCTCGAATACAATTTTGGAGATCGGTACAGATTCAAAATATCAACTGCGTGCTGGCTCGATACTCTTACTTCGTTGAACTTAAGCTCTAGTTATGCTAGGATAACTTCTATGAGTATCTTCTATGCCAATATAGATGGATTTCTGTATCAAATGATTATTAGAGGGAGTTGTAAACTAAATTTTAATATATGAAAAATGGATGACTGACTATGTTACTACATGAGATAATATTGAACTGCTAGAATCATCTCCTTATTTTCCCAAAAGTACTTTCTTGTAAACTATAAAGGCAGCTACCGGACTAAGAGTGTTCGTGTACAGAATAGGCTTCCTTCATGCTTATCGGATACAAGAGATTTCCATACTTGGAATCAAAATATTGTTTAAAACCCTTTCCTGGATTCGATTTCTATGTTACTTCTTAATTTTACAAGCCATAAAAAAAAGTCATATTCCCCGGATACCGAATGAACACCAAGTCAGATCTTTTTACAGGTTTTATGGCACCTGTTTTCAAGAATTGTTTCTTGAATTTGCCATTTTCTCAATTTCTTTGATATTTTGAAAGAAAACGTTCTCTACGTTAAAATCAACACAAATCCTCTCATTTATGGATTAAGTGAACTCTTCTATTCTTTTATATACCTAGAAAACTTATTATTTCATATCTGAAATCATGCGCCATACATAGACGATAAATATTATTTCCTTAAATGAATTATATGTTCACTGCTATGTTCTATAAACATATAACTATATTTTTACTGGTCAGTAGACATACACACTTCTTACGGGTATGCTAATATTGATTTCCTTCGATTATCAATATAAATCCTTCTTGTATAAAGGATAGAGTGAACGATTTGAGTTCTGATAAATACTTCAATAAACTATATATTCTTAGTTGCAATTATTATGTTTCTCATATAATTGATGTTAAAAAATGTTCTTATTATTTCACTGTACTCTTCCACAAGGAGACCTTTCGTAGTTACTTTAATTAACCATGATTATTGATCACACTAGACACCGTTCAAAGATCCCATCTAGTTCTCTTCTAGAAGATAGATCTTAGGCCATTCTTAGCAAAATGTTAGGGATGTTCAATAATACATTTATAACTTGAGATTTCGTCCATTCCTTTAGACTAACCTCATCTCTATTGCAAAACAGGTTCCATTACCAAATTGCACAATAAAACATTAATCAATGTAACACAACTTCGTATTTCTAATCACGACATTCCTCTCTTATTTATGGATTAAGTGAACACTTATTCCTTAACAAACCCTGAAAACTACTTATCCTTTCGTATTTGAAAATCATACGCCATTCGTAGACGATAAATAAATGTCATTCCTTCTCATGAACACATGTGCACTGATTACTTGTTATTTTCCTCCGTACGCTTCGACAAGGAATTTCCAAAACCTTTTGTACATTATTTCCTTATGAATGTTAATCAAACAAGATGTTATACAGGATTCGTCAAGACTCTTTGTTTGACGATTCGTATCCCGGCCATTCTTAGCGAAACATCGTCTGATCCACAATATCAATGGAATGAGTATTTGCCCTTTCTTAGACAAATAATCACACTACTTTTAAAAACAGATTCCTTCATCGAATCGCACATTATCTCAAAAATACATTAATTTACAAAAAAGCATGTAATCATGACTTTCTTTGTTGAAAAATGAAAACTCCCAAAATCTACTAATTCTGTGAGTGATGTCTTTGAACAGCGTATTTTTCTACCAAATTTCTTATTTTCCAATCTTATATTATTCGACTAAAAAAATATAAGATTCTGTCTATCAGGTACATTTATATTTATATAAGTCTAAATATTTTGATAATAATATAAATTTAATCTCCTACTTTTAATTTTGATTTTGATGTGATAAAACTACCAAAGATTTTGGTTTGGCATCATTAAATCAAAGAATACCTTTTAACAGAGGCTACAGATATCTATAATATTATAATAAAGAATACTCAATGGTTTTGAGTTGAACGCTATGAATATTTCAATTAGATAAATGGTATTGGATGTATTTATAGTTGAATAAAGTATTATGCTTATTAAATGAAGTTTGGCCGAATACTCGGAGGTTAAATAGTTAAAGTAAAACCCTAATTCCCAAATAAGTAATGTGTGTGCCTATCTCTACCCCAAAAATAGCCTATTCTGCTGTGAGCAATGCTAGAGGAAATTCCTCACATTTACATTTAATCGTGTAATTAATCTTCTAAATGCGTTCGATGAGTAAGTCGATATTTGTGTCTAATACTCGTGTAATTGTCTCCCCCTGACGCGGATAATGAAACTCCAAGGTGCGTTCAAGTAAGACATTAGCCCTATCCGTGTAGTATTATGGTTATATATACATAAATTTAACGGGAGACCAAGATTCAAAAACCATAGCTGGTATCCAAGGGTGTGGAAATCCCACATGTCCTTCGTAAGGTCCCCTCTTCCTCCGACCAGATCAATGAATCCTGTAGGCAAATCACTGCACTTATAAATGGCTAGTGTCCAGACTGCCTAATCTGGATAAATTACTGCGAGTCTAAAATGTCCTCGTTTATCACTGTTACAGATAAGAACATTTTATTTGATAACCATGTACCAAAACATCATTCTGGCATAAAATTTGCTTTCTAGCTTAAAACACAAAAATCCCCAACAAAATAATTAAACATAAATCCGACAGAAATTCCCCTTATAATTGTTTACTACCTCAAAATGCCAGAGACTATGTTACTCGTTCGACGATCAAGTAAAAAGTGATCCCCAACTCCTCAAATGTTCCCTATTTATACTAAAAATGTCTCCACGAATTACTCTTCTTTCTCAAATGTCACATCTGCTTCATATTATACTTTCACACTTGTTCCTCAACTGAACTAGCTCCTCAAGGGAACGCAAGAATAGGTATGTAGGCACTTATAATTTAACGATTTGTTTACGTTTGTAGTTTAGGTAGTATACCTATAAGAATTAGGTATTTTTATCTAGTAACTATAGTTTGATGTTCAAATATGTTTTATGAGATTAATAAGGGGTGGAAAAATATGATTATATGAAAAAAAAATAATGTCGTGCACATTTGATCGTTACATGATGTACTCGTACCTATTTTATTTTTTGAAAGGTATTATAACCTTAGCGCCATCTATGAGAACACATATTAACACCTGACTCACATTCTCACTCGTGGTCACATCAGGACTCAAACCCGGTAACTCTCGCTCTGCTCTTCTCGCTCTGTTTTGCGCTTCTGCTCGACGAGTAATCGAGAGGTACCGGGTTTGAGCCCTGGTGTGACCACGTGTGCTTTGAAATATTTTATCATGTACATTTATCCAAATTATCGATACTTTGATATCGGCATGTCACCACCCCTATCACGTGTAGCTTACGAACATCACCTAGTGGCTAATAGCTGAAATGCATTTTTTTATTCGTTTAGTTAGTGGTTTCGCTATTCAACGCTAGATGATGCCACTAACGCTTGGGATGAACGTCTTTGTATGAGAACCTGACCAATGTCCTCTCTATAAGTATTATGTTAAATCTCTTTGTTTGATACCTATGGCCGCTTGTAAACCTTGATTTCCGTGATAGACGAACTCTTTACATACCTACCAACAAATTTGTAACCCCCGCGCCGCAGGTCTGTTTATTTCGTCAACTCGCTGGATGGACCAATATATTTTGACCTGCGATCTGTAACATATGCCACTACTTCACGTGTCTGAACTAGGAACTGAAGGCGGTTTAGCGAAAATTTTGAGAATTATCCCGCACTTTAACTTGTTATTGATTCAAACTTATTTTATACTGTGTGCAAATGAAGATCATTGTTTTTTTTTTTATAATTATTGTTGGTAAATCAAGATCAAATTACGAATGCACGAAGGTTGAAATTCGAGTGGCCGCAGAGCAAAAGTTTTATTTAGTATGATAATGAAGAAGTGTTTGTTTTCATTAACATCGAATTTGTATCCAATAGAGAGAACACGACTTATACGTAGTACCAACAGCATAATTGCATGGACATGGCAAAGAAGATAATCGCTTGGCTGTCTTAAGATGCTGAGAGCTAAGCTCTCAGCATTGCATGATGGTTACAAAAAAATAAACTAGATGGCGTTGTTATCAAAATGAACAAGAAGAATTTAATGCTTTGTTTGTTGATATGTAAGTCTCACAAGCACTAAAATTGTTCTGTAATAGAATAATCTACTACATGGATGAAAAATAATTACTATTAAAGAAAAGCTTCCAATGAAATTAAAATGGCACCTGTATTTAACTTTTGGAAAACGCTTCTTTTTAACCGACTTCCAGAAAAAGGAAGAGGTTTTCAAATCGTTGGAATGTTTTTTTTTTTAAGTAAGGTTGTTTTAAAATTTATCTTTCAAGCGTATTGTTACTATCGTAACAGAACAGAGTCTGTTCTGCAACAAGAACTCATTGCAAATATACCGCCATTTACACTTTGTTTCTTCATGAAACTACGAGGTTTTTAAACATACTTAACTTCATCCAAACTTCAATAACATATGCGATGACATGAATATTACGGCACTATACTTTAATAAAAATAATATAATAAATAAGCAAGGTGGAACTTTAGAATACCCTCCTTTGGAAAATACTCTACTTTGTATGCAAATTTCCGTAAAAAGTTGCGTTGCTAGTTGTTTGAAAGTCATCAAGGATGAAAATCTATTATAATATATAATATGAAGAGATAGTCAATTGATACATAGATTAGGCTGAAACAAAATAATCATTGTTTGTGCCTGGACCTTGCCTGAATATTGACTATGAATACCTACACCTATAGCAATCGAAATACTGATTCAATATTAGTATGGTTATTAAATTATTTAGTTATTACAAGAAAATTTACAATTGACTGTGTGTATTCATAAAAGGTAAGGTAAAATAAATATAGTCACAAGTTCTCTTATAATGACACTCCTCAAAAGTAGGGCTTTTTTTAATTACAACCAATTAATAACTATCTATACTTACAACTAGAAATACTACAACTCTGAAATGAAAAAAAAAATAACTTTATTTCTTGCACAATATTTATTTAAAATAAATAACACAATTTATTAATCTATAATTTAAGTAAAATCTCTTCTTAAGATTTTATGGAGGGTATAGCTTAAGTATTCATTTCCAAAATTGGAAAGAGGATTAAAGCTTCCCTTCAACAAAACAGTATTATGAGCGAATACAATTAATTACAAATCTGAGACTGGTTATCATTGTAGGCGAACGCTCTCTAACATTTACCTTTTACTGTTTTACTAACTTATCATTTCTTAACAATTCAAAGACTGAGTGATGAAAAAAATATCGTCAAATACTGTCCCAAAATAGCGTATATGCAAAAAAAACAATATGTGATTGAGTCCCGTTTTGTAGTATAAAAATGTAGTTATTTACAATTATAGTATAGAAAAATATGAAAATAAAATATACTTAACGCAATGACGCCCTGTTTAACTACTAATAAACATCAGTGTAACCCTATCACCACTTACTTCTGTCCTTAATTGGTATAGCCACAGGTTTTCAATGGGATTTAAATCTGGTGATCTAGCAGGCCACGAAATGATATTTATATTATAACGCCGGCGAAAACACTCACTCACGCTTTGGGAATGATGTATAAGACAATTATCCTGCACAAATGAAATTATGGGTAATTCTTCCTCCGGATACACATTTCGAATTATGGTCTCCTCCAGCACATTGACGTAATCAGCAATTAGCCCGACTGGGCACTCTGACGAGTTCTCCCGGGTCAGCCCCGCTCATCCAACACCACGTATTCACATCCAACACCATGTCCGCAGCTGCTTAAAAACCAGAGGAGACTTGGGCCAATCGCTAGGTGGTCTGATTCTCTTCTTCCCAGTTCCAGATCCACTCGTAGCTTGAAAATGTCGCTTAGTGTCAAAATCGAAGCACACTCTATTATTATAGCCAGATAAATAAAGTACCCAGCAGCGTTTAATTTATTTTAGTAATAATTTTGTTTGATGCACAAGGCTTACAGTAAGAATTTGACGAATCCTCCACACTTTCCCGTACATAATAATGGTGTAAATGTCAACGATGGATAGATTATGTAAACCAAATTACAAATAAACAGCAGGTAATTTTTATTGTTTATATTCATAGCTTCGGAACAGCATCAGGAATCAGGTTATTTCTTATTCTCTTCTCACAAATTGGAAAGCCTTTTTGATAGTCGTAAGAAGGCCATTGATATGTTATTTGGTATTTCATAGAAGTGGTATTGAGCACGAGGCACTGAGAATATTTATTCTGATAGGTAGCCCAGTTAATTTCGTTAAAGCCGGGGGCGTAGCCAACCTCATCTATAGATTCCCCTGAAACAATAGGACATGCCAGTGATAAACACCTCCCAATGACCCACTCGCCTAGTACTGAAAGTCGTATGTGTCAAATATCAATATGGCGAGTCCATTTTATCATTTACTTAGAAAAAATCAGTAATTTTATGAAATACATCAATCTGTTTAGTGAAATGAAATCAGGCAAAAAAGGCAACTTTCACCACATTTATTTCGTGATTTGATAAAATCCCTGAATCACTTCAGTGAGTTTTGACGAATCGATCTCGCAAAGTCAACTCGTTTTGTTATTTCACTAGATCCATTCAATGAAATGATAAAGTCTCTACGGTGACATGCTAAACAGTGTTTTTTGAAGCTACGTTATCTGTATTTGGAGATCACGTGTTCAAGAAGTGTTCCTGTGAAAAGTCTAAATAACAATGCTGATTGATCAAACGTAATTGTAGAATAAAATGTTATATCTAAGTATATACATACTAACGTAAATATGAATTGTCATGCAACCAAATGCGGGAATACATAGGGTTTATGAACTGCATTATAGACCTGGGGGACAGCAACGTGGAGTGCCTCGAGTCTCTGGTGAGCACTAACGACTTGGGCCGTACAGATGCCGCCTGCCGCAGCGGGCCGGCCTCGCCCGCGCCGCGTCACGACGTCTGCGCGTCCCCCGCGCGCCGCACGCACCGCGGGCCGCGCCCACCGGGAGCGGAGACGCCGGAGCGGTGCCGCGCCGTCCCGGTGCCCGCGCCGCGCCGCTTCTCGTTGGCGCCGCCCACACCCGCGCCCAAGGTGCGGCTGCCGATGGCGCCGTACTGTGCGCCCGCTCCGGCTCAGCCGTGGGGCGCGCCCGCTGCGGCTCAGCCGTGCTGCGCGCCCGCTGCGGCTCAGCCGTGCTGCGCGCCCGCTCCGGCTCAGCCGTGCTGCGCGCCCGCTGCGGCTCAGCCGTGCTGCGCGCCCGCTGCGGCTCAGCCGTGCTGCGCGCCCGCTGCGGCTCAGCCGTGCTGCGCGCCCGCTGCGGCTCAGCCGTGCTGCGCGCCCGCTGCGGCTCAGCCGTGCTGCGCGCCCGCTGCGGCTCAGCCGTGCTGCGCGCCAGCTCCGGCTCAGCCGCCCTGCGCGCCAGCTCCAGCTCAGTTGTGCTCCGCGCCCGCTTTGGCTCAACCGCGGCGCCCGCCCGCGCCCCGCGCCACCTCGTGCGCCGGCGCGCCCCGCACGGTGCTGTACTCTGACCGACTCGGTGTCGGGCTCGGGGCGCTGCTGGCCGGGCGACTAAATCATTCGGTGACCAACAACTGTCTGCCGGGAGCTCCGCTCGGCCGGGTGGCCTCGTGTATCTCCGCCGACGCGCTCGACCGACACACCACCGTCGTGATCGTGCTGGGAGACAGTTTGGATTATACCAAACGAGACGTTGTCGACTTCTGCGATACGCTCACCGGTGTTGCCGACCGAGGTGTAGCGAAAGTTATTGTATGTGCGTTACCGTTTCCGAACAAAACATCGGTAAAAATGTATAAAAAAATTGATTATTTTAATTCTCTCCTATACAGGCTATCACTGTATAACTCTACGATTTCGTATTTTGATACGAATAAATTTATTAAACATAACGTCCTGTCTCGCGATTGCACGTATCTTCCGAGAAGATATTTACGTGATTGTGCTAATCTGTTAGCATACAGTATAGAAGACTCCGTCATGACTCGCATGAGGAGTGATAGTGCAGGGGCGAATCCGGCGTTACGTTGTAGTAGCGTGGGATCCGCGGGCACCGAGTCGCCGAATGATTTAAACTGATTTCTCCGACAACGTGTGCACTCGCCGGCTCTAAGCCCATCGACGACTGTAACACTGGTAGTAGTTCTAATAATAATACGATTAATATAGTTCACCAAAATATACAAGGGTTTACCAGTAAAGAACTTGAAATTGGTTTATTCATAGACCACTCAAATATCCATATCCTGTGTATAACTGAACACTGGCTTAAAGGTCATGAACTTATGTTCAATTTTAATAATCATAGTATAGTGAGTTCTTTCTCTAGAGAGTTTTACAACCGCGGCGGATCTTTAATCATGGTAAGACATGATGTAAAGTATAAAGAACGGAAGGATATTGTTAACATGTCCATTGAACGTCAAGTAGAACTGTCATGTATTGACTCAGATCAATTTATAATTATATGTGTATACAGACCCCCATCAGCGGACTATAGTATATTTGAGTCAATTATGGATAAAGTGCTCAATAGCGTATTCTCTAGTAACAAGTGTATAATTGTGTGTGGTGATTTTAATGTCAATTTACTTGAAGTATCATCTATGAGTGTGAGTTTGTTGAGCACTTTCAAATCTTCTGGCCTAGAGAATTTGTTTTGTGAGCCTACCCGAATCACAGCCACCAGTTCAACATGTATTGATAACATATTTAGTAACACGAATGCGTTGGATAAATCTATCATAAATAAACTAAGCTCTGACCACTGAGGACAACATGCATCCTTCAGTTTCAGTAGAAAAAATGAAGAGAAACCACAAGACACTATGTGCAGACCTATTTCTGAGTATCGCTTAGATTTATTTAAACGGAAAATTCAGGAGAAACTGTGTTATCTTTCTTTTACTCAAAAGGATGCCGACGGCATGTGCTCGGTCTTATTTGATTGCATAAAAAAAGAATTTGATTCTTGTCTCAATCTGAAGAAAGTACAAGGCAAGGTTAAAACTACATTTAGCGACTGGGCTACGCCTGATATTCATGAAAAAAGACTTCGTCTTTACGATCTATATGATCAAAGGTCAATTGATAAGAGACCGGAATTTCTAGAATACGTGAAGAATTTTTCCAAGTCCTTCAAACAATTGTGCGCTGCTGCTAAATCGGAATATTTGTCTAAAAAAATTATTAATTCTAGTGACAAGGTGAAGGCCGTCTGGAAGGTCATAAATGACGAAACTGGGAAAACTAAAGTAAAAAATCCTCATTTTAGCCTAAAAATCAACGATGAAACAGTAAATGAGGACATTCAAGTTGCGCATCAGTTTGAGCGGTTCTTCTCTAATATACCTGTAGAGACAACAAAGTCTTTAAATTCATCGCCAGATATTGCTGAATCAATATTAAAAATGTATGTACCAGAATGTAAAGACTTCTTCAAATTTACTTATGTTACTCCAAATACTATTATCAAAACCTTTAGATCGTTAAATTTGAAGAAGACTGAAGACCTGTGGGGCCTTTCCGTTAAAGTGTTACATTCAATAATAGAGGCGATTGCACCATATTTGGCTGATATATTCAACAAATGTATTGACACTGGAGTATTTCCTAATTTGATGAAGCACAGCAAGATCATTCCTTTATTTAAATCAGGAACGAAAACAGACCCCACAAATTATAGACCAATATCAATACTACCCGCATTGAGTAAAGTTTTTGAGAAACTTATTCTTAATCAACTTACATCTCATTTTAATGGATATAACCTACTTCATAGCAGTCAATTTGGATTTACCAAAGGTCGCTCCACTGCTGATGCTGGGGTAGTGCTAGTTAAACACATCTTTGATGCCTGGGAAAACGCTCAAGATGCTATTGGGATTTTTTGTGACCTATCAAAGGCATTTGATTGCGTTGATCATAATAATTTAATGCGTAAGTTGGAACACTACGGAATAAAGAACGGTGCACTTGACCTCGTCTCATCATATCTTTCAGACAGAACGCAACGCGTAGTCATCAACGGGATGCAATCAACTGGGTCATCTGTTGCTATGGGGGTACCCCAGGGCTCAATTCTAGGCCCCTTTCTGTTTCTAGTGTATATCAATGATCTACCAAACCTTGTGCAAGATAAACATGATATCGTGTTATTCGCAGATGATACTTCTCTTCTTTTTAAAGTGAAAAGAAGAGAGAATAACTTCGTTACTATAAACGATGCGCTGTCTACTATTGTACATTGGTTTACTGCAAATAACTTACTTTTAAATGCCAAGAAAACCAAGTGCATCAAATTCACATTACCGAATGTGAAACAAGTAGATTGTGCCAAGGTGACATTGAAAGGCGATGTGCTAGAATTTGAAGACAAAACAGTATTCCTGGGTGTTACTTTGGACTCTAAACTGCAATGGAATGCGCATATAGCCACTCTTGCAGGTAAACTAAGCTCCGCAGCCTATGCAGTGAGGCGAATCAGACAGTTAACAAACGTCGAGACGGCAAAGCTCGTGTACTTCAGTTATTTTCATAGTGTAATGTCATATGTAATTCTGTTGTGGGGCAAGGCGGCGGACATACAAACCATCTTCGTACTACAAAAACGGGCAGTACGCTCAATCTATGCACTGGGAGCTCGTGCATCACTGAGAGAAACATTCAGGGAAACCAATATTCTCACCGTAGCATCTCAGTACATTCTCGAGAATATTATGTATGTTCGGAAAAATCAACATGATTTCAAACACAACAGTGACATTCACCACTACAATACAAGAAATAAGAACAAGCTTGCCATGCCTGCTCATCGTCTCCGCAAGGTCGGAACTTCGTTCGTGGGGAACTGTGTACGCTTCTATAACAAAATACCTACCGATGTAGTGAATTTACCTTGCAGCAAATTTAAGGCCCACATAAAACGTCACCTACTAAACAAGGCGTATTATACTGTAAATGACTTTTTAGACGATAAAGATGTCTTTAAGCCAGTAGTTTAGTCTTGTGTATATAAAGTAAGCATTTTTTTAAGAGGTAATAATAGTTCGCATTTAATGTAACATGAGAGCACATTTGTTGTTTCTCACCGGGCAATACTATTAGTGTTTAATGCCCGGCAGTGTGAGCATGTCATGCTCGCTTAAAGGTCTGCTTACGGTGGCGTCGTTGATCGGGTCGCAACCTTCCCTAAAATATGGTTGAGGGAGGCGATGGCTGAGATATGCGTCATGCTCGTGAACGGGTGCCGTTTGTGGGGTCCGGTCTGTTCATGCTAGCAAGGGCCAAATTAATTGTATACCTAGTAACTGCCTACCAGTGTTTAATGAACTGATGACGTGAGAGACTTCATCCTGTACTCGATTGAAGTTATTCTTTTTTTATTTGATTTAGAGACTGTATACATCTCTAAGAGTTTTGTTTTATTTATAGAGGTATATCCTTAAACATTTCTGAGGATTTTAATTAACTAATTTTATCTTTTTGCATGTTATGACGCCTAGAGACCATATACATCTCTAAGAAATTTAGATTTAATAATAATTATGTTTAATGTATTATTCACTTTGACCCCTAAGAGACCTTAAACATCTCAATAGAATTCAGTCAAATTATTATATTTAATTTTATCGCATGTCGTGACGTCTAGAGACCTTATACATCTCTAAAAAAAAAAAAAAAGATTATATTTTATATTAACATTGATCTGGAGAATTTGTACATCTCCTCTGCGTGTATCAATTATAAATTAGTTATAACACAATTGTAAAAGTTTTAAGTATAATTAAGACAATATTGTAATAGTTACACGCATATTAATTGTTTTATATACTCTGACATTTAGAATTTTATTCTAGACACATTCTAGATTTACTAATTATTTTAATTTTTAAAATGATGATTTTATCAATAATAAGTAAGTTTTATACTTAAGTTAAATGATCTGATTAGTATTTTCTTCTGTTTCCGCGATTATTACTCATTGAAATAAAACAATTTAACGGATTATATCGCGTATATTATCTCATTTTAGTTCCCGACGTTTCGGAAGCTTTCCAGCTTTCCATGGTCACGGGAGGACTGAGAAAAGATGTTTTTCCTCTGTCAAAGTTACAATTTGTGCAAACTACCCATTTTTTGAAAAAACACAAATAAAGGTGTACATACATGCCAGATGGGCCTAAGCTGTAAAGACAGTTACACATGTGCCAGAAGGGCTTAATTATTTTATTCTAATAATTTACCCAGCAGCATTTCACCAATGAGGCGTACTGAGGAGAAAAGAAACGCTGCAAAGAAAAACTCCCAGGCTACCTCATTACTAATTATAATATTTTAAAAAACAGAGACTATTAAACTACTTTAAACAGATAAGATATTTTACACCGTTCGGAAATTAAGGTTTTGCAGTCCTGTGTCTCGCTTGTTCCTTGATGAGATGTATTACAGGATCCCAAGCAGGTGGTAGTGACAATCCATCTTCTCTATTGAAATTAGGATGCTTTTTAATCTCAATAGCCTCGCGTAGCATCCTGGGAAAATATCTTTTTTCTTTGGCAAGGATAGAAGGTTTATCAAACTTAATTGAGTGGTTTGGTTTGTCAATGACATGTTCACAGACTGCAGACCTATTACACCGACGGTGCTTGACATCTGCTATGTGCTCCTTCACCCGGGTTGATACACTGCGTTTCGTTTGACCAATGTATGAAAGACCACACTCGCAGTCTAGCTTATAAATGCCTGCACTCTGCAAAGGGGTGCTACTCTTCACGGGTCTAAGGTATTGAGACACCTTCTTCAACGGCTTGAAATATGTTTTTATAGAAGCACGCTTCAAGATGTTTCCGATCTTGTCTGTGACCCCTTTCACATATGGTAATACGACAGGTTTACGCTCGACTGTTGGTTTCTTCATACTGGGATTCTGCTTGGAACGTGGTATCTGGAGCTCGTTGGCTCGAAGCGCACGTTTGACATTCTGCAACTCAGCAGTCAGATGTTTATCGTCGCAGATACCCCTGGCTCTCTGAAACAAAGATTTACCCACTGTAGCAAGTTGACAGGGATGGTGGTGAGATTTGCCATTCAAATACCTATCTGTATGCGTAGGTTTCCTATATACAGTATGACCTATGTCATTGTTAGGACTTCTAATTACTAGCACATCTAAGAATGCAAGTGAATTTTGATTTTCCAACTCCATAGTGAATTTAATTTTACTATGCATGGAGTTCAGATGGTCTAAGAAAGCTGAAACACTAGATCTAGGTAAAATAGTAAAGGTATCATCTACGTATCTTTTAAAGATCCTCGGCTTGACAGGTGCCAATGAAAGCGCTCTCTCCTCGAAGTCTTCCATGAAAATATCGGCGACAACAGGAGACACCGGAGACCCCATTGCCACACCATCAACTTGCCCGTAGAATTCACCATTCCATAGCATATAGCCAGATGTAAGGCAGTGTTGTAATAACTCAGCATATTCTATTGCCATCTGTTGTTCACCCAATCTTCTTTTCACAATTTCGATACATTCTTGAACTGGTAGGCATGTGAAGAGAGACTGGACATCAAAACTGACCATAACTTCATCATCAGTTAGTCTCAAATCCTTAATCTCACTGACAAAATGGTACGAATCCCTTGTGTATGCTTCCGTCTTCCCTCGCAGTAAAGAAAGCACACCTGCTAAGTGCCGAGCTAATCGATAGGTAGGAGCATCGATTTGACTCACTATAGGGCGTAACGGAGCACCAGGTTTATGTATCTTTGGTAACCCGTACAACTTTGGTGGCACCGGGCAAGAAGGCACTAAACTTTTCACATCCAGATTAAGATTTTCAGAGTGCTTACTTATCAGCTCGGCTGTCGTTTTTATTACTTTCGCCGTTGGATCTCGCTTAACAAGCTTGTATGTTGTAGTGTCTGACAAAAGTACTTCCACTTTCTGGTTGTAATCACTAGTATCCATAACAACCGTCGCATTTCCCTTGTCAGCTCGAAGAATGGTGATGTCTGGGTCTTCACGCAAGCTCTTCAAAGCGTTGAATTCAGTTCTGGGTAAGTTAACTTTAGGAGACTTCGCTCGTCTTAAAATTGAAGACACATCCTGGCGTACGGCCTCCAAATCCTCCTTACGCATATGATTTTGGACCAAACAATCTTCCACACCGACTATAATCTGTTCAAAAGGGATATTCCGTGGAGTAACAACATAATTAAGCCCTTTTTTAAGAAGCAAGGTTTGTGAGTCCGACAGATCTTTCGAGCTAATATTCACTACAGGTGCAACGGCATTTGACGTTGACGTTTGATTACCTCCACGGAGCGTTTCATTCCTAGTGCGTTTTGATTTCAACTTGTCAAACTTAGCATTTTTCTTACATGTACAGCTTTTAAATTTTGATGCGTAACGTCTGTCGCCTTGTTCAACAATACTTTTGAAGTCATCATCTGTCAATATCAACTGCAATTCGTCACTCTTTTCTTTAATCTGTTGTTCAAACTTGTGAGCTGAATAACGGGTATTGTGGATAAGTTTGCACAGTAACTTTACACTAGCTTGGCGGAGAATGCGTTCACTACCGAAAATGTCCTTCTTCGGTGCTATTTTCACGCATGTAGGAATGAGATCTTCATCACGGCATTCTTTAAGGAAATTCAATGAACTTCGAGCTCGTGCGAGTCCCGTCCTGAGGTCTTCATACCGCCTGATTTGGTTAGCAACATCCAGTCCGTACTGGTGTACATAATATTTTCTTCTGTTTCCGCGATTATTACTCATTGAAATAAAACAATTTAACGGATTATATCGCGTATATTATCTCATTTTAGTTCCCGACGTTTCGGAAGCTTTCCAGCTTTCCATGGTCACGGGAGGACTGAGAAAAGATGTTTTTCCTCTGTCAAAGTTACAATTTGTGCAAACTACCCATTTTTTGAAAAAACACAAATAAAGGTCGGGAACTAAAATGAGATAATATACGCGATATAATCCGTTAAATTGTTTTATTTCAATGATCTGATTAGGTTTTTCTGGGTTTCCCTAATCCTTGCAACAAATGTTGGATCATATTGTATGTTTCCCAGCAAAGACTTCTCTCATTGTAACTGACAATTCGAAAGTGCTTGTATCTAAGCCTACTTGAATAAAGGATATTTTGATTTGATTTGATTTGATTTGAACGTCATTACACTGAACTAGTTTAGAGATTTGATCAAGACCATGTCACAGTAGAGACTTTATCATATCATTGAACGTGTCTAGTGAAACATTGCGTTGCGAGTTCGTTTTGTCAACTCACTGACGTGTTTCAGATATTTTATCAAATTCATTCAATATTCATTTAATTTTAATAAATATTAATCATGGTACTACCGGGGCACTCTGATTACGTAGATCGAAGGGGCACATTGATAATATGAATGTATGAAATTAATATGAGCCAAAAAGCATGGTTATTTATGACTA
Source organism: Hedya salicella (assembly GCA_905404275.2). Taxonomy (NCBI): domain Eukaryota; kingdom Metazoa; phylum Arthropoda; class Insecta; order Lepidoptera; family Tortricidae; genus Hedya; species Hedya salicella. Next base: position 26,211,630 of record FR990104.1, read on the forward strand.
GATTTCGAATTTTGATGACACTGAAAAGTACAATCTATCTATCTATACATATAATAAAGCTAAAGAGGGTCGAAAGTCTGTACATGGAAGATATTCGAAAAAAGTTGGCTGGGGATACTTAGAATTGATAACAGAACACGTTCCAGCAGTTTTTTGAATTTTTGTCTGTTTATCTGTTTGTCTGTTTATTTGTACGCGCATCACGTGAAAACGGCTGAACAGATTTTAATGCAAACTTTACGACTCTGTCGAGAAAATCCCCGGCCAGGTTATAGGCTATAAAAATTCAACCCCTAAAAGGAGGGGTAGCCGCTACACTTGATTGAGTTAAGTTTGCACCTGAATCCTATGGCGCTACTTAGGAATGAGGTGCAAACTTTTCTCAACCCTACTCTAGCTGTTTCTCTAACTACTAGGTGGCGCTAGAATAAATATCTTATGATATAACTTAAGCCACTGAGGAAGCATTTTGCCAAATTAACTCTAAGTTTAGAAGAGGGGGTACGAATATCGACAAATTTAATTGAATAATTGATTTAATAATACAACAAAATACGAGATAAGTGGCTAGGTGGTATCAACAAGGAGGCGGCTCACATGTGCTAGAATTCGCCCAGGTACTGCTTCAGGTGGGAGAAGGACTTCTGGAGGAAACCAACGCCCTGGTTCGATTACCAGAGACGTTATGCAGGATCATTCCTTCCGATGAAGACCACATTCGGAGCGTATAGGGAGACCTGAGCCAGGTGACGTGACGTGAGAACTCTTGGGTTTGTGAGAGAGCTGTTAATGCGCGGATATTGGCGGAAATCGAAGGTGAACAGGCAGTAGATAATTCCATTACAACGTCGTGGATGAAGGCAACATCACAAGTATCACAACATACCCGATGGAGTTCCTAAACTCATTGAGCGCTTCAGGACTCCCAGCACACACAATGGCGAATGGATGAAAATTTTCAAAAATCTTGAAATTTTGTTTATAGGTAGTAATAAGCCTCCTTATTGTCAGAAAAAAAATACAGATTTTTCTGTGGCTTAGAAAAAAATAAATAGATGAAAAGGTGTTGGTGGGCCTATACAGTGTAGACATTGCACAATACAAAAAAAAAAACAAAAAAATGCTACCTACAGTAAAAAAAGTACTATTGTCGATGTAGTCTGAAATTTTGGAGTTTTCCCAGAAAAATCTTAAAACTTAAATTAAAAAAAACTAATAACATTTGCCTAACACATATATCGCTTAAAATGTTCTAAATGGCCTAAGCTATCACCTCCTTTCAACTTTGCATCCTGTTACCAAACACCCTGTATGTTAGTGTTCTAGTTTCCATAGTAGTTTGACAGTTCAGAATAAAGTAAAGTAATTTTGCTAATTAAGATCTTCCATCGTCTCCTTATAATCTTAAAATTGTTAGTTTTTAAATCTATAAACCAGATCTTTTTACTGTTTATAATCCTTATTGTTGACTTTCTCATTGATTGAAGCTCTTTACTATTGATTGAATTCTCTAATCAATGGATAAAACAAATGAAATGAAATTAGAGTATGTTTTAGGACAGGACACAGGAGAGTAGGATAAAAATAAGTCAGGATATAAGAGTAGTATTTATTAACATAAGTAATAGATAGATTTATTTTAATTGAAAATATACTGAGCGACCATATTGATTCTTCCTTTAAAGAAGGTTACTACGCTCGTAGAGTCCTACTAAACTAGTCGTTTCACAACGGATTTTCCGATCACATTTCTGGCCAATATTATTATAATAGCGTGATTCAGATTCAAATGCACATTAGTAAAGTAAAAAGCAGTACAAGGGATTTGTTATAGCAATAAGATTTAGACCGTGTTCATGTAGGGGTATGCTGTTAGGATTATTCGAGCTAGTGGAGTGTGAGTGGCAGGATCTCATTTGGAGTCTCATTAGGTGTTGCAGCTGATTCCGAATTCAGGATTAATTGGGCTCATTAGAAGGAGTTACAATTGGTTCCGTGACTATGGGTCTTCTTTAGGTATATTACAGTACGTATGTAGTTTTCAAAGTTTTTCCATAGTATTCGAACTTATTATATACGCATTGCAAAAAAAGCATATCGATGTACCCCAACTCCCCCTAATTAGGTATATTTTGTAGGATTATGAAGCTCATTTCAACGTGGTTTGGTTTTTAATCCAGCACCTAAATGTCCAGTAATAGCGGACTTATTCATGTAGCGATTCTCACAATCCCGATATGACTTGACCCTTTTAAAGACGGTGCGCTTTATCTCTCCTAATATATGAATTCCCGAAACTGCAATCGGTCTTGTAAACGCCAGGTGATTGAATCCAAATCATGATTGGGGGGGGCAATTTGACTTTAATCGAACTAGTCTAATTCAATAAAGCTTGTGCTATGTATACTAGACGGCGATATATGTAATATATATTTTACTTATGTACGTAGGTATGTGTATATAAGTAAATAAATAAGTACTATAAAATATTTTCCTCATCACACTAATAATTGCCCTTACCGGGACTTGAACCCAGGACAGGACAGTCATCGCCGGCGTCACAGGCGGTCATTACCGCGGAGCTTAACCAGACATCAGTTTTGTGAGGGACTGATTAAGGGAAAAAAATACTACATGCAACTCACCGTTACTGGTTGTGAACAGATTCCAATAACCTACTCGGGAAAAATCTAGAAATAATAGACGGGTAGAATTCAAATCTCCCACTATTTCCTTCACGATGTCACGTTCAGAATCGTCATCAATAACAAGGTAGGTAGCTCCGTCTACGGTGCATAATTGTTTCGATTCTCCCCATGCCAGTCTAGTAGGTCCCATTATTATGCGGTAACAGCTGCCTGTAAGCTTAGTATAGTCCAAGTAATCTGAAATTGAAAAAATAAAACTTTTCTTTACCTTGTGGCCGAAAGGAATACACTTGTTCAGCGCGAAACCAGAGATTACGAACGCTGAGATTTAACAGGTATTTGTGAATTGTTAATACGGAGAAATTGTTATAATTTGACAGTGATATGTGGAGATATGAAAACCATTTGGGGCAATATTCGTGAGCTTCCTTAATATTTCTGCATCGTCATATTTTTTATTCATAAAAGGAAGAATTATTTTTCGCTTGATTTTTAATTTGACATTCGTTTGAGGTGACACACCAGATTTTTAAGATTTGATATGTGATCTGTGCTTAATCATAGTTCTGTATAATATAAGTCCAAATCCTACATTAGGATTGGAAATAATTATTTGTTATGCAAGGCTGGAAAGTTGTTATTTGGTGCGAGTGCTTTAATTGAAGGCCGAGCAAGCGAAGGAGTCTAGGCGCGAGAAGCTTAATAATTTTGCATCCGTTCGAAACACACTACTTTTCACAAATATATTATGTAATAAATCTATGAAAATATAAAAAAAAACAGTGTACATAGTTTTTAAGTTCGTACTTGTAGCAATGAAACCTACGAAACACACTAATAAAATAACAGTCATAACATGACAAAAAATAATAGTAGATTGTTCAACAAGGGACTAAAACAAGCCATTATGACATGACACGAGATGTTTAGCCACCCGAGCTCAGAGAGGGTGGCTATAATTCAAGTGCAAGTGTCATTATGGTTGTTTAGTCTCGCGTTAAACACTCTACATTTCACTTTGTTTGTGAGGAAAAAAGCAACGTTCTATACAAAATTACAATCATTTATTATAACAAAGTTTCTAACATCAAATAGTTAGAATGCGTCAAAGTTACAATTCGTGTTAACTACCCACTTTGAGAAAACAAATTACTAATTATATTATTTTGAAAATAAAAACACTTAAATTGTTTGATTTAAACGAGTGATAATCGCGGAAACAGAAGTAAATATTATAGTTATTTATATTGGGATATCATTTATGTTGGAGGTGATGCCTATGTCCGAAGATTGACGTAATAAAGGTTGGTATGGATGGATGGATGGATAATTTCGAATGCACCAGATTTCCGAATAGAACCATTCCGATTTATCAATAATCCGATTTTCCGTATCCGCACTTACAAAACGCTAAACATAAGAAGTCCGTCTTAATACTCGTATTCCGATGCTTTAAAAACACAAAGAGTCTCGAGTTACTCGTAATAAACGGAACAATAAAAAGACCGACTTAATATAAGTTTAAGTCCACGGTGGAAGCTATCTGCGCCGGCGCTGGGGGATACAGGTGCATAAGTAAGTAGTTCCTGATATATAGCGATAGCGCTGTAACAGTCGAACGGACAGACCGACATATTCACCATAGTTCCTTTTTACCTTATTGGTACCGACCTCTAAAAGCAATAAACTTTACAACGGATTAAATACCCTCCTCCTTTCTTGTATTCAGTTAAAAATACAAGTAAATAAAATATATAGGCAATAAAGACGAAAAATGTGCTGTTAGAAAAAAATCAACTCACCCATGTTAGTAGTTAGGCATGGGATGTTGTAATTTTGAGCTGAAAATTATATAATAAACGTTAGTTTCATGCAGAAAATTATGTTACCTCATGGAAGCGCTTACAACAGTGGCCAATTAGCCACGAATGTGCTTGTTTTTTCAACCAATGTTATAAATATAACATTGATGTAAAATACAAGTACCATAAAATCAAACCGGCCAAGTGCAGACTGGACTCGCGCGCCGAGTGTTTTGTATCACCACGCCATATCTTTTTAAATATTAATTTATATTATAATGCGTTTTCTTTCATTTCGTTCGGGTTTCTCAACGCAAGCCCAACTCACACTTCACCGTTTCATAATATTTTGACATGTTTCTTGTAAAGGAACCCCCTTATTGTTGATTTTAATACTAAATATAAATAAATATTATTTGTTACGTAAAAAGAAAAGGACATCGCATGAAACGTATCCGTGAATTTTATTAAAAAAATTGGTATGTGAGAGTGAGAGATTTTATATCAGGGGCCCGTTTCATAAACGCTAGTAACTTGTATTACAAGATTTTCTAATTCATATTGTTCGAAAGAGACTTCCGCCACACTGAGGACACTCCCTGCTGCCCGCCGGACACTCCCTGCCGCCCGCAAGCTCCAGCCACCCGCGCTCTTCCCGCTACCTCAGCCGGTAACTGCGAAGTAACCGAGCGCGGGTGGGCGGCACTTTCAGGGAGTGTCCATACTGTACGTAGTACTCTTTATTATACTGTGCTTCCGTTTGTAATACAAGTTAAAATCTTTTGAGAAATGGGCCCCTGGTTTAGACGATACTCGTATATATATACCAATGAGTAACCACAAAACCGTAATTGATTTTCGCGGTCAACTTCATTCTAATTAAAAATCTTTTCTTATCTATTCTATTATAAAGTTGTAAAAATGTAATTGAAGAAATTAAAAAATATATATATTGTAACGGACTATTTGAAGGTCACTGAATCGTTTTTTTAAACAAACGTACAAACCATATTTTAACAGACATTTCATTTTCAGGCAACCTGTTTCAAATAAAAACATTCTACCTAGATGACGTAGCAGTACCGGTTTCAGCATACGCGGCGCCCGGCGAGATTTCGACAACGACCCCTTTTAGTTTCGTCACGTCCGGCCGTCCGTCCGTATGTCACAGGCATTTTACTCAAAAACTACAAGATATATAATGATTGGAGTATATTCTAAATCCCACCAAAAACATTCTGTAAAAAACTAGCCAAGTCTCGATGGAGCTGCTTATTTATCTCTAAAAAGTAATGAAATCTAGACAAAGTCGTGCCAAGTCTAAGGTCCGACATCCGACCGTCAACGATTGGTGCAATGGTGTCATGGAGCACCTGGTTTTGTACCCTTGTGTACCCTTCAACGGCCAAGTCACACAACATTAACTATAATAATAAAAAAATGGCAGTAAAGAACCTTAGACTTTGCACGACTGTGTCTAGATTTCATTACTTTTTAGAGATAAACCAGCAGCTCCATCGAGACTTGGCTAGTTTTTTACAGAATGTTTTTGGTGGGATTTCACTTCTTTTTGTAGAAACGTGGGCATAACCCTTCGATTTTGGACATCACATGAAGCGGCCAACCAAGTTGAATATTTTTTGTAAAGGCTGTATGTCGATCTCTAATAGTTTGGTTAGGCTCTTGTGTTTTCTAATCAGGGTCACCAGGTACTCCAGATCTTCGTTTTATCCTCTTCCCCCGGATCCCCGCAGCGCGTGGACATGCCTAAAGTGCCTGCGTTAATTCTTTTTTCTACAATTAAATAAATTTTAACTACATTAATTCGTGCAAAAATATTGGGGGCGCATAAGTTGGTGAAAACATCGTGTGACGCATGACTTGAGTACGAGGCGGTACGAGCCACGGATACCTAACATATTGTTGAGTGCGAGAGAGACCTCACTAGTTACTCAGCACCGATTAATCACTATCGACTACGCCGGTGACACTGCTGTGCTACGCGTCGCGCTACGACCGCTGCTACGCCACTGTGACGTCATCGACACTGTACTGTCGAGCCAAGCTACGAGCGCTACACCGCTGAGAGCTCCGCTACGCTTCTGGTCCCCTGGTACTTCACGCAGTCTACACTTCCGAGCGCCCGTAACTTTTGTACGGGTATGACGTTAAAACGCACACCAACCAAAAACGTAAAACAAACTGACTCTTCCTCCACAAGCGCATTGACTTCATCTTCCTCACAAATGGAGCCGTTCACTTACACCCCTACATCTTCAGAGCCGGGACATGAGGACTTAGAGGGCCTTCTCAAACTACCAATTCTGGTAAATCAATCTAAGCACGATTCTGCACCGGATCTCCATAATTTGCAAGATGAGAACACAAATAATATCTATCACATTACGCTGTAAAAGAAAATTCTGCGAAGATAGTAATTCTTCTAATATGGAAGCGGTGATGCAGCAAATGAAAAGCATGTTTGCAAGCTTTTCTGCGGACCAGGCGCACCGGTTCAAAGAACTGCAAACTTCTATGACAAAGATCGAGAAACAAAATTCCGAAATCTCTCACAGTCTCCAATTCCTCTTCCAGCAATATGATACCATGTTGGGTCAGTTAAAAAACCTTGAGCTAGAAAAGAAGAAGGACCGGCAGCGAATCCAGGACCTGGAAGACAAAATCGAAGTACTTGAGAACAAAATTAAGGGACCAGTCATAGAAATTAGAAATTTGCCTCTACAATTATCTACAGAAACAAAGAATGACCTATGTAAAAAAACTTGGTGAAACAGTAAAAGTGGATATTAAGGATAATGTTATAAGAGACATTTACTGCAAGAAAACGAACAAGGATACGCAGAAAATTATTGTTGCCGAGCTTGCGACTGTAATTAAAAAGAAAAACGTAATAGCCTCCATTACGTTTTCCTTTTTAATTACGTGTATGTGATGTAAGGACATTTAATAAAGGTAAAGAGAACACCTATAAGCTAATCTCTACACACCTGGGGCTTGTTTCCGCAAAACATCCGATTTTTGTGTCTGAAGCGATTACAAGGAAAACTCAAGAGTTACTCTTTGAGGCGAGACAAGTTGCGAAGGAAAATGGATATATCCACTGTTGTACTTATCGAGGCTCTGTTTACATAAAGAAAAAGGATAAATCCAAATACATTAAAATAAATAATGAAGAAGATCTGGCAAATATCAAGAACAAGGATTGGCAAATATCAACAACGTGGGCCTTTTTCTCTGGCTTTTGGTTCTATGTATATTTACTCGTATCCATGATCATTGTACCTCTTGTTCCATTCGAAAAATATTAGTAAATAAGTCTTTACACATTCACACATCCACATATAACTCACTCGCGCTTAAAGACATACTTTTATACTCAGATATTAGTAGACACATTTCCTTTGAACGAATTCCATTTAGGTTTTGTTTATGGTCACCTACCTGCCCGGCCTGACCTGTGTATAAATAATTATATTTTTGACGATATTGAAAGATTGTCTGTATCAGAATCTATTATAGTTGAAGTTGAAGAATGTAAATTAAATGTTCCCTCCGCTAGCTTTAAAATTTTAACACAAAATATTAGAAGCATTAATAAAAATTTTGGAGAACTTTTTGTCTTGCTTGCCCGCCTGGAAATCGATGTAGATGTAATAATATTGACTGAATGTTGGCTATCTTGTACAAATTCGATTCCCATTTTGGAGGGGTACAATAGCTACCCTAATGAAGAATTACACAACCAAAATGACGGGCTAATAATTTACACTAAAGCTTGCAATAGTGTTGAAATTGTGGAACACCACTTTGAGGACGCAAATTGTTTAATTTTGAAATGTGGCACAAGCTATGCAATAGTTGTGTTAGGTGCGGGCTATAGCGGGCAGGAGAGCTTCGTTACCGGGAATTACCAGGAACCAGGTTACCAGGATACCAGAGGGATGATGTAAATAATAACTCTTATTTAAAAAACTGTGTAGAGTGTGAGTAGTCTGAGATGGAATGAATCGTATGGGACTTGGCCGCCATTATATTCTGTCGTTCCATCGCACACTTAGTGGGGGTGTGGTCAAGTGTATAATTTATTGAGTAAAAACAGTTTAGAGCGAGACAAAACAATAACAAACAATAATCTTACAATACTAACTTATCCTAAACACGATACAAATTTTATAATTAATTAATATAAAAACTAAGTGTATGAAATTACGGTATATAAAAATTATAATGCTATATGCGAAAGTTATGTACAATTATATGCTATATGAGATAAATTATTTACAATCATAAGCTATATGCGACATTCCCATCCACGTGCGACAGCACCATCTCCTTCTGTGGAGCATATGAGGATAAGGCGGGAGGCTGGGCGGCGAACGGTTCCGGCGCGTGTCTGTACATCGGCTACTCTAATATGGCCATCAGGACCGGGATAGAGTTGTGCAATAATGCCTCTAGGCCAAGTACCACGCGGCATAGTATTGTCAGCAACTATGACCACATCTCCTATCTGTAGGTTCTTTGCCTTGGAATGCGCACTGGATCTAGGCAATAAGTTTGGGCGATATTCTTTTAGCCATCTAGCCCAAAAATGATCTGCCAGCGCTTGTGCTGTTTTCCAGGATGTCAGGTCGAGCGACTTGTCCGAGAAGGAGCCAAGGGGCGAGAGGGCACTAGACCTGCCGATCAGAAAGTGATTTAGCGTCAATGCTTCTGCTTCTAAGTCAGGATTCACGGGTGTCAACGGGCGAGAATTGACGATATGTTCGGCTTCCAGCAGTAGGGTGTGTAAGACCTCTTCATGGGGTGCTCTGTCTTTTAGGGTGACCTTGAGCGCGGTCTTGACGCTGCCCACGAGTCGCTCCCACGCGCCGCCGGCGGAAGGGTTGCCTGGCGGGATCTTCTTCCACACTATTTGACGGTCGGAGGTGAACTGTTTCATGGTGTCAGGTAGTGAGTTCATGGCTTCTGACAGTTCACGTTCGGATCCATAAAAGTTCGTAGCATTGTCTGAGTAAATAGTGGTGGGGGTGCCACGCCGAGCCATCATTCTGCGAAGTGATAGGATCATAGAGGATGCCGATAGAGAGGCAGCAAGCTCTAGATGGACAGCTCGGGTGGTGAGGCAAGTGTATAAAACACCCCATCGTTTCTCGTGTCTGCGGCCTATAGTGACGTTCATCGGCCCGAAGAGATCGACAGCTGTTGCGGTAAATGGGGCTTGATTCGCTAAGAGCCTCTCTTTTGGTAAGTCGCCTACAGGGGCCTTGAGTGTGGCCCCCTTATAGGTCCGACACCATTGGCACTTGTTTGTTATGTAGCGAATAGTGCCGCGCAACCCGACGATAAAATAGCGTTGTTTTAGCTCGTTGATTACCGTAGCGTGACTGCCGTGATTGTATTTTTCGTGAAAGTGGTGGACGAACAATCTGGTGAAGTCTTCTTTGGCATGTAATACTGGTATGTATTCTTCATTTCGGCCAGTTCTCGCGTCCAGCACGACGACTCCGCCCTTGGCTAGTTTCACTGCAATCTTGTGTAACGGTGATTTCTTCGGTAGTGGCCGCCCAGCCTCTAGGTGCTTAATCTCCTCGTAGTATGACATATTTTGACTTCTTCTTATAAGCAGGATAGTCGCCAGCTTAATATGCTCGTTGTTCATTTCTTTATCATGATTTCTACATAACGATTTGGCTTTGAATACCTCGGCAGCAACCATGACCCGAGCAGAGGCGCGAATTAAACGTTCGTATTTCGAAAACCTATTTACTTCGGGTAAGTAATCGAATTTATTATTTACGGTTTGAACGGAGCTGACGCGGTTAACCCGTTCCTCGCCTGAGGGGCCGACGGGTTCAGTGGACTTTTCTATGGGCCATTTTTCCCTATTTTGTCTAATGAACTCGGGCCCTAAAAACCAACGGTGGTTGGGGCCGAACTTGTTTGGCACTCCTTTCGTGGCGTCGTCCGCGACGTTCAAAGCACTCGGTACCCAGTTCCAATCGGATGGAGTGGTAGAATCTTCTATCTCAGCTAACCTATGGGCCACGAAACTTTTAAAGGTGCGCGGATCTGAACGTATCCATGCCAGTACGGTACGCGAATCACTCCAATAATATTTGTTAGTTATTACGTAATCGGATTCTTTAATAACTGATTGGGCCAATCTAGCTCCTAATACGCACGCTTGTAACTCGAGTCTCGGGACGCTAATGATTTTCAGGGGCGCGACGCGCGCCTTGGCGGCTACTAGGTTAGACGTCGTGTGCCCCTCCGCGTGAGCGCTCACTAGATAAATTGCGCAAGCGTATATTTTGTCGCTTGCGTCACAAAAAATGTGCATGCTAGCCTCTCTGTTACCTGCCGGTACGTAGCGCGGGATTTCTAAATGTTTCAATTGTTGTATGTTTTCTATAAAAGACCTCCATACGGGCGCGACTGTCTCCGGGATAGCCGTATCCCAGCCTATACCGGCACGCCATACTTCCTGCATTAAGGCTTTACCTAACACCGATATCGGACTCGCGTATCCGATTGGATCGAAAATAGACATCGCGCTACTAGTGACCTGTCGCTTGGTAGGTAATTTATTTCCGCTTAGCACCTCCTCAGGAGTGTTGCGCAAGTTTACGTTGAAACCTATAGTGTCTTTTTTATGAATCCAATTAAGCCTTAGCGTTCGTTCGCTCTCGCTTTTCCCTATAGGTGACGTCTCGTTTTCGGTCTGAGTGACGTCACTTATTACGACAGGGTTGTTCGACGCGAAACCTCGGAGTTCGAATGACGCGCGCAGATTTAGTGCATAAATTTCGTTTACTATGCGTCTTACTTCTCCGTCGCTTTCGTCCATCGCGATTAAAATGTCGTCCATGTAGGCATTTTTAATAGTTTTTTCCGCGGCTATAGGAAATTCTTTTGCGTGATCATTTGCGTTTTTGTTTTTGACGTACAACGCCGTAGTCGGTGACGAAGCTGACCCGAATATCAGTCTTTTCATTCGATATTCTTGGGGTGGAGACTCGCGGTCCTCCCCCCTCCAAACAAAACGCAAACTATCGCGGTCTTCATCAATTATTTCGACCTGCAAAAACATTTCCTTTACGTCTGCAATTACCGCTGTTTTGGCCTCGCGAAAACGCACCAAAACGCCGAATAATGATTCTAGTAGATCCGGGCCCGTAAGGAGGGCGCTATTCAAGGATTTATTATACGCGGTTGCGGCCGCATCGAATACTAGGCGCCATTTGGCTTTTTGAGGGTGAATTGTGGGAAAATGGGGTAGGTACCAAGTTCGGGGACCATGGGCGGGCGCGGAGCTAACTATTTTTTCCGCATAACCTTTTTCCAACAAATTGTTTATTTGTTTCGCATACTCGGTTTTTAAATTTGGATCTCGGTCTAGCTTCCGTTCCAAACTGTATAACCGTCGCAGCGCGTGAGCACGGTTATCCGGTAGCTCTTCGTTATCCGTTCGCCACAATAGCCCCGCGCGGTACCTATTTTCCCCGGGTATTTTTTTGCACGTGGCGTCTAATAGGTTCAATGCACGTTTATCTGGGTCGTCTCGCGGTAATTTGCTTTGTACGCCTAACGATTCTATGTCGAAATGCTTTTTCATCAAAGTCAGGGCCTCATCTTCATCGGTTTTGGGTCTTACGTGGTTTACCAGAGCTAGGACTGGTCTATGAGTTAAATATTGACCATGTAAAACCCAGCCGAGCTTCGTGAGGCTTGCTGCTGGATGATTTTTATTACCGCTCAACGTTTGCAACGATACTATTAGGTGCCAATTATCCTGTCCGATAAGGATAGTTGGTGTCGCGCGTTCATAGCACAATTCGTCTAAAATATCCGTTAAATGATCGCATTGACCTACAATTTCGCGCGGCACTTCCTGCGGCGCGATGCTTAGTTTGTTTATTGTATACGCGTTGATAGTTTCCATGTTCCGACTACATAGACCGCGAACATTTAATTTCAATCTACATGATTCCGTATCATTGATCACGTGACCGCCTATACCCTCTATAGCGAGCGTTTCTCCTGCCGTGCGCGGCGCGACCCTATCGGCTGTTTCACGCTCGATGAGAGTCATCGTGCTCCCATCGTCTAGAAGCGCGTGAGTCTGTATGGTGCCTGAAGGGCCTGACACTTCTATCGGGATAACCTTGAGAAAAGTATTGGCGCAATTTATAGCGTTAACGTGGCCCGAGTTACTACGTGTTGCCGCGGCGACGGTTACGGAATTTAATCCATGTAGCAATTTATGATGCCCGGCCTCGCATTGGTTTACCCCGCACGGTACATATTTACATTTAGTTGTCCGTCTATGCGCAGAGTTCAGACAGCGGAAACATATTTTCGCGTTTTTCGCCATTTCCCAACGTTCCTCGATCGATGCCGACAGAAATTTGGTACACGAGCCGACTTTATGTTCGTTAGAGCTATCACAAATTGCGCATTTTGATCGACTCGATTCTCGATACTGCGGCGGCGGCGGCGGCGGTTGTCGAGGCTTAAAATTATTTGGCTTTTTATTTTCCCGATACTTTATTTGCGCTACCGTGCGTGGCCGATTATCGTATCTATTTGGTCGATCATCGAAATCGCTATCTGAATCGCTGTCACGCTCGTTTCTGTATGGTGGGGGGTGTGGCCTAGTGCCAGCCTGGCGCGCGGGACCTGGGTCGTTGTAAACCGCGTTCACCATATTTCGTGGTTTAAAAGATTTTGAGCGTGTCGTCCGTTTCGCGGCGTAACTTATTTCATTCAGAAAACTCGACATCGCAATTAAATCCGGCAAATCCATATTTGCTTGTTTATATTTTGACCACTCGTAACGTACGAGGATATTTAATTAATCTATGATTTTATTTACGAGCTCGGGCGCGTGTAAATATTTATCCTGTCGTAACGATTTGATTGTGGCCACCGCGTTCGCGACGTGTGCGGCAAAACTGACTATATTTGAATTATCCTCTGCCAATCGAGGCATCCGTTTTACGTTATGAATTTCGGTCAAAACAATTTCCTCTGGATCCCCGAAATGTCTCTCAAGAGCCTCCATTATTTCGTAGGGGTCCTGAACCGTATACATGATCGATTTGACCGCGGTGCGCGCCTCGCCTTTTAACGCACGCCGAATGCGACTGACGTTGTTCACCGAGCTGAACATGGGCGCGGTGTCTTCGAATTCGGCGCGGAAAGCTATCCATTCGGTAATATTTCTGTCGAAATGGGGCAATTCCGGCGCGGGCCGTTGAATTATTGGAGCGTACGTATGGGGGTTCTCTAACGCGTGTACTGGCATAGAACGATTCCGCAGTTGTTCCGGTCGCGGGGGACTTTTAACCTCTTCGGCGCCAGACTTTCGTATCGACTGTTGTCTTACCCAGCTACGGACTCGGTCGTTTTCATCAACGTCGGAGGTCGTACCACCGCTGTTAGATCGCACCCTACACTGGGCGATCTGCAGCTTACACTCAGCGGTATCGGCCTCCTTACGAGCGAGTTCGAGCTTGGCTTTACAAACTTCCAGTTCGGCCATTAATTTCGAAAGTTTGGCGTCGCGTTCCCTATTGTGACGCGGTTCTATCTCGCGGAGAGATGCGCGATCTCTGCTACGTTCGCGCGCGTTTTCTAACACTGTACCCGACGTACTTTTGTTTGCAATTAACGTGTTATCGAGATTTATGGGGTTTTCGGCACTATTCACTCGCGTTTCACTATTCACTCGCGGGTCCCTATTGTGCGCGCGCGGTTCCCTATCCTGCGGGCGCGGTCGCTACTGAGCGGACGCGGTTCCCTACTCTGATCACGGTTGCTACTGGTGCCGTCGCTTCCTTCATTGGACGGCATTGGTGTGGGTCGGTGTTGATACCCTCCCGGTGCGGCAGATGTGGTATCGCGCGGCTTGCGTGACCGCAGCGATCTTCCTTGTTCCGACATCTTCTTGCTGGCGCACGTGGGGTTCCCTAACCTTACCTACCTAACACCTATTCGTAGACGCCACTGAGTGCGACGTCTACGGGCCTGATCCCTACAGACTTAACTCGATGGCGTGGATCCCTCGGTGCACTGAATCTCCCGCCAAAGCCTAAGTGCTATGGCCAGGGCGTTTGAAAGCAGTGTGATGATGTCGACCATGCGACATATGCAACGAAAGTTGCCAGACACCCCACGGAGCGAGCTCAACGTAATCCGTCCTTCCGCGAAAGCGGGCGAGTGCGTGAGGCGGTTAAACCCTGGCACTTTGGTCCCTAACCTGAGCCGAGTGACCTTCAAGCTCAGCACGTACTTGTTTCTTTTTTCTTTCTTCTGCCCGAAGTCCACTTGATTTGTCGTTGATCTTCTTTCTTGATCCGACGCCGAAGGACCACTGTTAGGTGCGGGCTATAGCGGGCAGGAGAGCTTCGTTACCGGGAATTACCAGGAACCAGGTTACCAGGATACCAGAGGGATGATGTAAATAATAACTCTTATTTAAAAAACTGTGTAGAGTGTGAGTAGTCTGAGATGGAATGAATCGTATGGGACTTGGCCGCCATTATATTCCGTCGTTCCATCGCACACTTAGTGGGGGTGTGGTCAAGTGTATAATTTATTGAGTAAAAACAGTTTAGAGCGAGACAAAACAATAACAAACAATAATCTTACAATACTAACTTATCCTAAACACGATACAAATTTTATAATTAATTAACATAAAAACTAAGTGTATGAAATTACGGTATATAAAATTTATAATGCTATATGCGAAAGTTATGTACAATTATAAGCTATATGAGATAAATTATTTACAATCATAAGCTATATGCGACAAGTTGCTATTTATAGATCTCCTTCACAGGCAAACACACATGATTTCTTAGAATCCTTAAATACCGTTCTGACAAATTTGACAGATTTCCAGAATGTAGCTATTGTTGGTGATATAAATATTAATTTAGCTGGTGACCTTGACTCTCGTTCTAACCAGTTTTTTGGCATCACACGGTCTATTACCTGGACACACCCATATTACACGTGAAGCAAGTAAAGCGTGCCTGGACCATGTCATGCTGCGAAACAAATGTGATGCTAAGGTATTAGTCCTACAGTCTACACTGACCGACCACAAGTCAGTTCTCTTGTGCTGGAAATTCGGAAAACCACAATCACCTAAACCGTTAACTCGCCACAAAATCAACCATGAATCATTAGCTAAAGACCTTGCTGACACAAACTTCAACACATTATACAATATCACTGATACGAACGTAGCCTTTAATTGTTTTACTCTGTAAAAATTCAATCTCTGTAACAATACCTAGAAACACCAGGGCTTTTAAGATGCATCAGAAATAGAGATCGGTTGCATGGTAAATTAAAACATGATCCTAATAATAAAACCCTTAAATTGACCTATACTCGTTATAGAAATTTCTGTGGTAATATTCTCCGTAAAGTAAAAATTGAATACGAAAAGAAAAAGTTAATTGAGGCTTCTGATGATTATAAAGTATTATGGTCCACTATCAAAAACATTGTTGGCACAAATAAGACTAAATATACAAATGAAGATCTTTTAGGTTTACATCCTTCGCCACAAGAGTCAGTCAATAGAGTCAATGAGTACTTTATTGGTGTAGGTAAAAAGCTAGCTGAAGATATTACTTCTAAGTACCCCAACCATAATCAAAGTAACGCAATTTCAACGTCTGGGTATCGACAATCAAATTCCATGACTTTATTACCTACTGACGAACAGGAAATAGAAGCATTAATTATAAACTTAAAAACCTCTTGCTCAACGGGATGGGACGGAATCCCAAATTCAGTTTTAAAGTCCCATAAAGATGCATTAGTACCTGTCCTCACATATCTGTTCAATTTATGTCTCGAAAAAGGCGTATTCCCGGAAACTTTAAAAAAATCTATAAAAGTGGGAAAAAAATCCCACCTGGTAACTACCGCCCAATCTCAATATTACCTTCTATTTCAAAGTTGCTGGAGCGCATAGTGAATAAGAGATTAACATCGTTCCTTGATAGGTATAATATTCTATCACCGAACCAGTATGGTTTTCGAGCTGGACCATCGACAGAGGATGCTGTACAGGAATTCACACAGTCTGTATCCAGCAACCTTGACAATGGCAGGAAATGTCTTTCTATATTTATCGATCTTTCAAAGGCGTTTGATACAGTATCGGTGCCAATACTCCTTAGAAAATTAGAAACACTTGGTTTGAGGGGCAGCTTTTTGGCTATTTTTGAGGATTATCTCTCTAACAGACGACAGTGTGTCGCTATAGGGGATTTTATGAGTAGTGACTTACAGGTCAATTATGGTGTCCCCCAGGGCAGTATACTGGGGCCTACTCTTTTTCTCCTTTACATCTGTTAAAGAGTGTAAGCTCCACAATCTATCTTTTAGTTTATGGTTAATTTTAGCATTGAGTAAAATAGGACTGCTCTATGGTTAACCTCTCTTCCGCCCTTCTCCATCTGTCATGGCTACACGCCGCTAGTCATTTTAATTACTCAAATAATTGAATATTTATTATAATAATTTATTAACTTAATTAATCCAATGTGAATCCTAACATTATAATTTCAATTGACGTATTTTTGTGGTTGTCTTTAATGAATAAAGATTGAAACCACATCTGCCGACTCTTAATTCGACGCCCGATCTACGAGACCACTGCAACTGATACAGGACTCAGGTCTTGGCCGCAGGATCATCAACATTAACGATCTCTGTCAACATAAAATTTCTGGTGGAAAGATCTTGACTTATGCTGATGATACCGTTCTTCTATTTGCCCACCACTCGTGGAATGTAGTCTTCGACTGTGCACAGAAAGGCCTAAATATGGTAACATCATGGCTAACTCAAAATATGCTGACTATTAATGTTGTGACAAGTCCCCGTTCGGGTGTACTATATAGATTGCGATAAGCGCTTAAGGAGTTGCAATAAAAGAAATAATTAACTAAGAACTAAATTTTATTGCAAAAATAAGCAGTCAATTTGAAATATACGACGGGACATAAGATGTCAGTCACATAAATTTAGGTCGTGGGTAGAAGCCCGTCTGGTTCCTCAATTTTTAAATAAAATCCGTTATAACGTAACGGTAAAAAAAACTGAAAGCCGTAAATTGCAATTTCGCCGGTAGCGAACTCCCCTGGCGGTAACGGTCGGTGGCGCTGGCACGGACAGACGTGCAGGACAGCGTAAAGCAGGACTCTGGCAACCCCTCGCTGCGAGTTCGGGTTCTGCTGCTCTCAGCCTCTGCAGCCGTAACCAGGCACCCTGGAATTGATCACATCCAGTGTCACAAAAGATCCTTGCCGCTTCCCTCCGCTGATTGTGACCGACCGTAAGCAGGCGAATGGAAGTGCTATATGAGTGGTAAGTGTTGTGCTGAGTCACAATCAGATCGGAGTTACATAGGCGGATAGATGGAAGAGGATGAACAAGCAGAAGAATACATGCCGGTGAGGCGTCATGTTCTATTATGCATCACTATAACGGTAACACTTTCCTAGCATTAGAATTAAAATTATGGCAAGAGTATTTCCAACATGTTCTGATTGAAAGCTAAAAAAAAGAAACTAGATAATATAATTTCTGTACAACAATAATCTGCGCAGTGTTAAATAGCGTAAATAATAAAACATGGCAAAAAAACCATAAGCTATTTATGGCAAAGTACGTTGGCCACACCTTATAACTACCTGCCATCATGGAAATATAAATATTCGTTCGTCACTTACCCGGTATGGGGTTACACAGCACTGAATTTAAGTATATTCAAGTCGAAAAGGCATTGACTTGCCGACAGCAATTTTGAAATAAAATAAATTAAGTTTATATGTGTGCGGAGCCGTACGAGACGACACGGTCGCTGCGCGATCCGTGTATACAGCCTTCCCGCTTGCCCACAAACTACTAAGAGATACTACGTATCGCTTGCCGTTAAAATCGAAGTGATCGAGCGACAGCACCGAGTGGCCGAGCGACAGCACCGAGTGGCTTGCGAGCGCGGGCGCGCGCGCGGGGAAAGGGAGTTTATAAAAAAAACGGTTGACAAAGACCGCGCTCAGGGTTCAGCGCGTAGCTAAATATGCGCGCGGCGAATGGTTCATTAAATAAATTACTATTATGACGACTTAATTATAAAAAATAACCTTTTGTAAGTGTTTTCTAAAATGGTGCTGATGCTGTAGTTAAATAACGCCTACGTTACAATGTTGAAAAAACCAAGATACTCACCCACTCCATCAGACGCTCCGGGCAACCTCCTGAACACTTGACCATTGTTGCACACAAATGTACAAATCCACTTACTCAAAATTGTGATTGCGGTGCAATAGAACAAGCTGATTCAATAAAATACCTGGGTGTCTACACTGATTCTTATCTAGATTTTAAAATCCATTTAGAAGTTCTGAGCAAAAGAGTACGTAAGCTAATATATGTTTTTAAAAATCTAAGGCATGTGGCTGATGGTTGTACCTTGGAAAATGTATATTGGGCAGTCTGCCAATCACTTTTAACCTACTGCATTTCGGTATGGGGTGGTGCAGCTAAGACGTTTATGCTCATGCTAGAAATCGCACAACGAGCAGTCTTAAAGGTTATGTACCGTCTGCCTTATATTTTTCCTACAAGAAAGCAAATGTCGTTAGTGTTAGACAACTTTTCATCCTTTCAACTGTCATTCGTTTCCACACTAAATTTCCTTTCGACAAACATTACCTGAGTAACACTCGCAGACCTTTGCACGTTGGAAATAGAGATACTAAATTTCATACAAAATATATAAAAAAAATCTTTAGTTTCAGTGGGCCTTATATCTATAATAAATTAAACAAAGAAATCAACATCTATCCTATAGTAAAAAAGGAATGTAAAAAACAGTTACAAATTGGCTAATAAATAAAAACTATGAGGAAACTGAAAACTTCCTGACTATACAAACCTAATCATAAAGTATCATATAAATGATAATCGAAAACGTATCTGTTAAATATTGAATTTATATTTAATGCACACGTTAACATCATACGCGCGAATTAGGAGATGACCGATTACTTACACACACAGCAGGGGCTCCCATTCTCTAACAGATATTTTTACTGCTAACAATCACCAATAGATAGCGCCATAAGTAACAATTTCAAATTAAACAATATAAATATATCGTATTTAAGAGAAATATGGGACTTAAAATAAAAAAATGTATATTTTACTAATAATAAACATCCACATTAACTCTAATTATATGCATAATTCTGATTAAAACAAAAAACCATTAAAAACATATTTTCAACATGCCACTTCAAGCTCCGCTCGAGCTTTGGACCTCTCGTATTTGTTTACAGTAGCGACACTAGATGGCGCTTAATCTGAAAACTATGCTTAAGATTGTAGACATTAGCCGAAACTGGTCGAGACACGCATGCCATTATCTTCGAACGATGTACATAAGAAAAGGACGGCATACATAATATCTCACCCCGTCTCTATGATGGTGTACTTCGAGGTACAAGTACGGTAAACAGCACGCGTTTCGTAACAATACAATACATAAATAGGCCAGTAGTGGACCGTGTATTACATTGACAAGTTTTGATAATTCAAAAGTGCTTGGCTTTTGTTTAGTGAATAAATAATGTCTATTTAACTATTTATACATAACAAATTTCAGAATGATATGTCGTATTTATATTTTTATATGCATTAAATAAAGAATGGATGTCCGAAATATTAATTACTGTGTGCTGATAACTATTTAATAATACTGTTATAGATAATGTTATAGAAATACTTTTCTGGAACCACGAGATAAAACGCAAAGTCGTTATAAATTGAATGATACAATTTGGACGTGGGTAAAATGATTTTCTATGAGTTTGTCGTAACTAGTTGAATCTGTATAAAAAAAATTAAAATAAGAACTGTGCTGAAGAATTTTTCCTTTTTTCTTCACAGCTTTACTAGTATTGCATGAAAATCCTTAATTTCGCTATTAAATAATCTAATCAATTGATTTAATCGTCATACACTTTAAAAAGTTTTATTTATTTTAAGTTACTTTTAATAAGACTTTTATTGTGCAATTTATTTAATAATTGGCTAATTTTCGTAAGTAATATTTGAAAACAGATCATTATAAATGTTTTGAATTAGCGATATAATGTTTTGAATGATAAAATGCTTATTATTATTATTTTGATAGTAAAAATACGAGTAGGTAAGTATATAATAAGTAGATAACATAACGAGTTTACGAGTAGTTAACCTAGTCTCAATCTGTTGCCAATTATTTCAACAAGTTTGGCAATACGAGCAGTGAAAAATCTGCAGAATCAAGAATACCTATCAAATTTTCATTATTTTGGCAAGATTTTAAGTACTCGTAGGTACTTTGCAACGTTTTCATGGGCGGACTAAGCTGATTGATTGCAATCAGTTGCCACTATCAAAACTAAGGTAAGTAAGATATCAGTTGACGATAGGGAATTTAATTTTATACCTAACTAGAAGGCGCCCGCAACTTCGTTCGCGGAGGAGAAAAAGTCATACTTAACCCTTCGTTTTTTCTTCAGCATACCTAGTGGGGTAAAAAGTATCCTATCCGGAGATACTCAGCTAGTCGTGTACCAAAAATAGTTGAAATCCGTTTAGCCGATTTTGCGTGATGAAGCTACAACGACACATACAAACATATAAAAGATCTAAAAAATATATATTTCTTTTTAGTGACCTCCAAATAGTCCGTTACGAAAATATCTTCAACTAGCTACTGCCCGCGACTTCGTCCGCCTTAAATTCGTTTATCGCGAATAAGGGTATTTTTCCGGGATAAAAAGTAGCCTATGTCCTTCCCCGGGACTCAAACTATCTCGATACTAAATTTCATCCAAATCGGTTCAGCAGTTTAAGCGTGAAGAGCTAACAGACAGACAGACAGACAGACAAACACACTTTCGCATTTATAATATTAGTATGGATGTACAGAATAGTATAGATGACGATGACAAAAAGTTTGTAAGAAAATACAAATCGCATCAAACGGGGGCAGAGGGGCTATTCAGAAATTCGATATTCGAAGTTCGTATCGCGCCATCCCTCTCGCTCTCATGTTAAACTGTATTTGAATGAGCGAGTTGGCGCGATACGAACTTTGAATATCGAATTTCAGAGTAGCCCCTCAAGGCAGCATCGTTCAAGGCCACGCGGCGGCGGGCCGGCCGATTCCATACGTACATTTACGTGATTGGTCGAAATAGTAACACATCGCTGTCCCATCGCAGTCTGTAGTACTCGTCTCACTCAAGCAGTACACATCGTTTTTTATTGGCTTTTCGGCGCATTAATCTGCACTTATTTTATATGATAAGAAAAGAAAAAGTAGTAAAAGCTATGGTTTAGTAGGTTTTTTCTATACTTTGCCAACGAAAAGAAGCACATCATCATCATCAGCCTATACACGGTGCCCGCGAGGAATGGGAAAGATTTTATAACCACGCATTCCTGAGGCCATTACGAGTAAAAAAAATAATAAGACACCAGGTCAAATTCAGCAAAAAAGAAACATAATCTAGTTAAGTCGATTTTTGTACATAAAAATTGAATATTTTATTTTTGCTTTCGCTTCTCTATGAAAATTATCCCTTTCAATAAAATGGTAACGATTTGTTTTTCCAAAAAAAAGGATGAGTTTAGAGAGTAGTAGCTGTCACTTTGAAGTCTGCCAATAACGACGCGAAACTAGGCAACATATGTGGCAACGTCGCGATAATAAAAGCTTAATGTACTCACAGTACAGTAATCACAATAAATTGTTAACATGAAAATTGATAATATCTTTAAAGCTATGCCGGAATTGCCTGGGATTCATCATATAACAGTTTTTGCTTCTAATGACCTAAGGAATGCGTGGTTAAAATCTTTCCCATTCCTCGCGGGCACCGTGTATATACGTCCCACTGCTGGCATAGGCCTCCTCTCTTGGATGAGAGGGAATGGAATTTAGTCTCCGCGCTGGCCCAAAGTGGATTGGAGACTTCACTTCACCTTGAATTTCTTCGCAAGTATGCAGAAAAGAAGCACTTTATGAAAATATGCGTTTTTATAAAAATCTGTTCTTGTCTATTGACCCCCGTTTACGGTACCTACTTTTAGTTTACTAATAGCAGTACTTTGTTATATTCTTATTAGTTTAATATAAATAAGGTAAAATCACAAACGTCACGGTCTAATCGTATTTACAATAGGGTACATGCATGAAGTTTTTAATCGCTTTTCTTAACTACATATCAAAATACTAGACAGAGAGGAGACTATTAGACAGAGAGGTTCGATATGCACTGTACGTCACAGTGCACTCCGGCCATATAAATAAACTCCATATTAAATTCTGTTTTGCAAGAAAGAGATAGAATTAAACGTTTGATGGCTTATATCTTGGTTATTTTTATAGCTATTCGAAAAATTATTTTTGTCTACTGTTTGTAACATGAATGAGCTTTTAATAAAGCAAAAATATAAATTCATGCATATTCCCTATTGTCGTGAACACGTGAATTGGATACCGACGACCCGAAATCTTGCTTGTTCTAAATTTTTCTAAGTCACTTTCATTCTTAAATTGTAATTTTTGACTACGAGTATATAAATTATACTATTCTTTTGTTCCAAAATAATAGAACAAATTAATTTATAAACTCAAATAGTACCTAAGTTCGTAACAAGCTAATAACTTACTAGCTGTAACTTAAAATAAATATAAATGATAATTATTTATAAACTTGATATTATTTTAGTTCATCTTTCGTGGTTTCAAATCTTAAATTTGGAACTCAGCGGTGGGAGAGAATAGGTTTTAATTTGTACTCGATCGGTAAGCGACCAGCGCGGTACGGCGCGGAGCGCGAATTTTGAAATCTGCGAAACTATCTCTTTGTAGTTTAAATAAATTGCATAGTATAAATCATCCTGTTTCCTGTGTGTGGTACTTGAGTAAATTGATAAGACCATATAAGACCAAACTAGAAACAAAAAAGAACTAAAAATTGTTCACGATTTCTGTCATGGTAACTACCATTGCGCAAATTTTATTTTTATTTTAGCCAGTCACAATACCTACAGCCAACATCCCAATTAAACAGGCTATACTTGAAAACCCACGAATCGAAAAATATTGATATTCTATGTTCTTAAGTAGTTGATTTGATTTGATTTGATATGGCTCTGTATGTACCTATTGTGTGTTTATAGTCGCATCAGCCATCACCAGTTTTATTACTGGCGATATCGATACTTAAGAATTTGTCCATCCAAGGATAGTAAAATAATACTGAAGTAAGTATGTCCGACTCCCCCTAAGCACCAAGACAAACCAAAACAAACTTTCCTTTCATGTACGTGGACTGAGCTCGAAAGCGACGCATGAGGCGCATCACTTTTCTGCGAGACTTACGAATAATAAAAATAGGTAGCCATTTCCAAAGCCTCGTTCGCGTCGAACCATTCATAAGTTGGGATTAAGCGCCATCTGCCGACCTTGTGATGTCCTAGTTATCGTATCCCCAATTCTTCACTAGATGGCTATAATGTGCGCACGATCTCGTTATTGCCATCTGGCGGAGAACCAGGGAAAACAGTATAGCCAGTTGTATAGCCAGAGTTAGTGACGTTCAATTTTGTTGTTCGACATTGTGTGTCTGTTCTAGTAGAGTAGTCTGTGCACACACTAACGCATACCCACACACACACACATACACACACATGCACTTTCACACACTCACAAGCACTTCACACACACACGCACGCTATAAATTGTAGGACATAGTCTTAGTAGCAATACTTTATTTTCCACTGTTTAACTCAAACATCTAACTTTTAAGGGGAGGAGCGCTGCTTATCCTAAAGCACAGGCTAAGCCTATTTAGGGAATAGAGTTCTAGTTAACTGAACAATGTAACAAGATGTTTTTGGAATATCTTTTTTATTTTTTTATTATCCTAGTTTTATAGTTTTCCCTTTATGTGGCCTTTAAACCCTAGCTCTGTACCAAATTTCAGCTCTCTGAGTTATGGGAAGTACTAGTTATATTCTGATGATCATGAGTGAGTGAGTGAGTGTCATAAATGCGAAACTTTGCTTTCGCTTAACTTCGGAACTAAATGACCTACAGACTTGAAATTTTGGATTTTAAGTATGTGATTATAGCTTACGGGATGACGAAAATTTCTGCGTTCTGGTCTTATCCAGAAGTTCTCAAATAGGGGCCTGAAAATGAGGCGAAATGGTTCCAGTAAAGGATGGTACGGCAGTGTTTGCTTCGCACTCGACTTGGCGAGGGCACTGCCGTGCCCCCTGATTGTATCAATATAACATGGAAATGATGGTAACAAACAGTTATGCTATTTTTTACATTTTAAGGAACTTTTACAGGGTATCTCCGTTAATATTGGGCCTGAAAATCGGTCCTCCAACGACCTCTTATGAAATTTAAGGCTTGTAATTTTATCAATTTCAATTCTATACATCCTTGGTCATGGCCCCATTTGTAATTAAATCAACTAACGATCCTGCGTCACGGGTCCAATTGTAACTATCCTACGCCTAGTCTTAAATGTCTTGTTGCAATTCACACTCAATTGTGATCTGATAACCCGCTGTTAACGTCTAGTTAATAGGACTCTACGATGCATAGTAACCTGAAGTTCTTTTAAGGAAGAACCATAATAGTCACTCAGTATATTTTCAATTAAAACAAACTTATCTATTACTTATGTTAATAAATACTGCTCTTATATCCTGACTTATTTTTATCCTACTTGTCTGTCCTAAAACATACACTACTTTAAACCTAAACTAGTACTCTGATTGCGTACTTTGCTTTTTAAATTATACTAGAAGGCGCCCGCAACTTCGTTCGCGAAGGAGAAAAAGTCATAACCCTTCATTTTTTCTTCAGCGTAGAGTGGGGTAAAAAGTATCCTTTCATCTGGAGATACCCAGCTACCCGTGTACCAAAAATAGTTGAAATCTGTTTAGCCGATTTTGCGTGATGAAGCCACAACGACACACATAAAATAAAAATAAAAAATATTTTTCGTTTTAATGACCTCCAAATAGTCCATATTAATGATTGTTTAAAAAATATCTTCAATGTACAGACATTTCATTGTTAAAAATTTGTAATAGTATAGATTATACCTGGGGCCCGCTTCATAAACGCTGCTAACTTGTATTTCAAGCGCAAGTCTCTTTTTAATTCATATTGTTGGAAAGAGACTTCCACTTGTTACACAAGTTACAAGCTTTTGAGAAACGGGCCCCTGACAGTTACAATCTTTTATATGGTGTTGAGATCTAACTACTCTATCCTATTCTTATTTATGAAACTTTTGTATATCTAGTTTTTTATCCATTGATTAGAGAATTCAATCAGTCGAATAGAAAATAAAGAGCTCCTTCAATCAATGTTAAGGAATCTTTGTAATTATTGAGATAGTTGTGAAATCTAACCTCTACTCAAGTACCTAATAAGACTTATTTTTACATTATAATATAAAACTATTATACTGTTACGAGCGTGGGGTATAGGATAGAGTTAAAACACCTTGACAGGTCCACGTTAGTTTATTCACAACTTACAGTAGCAGGGATTCACTTTTAAACGCGTCCTGGTACCTATACTAGACTTCGCACCGTGTATAGCACACACTGAGTCACTGGCACTGAACACTTTCTATTTCACTTTCACTACTTCACTTTTATCACTTCACTTTTAACTTCCTCTTCTTTCAACTTGTTTCTCCTTCGCTTGCCACTTTAAGACTGCCGTATGCTCCACCGTCGTCGTCTTTTATACCCGTGAATTTCGCTCGTCTTTTGTCTCTTTTTATCGTCATATTTTCGTTATTCTGCTTTTTTGAGTAGCGTCGTCTTTCTAGTAAATTGGTTTGTGTCGAAGGTTCTAGCATATTCGAATCCCATTCATTTGAACTTTAAACTTCTATGGCACGGAATGTTCTTTTCTTCAAACTTTCTAGAAAATTTAGTCTCACTTACTAAAATCTAAACATCCGAAGAAAACTTGCAAAAAGCTCGCCCATCGCTGGGATTAGAACCGCTGACCTCACGATCACTAAGTCACTGGCTTACGACAGGGCCATTCGGTTCTTAATTTAGTCTGCGAAAAACTGATACACATTTATTAAACACTACTCGATGATTGATGACGCTATGGTATTCGCAACATTGCCCTCCGCTAAGTCATGCTCGTCCCGAGCATCATTTGTGCCGTAATATCGTGCTAATCGGTCCACATGGACGATCTTTGCCGGACCCCGAGCAGATCGGCGAATTCTGTAGGTAACATCGTTTAATTTTGTTACAACCATATATGGACCTTCCCAGCTTGGCTGAAGCTTAGGTGACTTCCCCTTTCGTCGTATTGGGATATGGAGCCAGACCAACATTCCCTCTTCCAATTCGCATCTGTTAGCGTTGCGGTCGTACCGTGTGTTCATTCTCTCGCTCGCTTTAAGACTAGAATCCCTCACTTGTGCGTGAACATCCAACATTCTCCTTCTTAGATCATGTACGTAATCGGTTATACATGTATACATCTACTGGAGTATCCGGTGGGCAGCCAGAAAGTAAGTCCGCTGGTAATCTCAACTCCCTTCCGAAGTTCACTTGTGCCGGTGTGACATCCGTGCTCTCATGAACCGCCGTTCTCTAGGTTAACAGGAAAAGTGGTATGTACTTGTCCCAATCTTTCTGATGGTTATCAACTAACTTCGCCAAATGACGCTCTAAAGTTTGATTGAATCGTTCCACCATTCCATCTGACTGAGGATGATACGAAGTAGTACGCGTTTTATGTACTCGCATTATCTTACACACTTCCTGAAAAACCGTAGACTCGAAATTCCTCACTTGGTCACTGTGTAGCTCCAGTGGTAGGCCATATCGACAGAACACATCTTGCACTAACCTTTTAGCAACTGTTGTAGCTTCCTGACTAGGCAAGGCTAATACTTCCGGCCGTTTCGTGAAATAATCTATTACCACCAATATGTAACGATTTCCATTCTCAGTTACTGGAAATGGCCCTGCAATGTCAAGTGCCACGCGCTCCCATGGCTCTCCAACATCGTATAACTTCAATGCTCCTCTACTTTGCGTTTGAGGACCTTTGACTGCGGCGCACTTTATGCACTTGCGACACCAGTCTTCAACATCTTCCCTACAATGTATCCAATAAAACCTCTGCTTTACCTTCATTAACGTCTTTTTTACTCCAAGATGTCCGCCAGAGACTCCGTCATGAAATGTCCTCAGGATCTCCTTCAGCTTAGATCTCGGTACAACTATTTGTAGATGACTGTCGTTTCCGTTAGTTGACTCCCATCGCCGGTAAAGTAGACCGTTTTGTAATACCAAACTGTCCCATTGCGCCCAATAACATTTTGTTACGCTTCCGTAACTCGCCACTTGGTTCCACCGAGGCCGTGTAGCGCCGGCCTTCATTGACTCAATAATCGGTTTTAAATCAGGGTCTCTCTCTTGCTCTGCTCGCATTGCATCATCACTCCACTCCCCGCAGGTATTATCAGTTCTGATAACTTTCATTGCTGCCGTTTCTTTTTCGTCCTGCTTATTGCAATGTTGGCACGCCTCTGCACATGGTCGCCTGGACAAACCATCAGCATTTCCATGGATTCTTCCTCCGCGATGCTCGATATCAAACTCGTACTAGTACTAGTAGTCGCTAGCTTCTCAAGTAACTTTTCCCAGCGAAAAGTTACTTGAAAAGTATAGAAAACTTGGAAAAAATACCAAGTGATAATGGTCAGTGTATTTATGTACCTGACAAGTGGGCTATAGTTGTAACGACTCGATCGTTATCGACCGTAAGTGTGTTAGCGAGAGAATTACAAAGTTTATACCACAAATTGGATATCAACGAGCTCGTAATTATTAAAAGAAATGATATCTAACGGTATGTAGAACATTTATTAAGAAATGTTAATGATTTATCAGGAGGGATCCCAAGATTTCTTGTTACCAAAGATGTAACTAAAGTAACTGATCAAGATACGAAGACAGTTATATTAAATGACTTTCATTTGTTACCCACCAGTGGTCACGCGGGGGTAAACAGAATGTTAAACAGCATCAAAAGACACTACTTCTGGCCAGGAATGAGTAGTGACGTCAATAATTATGTTAAAAGGTGTAAGAGTAGCCAGATACAAAAACATGCAAATAGACATGTTCGACAACCCATGGTTATAACTGCAACACCTAGCACTTCTTTTGAAAGGATAAGTTTAGACATAATGGGACCTTTAGACGTAGATAACTATAACAATAAGTATATTTTAACTATACAGTGTAATTTAACTAAGTATGTAGAAGCATACCCTATAGATAAAAAGGAGAGCGAATTAGTCGCTAAGCTATTAGTTAATAATTTTATTTTACGTTATGGCATTCCAAAGGAAATAATAACCGACCAAGGAAAAGAATTTATGTCATCAATAATGACAGATATATGCAATTTATTAGGAATCAAAAAACTAAATTCAACTGCCTACCATCATGAAACTTTAGGAGGTATTGAAAACACACACAAGAGTCTAGGAGCCTATCTCCGTATCCAGTGTGAAAATAACACAACCGACTGGAGTTCATGGTTACCATTTTGGTGTTTCTCATTTAATAACACAGTACACACTGAGACAAAATATAGTCCATACGAATTAGTTTTTGCGAAACAATGTAATCTACCAAATAATTTAAATAAAAATCCGGAACCATTGTATAATCACGACAGTTATCCTCTAGAATTAAAATATAGATTACAAAGAGCTATAAATAATGCTAGAAATAATTTATTACGATGTAAAAATAAACAAAAATTGTATTATGATAAATATGTAAATCCAATTACATACAAACCAGGAGACTTCATTTTGTTAAAAAATCAAGTACGAAATAATTTGGATAATATTTATAAGGGACCGTATGAAGTAATTGAAGATTCTCCACCAAATGTAAAAATTTAAAAAGATAACAAAGAATATGTAACTCATAAGAACAATACTAGATTATTTAACACTTAAAATGTATGTTACTCATATTATGTTAACACAGTTTTCAAATGTAAACCTCAAGTAATATGCGTTAATTATTTTTATTATTTTCTTATCTTTTTCAAATGGGGGAGGTGAAGGATACTTACGAGGGAGGTGTAGTGTATGCCTCAGTTATAGTTTCACCGTAACTTCGCTGTTTACAGCAACATAAAAACATATATTGCTTGAGTGTGCAAATAGATAATATAAAACTCTATGTAACGTTATTTTAATGTTCTTTTATCATATACTTTATCTCATACTTGATGGTATACCAATATACTATTTTCAACTACATGAACTTTTCATGAAGAACCCTATCTTATCATACATCACGTACGCGGATTCCTTTATAATGATTATATACAGCTTGAGCTCAGGTTAGTTTTCTCTGACACTCTTATAAGTCCCTTAAAACACTCTAAGTTCTAAATTGGCTGGTATATTGATTTTACTGACACTTAAATACTACTTGGGTGGTGTACCTAAATGTAAATGATGGATAGATATGTAAACCAAATTACAAATGAACAGTAGGTAAGTTTTATTGTTTATATTCATAGCTTTGGAACAGCATCAGGAATCAGGTTATGTCTTATTCTCTTCTCACAAATTGGAAAGCCTTTTTGATAATCGTAAGAAGGCCATTGATATGATATTTGGTATTTCATAGTAGTGCTATTGAGCACAAGGCACTGAGACCACTTGTCCTGGTAGGAAGCCCATTTAATTTCGTTAAAGCCGGGGGCGTAGCCAACCTCGTCTATAGATTCCCCTGAAATAATAGGAAATGCCAGTGATAAACGCCTCGTTATAGACTCTCTCGCTTAGTACAGAAAGTCGTACATGTCAAATATCAATATCGCGAGTCCATTTTATCATTTACTTAGAAGATACCAGTAATTTTATGAAATACCTGAAACTGTTTAGTGAAATGACGAAATCAGCCAAAAAAGCAACTCGTTTTTTTCATTTCATTAGATTTATTACGTGATTTGATAATCCCTGAAGCACTTCAGTGAGCTGACGAATCGATCTCGAAAAGTCAACTTGTTTTGTCATTTCATTAGATTCGTTCAGTGAAATGATAAAGTCTCTACACTGTACTTAACATGCTAAACAGTGTTTTAGCAGCTACGTTATCCGTATTTGGAGGTCAGGGGTTCAAGAAGTGTTCCTGTGAAGTTTAAATTATAATGCAGATTGATCAAACTAAATTGTAGACTAAAAAGTGATATCTAGGTATATACATACTTCGTCACTACACTGAACCAGTTCAGTCAGAGATTTGATCAAGTCACCTATACCATGTTACAGTAGAGACTTTATCATATCATTGAACGTGTCTAGTGAAATGATAAAGAGAGACTTTGCGTTGCAAGTTCGTTTTGTCAACTCACTGACGTGTTTCAAATGCAATTCAAAATCAAATGAAGAGAAATGAAAAAACGAGTTGCATTTTTTGGTTGATTTCATCATTTCACTAACACTTAGTAAACACTTCTTTATAAACAACATTACAGCGGCGTTTCTTTTGGGGGCTGGAACGTAAAATTGACCGTGAGAAAAACCGTCCAAAAAATATAAATATACATACATACATACATAAAATCACGGCTTTTTCCCATTACGAAGTAGGCAGAGACTCCTTCCTTCTACTTGCTACGGTCCTGGCATACAACTGCCGCTTCATCAACATTCATTAATCTCTCTATTTCTCGCATCCATCATTTGATTTACTTCATCTATTTATCATTCATTCCTCTCCTTACATTTAACGTAGCAAAGCGGCTCCTAGGACCGAGGCCTGATGGGTTGCCAACCACATCGCCGCCATTATGGTTTTTGAAATGATTGAAACTCATTGCGTCCCCACGAGCTGCTAGGGATGAAATATTCGAACCCAGCGGAGTCCCGCATAACAGGTAAGGGCTAAGCCTTATTCTGGGGTCACCAGTCCCAGGGCGATTCGGCACGCTAAACGACGAGACCCACCTCTAGCCATGCATCCATCGGCACGGCATACCTTGAATTGGCAGAATAGGAGGAAGGATAACAGGGTAAAGAAAGGAATTTACGAATTTAGACAGGAGAAAGGGTTAAAGGATACTACTGTCCCGGAAGACTATGTATGAGCCAGTAGCAGCTCAGGGAGCCGGGGTCGCATACCCGGAAACCATAACAAAAATGCCGGAAAGGCAACTTCGTATGAGTAACCTCTGACTTATAAATATATAATATGAATATACCTTTAAAAAAATCCGGTGTTTCTTGTTTTCATTTGCTTCATGTACAAATCTGCTATAGTAGGAGGAATGAGGGTACATTGATACAAGGGGCACATGGAGACAGCGGTCATAGCAATTAAACGAAAGATACTTAGTTGGCAGCTTAATCTTCTACACAAAGAAGCCACCAACACAACCAATAGGCTGCCCCAATCTCATCTTCGCTTAATCACCACTTCTCACACTGCAGGTATAAATGTGTATTTTGCGGAACGGCGTAGTTTTCTAATTTGTGTAAATATAATGTTTATAAGTAGTAAGTAAACGTTTTCGTGGATGTGTGGATAATCATTTTGCAGCCAGTATATATACATACAATAATTCGACAAAAAAAATATTTTTTTCATAGATGCTTTCAACACTGATTTAATTTTAATACATTTTGAAATCACTATAATTACGTTCCGTAGGATCTTAGGATTATGAAGCTCATATCAAAGTAGTTTTGTTTTAAATCAGGTAAATGTCGGGTAATAGCGGACTTATTCATGTGGCGATTCTGACAAGCCTCGATATGATTCTTGACCCTTTGAAAGACGGTGCGCTTTATCTCTCTTAATATATGAATTCCCGCAGTTGCAGTCGGTCTTGTAAGCGCCAAGTGATTGAATCCAAATAAATATTAGAGGGGCAATTTGACTTTAATCGAACTAGTCCCATGATAATTCAATATGGCTTATGTTATGTGTACTAGACGACGATATATTTAATATATGTATGTCACAGTATCGTCACAGTAGCGCCCCCAATTTACCTGATTGTCAATCGGCGAATTAAATTATATTATAACGCCATCGGTTGGCAGTTGATTGTATTCCCGAGAGTGTCATCACACTAGCACTATGTAATGAATTGTTTGCTTAGTAAGTTACAGCGCCATCTGTTGGCATTTAATTGTAACGTTAGGAAACTCCAAGCAGCACGCTTGGGTGATATCGATACAGAAGTGGCGAGCTACGGTTAGATGGCGCTAGCGCGCCACGTGATAGATGGGGAGCTATGCAGGTGCAGTGGATAAGGTCAAAGGTCATTCTGTAGACGAGAGGCGAACTGTGCGCTACGCTGTATCGAACTCGCCGCGTTTTTATTTTAGTTAAATCTGTTTTCATCAGCCTAATCTAATTAGTTATTTAGCTGTAATCAAGTGTATTTGTTTAATACATTGCCGAGCTACTCGTTGCGACTTTTGTTTTGAATATTCGCCATGTGGGATGGACATGGCGCTGCGCCTCCGGCTACTCCCCAGGACGACCCTTCGTCATATATTTTACTTATATACATGTTTGGTTAAATAAATGATTGATTGATTGATTGGTTATATGTATATAAGTAAATAAATGCGACAAAATATTTTTTCTCATTACACTAATATTTCCCATTACCGGGACTTGAACCCTGGACAGTCATCGTCAGGGTCGCAGGCAGTCATTACCCCTGAGCTAAACAGGACGTCAGTTTTGTGAGGACTGATTATGGGAAAAAAATACTGCAACTCACCGTTACTGGTTGTGAACAGATTCCAATAACCTACTCGGGCAAAATCTAAAAATAAAAGACAGGTAGAATTCAAATCTCCCGCTATTTCCTTTACGATGTCACGTTCAGAATCGTCATCAATAACAAGGTAAGTCGCTCCGTCTACGGTGCATAAATTTTTCGAGGCTCCCCAACCCATTTTAGTGGGTCCCATTACTATGCGGTAACAGCTGCCTGTAAGCTTAGTATAGTCCAAGTAATCTGTAATTGAAAAAATACAACTTTTCTTTACCTTACGGCCGAAAGGAACAACACTTGTTCAGCGCGAGACCAGAGATTACGAACGCTGAGATTTTATAGGTATTTGTGAATTGTGAATACTAAGAAATTGGGATATCCCCCTTGACAATAACATGTGGAGATATGTAAACCATTAGGGGCAATATTCGTAAGCTTCCTTAATATTTATGCATCATAATATTGTATAAAAAAAAGAAATTATTTTCGCCTAATTTTTAATTTGACATTCCTTTGAGCCCCAAGTACTCACACCAGAGGTGTCACACCAGATATTTAAGATTTAATATGTTATCTGTGCTTAATCATAGTTCTGTATAATATAAGTCCAAATTATACTATTAAGATTGGAAATGGTTATTTGTTATGCAAGGCTGCAAAGTTGTTATTTGGCGAGTGCTTGAAAGCCGAGCAAGCGAAGGATTCTATGTATAGATTCCTATGCGTAGCAAGGCTTTTAAGGCACGAGAAGCTAAATAATTTTGCACCCGTGTTAAACACACTTCTTTTCACAAATGTATGATGTAAATAAATCTATGAAAAAAAACAGTTTTTTAAGTTCCTACTTGTTGCAATGAACCTACGAAACACACTCATAACATGACAAAAAAATAATAGTAGTTTGTTCAACAAGGGACTAAAAGAAGCCATAATGACACGAGATGTTTAGCCACCCGAGCCTAAGCTAAGGGTGGCTATATTTCGAGTGTCATTATGGTTGTTTAGTCTGGCCTTAAACACTACTTTTCACTTTGAATGCGAGGAAAAATAACAATGTTCTATACAAAATTACATTTATCTATTATAACAAAGTTTCTAACATCAAATCATTAATCTAATATAGGCAAAAATAAAATCTACTTTTACCACCCATATATAAGGTGTATCACCCAAAACACGTTAAGTTTGCAAACTTTTTCAAGTTTAACGTCATGAATGCGATTCGTCATACAGTGTGATTCTAAGCTTGGAATAAATACTCCAAAACGGCGGTATTCCTTCAGTCACAAGCACCCTGACTGGCTCTTTAGGGGTTTCCAAAGCAAATAAAAAAAAAAAACTGTATTCCCTATGGATGAATAAGGAGCTTTAGTTGTTGACTCTCTTGCCAAATCAACTCAGGATATTCAAATTTGTGACTTTAAAGTACCGCAATCGGATTTAGTTTCATTTGTTAGGCAAAATATGATTAATCGATGGTCTAATTCTCTAAATATTTCTAGAAATTTTAAAGGTAAATGGTTGGCTGAAATAGTCCCGGTCCCCAGTACAAAAACGTGGTTTGAAAAACATCCAAAATATCTAGGGAGAGATTTTATAACAACTATTTGTCGATTACGCGTAGGTCATTGTCTCTTTCCTGCACACTTATTTAGATTAAAGTTAAATGATAGCTCTCATTGTTCATATTGTAACTTTATTTTATGTGATCTTGATCATATTTTCTTTAATTGTCCACAATTTCATTTACAACGGCTCTTATTTATTTGTGTATGTAAAGATTTAGGCTTGGATAATATTCCCAACTCTGTTCAAAATTTATTGAAACTCCCTGAGCTTTATATTCCGATTTATAATTTCATTTCACATACTATAGGTAAAATATAAATAGTCCATTGTATAATAACATACTTAACTAATTTTTATTTTTGTCCTTGTTCTGTTTGTTATTTGATCTTTGTTATGTTTATGATTTTTATGTATACTGTTTAAGCTGATAGCTTTGTTGCTAATGCTTTCAATAAATTAAAAAAAAAAAAAAAAAAGGAGCTTTAGTCCCTATATGCAGAGACTAAAGTAACATAGTAAAAAGTGTGGTAGATAGATATGGTACGTGTGGTAACTCCATTATTACAATGCTGACGCAATCGTACTTGTATTGGAGACTCCCGCTCATACGCAAAAACTACACATACGGGACGGGGTGGACTTATGGGTGATTTTTTAAAGGAAATTGTGATTATGTGTTTTAGCGAAGCCAAAGTAATATATTGACTCATCTTTGAATGCGTTTTTCTCTTGTAATAATTGCTTAAGTTGTAAAAGTAGGTACTTTGTTTGTTACCACTGACAAGAATATCTTCAAATTAATTACACTGTAAAAAAATGTGTAATTTTACATGCAATTATGTAACGACATGCAAAAAGAACAGATAAACCTGTCAAATTCCCGAAAACCCAATGAAATTTACGAAAAATTATGAAATTTTACATGCTTTTCATTATTTTTTAATTGGACAAAGTTAGGTACATCAGTGAAAATTATGTAATATTTCATAATTATTCATACATTGTGTAGCATTTTCGGGAATTTTACAGTTTCATGTAATTTTTTGCATGTAATGTTACATAATTTTTAACAGCGTATGTAATAAAACAATTTAAACTGATTATATCGCGTAAATTATCTCATTTAAGTTGCCAAAGTTCGAAAGGTTTTCAGCTATCGTGTTCACGGGTCGACTGAGAAAAGATATATTTTCCTGCGTCAAAGTTACAATTTGTGCAACTACCCTCTTTGAGAAAACAAATAAAGGTGTACATAATGCCAGATAGGCCAAATGTGTAAAGACACATGTGCCAGAAGAGCCTAATTGTTTTATTTTAATAATAAACTACCAGCAGCTTTCACATAATGAGGCTTACTTAGGAGAAAGAAACGCTGCAAAGAAAACTCCCAGACTACCTCGTTACTAATTATATTGTTTTAAGAACAAAAACTAAAAAACAAACACTAAAAAGAACACGAAAGCTGAAAAGCTTCCGAAACGTCGGGAACTCAAATGACATAATATACGCAATATAATCCGTTTAAATTATTTTATTTTGAATGAGTAATAATCGCAGAAACAGAAGAAAATATTATAGAGTAATGTAATTTAATAAGACGAAAAATGTGAAAAGTTAGAAAAAAACTCAACTCACCCATATTAGAAGTTAGGCAAGGGACGTTGTAATTTTGAGCTGAAAATTATATAAAAAAGTTAGTTTCGTGCAGAAAATTATCCTATGCCTCATGGGAACGCTTACAACAGTGGCCAATTTGCCACGAAAGGTGCTTGATTTTTCAATCAATGTTAGAAATATAACATTGACTAAAAAAACAAGTACCATAAAATCAAACCGGCCAAGTGCGGACTGAACTCGCGCGATAATATTAATTTATACTACACTGCGTTTTCTTTAATTTCGTTTGGGTTTCTCAGCGCAAGCCCAACTCGTACTTAACCGTTTCATGTTATTTTGACATGTTTCTTGTAAAGGAACCCTCTTATTGTTGATACTAAATATAAATAAATATTATTTGTTATTAGTAAAATGAAAAGGACATCGCATGAAACGTATAAAGAGTATCGGTTAATTTTATTTAAAAAATTGGTATGTGAGAGTGAGAGGTTTTATATCAGGTTTAGACGATACTCGTATATACCTGAGTACCACAAAACCGTAATCGATTTTCGCGGTCAACTTCATTCTAATTAAAAACTTTTCTTATCTATGCTATTATGAAGTTTTAAAATGAAATTGAAGAAATTAAAATATACATATATATATTGTAACTTGTAACGAACTATTTGGAGGTCACTGAATCGAAAAAAAAAATGTTTATTTGTATGTGTACAAAAAAAAGTTGAAATCCGTTTTGATTTCAACGACTCATACAAAAATACAATAAAATATTGAAATAAAACAATTTAATGGATTATATCGCGTATATTATCTCATTTTAGTTCCCGAAGTTTCGGAAGCTTTCCAGCTTTCCATGGTCACGGGAGGACCAGCAGAGAAGAAAATATTATACAATAAAATATTTTAACAGACATTTCATTTTCAGGCAACCCGTTCCAAATAAAAACTTTATACTTAGATGACGTAGCAGTACCGGTTTTAGCATACCTACGCGGCGCCCTGGGTGAGATTTCGACAACGCCCCCCCCTTTTAGTTTCGTCACGTCCGGCCGTCCGTCCGTCACAGGCATTTTACTCAAAAACTACAAGATGTAACATAGAAATGATGGTAACAAACAGTTATGCAAATAATTACATTTTAAGGAAATTTAACCATGAATATCCGTAAATACTGGGCCTGAAAATCTGGTTCTCCAACGAACTCTTAAGAAATTTAATGCTTTTCAACTTTGTGATGCAATATGGTACCCGAAATGAACAACATTTTGAAATGAAAAACAAAATTTTGATGTTCCCCCTCTATTGGCATTAAACACGGAACACTTTCCAGCTAACCTCACCTTTTTCAACATTAAGACTAGATTACACGCCAATTTCACGTCGAAAATACGCCGATTTTTTGGCAAACGCCGCCGCCGATCAGTTTTACATCGGCGCTTACGTCTAAGACCACTTAAATTTTGGGATTTAAAATTAAGAATAACTTTAATAAATAGAAAAACATCGAATTATTTCATAATAATATTATGTTTTGTCATAACAATAACGTTTATCTTAATTTTTCAATTCCGAAATTGACGTGGGTCACTGAGCGTGGACAATAACTGTCCGTGTACGGCTTCATCTTTTCTTGGAGGCCTTATGTACTTTTACGTAGGGACTTTAACATTAAAATTACAAACAAATAAAATAAAAAACAGAATAGTTGCATTATGTATAATTAATCATATTAAACTAAATTGTAATCACAAAGTCATAATATAAAACATCCATCAAACACTAATAAATACAATTTTTGTCTAAATTTAGGTAACATTGAATATAATTCGATTTGATTTATGTATGTTTTCACTTTTACATACATGCGTTCAGAGTATACAGCAAATCTATGTCTTTACCAGCGTTATTCAAAATTCAATCACTTTTATATTAAGTTGCACAGAATATATAAAATTCAATATTATAGGCCTAACCTAACGCATAACTGAGTCTGTTCTTGAGGTGTGGAAGGGGAATCTATATGTGTATAGAGAGACAGGTAATGTCACGTCACTTGTCACCCCTCCCGTACCGCTCCTATGGGGGCAGGAACCTTAAGGAACAGACTCAATCAAGCGTTAGACGTGTTGTTGCGAAGTCCAAAGCTTTGACTATTTACACTAATATCTACACAGGAACTTCAATTACTATTAAAATTTCAATATACTTTTCTTTTGTACTAAAACTTCTATCCAAAATTATATACAAAATCTTAGTGTGCAATGGAGTAGAGTTAAGTTTATTTTACACAAATATATTTGTGAATAAAATAATAG
Source organism: Hedya salicella (assembly GCA_905404275.2). Lineage (NCBI taxonomy): Eukaryota > Metazoa > Arthropoda > Insecta > Lepidoptera > Tortricidae > Hedya > Hedya salicella. The sequence goes on from FR990104.1 coordinate 26,250,547, forward strand.
CTACGAAATCAGCAACAGTATAACATATAAGCGTATCTATTGCCTCGTTTACATCAGTCAAGTGCTCGGTCAAGTCGACTTGGTTCAGCACCCCACCGAGTTGCTCGTCTACTGTCTCTGGAAAAGTAGCTATGACTTGCCGCTGCCAATAACGGGTATTTCCAGGTCGAAATAGCAATATATGTGCAGTCGTTCATCATGTTCGTTTTCTCATACGATTAGGGATGTTGAATACTCTTTTCTGTGGTATGTTATAGAATGACCTTTCAAAAATAGAAATATTTTGAAAAATTACTTCAATGTCATTACATTCACGTGCCTTCGGTAATACGAAACCTACCTTAGGACCCGAATACTATTCTAAATGCTCACGGACTGTACAACTCCATCAGAATCTAATTGCGATGTTGACAATTCTTTTCTGTGGCAAGTTATAGTACGACTTCTCAACAATTGATACATTGGTGAAAAAACTACTTCAATCCAATAAAAACTCAACAAGATACAACAATGTTAAAATCACATTTTTGGACTTTCCCAAAAACGTTCCATACAAAAACCTAGGTAAGTATGACGTCACACCACAATGTGGACACTCCCTGCCGCCCGCAAGCTCCGCCCACCCGCGCTCTCCCCGCTCACAGTTCAGTTACCTCAGCCGGTAACTGCGAGGTAACCGAGCGCGGGTGGGCGGCACTTTCAGGGAGCGTCCATACTGTACGTAGTACTCTTTATTATAGTGTGGTCACACCTTGCTTCCTTGTATGGGGATATTAAGAATTCAGTTCTGCAGCTATGTTAAAACTTGTATTTATCGGTACGGTTTGATAACAAAAGTTACTATACATTTCGTGGGTTATGCGATGGTATTATCAGTTATGCATGTTTTCATACTTTAATAATGGACTTTCCGACCCAACTTTAAAGCCTCATAAAACAAGCTACACGTAATATATCGAACTCAATTTTTCTTTTTAGGATTTCTATCATAGAAACTACCATTTCACATTAAATGTTTATGTTTATTTAAGTTTAGTCAACATCCCAATTGACTTGCTTTATTGGTGTATGGGCAATAGGCAAATGCGAAGGCGGTCTCTAGCGAGCTGCCAGTGGCGTACAGTCTATATATGCACAAAGGCACTGCCTACCCTGAACGACCATGGTTCCATACAGGTTCAGAGAAACTGCCTACCCCAAAGCTCTGAACGACCATGGCTCCATATGGCACAGAATAAGTGCCGACTTGAGCGAAGAACCCTCTGCATGCCACTGCAAGCTGCAGAGGACCGCCCGAGGCCTGACGGCGGTCATACGGCGCAGGCGGGCTGTCACTCGCACCTAACACTTGCTAAGTGTAAACGACGCTTCACTAAGCACTTTCACTACCAAGAACCCACTAGGTGCGCGCTCTGCACGTAGTAAGTTTGCACTACATACAAATTTTCCAATTCCATCGGCTACTAGTGTAGCGCTACAAAAAAATTGGTCGTGAAAGTGTAAAACAACATTCCAAAATATTTGCTTGAAACTTGCCGGTCAACCCGTCTCGGTGGCGGGACGATATACCTACTTATCATTATATAGGTATCACTGTTACTTTACTGCCAGAGAGCTGCCATTGGCAAGATAAAAAAAGTACAAGTTTCGTACATAATTTCGTTAAAAAATCCGTTTCGAATATCTTAATTTTAGAAAAAAATAACAAAAAAACTTAATTAAGTGACTAACAAGCGAATATTTCTCTTACACAATTAAAATAATTTTATGAGTGAACCTTCAGTGGCACACTTAAGTAACTTAAGTAACCATTAGTAGACCTTATTTACATGAGGTCTACAAATGGTCAGTTAAGTGTCTTGCTGTTTGAACAAGCGACCCGAGTAGCCCTACCAAGATTGGAAGACAGATCTCACAACTAGGTTTACGAGATGCAACTTAATTTATACCTTATCGCAATTAAATTGCCATTTTTAAGTGTGATGTGACATATTTGACGTTTACAAGGCGTAGGCTAGTTCTGTCCGTTTCCTAAAATGTCTGTTTCTCAAAATCTTCATTTTCCTCCATTGTCAGTTTACTATGATGTATAGGTAAAAAACTTAAGTAAAGCCCCTCTTGTATGTAGTAGTGTACAAAAATGATATGGAACTTATGTCATTTTTCTAATATGGAACGTCAAATTGCCTATACGGATACGCTACTATTATAGGAGGGCTATTAGCAACTGTCCATCGGAGCAATAAATCATTACTCTCTCGCTCGCACTCGGGAGCTTATGCCGAGCGTAAGTGATGCGTGTAGCAGCGTTGTGCTGCTTGCTGACAGCGGGTTTTATTGCTCCGATGGACAGTCGCTAATGGCCCTACTATACATAGAACAGGTGACTTACTTAAGTTTTACACCTATACCTCTTATACAGTCTCTTTACTAAATTGTCTGCCTCTCAAAATGGCCACATTGTCATTTTCCTATGATGTATGACTATTCTAAGAGTAAATTTCACCGACGTAGTATAAGCCTTATTCCAATAATAAATCATTAATTACACGTGAGTAAACTCATTTTACGTTTCGCCAATAATTAACCTAAAGATAAAATGTCTAAACTAGAGAAAAAATCTTACACCGCCAATTTCGGTTGAGTAAACTGTTAGATGTAGATTAGCAATGTCATTGTCACTGTCAAGTGACTTCAATACTTACTTCAGAATTGATGTATTACTCGAATAAATTTAAAAAATACGCAGCGCCATCGCTCAAGCATGGGACCAACTGTCTATCTTACTTGGGTGCATTACGATTTCATTCAATTCATTCGTTCAACGTTACTTAGTAACTATGCGAGAGATTGTTATCCGTAGACTAGCGTGGTGAAATGGAAATGAAGTTAACTATTGAGTAAATCGTTAGATTTATTTTATACTGGCTTAGCCACTCTCGTGTAAATTGATTGTTGGTGTAATCGGCCCTTAGTGTCTGTATCTCAATTCGGCGTAATCTTTTCTGTTTCTGTCTTTAAAAGTAAAACTACGGTTTGGTCATATTTTTTATTTATTCGGTTTAGTTCTAATGATGAGATACATCATAATAAGTGGATATTTTAGGTAGCTGGCCATTTTTGCAAGTGGACATAATAGGGTGCGAGCATTTGAGGAAAGTGGCATTATAGGAAACAAATAGCAGACATTATAAGAGATCGCTTTTTAGCGATAAGACCGCCTGTTGTTTACCATTTCTGATACTGTTTTAGATTTAAGTTTCTGATGTTATTTTCCTTTGGTGTGCAATAAAGAGTACTTATTATTATTATAAGAAAGCGACGTCCGTTGGAAGGCCATTTTGATAAACAGACATTTTAGGAAACGGATTGAACGCGCCTGAGCCGTGTACACGTCGGACTAAGTATAATATATAATATAATGTGTAGTCAAATTTACATTATCAATTAAGTGTAAAACCTTACACAGCGCGCATTAAGAGCAATGCATGAACAGTTTATACGACACAGGTCGATAAGTCACAGTAGCTCGCATAGACAATTCTTTATAAGCTTAATAATAACAATATTCTGATTTAAATAAACTTAATTAGTAGCTACAGCATCACACATACATTCACGTCTACGTGAGAGAAATTGTGCCCCTATTTTTATTATAAATTGCGTCATATGAAGAACAATAAAATTATGCTACACGTAACGACCGTTTATTATTGCAGTTAAAACTTTACTCTTATATAGTAAAAGATAATGACGCTAATTCTACAACACAAGCGTTGCAGTTAAGTCGGTATGGTCTTGATCCTTCCTAGCAGCTGAGCTGAGGAATTGATAATTCATAAATTGTGCTTTAAAATGCGATGCCAAGTACATTGTGTCGCGACAAGGGCGGATCTATTGAAGGCAGGAATCGCGATCTCAAAAGGAAACAAAAAGGGAATGATACGTAACGGCCGTAGAAAGGTGGGATTCCGAGATGGGCTGCAGACCGCAACCACACGTACCGCTGCACTCCAAATTGAATCTTAATACCAAAAAGAAAAAATTACATTTTCAGTGTGCAGTAGAGGTGCAGCGGCTTCACGGCAACACTTCTCAGCACACGGAAAATTTAACCTTTTTACACTACCGTTAAGGTTCGATTTGGAGTGCAGCGGTACGTGCGGTTTCGGTCTGCAGTCCATTTCGGAATGCCACTTTTAAACCCTGAATCGAATTTCCAGATCTATGAAACTCTCACAGATTGTATAGAATGGGCGGTAATTTTAATGGCACCACATTTCATACAAATAATGCCAACTTGTTGATTTGTTTTTTTTTATATAGGAGTCCGTCTCTCCCTATCCCCGAGAGTCAAATGCTGGGTAACCCTTGGTATGTCGACTCAGACTATCCCTAACATTAAAAAGTATATCGCTGTAATTTATAGATTAAATAAATATATTTCTATATTGTAAATTCTACATTACGGGAATTTTAAAAATGTTATTTTTTCAAAATGTCAACATTGATTTATTTTACTCAAACGAGAGATCATCTACTACAAAACCCACTAGGAGAAACAAGTTTCTGTCAAAAATTAAATTTTTGAGACATGCATTTACTGTCGACTGTACGTTTCTTTGAACACCCGTCAACTTACATTGAGAGGTTTCTAAAGAGCCTAAACTCGGTATTGCGTTATTGTATTACAGTTCATATGACCGCCTTCCGGCTCCAACATCAGATCAGCTCGATGCTATCATATATTGCATTGTCGCCGAACTCACATAAAGGTGCGTCCACACTTGTATCATTTGCTCGTATCCGATCACCGTGCCGTGGCATGACTGCGTATCGCGCTGCTTGGACGCTTACTGTCGGCGCGCCGATCATGCCGTACTCGTCCGATATAACTGTGTGATACGCGTAGCAAAATGGATTTCGAGCGATCCGATCGGCGCAACGTCCAAACGCGTGATCTTGACACGCGATCATGCCACGCGACGATGATCTGATACGGGCAAATGATACAAATGTGGACGCACCTTAAGTATGCTTAATTTTAGCTCAATCGGAAGCCGGGAAGTGGATCAAATTTAACTTGCAACATTTGAACCCGCAAACTGGGCAAGTTAAATAAAAAATAGGGACTTGACTTCGTCTATCAGAAGTATCCACCCCGATAAGGAAATGGTCGAACAGTGCTTTCGATTAAAAGTCTAGTAAATTCTGGAAAACGTGCATTATTTTAAAATTAGGACTAATGGTCAGACAGTGGATGCAATATGGTGACGAAAGCATAAGATGGATAAGACTTTTATTATATTTCGTGTAACATTTATGTGATGATGCAGGGTTTGTAGTCATCCATATAACGTACATCGTTTGACATGATTTTGACGTATATTGCATTCACTGTCCGCCCTTTGATCATGACCTTCTTGAACCAGGGACCGTCACTGGTAAATTTAAATATCTTTACGAATTTGCGATATTTACCAAACATTATATGGTATTTATGTATTGATATTGACGGTTACCCTCATTTGGCATAAATTTCATTGTCATATCATAATTTGGCATGATGCATTTTTTTACTGTAGAATTTTCAGGACTTTTTTTAAGGCTTCATCCTGTTCAATGCATTAGGTAAGGTTAGGTTTTTTTTATAGTCCTTAAAAGTTTACGTTCAGAAAAAAATGCATTATGCGAAATGATGATTATGACAAAAAAAGTTTATGCCAGATGAGGGTAAACCGATATTGAATCATGAAAATTGTGTGATAATAAGCGCGATGGGTGGATCAACGTTTCTTATTGTTATTCTGTGTCGTATCACAGAGACAATAGTGACGCAGTTACTTAGAAAAATGTTAATAATCTAGGCTATTAGCATACTGAACGCGGTGGGCTCTTGAAATATAGATCTATTTTTTTTTTTACGTAAGTCTTGATATATTACCATCACGATCTTCGTTATTTTTAAAGTGAATTTCTTCACTAGCAAACTATATTATTATAAATACAAAGATCTAAATAATGAATAAAAATATTTTTCATTATTTAGATTACTGTTTTTATAATAAAATAGACCTATATTGGCTAGAATTTTTTTTTTGTCACTATATTCGTTTTGTAAATTCGTAAACAGAGGTTTTACACAGACGTAACCCATAGCAACGAAATACAGAAAAAAGTAGATTGACCCAGATACCGAAATTAAATACCGGTTATATTGTATGGAAAGAATACCGGTGGTTAGTCCCTGCCTTGCATCGCCCCTTTCGACTATAGGTCGAGCGATTAACTCTTCTTAGGTTCTGGCGCCGGTGCGGGCTTCTTCTCGTCCTTATCACTCTTGCTGTCCTTGGCACTCTTGCTGTCCTTGTCGTCTTTTTCGTCCTTGAACAGCAGCGGGATCATGCCGAGGAAGCAGCCGAACGTGATGCCCAGCACGCGACCCTGGATCCACACACAATGAATCCATACTAATATTATAAATGCGAAAATGTGTCTGTCTGTCTGTCTGTCTGCCTGTCTGTCGGTCTGTCTGTCTGTCTGTCTGTCTGTCTGTCTGTCTGTTACCTCTTCACGCTTAAACCGCTGAACCGATTTGGATGAAATTTGGTATGGAGATAGTTTGAGTCTCGGGGAAGGACATAGGCTACTTTTTATCCCGGGAAAATTCCCTTATCCGCGATAACCGAATTTAAGGCGGACGAAGTCGCGGGCAGAAGCTAGTAATAAATAAATATCGGGGTCAAATACAAAGTAGTGACAAATGAAGCAACTGGTTGAAAAATCGACGCCAATTTTTCCATCGTTGCTGCGAACTCATGTTTGCAGCATCGATGGACCATCCCAATCCCGCTCGATGCAAACATTTCAATTTGTACTATTAACAGCGAAGACGGGGTAAAGGAGCCGGTCACGTCACAGCGTGCACTCACCAGGTTGGAGACGCGCCGGCAGACGGGCATGTCGAGCTGTATGGGCGCGAGCGGCGGCGGCGCCATGCCGAGCATGGCGGCGGCGCGCTCCACGTAGTACGAGGAGCCGATGCCGATGATGTCACTGAACGTGTTGCCGAGCGCAGCCGCCGCCATCGTCGAGATCGTGATGAACGCGCTCATGCTGCTCTCGATGCTGTCGCCCTGGTACAACAGGTTTGTTCATTTGATATTCACAAAGCATTACAGTACAGTTACACACCAATACTGTGAAATTAGGATACATTAACGAGTAATAGATTGTTGACCCACGGCTGAAAGTAGCGATGGGCGTCTTTGAATGATTTTAGAAATCGAATAACTAGTTACTATTTATTTTACCATTCGAATAAAAAAATAGTAGTGTATAGTGAAAATTTTATTTTCGGTCCGATTCGACTTATCTACAAACAAAGCCATTATCTCTATTCATTGTTAAACCACAGAAATAATCCGTAAAATTAAACACGAATAAGTGCAGACATCATATACATGAAACTAGTCTTTAAGTCGAAGGAAATAGGGTTCACTTTAAAACACAGTGCATGTAGATTTAAGACATTTGTATTTCAAACAGCAGTGTCACATGCCAGACGGAGTGGCGCTACGAAAAGTGTTAAAATCACAACACTATTTTTTTAGGATAATACCTTGAGTTATTTATATATGTAGTAGAATTTCATCATTTTGCTGTGAACTATGATGCTTTATTCGATTATAGTTATATCACATAACTGACTTACCGCAATTATCATTATGAAGTTGTCCAGAAAACCAAAACCGATGAATGGCACAGAATTTGCAAATGACACTGCAAAAAACATAATAAGCATTAATGTTTTTTTATTTTTCTACATAAGTAAATATTAGGGGACAATTATTACACAAATCGAACAAGTAGTCCCATGGTAAGCTCAATAAAGGCTTGTGTTATGGATACTAGATGACGATATATTTAATAGATGTGGTTGTCGTCGAGATTGTGGAATATAAGTACACTTCATGATTATCATACATTTTAAATAATTAACATGTCTAAGATCTACAATCATCAAAAACTTGGAAATAGTTAACATCTATGCTATTATAAATTATAATGTATAATCTACAATTCTACAGGGTGGAAACAATGTATTGGGTTAATACTTTATATCGGTCATAATATTCCCGGATCAGTTAATTCAATTCAATACGTTTATTATCAGATAACAAGGATCCATACAATGTGTTAGTAAAATTAACTATAGCTAATTTGTTAGTAAATGTAAAATTACAATTAAAATTTCAAACCATGTCAAATTACGATATATAAAGATAATATATAATAATAGTCATTTAAACAATAATAATAAATAATTGAATCTGCACAGTTTTTTAGTAAGTACCTACTTACTAAAAAACTAACAATAAAAAGTGTATAATAAAAAATTATAAGTTGTATACTACTGTAAGGATTTTTTTTTCACTTTATTATTTAGAGGCATTCAATCCTAACGGATTATGTCAGCCTCATTGTAACTTAACCTAAATTTCTTACAATATTATGGATTGTCAGCATACCGACTTAAATACTGTAATACAACGAAATATACTTTTTAGCTTCTTTTGAGTTGTAAAAATAAATTGTTTGACTATTTGAAGATCACTAAATAGAATATATATTTTTTATATGTTGTTGTGGCTTCGTCACACTAAAATAGATTTATACAATGTTTGGTTCATAGGTAGCCACAGATGTCAAATCAAATCAAATTAAATCAAATCCTTCAGCATGTAAAAGACATTTTACATGCTGAAGGAATAAAGAGAGTTATGATTTTGGTCTGCTTCACTGAAGAAGTTGCTGGCACCTACGTTGGTAATATAAATGCTACTTAGTATGGAACAGTTATCTTACTATATCAATACCTTGGTTCACACTTGTACTATTTACAATATTTTTGCCCATGGAATTTCAACTTTATGTATTTGTGCACTACACACATACTAATTACAAGCATTTTTCTCAAATAGTTAGTACAATAGGGAATATTCATGAATTTCATTTTTTGCTTTATTAAAAGCTCAATCATGTAACAAACGGTAAACAAAAATAATTTTTCGAATAACTATAAAAATAACCAAGATATAAGCCATCAAACATTTCATTCTATCTTTTTCTAGCAAAACAGAATTTAATATGGAGTTTATATGGCCGGAGTGCACGATGACGTTACGGTGCACGTCGGACCTCTCTGTCTAATTAGTAGTTTAAAATGCCTATATCTTGCGTATTTTTTGGCCGATTTAAATTTTAATTCACATTTTGAAATCGTTTTTACGGTATTTTGATATTTAGTTAAGAAAAGCGATAAAAAAAACATGCGTGTACCCTATTGTGCTCTAATGTATCAATATGTAGAAAAAGAGAGAACACTTACAGTGGATTAACTCCTTCGTTGTGGGTTTGGGCACTGTGGCAGCTAAAATAAAAAGAAAAGTTCATAATGAGGACAGAGGATAGCTAAATAACTCAAATTTAGTAACATTTAATAATTAGTTTTTGCCGGATGGTAAGTAATCACCATCACCCATAGATACCTGCACCAGAGGAGTCACAAGTGCAATGTCAGCCTTAAAACTACTGAACTTAACTATTTATTGATTTAAAACAAAGCTTTTTAGTGTAAGATATGATAGATAGAACCAACAAAACTAATAACATACCAGACAGTTGAATCCAATAAGAATGCATAAGACAAGAAAATTATTGATTAGTTGATTACATCAAATGGCAATAAATCTGAAATTTTAAACACTACTAAGCAAGAACAAAAAATAATATTTTACTATTGTATCTATAAGTAACTTAACATAAACAAAACACAGTCAATGAGCATGGTGTATGGTAAACAATGGAGGCAATGACCGGCAAAAAACCAGTACTAACCGGTTCAGATATTGGTTATGTCAATATATTTCTCACTCACCATACTTCTTCTTGAGCCAGTCATCAGGTACCGGGCAGTATGAGCCCGTGGGGTCAACGTCACCGAGCGAGGGCACTTTGCTGGGCCTACCTAGCTTTGTCCGCCATCTCTGACCTGCTAGTTTATCTGTAAATTTATTACATTTTAAGTCATCTTAGAATACTATTATCTAGTACTGACTGATAACTCAGAACTAATAGCAATCTTGCCTTCGAACTCTTCTTTGATTTTGTTAGATTCGAACTCTTGAAGCGCTGTGAGAAGTAATTTTCTCTCATCAGTTTTTAAGTGAAGGACTAACTCAGCGGCATGCAGTTTCGTTATTGGTCCAGTTATTTGTGTTGGTTCCTCGATATCCTTTGACGTTGGGCCTAGTCCCAGCTGACGAACTTTAATAAGCACTGGAGCAAATCTCTTCGTAGTTAATCCCAAACTAGCACTATATCGCACTTGCACCTTAGTCGGCTTTTTGTGACAACATATGTTAGATAAAAGAACACCAAACCTTCTTATTACATGTACTGCCGTCATATTAATTAAATATCGTAAATTGATTTAAGTTAAACAAACCCTAAAATAATACTGGAATCCTAAAAATTCCTATTCCATTTAAAACGTTTCGTTTCACGATCGCTTCTGTCAGCTGTCAAATTATGATGTCATCGTCAAAATCGCTTAACGGAACGTGTTTTAGTTCGGAAAGATAATCCTATAGTTCTAAAGAACGAATAATTTGATGAACGAAAGTGCAAATGTCATGTGTCATTATGTCAAGTTAAACAGCTGTCAAGTTATTCAGTAGCGTGCTGTCACTTTTTCTTTTTTTCAATAGTACAAAAAATTTCAATGAAAACATAGATAAATTTGAACATTACACGCCGAAAGTGTGTGTCAATTGCGCAATTAGGGAGTAAGTTACAAGTTTAAAAGCGCAATGTTAGTTACCGCTTATAGGCCTCGAAGTGAATGCTATTGAATTGTGTCGTAGTTCAGTGATTTGTTGTGGAAAGTGACCTGTGTAAGAGTGCAGTGATTTGAAGGGGGTAGAAGCGACCATGCACGATGTTGGAGGGACTGGTGGCTTGGGTTTTGAACAACTACCTGGGGAAGTATGTGGAGAACCTGAACACGGACCAGCTGAGCGTGGCGCTGCTGTCAGGTTCGCCAGATTTTATTTACCAGCATACTAAAATGAGAAAGGGATTTAAATGCGTGTAAATGGCTTTATCCGCGTCAGTAAAACAAATCAATTTTAGTTTCAAGGAAATAAACTGATTTTCATAGAAAAATCTTATAAGATTTTTAGTTTGTAAATGTTGGATAAGAAAGAATAGAGTTCGCGCCAATTTCACGTGAATTAATCAATTGGATTACACGCAAATGCGGCTTTGAGGCTGAATGCCACCGTCACGTGCAGTATGCGGGTATTGGTCTCAACAACAATCACAGCTGACCTCCACCCTAGCTATTGAAGTCAATTTACAGCTATTTATTTATGTCTCGTTTGAATATTTGTATAAGGCGAAAATGTCACTATAGTTATTTTTTAAATAATCTAAGGATCAAGACCCTAAAGTTTGGGGCCAAAACAAATGCACATACTAAATATCTTGCTAGAGAAGTCCTGACTGATGAATAGATTAATGAACTCCCCCCCAAGGCCTTTTTATTAGAAAGACCAAGGTTTTGTATGGAACCGCATTTTAGGATGTGTACTTAATTTATCTTGTTACTAGGAATCCTTTTGTATACACTGCGACCCAGTGAGTTTTTTGCGTATTTACCCTTCTGCTACTCAATGGCTTATTCTACCACCTCCATAAACTGGATGATAGCTACCAATGGTAGCATCTGGAATTCCTTTAGCTCTGGGCATGACATCCACACACTATGTGCTTCATTGTCTCTGCCTCCTCGCCACAAATTTAACAAACTGTGTTGTCAGAAGGTCCCAGTTTTGCTAAGAGTTCCTTGACTCTGAAGTGACCTGTGAAAACCTTAGGGATGTCTACTTGGGATAAAGCCAAGTTTTTCACAGTTCCGAAGGGAATAAAGCGAAAAAGATAGTTGTAGAATTTAAGGTTTTAAGCAGCAAAAAAAGCTATATATTTTTTAAATATTCTGTTTAGATTTGAATTTGTACCATGAATGCAACACTTTGACTTTGAATCTTTTAGAAAATCAAGAGTATAAAGGGCTAATCATGCCAAGCACCCTGGCACCTGAGTTCTCTGGGGTCCTTAGAACTCAACCAGCAAATCTCCTCATGCATGTCAAATGTGTCATGGGATGAGGACCTCTGTCTATATTGCTTGTGGTTTGTGGTAAAGTCCTTGGTAACCTAGCTATTCTACTGCTAGTGTGTTCTATTTAATAGTGAAATTTGGACACTTTTAAACAGCACTATACATTTGAATAGATAGAATATTGAACAGATATCTATAAGCAAAATAGACATATAAAAAAGAGAGTACTCCGGTGATGCAAGTGTCTATGGGTGACGGTGATCGCTTACAGGTGACCCAACTGATTGTTTGCCTCCTATGTTATAAAAAATTATTGCATTTATAAAATGAATGGCATAGTTGAATACAAAATTATTATGTTACACACTAAAACTAACCACAGGAAAGGTGGAACTCGAGAACCTCCCCCTGAAGAAGGATGCCCTTCGTCACTTGGGGCTGCCAGTGGAGGTGCGGGCAGGGTTCATTGGCAAGGTGCAGCTGCAGGTACCAGTGCGTCAGATCCGCTCTGCGCCCTGGCTCATCGCCATCGAGAAACTGTACCTTGTGGCCGCGCCTGTCAATTTGGATGAGGTTTGTGATACTATTTTTTTTTATGACTTTACTCTCAAATTCATTGATCTGGTCTTTATTTGCTCTCTCAAGTCACACATTCATATCTGTCACAAATTTAGTATTTTAAGTTCCATGACATGCTAAATAAGTAAAGTAATAAGTAATATTAAGATCAAAGCTGTTATTGGCAAAAAAGTGAACCACAAATTCATATTAAGATGCTCTATTTACAATGCACATTTTTTTAGTATTCATTGATTCTTATCAAAATAGGTACTTTCCTCGTCTTTGGTATTTATATTTGGTAAATTTGCTTTATTTGGTATATTTACTTTGCTTTATGTAATTTTGATAAATAGTTTAAAAGTTACAACACTGAGAATGTTCAAGTACTGCTGCTATATCCTATATCGTGATAATGCATGTCTCATCCTATCAATCAATCAATCATTTATTTATTTTTAAGACATAGGTAAGTACACAGGTGTTATGTTACGTCCTTCCTTCCTAGCAGATATGATGTCGAAAAATAGACATATATGTTCCGCCACCCGTGCGAGGCCGGGGCGGGTCGCTAGTTGTCATTATAATCACTCAATTTTGGCCTTTGTGGATTACTGTTTGCAATATCAAACATATATTGGGTTCTCTATTATGTGCTCTCAAAAACTGGAACATTTTTTTAATGTGATTGTACTAAAATCTTGCAATAAGTAATAATAATTCCATTCCATGGCTGTAATTTCGTTTTTTTTAATGATAATGGTCTTATGTGTAATTAAATACCTACCCTGGTATGAATATTGTATCCTTAGTAGATTAGGTAGTTAATTTTTGACTTAAAATCCCGAAATTAAGACGTCACATAAATAAAATAACGTGTCATTTAGACTATTTAAGATTATCATAATCTATGTCAATAAAAATTGGTTACAATGTTCTAGAATCTTATGATAAAAATGTTTATTTATGTACTCTGCACCTTGGCCTTTCGCGTCGTGCTTGGTATCAGATAAGATTGCTGCACGCGTCTGATAGTCCTGACGTCAAAAATTACATCACTGCTGGCACGCGGATATTCATCTTTAACTCGGAACGTAAATCATCCGTCTCACTCACACCCGTGCACTTATTAACATCTATACTATTATAAAATTGTAAAAATGAAATGTCTGTGTATTGAAGATATTAAAAGAAAATGATTGTAATGGAGGTCACTAAATCGTTTTTTTTTTTCTTTTTCTTCCTCCATGCAAAGTTGGAACTTTTTAACCACCCTTTCCCTAGATGATTCATGGTGAGGATCGAGGCTAACCCCCCTCCCCCACTGTAACCATCCTCAGATGTTTAGCTATCCTTTACCAAAATTGACTAAGTATGAGCCCTTTAGCCGTTTTGACTTGATGAGGTCGGAAATATATTCCGACCGAGAGATGACGCTGTTATCAGTGTTCATATTATTTGACTTATTCGTGGATCGCGCTATTAAGATTTATAACAGTATAGATCAATAAATGTAAGGGGTCAATTTTATATAAATCAAACTGGTATCTAAAAACTGCCAAAGACCGAAGAAAAACATGCTGAACTCAAGGGATCTCGGCACTAATGCGACCGCTGAAGTCAGATCGGTCGAAACGCTCAGAGTAAAGCCCATTTATGATCATCGTGATAGACTGGGGGCGCAGTGGCTTTCGCCGCAGAATGCGCTGGGCGCCGAGGCCTCCTACTCCTAACTCGATACTAACATACCGTACACAAGGCCGTCTTTATACACGCGGTGGCCCTTGGGCACACAGGAATAGGGGGCCCTCGAGCACTCAAAAATGGGGGGCCCTGGGGCCCTCAATAATAAAATTGGAAAGTGCTTGTACCTAGGCCTACTTGAATAAAGAATATTTTGATTTGATTTGATTGAATTAAAGACCTCGTTGGACTGTAAAAAAAACGTCGTATAAGATCTTTCGGGGCCCCGTGAGGTTGGGGCTCTGGGCACGTGCCCAGAGTGCCCAGTGAGAAAGAGGGGCCTGACTGTACAATATAAACCCGTGTGCCGGCAGTGGGACAGTGCGGCGGAGGCGCACTTCGCGCACGAGCGCAAGGTGGCGCTGCTGGACGCGCTGGAGGCGCAGTGGCGCGCCGCGCAGGAGGCTCTTGCCGCCGACGCCTCCTACTACGCCGCCTCCTACTCCTCCTGGCTCAGCTACGGCACCGGCCTGCTCGCCAACATCGTCGAGAACCTGCAGGTATTTATAGTAAACACGTACAAATCCAAATTATTCATGCGAAAGTACAGCAGTACCACAAATATAAGTTACGACGATGTACCTGCGCAGAAAGCTTTTTTGAAAACAGATTAAGCAACTATAAGGCAGCGCGTTTGCGCGGGTAAAATCTTCAACGCCCATTGGCCAAAATATTGCGCGCTACGCTGGCAGCCCCTGCGCCCGCCATTTTGTCTGGCGCCTCGTCAGTCGCCATGAGCGAGAGAGCACGAGTTCACCTGTCATTGCATATGAACCGTACGTATAGTGCAACAAGGTCTTTATTGAAATGGTCACACGTTCGGTTTCATTCGGTACTTGTTAGCACTCGTCGGCGCGGCCGAAGATTGCCGATGTAACTTATATTCGTGGTACTACTGTAACTCTATCTGTCTCTCTCTGTTACCTTTTCACGCTTAAACTGCTTAACGGGTATAGATAAAGGTATGGAGACAGTTCGAAACCCTTGTAAGGACATAGGATAAATTTTGTCCCGGAAAACATCCCTTAAGGGGAAGAAAACGGGGGCGTAAATTAGTATCGGGAATCAATAATTAAAAATAGGCTAATTTTTAATAAAACGTACCCTGATCCCACTGGTTACACGAACTCTCATTCATGTTTTTGCGTAAGTAATAAAAATGACAGTGAATTTTCCCATATTCGTTAGAGCAGGCTTGTGCTTAACACTCCCGTACATTTAATCTCATACTAAATGTATGGGGTAAACACTCTCTGTGTTTAATGTCAACATTTTGGATACTTCTCGTTTGATTTTCAAAAAGTAAGTGATGCCATTTTACTCATTAGCTAACGTGTCTTCATTAGCAGTTTAGTTTTTTGATATCTGTAATAGTTAATATTCGCCTGTACACACTTAACGATTCCGTATAGGCTGATGACGATAATGAACAAAATAGAGATTCTAGAATTTAATTAGAAAAAAGTAACGGGCGTTGGTAATGGATATACGCCACTCTCCAAATGTTCGCAGTTGAAGTTGCACGATGTTCACATCCGTTACGAGGACAGCGTGACGTGCTCGCCGCGCGCGTTTGCGTGCGGGCTGACCGCCGCCGCGCTGTCGGCCGAGTCGTGCGACGCGAGCTGGCAGCGCGGGTTTACGCTGCTGCCGCCCGCCGGCGACGGCTGCTCCTTCAAGCTGCTGGAGCTGCAGCGGCTCGCCGTGTACTGGGACGTCATGCCGCCGCACGGCATGCTGGCCGGCTGCTCCGTCACGGAGCTCACCGTGAGTAGATAAAATTAGCCGGCGGCAGCCATGATGACGTAATGAATGATCGGTGTTGCAAAGATGGTCGTTGTGTACAGGAGCGCATGTCGCAGACGTGGCTGGGCGAGCACTCGTGGCTGCTGGCGCCGGCGACGGCCACGGCGCGCGTGCGACGCGAGCGCACCGAGCAGCCGCTGCGCTCGCGCACGCGCCCGCGTCTCGCCGCGCTGCTCGCGCTCGACACCGTGCTGCTCAACCTCACGCAGGTACCGTGTGGTGCGAGGCAAATCTATTCTGCATTTCCAAAAACACAAAAAGCGACGTATGTGAATATTAAAAAAAAACTGTATTCTAAATCCTGCGTGTACTCGATCTTATTTCGTAGGTACGTGTTTACCCAGAGACCGACCCTTGTGATTGTAATTAACTGAACATGATGTTTGTTTTCTTGATATATCATTCCTCATTTAGAATTCACTTGGACATAGTGAAAACGACTTTCATGACGACCTTTGAAAAATATGCATATTCGACGACTCGGCTATGGATTATGTCACGTTTGTGGTCTGGCAAGTCTCGGCCGAAGCAGGAGTACTCGAGCACGCACTTTATTTTATTTTCTTTCGTTTTATGATCATGGTCAATTTAATTTCAAATAACAAATTCTGAATAAATGCTTTTTGTACATCTACAGAGGCAGTACAGTGAGGCAGTGGGGTGCTCGCTGGGGCTGGAGCGCGTGGCGCGCCTGCGCGAGTGGCGCGCGCTGCGGCCCGCCGCGCCCGTGCGCGGAGCCGCGCGCCTCTGGTGGATCTACGCGCTCCGGTGCCACTGCCCCGACCACACCTGTGAGTATGTCCGTGTACAGCGGGCGGTGGGTGCTCGCTGGGGCTGGAGCGCGTGGCGCGCCTGCGCGAGTGGCGCGCGCTGCGGCCCGCCGCGCCCGTGCGCGGAGCCGCGCGCCTCTGGTGGATCTACGCGCTCCGGTGCCACTGCCCCGACCACACCTGTGAGTATGTCCGTGTACAGCGGGCGGTGGGTGCTCGCTGGGGCTGGAGCGCGTGGCGCGCCTGCGCGAGTGGCGCGCGCTGCGGCCCGCCGCGCCCGTGCGCGGAGCCGCGCGCCTCTGGTGGATCTACGCGCTCCGGTGCCACTGCCCCGACCACACCTGTGAGTATGTCCGTGTACAGCGGGCGGTGGGTGCTCGCTGGGGCTGGAGCGCGTGGCGCGCCTGCGCGAGTGGCGCGCGCTGCGGCCCGCCGCGCCCGTGCGCGGAGCCGCGCGCCTCTGGTGGATCTACGCGCTCCGGTGCCACTGCCCCGACCACACCTGTGAGTATGTCCGTGTACAGCGGGCGGTGGGTGCTCGCTGGGGCTGGAGCGCGTGGCGCGCCTGCGCGAGTGGCGCGCGCTGCGGCCCGCCGCGCCCGTGCGCGGAGCCGCGCGCCTCTGGTGGATCTACGCGCTCCGGTGCCACTGCCCCGACCACACCTGTGAGTATGTCCGTGTACAGCGGGCGGTGGGTGCTCGCTGGGGCTGGAGCGCGTGGCGCGCCTGCGCGAGTGGCGCGCGCTGCGGCCCGCCGCGCCCGTGCGCGGAGCCGCGCGCCTCTGGTGGATCTACGCGCTCCGGTGCCACTGCCCCGACCACACCTGTGAGTATGTCCGTGTACAGCGGGCGGTGGGTGCTCGCTGGGGCTGGAGCGCGTGGCGCGCCTGCGCGAGTGGCGCGCGCTGCGGCCCGCCGCGCCCGTGCGCGGAGCCGCGCGCCTCTGGTGGATCTACGCGCTCCGGTGCCACTGCCCCGACCACACCTGTGAGTATGTCCGTGTACAGCGGGCGGTGGGTGCTCGCTGGGGCTGGAGCGCGTGGCGCGCCTGCGCGAGTGGCGCGCGCTGCGGCCCGCCGCGCCCGTGCGCGGAGCCGCGCGCCTCTGGTGGATCTACGCGCTCCGGTGCCACTGCCCCGACCACACCTGTGAGTATGTCCGTGTACAGCGGGCGGTGGGTGCTCGCTGGGGCTGGAGCGCGTGGCGCGCCTGCGCGAGTGGCGCAGCTAGTTATCTCACTCTTATCAGAGTGGATGATGATGTAGTCGTACACGGCTGATCTTCGTCGTCGGTTCTCTTGACTTAGGTAGCCGCCTTTGCAATTTGTGACTGAAAATGTCAGCGCAAATCTTCGCAATAAATGCATAATAGAGTGATTTGGGTGACATATAAACCGATGATGTTCCAGGGATGGAGCCGGCACCAACGTGGGAGTCGTGCCTTGAGCAGGCGCGCGCGGCACGGCAGTACGTGGAGATATGCCTCAGCCTGCTGTCCAACCCCGCCGCTACGTTGCCACCTGAGCGCAAGGCCGCCAAGGATGAGTTCGAGTGGAAAACCCCGCTGCACCTGCTCAAGCCGTTGCGGGAGGTGAGTACGCCAGGGATGGCTCAGTACGAGGAGATGTTCTTCAGCCTGCTGTCCGGTTGGACAGGGGTGCTCAAGCCGCTGTATGTCTCCTGAGTGGCTACTGCGATGCTCGAAAATTGAACTTGCATCATTGCCCTTTTGAGTGGTTTTGAGTATTCAATGATTGGATCCAGAGATTACTCCATATTGACTTGAAGCCTTTTTCAGATCGCGATGCGGAAGGTGCCGCGCGCCACGCCGGTGTCCACACCGGAAAAGCCGGGCGCGCCGGGCCGCAGCATGCTGGTGCAGTGGTTCCCGCAGTGGTGGGGCTGGTACGGCGCCGCCGACGCGCGCCCCGCCGACCCGCCCCCCGCGCCGCCCCCGCTCGAGGAGGAGATCCTCGACGTCATCGCCGACTCGCTCGAGAACAATACTATGCTGAAGAGGGACACGGTGTTCGGGAAGTTCGAGTTTGTGCTCAATAAGGGGTGCCTGAATTTGTCGATGGAGTCGGAGACGGATGCCAACAAGTGAGTGGGATTTCAAGAGGGATTTTATAATACATTTAATCGGTTTACTCTGAGAACATTGAAGCACTGCGGATGACAAGCCGTATTTATTGTAATATAAATACAAGTCAAAAGCGCAAAGTAATATACGATTGCTTTCGCACGTGGTCACACCAGGACTCGAACCTGATACTTCTCGATTACGCGTCGAGTGTGTTACCCTTTCACTAGCGAGCACCGTGCTGTCCGCCTCGAATTTATCCATCCGCTTTAACTCCTGCTCCTATTTTAATTTTTGAAAGGTATCATAACCTTAGCGCCATCTATGAGACCACGTATTGCACCTGTTCACATTCCGATTGTCCTTCCTTTACAGCAGTGTCAAATTGAACGAACTTTTAGGAGATCTGTTTAAAAAGGTTAACGTCCGCAGGGAGCCCTCGTCGCCGGGCGCGGAGGCGGTGGGGCTGGAGCTGCAGTTCAGCGCGGTGCGGCTGGGTGTGGAGTCGCGCGTGCGCGCCGGCTCGCACGCGCTGCACGTGTCGCTGGGCGGCGTGTCGCTGCGCGAGCGCATCGTGGCCGGCTCGCTGTTCCCCGTGCTGGTGGCGCCCGCGCCACTCGCCGCGCCGCGCGGCAAGCCCGAGCCGGCGCAGGAGCCGCTCTTCCAGCTCACCTACGAGAAGAAGCCGTTTGGATTGAACGCGGATTACAAGTGACTGTTTGTTTAACGTAATTCTAGAAGGTGTCCGCGACTTCGTCAGCGAGGGAGAAATAACCTTTGTCTTGAGTTTTTTTGTTTCTATCGCTACCAGCCACTTTACCGTCGCTCTCCTAGCTGAAGGGCATCTTGCGACAGATGTGGTCGGCCTTCTGCCACTTCAGTTGTTGTTAATCCTTTGGGCTGGATATGTAACTTTGGTACTCTGTGGGATTAACGCATTTCGCATCCAATCCTTCAAAGAAACTCCGAGCATAGCCCTCTCCTCTTCGTTGTTCGCTGACTGACATTATGTTGATGTACCAAACTTTATAACATTTGAAAGTTATCGATGCAGGTTATGGGTGAAGTCTGCGTCACTGGAAGTGGTATACTGCGCGGCGGCAGCACGCTGGGCTCAGCAGTTCCTGTCGGAGCCGTGGGGCGGCGCGGCGGGCCGCATGGCTCCGCGCGCCTACGTCACCGTGCGCGACCAAACCCGCGCCAAGCTCATCACGCAGTGGGAGCACATGTTGCACCCGCACCTGGTGAGTGCGCAGTACTGCTGCCCCCACAACAGTCCCTGTCGGAGCCGTGGGGCGGCGCGGCGGGCCGCATGGCTCCGCGCGCCTACGTCACCGTGCGCGACCGAACCCGCGCCAAGCTCATCACGCAGTGGGAGCACATGTTGCACCCGCACCTGGTGAGTGCGCAGTACTGCTGCCCCCACAACAGTCCCTGTCGGAGCCGTGGGGCGGCGCGGCGGGCCGCATGGCTCCGCGCGCCTACGTCACCGTGCGCGACCGAACCCGCGCCAAGCTCATCACGCAGTGGGAGCACATGTTGCACCCGCACCTGGTGAGTGCGCAGTACTGCTGCCCCCACAACAGTCCCTGTCGGAGCCGTGGGGCGGCACGGCGGGCCGCATGGCTCCGCGCGCCTACGTCACCGTGCGCGACCGAACCCGCGCCAAGCTCATCACGCAGTGGGAGCACATGTTGCACCCGCACCTGGTGAGTGCGCAGTACTGCTGCCCCCACAACAGTCCCTGTCGGAGCCGTGGGGCGGCGCGGCGGGCCGCATGGCTCCGCGCGCCTACGTCACCGTGCGCGACCGAACCCGCGCCAAGCTCATCACGCAGTGGGAGCACATGTTGCACCCGCACCTGGTGAGTGCGCAGTACTGCTGCCCCCACAACAGTCCCTGTCGGAGCCGTGGGGCGGCGCGGCGGGCCGCATGGCTCCGCGCGCCTACGTCACCGTGCGCGACCGAACCCGCGCCAAGCTCATCACGCAGTGGGAGCACATGTTGCACCCGCACCTGGTGAGTGCGCAGTACTGCTGCCCCCACAACAGTCCCTGTCGGAGCCGTGGGGCGGCGCGGCGGGCCGCATGGCTCCGCGCGCCTACGTCACCGTGCGCGACCGAACCCGCGCCAAGCTCATCACGCAGTGGGAGCACATGTTGCACCCGCACCTGGTGAGTGCGCAGTACTGCTGCCCCCACAACAGTCCCTGTCGGAGCCGTGGGGCGGCGCGGCGGGCCGCATGGCTCCGCGCGCCTACGTCACCGTGCGCGACCAAACCTGCGCCAAGCTCATCACGCAGTGGGAGCACATGTTGCACCCGCACCTGGTGAGTGCGCAGTACTGCTGCCCCCACAACAGTCCCTGTCGGAGCCGTGGGGCGGCGCGGCGGGCCGCATGGCTCCGCGCGCCTACGTCACCGTGCGCGACCAAACCTGCGCCAAGCTCATCACGCAGTGGGAGCACATGTTGCACCCGCACCTGGTGAGTGCGCAGTACTGCTGCCCCCACAACAGTCCCTGTCGGAGCCGTGGGGCGGCGCGGCGGGCCGCATGGCTCCGCGCGCCTACGTCACCGTGCGCGACCGAACCCGCGCCAAGCTCATCACGCAGTGGGAGCACATGTTGCACCCGCACCTGGTGAGTGCGCAGTACTGCTGCCCCCACAACAGTCCCTGTCGGAGCCGTGGGGCGGCGCGGCGGGCCGCATGGCTCCGCGCGCCTACGTCACCGTGCGCGACCGAACCCGCGCCAAGCTCATCACGCAGTGGGAGCACATGTTGCACCCGCACCTGGTGAGTGCGCAGTACTGCTGCCCCCACAACAGTCCCTGTCGGAGCCGTGGGGCGGCGCGGCGGGCCGCATGGCTCCGCGCGCCTACGTCAACGTGCGCGACCGAACCCGCGCCAAGCTCATCACGCAGTGGGAGCACATGTTGCACCCGCACCTGGTGAGTGCGCAGTACTGCTGCCCCCACAACAGTCCCTGTCGGAGCCGTGGGGCGGCGCGGCGGGCCGCATGGCTCCGCGCGCCTACGTCACCGTGCGCGACCGAACCCGCGCCAAGCTCATCACGCAGTGGGAGCACATGTTGCACCCGCACCTGGTGAGTGCGCAGTACTGCTGCCCCCACAACAGTCCCTGTCGGAGCCGTGGGGCGGCGCGGCGGGCCGCATGGCTCCGCGCGCCTACGTCACCGTGCGCGACCGAACCCGCGCCAAGCTCATCACGCAGTGGGAGCACATGTTGCACCCGCACCTGGTGAGTGCGCAGTACTGCTGCCCCCACAACAGTCCCTGTCGGAGCCGTGGGGCGGCGCGGCGGGCCGCATGGCTCCGCGCGCCTACGTCACCGTGCGCGACCAAACCTGCGCCAAGCTCATCACGCAGTGGGAGCACATGTTGCACCCGCACCTGGTGAGTGCGCAGTACTGCTGCCCCCACAACAGTCCCTGTCGGAGCCGTGGGGCGGCGCGGCGGGCCGCATGGCTCCGCGCGCCTACGTCACCGTGCGCGACCAAACCTGCGCCAAGCTCATCACGCAGTGGGAGCACATGTTGCACCCGCACCTGGTGAGTGCGCAGTACTGCTGCCCCCACAACAGTCCCTGTCGGAGCCGGGGGCGGCGCGGCGGGCCGCATGGCTCCGCGCGCCTATTTCACCGTTACCTAGGAGTGGGTGGACACCATCCGAAGTCTCACGAAGGCCCTCCACTGGGGCATCATAAGACGGCAAAAACAACTGCACAGCACTAATCCTGTTGGGACAGTGAGACTTTTTTTTTACGAACGAAACTTGTCCTCTTAATTCTCCACACGGCTTTAGAGTGTGGCATATAACGTGACGAACATGCTCTAATAAAGCTTAATTGATGAGAAGCGAGTATTAAGGTTTTCTTCTGACCTGCCATCGTTAAAACTTTCAACACTTGCATAATTATTCTCGGCAGGGCGAGCGGCGATCCTGGCAGGTGGAGCTGGACATCTCGGCGCCGCAGATCTTGTTTGTGGAGACGCTGACGGAGCGGGACTCGTCGGTGCTGGTGCTGGACTTCGGGCGGCTGCGGCTGGCTAACGCGGACACGGGGGACTCGGTGCTGGCGCCGGACAGCGCTGGTGTCGATGACGAGGGTAAAGTTACTACCAGGGTTAGGTTCTGTGTGACTTGGTGTAGCGGTGTAAAGGTCTCTGGCATCTTCGGGTGGCTGCGGGTGTTCAGCGCGGACGCGGAGGACTCGGCGCTGGACAGCGCTGATGTGGATGACGAGGGTGAGCTTACGTCCTGCCCCCCTATTGCCTAACGCGTTTGACGCTCGCAATCAGAATCAAGTGTCATGATTTTGTATGGGCTATGACAGTTGATTCCGATACAAAGTGTCAAAATTTCGTTAGGCAATAACCTCCCTGGTCTGGGTCCTGTGTGGCTTGGTGTAACGAAGTAAATGACTCGTGCATCTTCGGGTAACTGCGGCTATCCAGTGCGGACGTGATTGACTCGGCCCCGGCGCCGGTCAGCGCTGGTGTGGATGACGAGGGTGAACTTATAGCCTAACGAAATTTTGACAATTGGTATACGAATCAACTGTCAAAGCCCATCCAAAATCATGACACTTGATTCAGATTCCGAGCGTCAAACGCGTTAGGCAATAAGGGGGCAGGTCTGGATCCTGTGTGACTTGGTGTATCGTTGTAAAGGATCTTGCATCTTCGGGTGGCTGTTGCTGTCCAGCGCGGACGCGGGGCCTCGGCCCCGGTGCTAAACAGCGCTGGTGTGGATGACGAGAGTAAGATTATATCTGAGGTACAGTCGTATGGCCTTTGTGTATCAGTGTAGAGTACTCTGACGGCCTACCCAGTGCCGGATCTTATGTCTGGGACTCTATAGCACCGTCGGCGTCTTTTTCTGGACCTTGCCGGACAGTGCCGAATATTGAGGGGATAAGATCGGGTATGTTTCGTGATCTCGCTGGCTTCACCAGAGAGCTGCTTAGTTTGTAGAACCTGTTGAATACGTTTTGTGTTGCAGATATGTTCATGACGCCGTGCTCGACGCCGCCGGGCAGCCTGCTGTCGCCCGCGTCGCCGCCCGAGCCGCCGCAGCCCGCGCCGCCGCCGCTCGACGCGCGCCGGCTGCACGACCGGCTGTACGACAGGTGACGTGTCGTGCACTGTACAGAGAAGTTCATGACCCGTGCTCGACGCCGCCGGGCAGCCTGCTGTCGCCCGCGTCGCCGCCCGAGCCGCCGCAGCCCGCGCCGCCGCCGCTCGACGCGCGCCGGCTGCACGACCGGCTGTACGACAGGTGACGTGTCGTGCACTGTACAGAGAAGTTCATGACCCGTGCTCGACGCCGCCGGGCAGCCTGCTGTCGCCCGCGTCGCCGCCCGAGCCGCCGCAGCCCGCGCCGCCGCCGCTCGACGCGCGCCGGCTGCACGACCGGCTGTACGACAGGTGACGTGTCGTGCACTGTACAGAGAAGTTCATGACCCGTGCTCGACGCCGCCGGGCAGCCTGCTGTCGCCCGCGTCGCCGCCCGAGCCGCCGCAGCCCGCGCCGCCGCCGCTCGACGCGCGCCGGCTGCACGACCGGCTGTACGACAGGTGACGTGTCGTGCACTGTACAGAGAAGTTCATGACCCGTGCTCGACGCCGCCGGGCAGCCTGCTGTCGCCCGCGTCGCCGCCCGAGCCGCCGCAGCCCGCGCCGCCGCCGCTCGACGCGCGCCGGCTGCACGACCGGCTGTACGACAGGTGACGTGTCGTGCACTGTACAGAGAAGTTCATGACCCGTGCTCGACGCCGCCGGGCAGCCTGCTGTCGCCCGCGTCGCCGCCCGAGCCGCCGCAGCCCGCGCCGCCGCCGCTCGACGCGCGCCGGCTGCACGACCGGCTGTACGACAGGTGACGTGTCGTGCACTGTACAGAGAAGTTCATGACCCGTGCTCGACGCCGCCGGGCAGCCTGCTGTCGCCCGCGTCGCCGCCCGAGCCGCCGCAGCCCGCGCCGCCGCCGCTCGACGCGCGCCGGCTGCACGACCGGCTGTACGACAGGTGACGTGTCGTGCACTGTACAGAGAAGTTCATGACCCGTGCTCGACGCCGCCGGGCAGCCTGCTGTCGCCCGCGTCGCCGCCCGAGCCGCCGCAGCCCGCGCCGCCGCCGCTCGACGCGCGCCGGCTGCACGACCGGCTGTACGACAGGTGACGTGTCGTGCACTGTACAGAGATGTCCATCACTTGTGTACAGACATGTTAATTATAGTTATATAAATATTCACCATTCTTGTAACGATTAACTCTTAACTAGAACCGCTCACATTACTTCTGTACCTCTAGCGTGTGACTATATGAGTCGCGGTCAGATGTACTAACAGATCTAACGCTTAACTGAGTCTGTTCCTTAGGTATGGGACGGTACGGGAGGGATGACAAGTGACGTCACATGACGTGTCCTGTCTTGCTATACACATATACGTCACTTGACACGCCTCTCGTACCGCTCCCATATCTCAGAAAGAGACTCAACTATGCGTTAGGGTTATAGCACGGCTGTTTGATAATTCTGTTATATTTCTGCGCAGATACACGATAGAGTTCAGCGACTTGCAGATCCTGGTGGGGCGCGCGCGCGACAACTGGAAATACGCGCACACCAAGAGCACGTCGGCGCTGCACCTGCTGGACAGGTTCAGCATATCGCTGCAGGTCAGTGAGGAGTCTCTAATATTTAGAAAACGGCTCCCGTTATTTTCAAAAAACTAAGGTCCGTAGTGTTATAACCTGAAATGGTACGCCATTTTTGCAATCTAAAACGCAATTAGTCATTTTCAAATTGCATCCTATGACAACTTACTGATAAAAGGAAAGAAAATAAAGGGAGTGTTTAAAAAAAAATTAAAAACATTTATTTCGGACAACGTAATCCATATAGTGTTAGTATTACAATTAAACTTAAATAACTATGTCAGTACCTAAACTTAAGTGCTGAGAGGTCCAGTGCCTGATTAGGGCGCTGTTCCATCTCTCCGCCACGACGGTTTAAAGCCTTGACAGTTCCCTAGAGATGTTCCGCCCGAAACGTGATACTTTGAAGCCTGTTATAACGTACGTAATGGCGACATTTAATTGCATGTTTGAGAGATGTACTATTAAAATGGTGTATGTGTACAGGCGGAGCGGCGCGTGGTGCACACGACGGACCCGCAGTACCCGACGGCCACGCTGTGCGGCACGCTGCCGGCGCTGGTGGTGCACCTGAGCGAGCAGAAGGTGTTCGCGGTGCGCTCCGTGCTCGCCAGCTCGCCGCTCTTCCCGCTCGAGTGAGTGCACGTGCCCAGGCGGAGCGCGTGGTGCACACGACGGACCCGCAGTACCCGACGGCCACGCTGTGCGGCACGCTGCCGGCGCTGGTGGTGCACCTGAGCGAGCAGAAGGTGTTCGCGGTGCGCTCCGTGCTCGCCAGCTCGCCGCTCTTCCCGCTCGAGTGAGTGCACGTGCCCAGGCGGAGCGCGTGGTGCACACGACGGACCCGCAGTACCCGACGGCCACGCTGTGCGGCACGCTGCCGGCGCTGGTGGTGCACCTGAGCGAGCAGAAGGTGTTCGCGGTGCGCTCCGTGCTCGCCAGCTCGCCGCTCTTCCCGCTCGAGTGAGTGCACGTGCCCAGGCGGAGCGCGTGGTGCACACGACGGACCCGCAGTACCCGACGGCCACGCTGTGCGGCACGCTGCCGGCGCTGGTGGTGCACCTGAGCGAGCAGAAGGTGTTCGCGGTGCGCTCCGTGCTCGCCAGCTCGCCGCTCTTCCCGCTCGAGTGAGTGCACGTGCCCAGGCGGAGCGCGTGGTGCACACGACGGACCCGCAGTACCCGACGGCCACGCTGTGCGGCACGCTGCCGGCGCTGGTGGTGCACCTGAGCGAGCAGAAGGTGTTCGCGGTGCGCTCCGTGCTCGCCAGCTCGCCGCTCTTCCCGCTCGAGTGAGTGCACGTGCCCAGGCGGAGCGCGTGGTGCACACGACGGACCCGCAGTACCCGACGGCCACGCTGTGCGGCACGCTGCCGGCGCTGGTGGTGCACCTGAGCGAGCAGAAGGTGTTCGCGGTGCGCTCCGTGCTCGCCAGCTCGCCGCTCTTCCCGCTCGAGTGAGTGCACGTGCCCAGGCGGAGCGCGTGGTGCACACGACGGACCCGCAGTACCCGACGGCCACGCTGTGCGGCACGCTGCCGGCGCTGGTGGTGCACCTGAGCGAGCAGAAGGTGTTCGCGGTGCGCTCCGTGCTCGCCAGCTCGCCGCTCTTCCCGCTCGAGTGAGTGCACGTGCCCAGGCGGAGCGCGTGGTGCACACGACGGACCCGCAGTACCCGACGGCCACGCTGTGCGGCACGCTGCCGGCGCTGGTGGTGCACCTGAGCGAGCAGAAGGTGTTCGCGGTGCGCTCCGTGCTCGCCAGCTCGCCGCTCTTCCCGCTCGAGTGAGTGCACGTGCCCAGGCGGAGCGCGTGGTGCACACGACGGACCCGCAGTACCCGACGGCCACGCTGTGCGGCACGCTGCCTAAAGGCGGAATCACAAACAAAGAGTCATTCCTTGCTGTTACTTCTGAGTTTATGGGTGGTGATTCTCTACCAAATATGACCACTTCATGTCAAATATGGGGCTTTGCTAGACCTGCTTTAAAGAGTTACGGTTGTCACAGGTCTCGCGGGGACCGGTCGGAGGGGGCAGGCAGCGACGAACCTGACGGCGGCGACTCGGAGAGCAGCGAGAGCTCCGACACCGAGCCCTCGTCGCACTCCTCGCACCGGCACGCCACGCTCTTCATGCTGCAGTTCGCCATCGACCAGATGTCGCTCGAGGTGTGTACGCAGCAGAGTGTCCCAGGTCTCCGCTATTACTCGGAAAAAGCGAGAGCTGCGACACTGAGCCCTTGTCGCACTCCTCGTACTGGAACGCCAACCTTCATGCTGCAGTTCGCCATCGACCAGATGTCGCTCGAGGTGTGTACGCAGCCGAGTGTCCCAGATTTCTGCCGTCACTCGGAGAGAGCGAGAGCGCCGACACCGAGCCCTCGTCGCACTCCTCGCACCGGTACGCCACGCTCTTCATGCTGCAGTTCGCCATCGACCAGATGTCGCTCGAGGTGTGTATACAGCCGAGTGCCCAGGTCTCGGCCGTCAGCCTTAAGTTTTTCTGCCACGCCTCAAGACGGCACAATGACTCCATAGAGTGACTTGTTGTCGAGTCGAGGGTAGAGTAGAAGGAACCAGACCACGTGGGAGATGATCCATGAAGATGATGAAGACCTCTCTGGAATGAGTGTAATGACTAAGAAGATGTACTAATCATATGTGTTCATAGGTCCAGTCGCGCGGGCGCAGTATAGCCGAGGTGCAGGTGTGCGGCGTGCGCGCCACGTGCACGGCGCGGCCCTCGGAGCTGGCGCTGGCGCTGTCGGTGCACTCGCTGCTGCTGGTGGACGCGCTGCAGACCTACGGGCCCGACTTCGAGCTGCTGGTGGCCAGCCACAAGCACGTGGGGTGAGTGCTGCAGGTGCAGGGTGCGGCGTGCGCGCCACGTGCACGGCGCGGCCCTCGGAGCTGGCGCTGGCGCTGTCGGTGCACTCGCTGCTGCTGGTGGACGCGCTGCAGACCTACGGGCCCGACTTCGAGCTGCTGGTGGCCAGCCACAAGCACGTGGGGTGAGTGCTGCAGGTGCAGGGTGCGGCGTGCGCGCCACGTGCACGGCGCGGCCCTCGGAGCTGGCGCTGGCGCTGTCGGTGCACTCGCTGCTGCTGGTGGACGCGCTGCAGACCTACGGGCCCGACTTCGAGCTGCTGGTGGCCAGCCACAAGCACGTGGGGTGAGTGCTGCAGGTGCAGGGTGCGGCGTGCGCGCCACGTGCACGGCGCGGCCCTCGGAGCTGGCGCTGGCGCTGTCGGTGCACTCGCTGCTGCTGGTGGACGCGCTGCAGACCTACGGGCCCGACTTCGAGCTGCTGGTGGCCAGCCACAAGCACGTGGGGTGAGTGCTGCAGGTGCAGGGTGCGGCGTGCGCGCCACGTGCACGGCGCGGCCCTCGGAGCTGGCGCTGGCGCTGTCGGTGCACTCGCTGCTGCTGGTGGACGCGCTGGCAGACCTACGGGCCCGACTTCGAGCTGCTGGTGGCCAGCCACAAGCACGTGGGGTGAGTGCTGCAGGTGCAGGGTGCGGCGTGCGCGCCACGTGCACGGCGCGGCCCTCGGAGCTGGCGCTGGCGCTGTCGGTGCACTCGCTGCTGCTGGTGGACGCGCTGCAGACCTACGGGCCCGACTTCGAGCTGCTGGTGGCCAGCCACAAGCACGTGGGGTGAGTGCTGCAGGTGCAGGGTGCGGCGTGCGCGCCACGTGCACGGCGCGGCCCTCGGAGCTGGCGCTGGCGCTGTCGGTGCACTCGCTGCTGCTGGTGGACGCGCTGCAGACCTACGGGCCCGACTTCGAGCTGCTGGTGGCCAGCCACAAGCACGTGGGGTGAGTGCTGCAGGTGCAGGGTGCGGCGTGCGCGCCACGTGCACGGCGCGGCCCTCGGAGCTGGCGCTGGCGCTGTCGGTGCACTCGCTGCTGCTGGTGGACGCGCTGCAGACCTACGGGCCCGACTTCGAGCTGCTGGTGGCCAGCCACAAGCACGTGGGGTGAGTGCTGCAGGTGCAGGGTGCGGCGTGCGCGCCACGTGCACGGCGCGGCCCTCGGAGCTGGCGCTGGCGCTGTCGGTGCACTCGCTGCTGCTGGTGGACGCGCTGCAGACCTACGGGCCCGACTTCGAGCTGCTGGTGGCCAGCCACAAGCACGTGGGGTGAGTGCTGCAGGTGCAGGGTGCGGCGTGCGCGCCACGTGCACGGCGCGGCCCTCGGAGCTGGCGCTGGCGCTGTCGGTGCACTCGCTGCTGCTGGTGGACGCGCTGCAGACCTACGGGCCCGACTTCGAGCTGCTGGTGGCCAGCCACAAGCACGTGGGGTGAGTGCTGCAGGTGCAGGGTGCGGCGTGCGCGCCACGTGCACGGCGCGGCCCTCGGAGCTGGCGCTGGCGCTGTCGGTGCACTCGCTGCTGCTGGTGGACGCGCTGCAGACCTACGGGCCCGACTTCGAGCTGCTGGTGGCCAGCCACAAGCACGTGGGGTGAGTGCTGCAGGTGCAGGGTGCGGCGTGCGCGCCACGTGCACGGCGCGGCCCTCGGAGCTGGCGCTGGCGCTGTCGGTGCACTCGCTGCTGCTGGTGGACGCGCTGGCAGACCTACGGGCCCGACTTCGAGCTGCTGGTGGCCAGCCACAAGCACGTGGGGTGAGCGTGACATGCTTAGTTACAAATTAAAAAAAGTATTTACATTCACCTGAAAAGAGAGCTGTTTTAAATTTCAAATGTAGTTAAAATGTCGTCAATCGAGACGAGAGCGACCAATTTTTTTTTTAACATTAAGGCGGCGCCTCCGCTCTCAGTGTAATCGATGATAGAGGTTTACGGAGTGATAAGAATACAGTCTCAAGTAAGATACCATCCTATAGGCCGACGATCCAATTGAGACGTCACCGACAAGGGAGTTTGACGGGTAGCGGAGGGAAGGCGTCTTACCGCTCTTTCCCAACTGTTACCAGTAACACCAATAGCAACAATCACGTTAGTAACAGTTGGGAATTTTATTCCCAGTAGTTACCATAAACGCTTGTAGCTTGTATTACAAGCGGAAGTCACTTTTTAATTCATATTGTTGGAAAGAGACTTCCGCTTGTGATACAAGTTACAAGCTTTTGAGAAACGGGCCCCTGGTAACGGACGGGAAAAAATGTTGTTACCACTGGTATCAAGTTGGTGGTAACAGGTGGGAATAACCCTACCACGCATTCACCATCCAACCTCTTTCGCCTCGCTCGCGCTTCTCTTACCTTGAGTTACGTCTCAGTTGAACGGTCGTACTATAGCGGCCTCTGGTAACAATAGTTGTTTGCTCCATTTACGTGTTAAATAAGTGAGGGGTTGTGTTGTGCAGCATGGACACGGCGTCGGGCAGCATCCGCGGCTCGGAGCCGACGTCGCCCACGTCGCCGGTGTCGCCGGGTGCGCGCGCGCCGCCGCCGCACGCGCTGCAGGCCGCGCTCTACTCGCTGCACCACAGCTCCAGCGTCTCCAGTGAGTCCAGAACTGCTAGCTGCTCAGGCTACGGCCAGACTTGAAGGCGAAGATTCGTGTTCGCGTTGTCACGATAAAAGTTCGTGTTCGATGCATGACGAAGTGCCTGGTCACATCATTTTGATGTACGTCGAAACGTCACTACCTCGAAATAATCTGGAACGTAAAGCGAGCGAAGTGTAGCCAACCGCACGAACTTTGTCGCGACAAAATCCTTTGATGTGCGGCAATTTACCGACAGCGGCGCGAGGGGCATTC
This sequence comes from Hedya salicella, assembly GCA_905404275.2. Lineage (NCBI taxonomy): Eukaryota > Metazoa > Arthropoda > Insecta > Lepidoptera > Tortricidae > Hedya > Hedya salicella. The sequence goes on from FR990104.1 coordinate 26,282,089, forward strand.
CTATTCGCGAAGATGATTTGTGATAGGACGAATTCTTTGGCCACATGTGTCGCGACAACGCAAATCTTCAATCTCAAAAAATCGCGTTAGTGTGGCCCCAGCAATAGTAGCAGTCCAGTGCTACTGTCATACACGACTCTGTCACGCGACAAATGTTGTCTATTTCTTTCCATTCAGTACAGTGCGAGATATGATGATATTTTGTCGTGAGAAAAGCGAAATCGCGATCGGTTGCGTGTTAAAACTGTCATAATAGTAGATTGTTTGAGAAGGGGCTAAAATAAGCCATTATGACACGAAGTGATTATTTGGACGAGCTCACGAAGTGAGCGCGGACAAATATGTCTGAGTATTAGCCACGTGTTAAACACTGCTTTTCACTTCGACTGCGAGAAAACATGAAAGCCTTAACATTAAAATTGTATATTTCATGAAAAACTCATAGTACGTTTGAGCAAATCTATCAGAAAGTTTGGCCAATCTGATCAGGTTGTTTTGTTTGTTTTTAATTATTCGTAAGGAGTATGTAGCTGGCCGCAAGTTTTTTTTTCAGTGTGATAGAAATTTGTATGGGATTATATGGCTTTCTTTTAAACCCTAGGGGCTAAATGTACTATTTTAGGCTCGCTTCGCGACGCTTTCGCTTCTGCTCTTATTTAACGGTATTCCATGATCTTGGTCAAATACTCATTCCACCTTCTTGGGAGCTTGGTAATACATCGATTGGGAAATAAGTAAGGAATTGAGTAGTCAGTAACAATGATAATACGAATCTACGACTAGGTAACAATCTACTCGGCCGAAATTGGCGGTATAAGATTTTACTCTAGTATAGAGATTTTGTCTTTAGGTTAAATATTGGTGAAACGTAAATAGAGTTTACTCGCAAGTAATTAATTATTTATTATTGAAATAATTCATAACGTTGGTGAAATCGGCTCTAAACCAGATTGACTCTGATCCTCAAGCGAGCGTCAGTTATCTATAGTAATTTCAGTAAGATTATCGATGCCTCACTATCTACAAGATGAGTGTATGCAACTAGATCCCCCGGAGCCGGAACGAACTAGTCCTGGGCCGGGCTGGAACACCAGCTGGAACACCAGCGCCACGTACAACACCGCGTCGGCGTGGGGCTCGGGCGCGGCGTGGCAGCGCGGCAACCCCTGGGCCGCCGGCAACGGCTGGGGCGCGCCCGGCCTGGACTCGGAGGCGCTCATCGTGGTCGAGCTGACGCTCGTCAAGGGCGACGGCGGCTCCGAGGATCTGAGGATCGCGAACATATTGTTCAACAATTTGGATATTATTGGTAAGCTTAAATCGGCGTTCATTATTTCTTTTTTTACTTTAAAGGAACAATATCAATATTGACAATTTGTTTTTTTTTTCTTTTTATTATTAAGAAAAAAACAGTCTTTATATACATATCATGAACACTGTCAATAGACTACATTACTTTAATTATAGACGTATAGTATCCTACATTAGATTTTAAAGTCGAAAAATTTTCACTACTATGACCAAATAGTTTAAAATCTGCAAAAAAATTGAGAAATTAACTAAATAGAAGCACCATACTAATTACTGCCTACAAGTAAACATATATCTATTATATTATTATATCTTTATACCTTAGGTACGTTAACACATATTAAAAAAAGAAAGAAATATATATGTATATACATATATATATATATATACCTACATACACATACCGATTAAAACATACAGATTTCATAACTAAGATTCTAACATGGAAGATACAATTCTTTTATATTTTGCTAACGAACTGCCAAACAAATCTGCATTCATACATTTTTCGCAGCCTACATGCGCGCTTAAGGTACGATTGCTGTGCGTATTTAGTTTTGCTTTTGGCAAGACTAAACAACGCCTTATTGCGGCAACTACGTTCAGCTTTACGAGGTACACGGAAATTTGTATTACGCAATAGTTCAGGGGCATCAACAAGATTATTAAGAATTTTAAATAAAAATAATAGATCGTTACAGGAACGTCTGAGTGCAAGCGGCTGAATTTTGTGCCTGGCTGCTGAGGATGCATAATCATTATAGTGGCCACCGACGCGGAATTCAAGTGCCTTAATAAACTTTTTCTATAGCCTTTCAATTTTATCTATATTCACTTTATGATAAGGGTTCCAGCCTACAGAGGCAAATTCAAGGCGGCTGCGGACTTAACTGTTATACAACAACTTATAAGTCAAGGGCCTTCTAAAGGGTTTTGCAACACGAAGAATGAAGCCGAGCTGCCTATAAGCCTTAGTAAGGATGTTATCTATATGAGGGTTAAAAGTTAGTTTACTGTCCATTATTACACCTAAATCGCGAATACTTTGTGTTCGCGTTAAAGTGTTGCCACATAATGTGTAATCATATAAAATTGGTGCTCTTTTTCTTGTAAATGCCATAACTGAGCATTTGTCACTATTCAAAAACAGACTATTATTTTCACAATAGCCTTCGAAATTGAATAAGTCCTCTTGTAGCATAGCGCAGTCAGTATGATTTTTTATAACTCTAAATATTTTTATATCATCTGCGTAAAGAAGAGCTTTAGAGTTAGATATTGATGCTGTTATGTCATTTATGTACAAAATAAACTACAATGGACCTAAATGAGATCCCTGTGGGACACCAGAGGTAGTTTGTACTCAGACATATATCCTCCTAGTACTACGGCTTGGCACCTATTCTCCACATATGATTTAATCCAGCGGAAAAGATCACCGTGTATTCCGAGGGTCCAGAGCTTGGACAAAAGGGTATTATAAATTTTTTATCGAATGCCTTTGCGAAGTCCGTATATACAGCATCTACCTGATATTTGTTATACATGGCATCACGTATTACTTCGCTAAAGGATAGAAGATTACTTTCAACGCTTCGACCCCTGAAAAACCCGTGCTGATTCGGAATAATGTGGCGGCGGACATCATGAGAAACCTGATCAGTGACAATTTTGTCTAGTATTTTTCCAAATTGACATAATTTTGAAATAGGTCGATATTTTTCTATATCTTGACTTATAGAGCCTTTGGGGATTGGTGTTATCCATGCTTTGTTCCATATTTCAGGCACATGACCTTCCTTGACCGATTGTAAGAAAATTTTGGTAATAGGGAAAACTAAGGTACTAGCGCATTTATTAATTAACAGAGGATGAATGTTGTCAGGTCCTGCTCCCTTGTTTACGTCTACTGATTTTAAATATTTAAGAACCAATTCATGGGTAATATTTACTGTGGTGATGTCAAAAACAGACATTGATGAAGGTTCCAAGGAGTTGACATCCAAAAGCGGGAGGGAGGAGTTTTCAAAAACTGATTGAAAATGTTCACTAAATAAATTGCAAAAACTAGCCCCGTCCGAAGCTGCGTTTCCTTTATAAAACATTGTCTGCGGCATTCCCCTATTAGTCATAGTTGATTTAATAAATTTCCAAAAAAACTTTGGGTGTGATTTAATTTTATCTTCAGAAAATTTTATATAATTTTTATAACATTTGTTTTCAATTATTTCAGCTCGTTTTCTTAATATTTTGAAACTTTCGTAATCCAGAGGATTTTTATATAATTTCTATGATTTATGACATTTTCTTTTTTCTTTTAAAATTTTTCGTAACGAGCTACTTTGCCACACAGATTGAGTCCAATATTGTAACCACATTTTCTCCCTTTTTAAATGGTATACCAGATATCTCGACATTATTCATGCGGGCTTGCTGGTTCCGTATGAGCATTTCGTTTTGTAGGTTATGTATAGTTTCATTTCTGCTTTCGAGTTCTGATTGCAATTTGGAAACGATTGATGAGCCACCCTCCAAGGCGACTACTCTGTCCTCCAAATCGGAGAAGCGAGTCTCCATCTCGGAGAAGCGAGCCTCCATCACATTCCATTTTGTATTAAGGGTTTCAATTGAAGTGGAGATCCGTTGAATTTGGTTTTTTATGGAATTGAAGTCCGCTCTAAATGATTTTAGTTCTTCTAACACAACAGATATCCCTTGTGAACTTTCCGGGTTTGAGCGGCATTGAGAACAGCGTACTGCCGCTTTTCTTTCACCATTGATTTTGCGGTAGTTACTTTCGGTTACGCCGATACACCCATAGTGAAACTGTCCATGGCAGGCAGCACAGTCCACTGCATCCGTTACTGCTTGACTACACGCTTTGCATTTCATGGTCATGGTCACAGTGATGTTTTTCAAACGTTTATAATATTTTATCACGTTGTATACACGACTAAAGATCAAGATAGTTAGACACGCTACGACACTAGTTTCTTATCTGCGCGTGAAGCGATCGATAGCCGCGGCCGCTAGAAGCGAACTTGTTATGTACGGTCAGCTGCAAAGAAACGTGAACACTGTACTGTGCAGCTGAATGTACTCAATTTAATAAAGATGGGCATAGTCGCGTATACGTTTTAGTTAGGTACATGTTGCGGTTTGCATTCCTTTTTTGCATAGGAAGCGTTTAGATTATTTTACAGGTAAATATACTCTTCGTATGATATACTCTCTTTCTTTATGTATTTTTTGTAAATTAGTGACCGCTGCTCGGTTTTACAAACTACTTCTCAAAAAATCCGACGTCCAGTTGTTTAAATTTTTAAGAAGGCTTTGTTAGACGTTATATCGTCAAGATTTCCACTAAATACTGTCTACTTTGTCGAAGTAGACTCTACTTCAACAAGATTGTTTGGGCGGTCACATGTCCATTTCGGTCTCGATATTATTATAATGTTGTAGAAAATGCAAGATATTAAAAAAAATGTACAAAAAGGTCTCAGAGTCCAAAAATATTTTTTATTTTATTTTTTGTATGTATGTATGTGTGCTTGCGCCATCATGTTTTAACTATGTTTGGCACACTGAAGCAAAAAGGAGGTTTATGACTTTTTTCTCCTCTGCGAACAAAATTGCGGGCACCTCATTGTATATGAATAATTGCGTGTACTCGTGCAGCGAACCAGGAGACCATAGTGGAGCTGATCGGGTTCACACAGCGTGTGTTCGGCAGCAGTGGGGCTAAGAAGCCCGAGCCCGCGGCGCCGCCCACCGCGAGTATGCCCGCGCGCCCCGCGTCTGAAGACGAAGTCAAGGTTACTTTTGATTTTACCATACCAAATTGCCTTTGGGAGTGGTTCAGATCCTACCGACCGCGCCAGTGAAATGTGCAATAACACTACATAATTTCGTTCTCGTTCGAGAAATTAACTCTTTAAATGCGTTCAAACACTCTTTGTATTTAATTTTCCAGTTTTTTTTTTCATATATATCAAGGCGATACTCTAGAATTCTAGATTTTCGAACACGTTTCTACAGTTCATCAATTGTGTTGATTTCTCTTCTTTTATACACGAAGAGAAAATTTTTGACGATCACTTTATGTCTTTGAAAAGTTTTTAGACTCTACTACACATCCGTTAGACTTGAGGATTCTTTGACTGATGGAATGTTTGTAGGAGGTGCGCACAGAGATCACATTCGACTTCCACCGGCTGGGTGTACTGTTGCTGCGCGCCGCCGTGCACGAGGGCGCCGTCGTGGCCAAGAAGATCGCCACCGCCACCGTCAGTGAGGCGCGCATACAGGCCACCGTTGGTAAGTAACAGTCGCTGTTAGGAAGCGCACCGAGATCACGTTCCATTTCCACCGGGAGGCGTGGCTGTGCGCCATCTTGGCCAAAAAGAGCGTCGCCGCTATCATCAGCGAGGCGCGCATAGAGGCCACTGTCTGTGAGTGATACTCGCTTTAGGAAGTGCGCATCAAGGTCACGTTCCACTTCCACCGGTGTGGGCGTGGCTGTGCGCCGTCGTGGCCAAGAAGAACGCAACCGCCGCGGTCAGCGTCACCGTCGGTGAGTGACACTCCCTGTAGGAGGTGCGCACCGAGATCACGTTTCACTTCCACTGGATGGTTGTGGCTGCGCGCCGTCGTAGCCAAGATCGCCACCGTCAGCGAGGCCCGCATCAAGGCCACAAAATAATTGACTTTTAATTTCAATTTATTAAAACAATCATGTCTCAAAATCAGAATATATATGCTTACTTCTACGTAAATTTCATAATTTATTTTTCACAACCGAAAGTACCTTATATTTCTTCGTTACAATTTTCAACTATTCGTAGACAGACTACGAAAGCTTGTTAATGTTCAAAACGGAGTGGTATATCGGGAAACTATTTATGAACCATGAAGCTTGAGCGTAGCTATTTATTCGAAACATAGTAATATATCTGTGTATCGTTTTTAGATGCATCCCGTGTGGAAATCGACGGGTCACTAGGCGGAGTGCAAGTGGTGTCCCTGTGCGAGGGCGGCGGGCTGCACACACGCGTGCTGAGCGCGGGGCGCGCGCCGCACGCGCCCGCGCTGCCCGCGCAGCCCGACACGCGCGCGCTGCTCTTTACCCTCACCCGCCGGGTCACCGCCGACGGTCAGTACACTGCACTCTGTGGGTCATTGGCGGGGCACAAGTGGTGTCCCTGTGCGAGGGCGGCGGGCTGCACACACGCGTGCTGAGCGCGGGGCGCGCGCCGCACGCGCCCGCGCTGCCCGCGCAGCCCGACACGCGCGCGCTGCTCTTTACCCTCACCCGCCGGGTCACCGCCGACGGTCAGTACACTGCACTCTGTGGGTCATTGGCGGGGCACAAGTGGTGTCCTTGTGCGAGGGCGGCGGGCTGCACACACGCGTGCTGAGCGCGGGGCGCGCGCCGCACGCGCCCGCGCTGCCCGCGCAGCCCGACACGCGCGCGCTGCTCTTTACCCTCACCCGCCGGGTCACCGCCGACGGTCAGTACACTGCACTCTGTGGGTCATTGGCGGGGCACAAGTGGTGTCCCTGTGCGAGGGCGGCGGGCTGCACACACGCGTGCTGAGCGCGGGGCGCGCGCCGCACGCGCCCGCGCTGCCCGCGCAGCCCGACACGCGCGCGCTGCTCTTTACCCTCACCCGCCGGGTCACCGCCGACGGTCAGTACACTGCACTCTGTGGGTCATTGGCGGGGCACAAGTGGTGTCCCTGTGCGAGGGCGGCGGGCTGCACACACGCGTGCTGAGCGCGGGGCGCGCGCCGCACGCGCCCGCGCTGCCCGCGCAGCCCGACACGCGCGCGCTGCTCTTTACCCTCACCCGCCGGGTCACCGCCGACGGTCAGTACACTGCACTCTGTGGGTCATTGGCGGGGCACAAGTGGTGTCCCTGTGCGAGGGCGGCGGGCTGCACACACGCGTGCTGAGCGCGGGGCGCGCGCCGCACGCGCCCGCGCTGCCCGCGCAGCCCGACACGCGCGCGCTGCTCTTTACCCTCACCCGCCGGGTCACCGCCGACGGTCAGTACACTGCACTCTGTGGGTCATTGGCGGGGCACAAGTGGTGTCCCTGTGCGAGGGCGGCGGGCTGCACACACGCGTGCTGAGCGCGGGGCGCGCGCCGCACGCGCCCGCGCTGCCCGCGCAGCCCGACACGCGCGCGCTGCTCTTTACCCTCACCCGCCGGGTCACCGCCGACGGTCAGTACACTGCACTCTGTGGGTCATTGGCGGGGCACAAGTGGTGTCCCTGTGCGAGGGCGGCGGGCTGCACACACGCGTGCTGAGCGCGGGGCGCGCGCCGCACGCGCCCGCGCTGCCCGCGCAGCCCGACACGCGCGCGCTGCTCTTTACCCTCACCCGCCGGGTCACCGCCGACGGTCAGTACACTGCACTCTGTGGGTCATTGGCGGGGCACAAGTGGTGTCCCTGTGCGAGGGCGGCGGGCTGCAGACACGCGTGCTGAGCGCGGGGCGCGCGCCGCACGCGCCCGCGCTGCCCGCGCAGCCCGACACGCGCGCGCTGCTCTTTACCCTCACCCGCCGGGTCACCGCCGACGGTCAGTACACTGCACTCTGTGGGTCATTGGCGGGGCACAAGTGGTGTCCCTGTGCGAGGGCGGCGGGCTGCACACACGCGTGCTGAGCGCAGGGCGCGCGCCGCACGCGCCCGCGCTGCCCGCGCAGCCCGACACGCGCGCGCTGCTCTTTACCCTCACCCGCCGGGTCACCGCCGACGGTCAGTACACTGCACTCTGTGGGTCATTGGCGGGGCACAAGTGGTGTCCCTGTGCGAGGGCGGCGGGCTGCACACACGCGTGCTGAGCGCGGGGCGCGCGCCGCACGCGCCCGCGCTGCCCGCGCAGCCCGACACGCGCGCGCTGCTCTTTACCCTCACCCGCCGGGTCACCGCCGACGGTCAGTACACTGCACTCTGTGGGTCATTGGCGGGGCACAAGTGGTGTCCCTGTGCGAGGGCGGCGGGCTGCACACACGCGTGCTGAGCGCGGGGCGCGCGCCGCACGCGCCCGCGCTGCCCGCGCAGCCCGACACGCGCGCGCTGCTCTTTACCCTCACCCGCCGGGTCACCGCCGACGGTCAGTACACTGCACTCTGTGGGTCATTGGCGGGGCACAAGTGGTGTCCCTGTGCGAGGGCGGCGGGCTCTTGCAGACCAGCTTATTAGTAATAACTAGTTTAAGATATAAGTTACTACTAACCAACGATATTTTGTATTTTTCTTTAAGAAATGAAAGGATTTTTTTTAATGTATTTTATTATTGATTCTCGCAGGTGTGGAGGCATCAGTGTCTCTCCACGTGGCGAGTGTGTGGGTGACGCACTCGAGTGCGCTGCTGCGCGAGCTGCGCTCCTGCCTCACCGAGTTCAAGCAGTACCTCGCCAACCTGGCGCGCTCCATCCGCGCCGCCGCCCACGACATGGCTGTGGGTCTCGTGCACCCCAGGTACCGTGTGTGTGACACCCCCCACAGTACGAGCAGTACCTCGCCAACCTGGCGCGCTCCATCCGCGCCGCCGCCCACGACATGGCTGTGGGCCTCGTGCACCCCAGGTACCGTGTGTGTGACCCCCCCCACAGTGCGAGTAGAACCTCGCCAACCTGGCGCGCTCCATTCGCGCCGCCGCCCACGACATGGCTGTGGGCCTCGTGCACCCCAGGTACCGTGTGTGTGACACCCCCACAGTACGAGCAGTACCTCGCCAACCTGGCGCGCTCCATTCGCGCCGCCGCCCACGACATGGCTGTGGGCCTCGTGCACCCCAGGTACCGTGTGTGTGACACCCCCCACAGTACGAGCAGTACCTCGCCAACCTGGCGCGCTCCATCCGCGCCGCCGCCCACGACATGGCTGTGGGCCTCGTGCACCCCAGGTACCGTGTGTGTGACACCCCCCACAGTACGAGCAGTACCTCGCCAACCTGGCGCGCTCCATTCGCGCCGCCGCCCACGACATGGCTGTGGGCCTCGTGCACCCCAGGTACCGTGTGTGTGACACCCCCCACAGTACGAGCAGTACCTCGCCAACCTGGCGCGCTCCATTCGCGCCGCCGCCCACGATATGGCTGTGGGCCTCGTGCACCCCAGGTACCGTGTGTGTGACCCCCCCCCACAGTGCGAGTAGAACCTCGCCAACCTGGCGCGCTCCATTCGCGCCGCCGCCCACGACATGGCTGTGGGCCTCGTGCACCCCAGGTACCGTGTGTGTGACACCCCCCACAGTACGAGCAGTACCTCGCCAACCTGGCGCGCTCCATTCGCGCCGCCGCCCACGATATGGCTGTGGGCCTCGTGCATCCCAGGTACCGTGTGTGACCCCCCCCACAGTGCGAGTAGAACCTCGCCAACCTGGCGCGCTCCATTCGCGCCGCCGCCCACGACATGGCTGTGGGCCTCGTGCACCCCAGGTACCGTGTGTGTGACACCCCCCACAGTACGAGCAGTACCTCGCCAACCTGGCGCGCTCCTTTCGCGCCGCCGCCCACGATATGGCTGTGGGCCTCGTGCACCCCAGGTACCGTGTGTGTGACCCCCCCCCACAGTGCGAGTAGAACCTCGCCAACCTGGCGCGCTCCATTCGCGCCGCCGCCCACGACATGGCTGTGGGCCTCGTGCACCCCAGGTACCGTGTGTGTGACACCCCCCACAGTACGAGCAGTACCTCGCCAACCTGGCGCGCTCCATTCGCGCCGCCGCCCACGACATGGCTGTGGGCCTCGTGCACCCCAGGTACCGTGTGTGTGACACCCCCCACAGTACGAGCAGTACCTCGCCAACCTGGCGCGCTCCTTTCGCGCCGCCGCCCACGATATGGCTGTGGGCCTCGTGCACCCCAGGTACCGTGTGTGTGACCCCCCCCCCACAGTGCGAGTAGAACCTCGCCAACCTGGCGCGCTCCTTTCGCGCCGCCGCCCACGACATGGCTGTGGGCCTCGTGCACCCCAGGTACCGTGTGTGTGACACCCCCCACAGTACGAGCAGTACCTCGCCAACCTGGCGCGCTCCATTCGCGCCGCCGCCCACGACATGGCTGTGGGCCTCGTGCACCCCAGGTACCGTGTGTGTGACACTCCCCTCACAGTGCGAGCAGTACCTCGCCAACCTGGCGCGCTCCATCCGCGCCGCCGCCCACGACATGGCCGTGGGCGTCGTGCACCCCAGGTACCGTGTGTGTGACACCCCCCCACAGTGCGAGAAGTATTCCCAGGCATTGTTGTCGTACGTGTGAGCACAACGGTACTCACTCGCTATGTTTTGCTATAACGATAGCAAAACATGAAAAGGTGTCCGTCTAAAAAAAAACAGTGTTGGAATGTTTCAAACGGTACCGAATAGTTCTTCTCAAGGATTTTCTTATACCAAAGATGAAGGTTAAATAGAGTTACTCTTCCATTTTAAAAATAGCAGAATGCTTTGATGTAACTAATGAAATACTTTGTTGCAGAGGAGACTCATTATACGCGAACCCAAAGTTATCGCAATCCATGGAAGGCGTGTCGCCGCGGCGCCGCACCACGAGCCTCGGCTGCTCCATCGATGAGCCCGCCGAAGAGATCTCACTCAGGTCAGTACTCACATCTCATTCTAACCTACCACAACTCACTTTTGACTAATTATCGCGTGCAGACTCTAAGGTACTTCAGAAACTGTGTACAAATTACAGTTCACAGTACCTTTGGGGTTCTTCATTGGATTTGATGGAGCCTTCTGTTTTCACCATCCAGAAAAAAGTAATCCGAATATTGGTCAATATCAAGCAAAGTGACAGCTGCAAACCCTACCTTTAAAAACATAAATTACGAACTCTTCCTAATATATACATCTTTGAGACCTGTAAGTTTGTACGGCAACATAAAGAGCTATATATAAAACGCGAAGACATGCCCTCTTCACGACCTATCCGTAATAAGAAATGACTCATTCGACCGCCCGCCAAATTGAAACTGCTATCCTCAGGCCCATTAATAATGTCCATTAAGATTTATAAAAGAATGATCAGACGGTAAAAGTACATGAATAAAATAAAGCAACTACTGCAAATTAAATGCCATTACACGCTAAATGAATACTTAGAAGATAAATTATAAACGCTCTAAGTCTTCCTCTCCCTAACATTGCAGTTCCCAAAAGGATTCACAATGATCTGTAGCTTCAAGTTAACATCTGTAGATCTGTACCTACTTTTATGATTGAGTATTCATGACCGGACTTACTTATTTCACACTAGAAGGCGCCTGCAACTTCGTTCGCGGAGGAGAAAAGTCATAACCCCTCTTTTCTTCGACAGCGCAGTTGGGTAAAAAGTATCCTATAACCATCTGGAGATATCCAGCTGCCCGTGTACCAAAAATAGTTGAAATCTGTTTAGCCGATTTGCCGTGATGAAGCCACAATGACACATACGAACATACAAAAAATCCATAAAATATATTTATCGATTTAGTTACCACCAAATACAATCATTTTTTTGAAAATATCTTCAATGTACCGACATTTAATTTTTACAACTTTATAACAGTATAGATGTTGCAAGTGATGTTAGACATTTGAACGGTCCCTTGTGTTACAGCGTGAGCATCGAGCTGGAGTCGCCCGTGGTGGTGGTGCCTCGTTCGGCGTCGTCGCCGCAGGTGTTCGTGGCGCACCTGGGCCGCATGAGCCTCGCCAACCGCCCGCACGCGGCCCGCGCCGCCTACCGCGTGCGCGTCACCGACATCTCGCTCGCCTCCGTGAGTACAGACCAGCTGTGCTGCGGCGACCGCTGGGGCACAGTCTAACAAGTAATGTGTAAGTCTGTGACAACCCTAGGTAGGTCCGGTGACCTTGAGCGGTGTCGGCATTTACGCAAACATCAAAGGCGTCGGCCCACTGTTACTTTTTTAACTGTGGCTGGGGGCCAACTAGCGTCCGATGCAGCCGGTGCCGAGCAGTGGGCTAGGTGTTCAAGAGTACACGAAGAGTGTTGCAATGATACCTAAGCGTCACCGTCGCCTCTAGTGTTAGAATGCTAGCACGATTCCACACGGAAATTCTTGTTATTCTATAAATAAACTGGCTTAGAAAAGTTTTTTATTCTAAGGAATTCTAATCTGCCTGCAACTTCGTTAACGGCTGGGAAAGAAATAACCTCGTATGTTTTCATCAGCGTAGTCGGGTAAAAAATATTATAAAACCATCTGTGGATACCCAGTTACCCGTGAACCAAAAATAGTTGAAATCGATTTAGCACGATGAAGCCACAACGACACATAGAAACATGCCAAAATGTCATCTATACTATAATAAAGTTGTAAAAATGAAATGTCTGTACATTGAATTTATTTAAAAATAAATATTGTAACGGACTATTTGGAGGTCACTAAAACGAAAAATATTTTTTTTTTTTGGATTTTATGTATGTTTGTATGTGTCATTGTGGCTTCATCACGCAAAATCGGCTAAACAGACTTCCACAATTTTTGGTACACGGGTAGCTGGGTATCTCCAGTTGGTTATAGCTATACTTTTTACCCGACTACGCTGAAGAAAAAACGACGGGTTATGACTTTTCTTCTCCGCGAACGAAGTTGCGGGAATCTTGTAGTAAAAAATATTTTTCGATTCAGTGACCTCGAAATAGTCCGTTACAAGTTTTTTTTTTTTATATCTTCAATGTACAGACATTGCATTTTTACAAATTTATAATATAATAGTATAGATTAGTAGGTGCCCACAACTTTGTACGCGAAGGAGAAAAAGGTCATAACCCCTCTTTTTTCGACAGTGTAGTGTAAAAAGTATCCTATAACCGTTTGTGAATACCCAGCTACCCGTGTACAAAATATAGTTGAAATCCGTTTAGCTGTTTTAGCGTGATGAAGCCACAACGATACACACAAACAGTCAAAAAATTTAAAAACTATATTATTCGATTTAGTGACCTCCGAATAGTCCGGTACAATATTTATTTTTAAATATCTTCAATGTACAGACATTTCATTTTTACAACTTTATTATAGTAAATTTAAATATGCCTGTCTGCTAGGTGGACGTAAGCTCCAAACTGAAGCAGTTGCAGCTGAGCGCGGAGAGCATGCCGGCCATCTATGACACGGGCGGGGGCAAGCCGGTGCTGCACAACACGGCTCTGCAGCTGGCCGTGCACTACGGGCACCTGGAGCCGTGTGGGGAGGCACAGGTGAGGACAGTTTGCACCTCACACGGGAAAAATAGGAGAGCAATCTTCGCGCATCTGTATTTAAGTATTGGTGATATAAAATTTCATTGAAATCCGAGCGAATACGGAATATGCATGAATTTTAATTTTTGCTTTATTAAAAGCTTATTCATGTAACAAACAGTAGACAAAAAGAATTTTTCAAATAACTATAAAAATACCCAAGATATAAGCCATCAAACATTTCATTCTATCTCTTTCTAGCAAAACAGAATTTAATATGGAGTTTATATGAACGTAGTACACTGTGACGTAACAGTCTATGTCGGACCTCTCTGTCAAATCGCTGTCTAATTAGTAGTTTCAAATGCTTATATCGTAAGTATTTCTTGGCCGATTTTAATTTTAATTTCACTTTTTGGTATAGTTTTTACGGTATTTTGATATTGCTTTACGAAAAGCGATGAAAAAAATTCATGCATGTTCCCTATTCTATGATTTGACCAGAGTTTTCTGTCGAGCTTTTTGTCGGATTCATTCATTAGGAAATGCAATATTTGACCAATACGAGTAGAGTGAAAGCGCTTGACATGAAAGCTACTTACTTATAGTAGCAAAGCTGCAGTTTTATGTGGCGTGAGTGCTTCAATTGAAAGCCGAACAAGGGAAGGAATCAAAAATTTAAGTTAAAATATATATTCCTTAGCGTAGCGAGGCTTTCGAGAACTTTTAATTCATTGTAATTTTAATCTATTTTTTGTATCAGATTTATATTTTTATCTCATCTCTTCTCGCCCCGGAATATGTACGAGTACATCGCACATGCGTCATATTATCATTTGCATCATCAGCATTTTACTTTGTATAGCTTTCCGCTAGCAGTCAATAAATCAGTTCACGTTCGCTAATTATAAGTGTGCACACCTATCAAGAAAACAGACTCGTGTTCCAACCAAATATCAAGATACCTATCAAGCAATGTACGTGTAGACAAGTGCCCGTACAATACATAAAGATAGAGACCAGAAAAAAATCATACGGGTTGAATATGAGATACTGGACGAACCGCGTTGTAGGCTTTATAATACGAGGCCAGGATGGTAACAGTCAAAGCATCTATAGTATTTTTCTCAAAAAAAAAATAACTTGAAAGTTACTTATCGTGTATCGGCAGTGCGAAGTGACGGGCAAGGTCGTCGGAGGGCTCCATTTGTCGGCACGGCGCGAGCAGTACGAGCAGCTTCTGGACACTATCCGCTACCTGGGCGCCGCCGACGAGCCGCCCGCGCCTGCGCCGCAGCCGCAGCCCCCTCACGACCAGGTCACACGGCGCTACTTTAACCAGACCTCACATGAGACTCGAAAATATTTTAAGGAGGCGGAGTGGAACCAAATTTTACAATTTTCCGACTTTTCCTCTTTTAACCTAGCATTGGCTCTCGAGTCTTAAAGTGGCATTCCGAGATGAGCTGCAGACCGCAACCGCATGTCCCGCTGCATCCCAAATTGAACCTTAATGGTAAGTTAAAAGGTTTAATTTTCCGTGTGCTGAGAAGTGTCGCCGTGTACCCGGTGCACGTCCACTGCACACTAAAAATTGAACCTTTTTACCTTACCATTCAGGTTCAATTTGGAGTGCAACGGGACATGTTGTTGCGGTCTGCAGCCCATCTCGGAATGCCACCTTTACTCCATTCAGGACCATAGTTTAATCTCAAAGTGGGTGAATCTCGATTGGATTCCCAGCTAACGTTCGCTGACGGTGTGCAGGACATGGAGCCAGCGGTGCCGACGCTGCGGCTGGACCCCGCGCTGCGCGCCGCCGTGCTGGTGGTGCCGCCGCCGCAGCCCGCGCCCGCGCCGCGCGCCGGCAGCGACGCGCACGTGCCGCTCAAGGGTAGGTCCGGGGTCCACTGATGGGGGCAGGACATGGAGCCGGCGGTGCCGACGCTGCGGCTGCACCCCGCGCTGCTGGTGGTGCCGCCGCCGCAGCCCGCGCCCGCGCCGCGCGCCGGCAGCGACGCGCACGTGCCGCTCAAGGGCAGGTCCGGGGTCCACTGATGGGGGCAGGACATGGAGCCGGCGGTGCCGACGCTGCGGCTGGACCCCGCGCTGCTGGTGGTGCCGCCGCCGCAGCCCGCGCCCGCGCCGCGCGCCGGCAGCGACGCGCACGTGCCGCTCAAGGGTAGGTCCGGGGTCCACTGACGGGGGCAGGACATGGAGCCGGCGGTGCCGACGCTGCGGCTGGACCCCGCGCTGCTGGTGGTGCCGCCGCCGCAGCCCGCGCCCGCGCCGCGCGCCGGCAGCGACGCGCACGTGCCGCTCAAGGGTAGGTCCGGGGTCCACTGACGGGGGCAGGACATGGAGCCGGCGGTGCCGACGCTGCGGCTGGACCCCGCGCTGCTGGTGGTGCCGCCGCCGCAGCCCGCGCCCGCGCCGCGCGCCGGCAGCGACGCGCACGTGCCGCTCAAGGGTAGGTCCGGGGTCCACTGACGGGGGCAGGACATGGAGCCGGCGGTGCCGACGCTGCGGCTGGACCCCGCGCTGCTGGTGGTGCCGCCGCCGCAGCCCGCGCCCGCGCCGCGCGCCGGCAGCGACGCGCACGTGCCGCTCAAGGGTAGGTCCGGGGTCCACTGACGGGGGCAGGACATGGAGCCGGCGGTGCCGACGCTGCGGCTGGACCCCGCGCTGCTGGTGGTGCCGCCGCCGCAGCCCGCGCCCGCGCCGCGCGCCGGCAGCGACGCGCACGTGCCGCTCAAGGGTGGAACTCTTTAAGAGCCGATTTCAAAGCATTTCACCGGAATTTCGGTGGTTGCATCAGATACATTTTCTGTATATATGACTGGAAATTTTACACGAAAACAAATTGTAACGAATCATTCTGATCACCGCCGCATCCTAGAATGTCGTTCGATTTCGATAAATGTGTGCGAAAGAGACACGCTTTAAAAAAAAGGTATGCTTTCTCTACATCTACTAACGGTTAGTTTACCTCGTGTGTTCATAAGTTTTGAGACGAATTTCAAACCTCAAATTTAAAATAAAAACGTGCTGGCAGCTTGTCGTGGCTGTTTCAGAATTTGAAATTGGAACGTTTTAATTAAGAATATATAATTTTTTTCTTTTTATTGTCATTGTTTGTCAAAATGGCGGCTAAGAAACAACTTCGGTGTACTGTAGTTTCGTTGTATGAGGCGGGAAAAAAACCAATGGAAATTTTTAACGAATTAAAAAATATTGGAGCTAGCCGCAATTTTGTATACTATACTATAAAGCGGTATAAGGAGACCCAAAAGATTGATGATCGTCCAAGAACTGGCCGCCCGCGTTCTGTAAGGACCCCTGCGAACATAAAGATTATCAAAGAACGAATTCGTCGAAATCCGTGCCGCACCCAGAAGAAAATGGCTCTACAGACGGGTATTTCACGTATATCGGTAAATAGAATACTTAAATATGATCTTAAATTAAAAGCGTATAGTAAGAGAAAAGTGCATTATCTAAATGATCGTCTACGGAAAATGCGACTCAAACGTTGTCGGACCCTACTTAGGCGACACGACCCTACAAAAATATTGTTCACGGATGAGAAGATATTTACTGTCGAAGAAAAATTTAACAGGCAGAATGATAAAATCTACGCCAAAAGCTCAAAGGAGATTCCGTCTAACGTGCGACATGTCCAACGCACACATCATCCGGCTAGCGTCATGGTATGGTGGGGAGTTTCATATGAAGGCGTTACGAAATTGCATTTTTGCCAACATGGGGTCAAAGTTAAAGCACAAAATTATCAGAGTGACATTCTCAAGAACGTTGTAAAACCCCTATCTACCACTCTATTCGCTGGAAAGGACTGGATTTTCCAACAAGATTCAGCACCATCGCATAAAGCGAAATCTACACAAAAGTGGCTAAAAGAAAATTTGCCTGGGTTTATTAGTACTGAGGAATGGCCTTCTTCAAGCCCAGACTTAAATCCTTTAGATTACTCTTTGTGGACGGAATTAGAGCTAAGGGCATGCCGAAAGCCGCATCCAAACCTTCAGGCCCTGAAACGAGCCTTAGTGAGAGAAGCGAAGCGTATTCCTATTGAAAAAGTACGTGAAGCTATTGATGAGTGGAAACCACGTTTAAGAGCCTGTATAAAAAATAAGGGTGGACATTTCGAGTAAATTATATTTTTATTTTACTAAGACATTGTCTTTTATTAACCCTATAACTGTGTCATAAAAATAAATTATCTTAACTAATTATAATTCGAGTATTCATTTTGTCTCAAAACTTATGAACACACGAGGTAGTTAGTAATATGCTAAATTACGTTTCGCAAATGATTTCATAGTTTGGGAAAAATAGTTTGTCGAACAGAAAGGATCCGCTAAAAGCGATTGTTAACACACCATTTTAATTGAGTCGTGTTTACAGTTCACTTCGAGCTGCCGTCGTTCACAGTGGAGCTGCGCGCGGACCTGGGCCGCGGCGAGCGCAGCCTGGTGCAGCTCGCGTTCCGCGAGTTCGCGCTGCGCCTGCACCGCCCGCGCGCGCACGAGACCGACCTACACGTAACTATACACTTGTAGTGCACTGCGAGCTGGGTGCAGCTTATGTTGTACCCACATCTTTAGAAGCCCTTTAGGCTACGTCCACACGGCGACTATTCGATTCGATATTTTCTCGTATACGGTTTTACCGTATACGAACCGGCCGTTCGCATGGTGCGAGATAAATTCGGTTTTTTCATGTATGCGGTCTCCTCCATCATGATCTTCGTCAACGACGTCACGAACACAACTGCCTGCTGCCTGCGCGTGCAACTCGTGTACGAGAAATTAGTTTGCCCGTTTGAATGAATCAACGTAAACATAAGCGCCACTGAGCATCGCATTCGATAAAATCTTTTCGAGAATCTCGCATCCCCGGTGGCAAGACCCTACGTATAAGGCAAAAAATATACCTCGAATACGAGATTTTCTCGCATAGACGCCGTGTGATCGATTTTCAGAGTTGCCATATAAATTTTGTTGTCACCACGATGTTCAATAAAATCTCGTATAGCGTATATGAGAAAAAATGCACCGTGGGAACGTAGCCTTAAGCTAAGCGTCCACAGGCCGTCATCGCACGCATCGGACGCATCGCACGTATCGAATTTTTGTATGCCTTGTATAGAAACTCGTACAACAGCGTCCACAACTAACGGTGCGGATCAGTGGACGCGGTTGTATGAGTTTCTATACAAGGCATACCAAAATCAGATACGTGCGATGCGTGCGATGCCGGCCTGTGGACGCTTAGCTTTAGATGCTGGTCTTGTCGATATCTCGGTACCAGCTTCGAAAGCTACGAAATACTTACCCAGTGTTGTTTTCCCAGGTGTCCCTCCACTCGGTGACGATGGAGGACCTCACGCAGGACCCGGAATCGAAGCACCGCATGCTGCTAGTGTCGCACGCGCCGCACGTGCCCGCCAAGGCCGTGTTCGTGTCCAAGTCGTGCCCGGACCTCGGCCAGCACTTCGCGCAGCGCCCCGCTCGCTGGCGTTCCCTCCCCAGCGGACTCAACGTGGCCGATCAGGAGGTATGTCTTTCTGCCTGGATGAAAATAGGATCGGAACTTTAAATTGACGAACTACTCATTGAGACTCAAAACATATATTTAGGATAGGCTAAGTACAAATATTGTAATAGATATAAGACTTATTTCAAAAAAATGACTGACTGTTGAGTTTGTTTCGGCTTTCTTCTCCTCAGTGGTCTCCTCTTGGGAAACGCCGTAGAGTCAGACTTGTAAAAGTGCCCTTGCGGCCTACTTACAGAATAAAGACCATTATTTCATTAAATTTATTTATTTATGTCAAACATAAGTATGCTCACAGCACTAAGCCAAAACTCCTACGCATTAAATATATACTAAATTGTTTCTTGGCGCAAATTGTAGCGTAGGTGCGCAGGATTTCCTTTACAGAAATAGCAGCCAACATAGTATTTGTGATGTCGCGCATAGTCTGTATTCATCGTCCTTTAGCCATTTTATTAAGGTCGTTAATCGCTCTCTTAGGAAGTCGATTTGCGCTGCGTCTTCTTTCTTATCTTTACCCAAACTAACCGATTATTCTTGGCTCAATAGGAATGATTCTTAAAATTTTAAAAATTGTATAAGATCCCGAGAAAACAATCAAAATAAGGAACAAGGTTGAAACTCGAGTACGATATCTTACGAGTAGCTTTTTTTAAGAGCCCTTAAAGTTGAGTGGGAAAGTCCATTTTTTAAGTATGAAAATATTAATAACTAATAATTGAATAAGCCGTAAAATATATGGTAACTTTTGTTATGAAACCGTTTCGATAAACGCCATTTCCCCATACGAGGTACTAACCGTATGACGTCACTAAGTTAGTCGGCTTTAGTATGAAGCAAAAATATGATTTTAACATTGTTATATCTCGGGGTGTTTTTATAAGATTGAAGTTGTTTTTTTACAATATTTTTACTGTTGAGAGGTCGTTCTATAACATACAACAGAAAAATGTTGTTAAATAGCCTATTTCTTAAAGGCTAACTGATTTTTTTCTTCATATAGTGGCGGCGTACGAAACGCGACAGCAAATGCGGCCCCACCCCACCGTGCTCGCCGGAGATGGGCGTCACCGGCGGCTCGGTGGAGGCGGAGGCGGTGGCGGAGGCGGAGGCGCAGGCGGACGACGACGACGCGGACGACGGCGCGGGCGACGGGCTCGTCAACCTCACCATGCGCATGCGCGACCCGCAGCATCCGCACTTCCACGATCAGTACAACCGGGTGAGACACAGTAACATAATTAATGTAAAATGGAAGGAAAACACACTTAAGGTTTAAAGGTTTAAAGATATTTATTCTCAAAAAAGACATAGGTCACTTACATGAGAGCAATAATTAAAGTAAAACTATACATGATCGTCCGTATCATAACTACTTACGCTCACTTAATGCATTACTCGGTAGTAGTATTATTAGTAGTGGTGTGGTAGTCGTATTCTAGCTGTGAAGCATAAAGTTGCCAACGAAAACCTGCGTGCCAGAAAGTACTAGCAGATGTTCAGAGTATCAGAACAGACACGCAGTCTGAGGATGCACCACCACTTGGTCCTTCCCTTCCTCTTTCAGTAAGTAAAATCGTCACCAACATCACCCACACTGACGATGGAGCTAATGTTAATGTGGAATAGATTGTCGCCGCCAGTATTTCCGGACCGATGCCACCTTCAAGAAAAGCTTCGAAGAAAAGAACGTACTTCCCACCTGAAAGGCCGGCAACGCACTTGTGACTCCTCTGGTGTTGCAGGTGTCTATGGGCGTCGGTGATCACTTACCATCAGGCGATCCGTCTGCTCGTTTGCCCCCTATAACATAAAAAAATGGACCCACCGAAAGATCCGCACTGGCTTTCTACCCGGTATTATTATTATTTATTTATTTATTTATTTATTATTTACAAATGTTTACATGACTTAACAGAATCATCCAAAGCGCCATGAAACTTAAACTTAGAAAATTACATGAATACAAATTTTCACACGAAGTATTACAAATTACTTTACACACACTCTTACATTACACTAGTAGGCCTAGCATCCATCATTTCGCAGAGTCTGAAGCATTCACTTCTCACAGCCGTCCATCGCCACGCAAACAGATCACACTCCGGTGCGGATGCCAGGAGGGCATTCATCAGAGCGAGAGCACGACGGAGCGGAGAGTTCTTGTGCGCCGCGGTGCGCGCCACTGGCACCGCCAACAGATCGCGTCGGCGCGGTCTGAGGGCTATCCTGGGGACGTTTGGTACGTGCAGACGCACAAGTTGCGTCACCAGATCCGGACAGTCCGAGTCACCACGCAGGGTCCGACACGCGAACGTCAGCAAGCCTAGGCCTATTATGTATGTCGCACCCGCTCACGGGACAATGGTGTCCCGGACCTTTGGGAGGCGTGCGCGGAGCCGAAGCCAACGCGTAGAGACCCTTTCGACAATTTAATGAAATGTAAGGTGTACACCGCGCGGGTGCTGTTCCTGCCCGTATCATGGGACGCGCACAGAGACAGCACTCGCTAGATGCAAGAACTATTGGAGAGTGATGAGATCTAAATATCCTGGGTTATGGAATTGAAATGATGGACTATATATACTGGGCTATTTATTTTTATTTATTTATTGTAGGAGAACCAACAGCTAATACAGTACAAATAGAAACTTAAATAGAAGTATAGAGCCAATTACAGGAACTCACGTATAGATATTGCATATGAAACAGTTAAGTGACAACGCACATAACGACGCGCACACGCAGCAAGTATATATAAAAACTATGAACATTTAAACTAAGCTTTAAGAGCTTTACTAGACAAACAACCTCAATACCTAATACACAATAACAATATAACACAAACACTATAAGAATCGCTACAAACTAACTACAAATAAGAATCGCTCATTCTAATAACGCACTAATTAAATTTCGCTTCACAGAAGGAATAACACAATTAAATATATCTATATCAAGCTCTCTCGTCACATTATTCAAATTACGACTAGCACGGTTAAGGAAACTGTTCTGTCTGTATTTGGATGATGTAGGCCTTAGATGGATATGGGGGAAGTGCCTTTTAGGCCGAGAAGGAGCAACAAATGACAGTTCCTGCAGCAGTTCAGGACAGTCAATGCCGCCTGTTGTGATATTAAGCAAGAAAGTAATATCAGCTATTTCACGACGCTTATATAACGGGATCAGATGATGTTTCTTGCAAATGTTAAGGTAATTGGATGAATTATAGGAAAATTTTAGTTTATAACTTAAGTATTTAACAAATTTCCTTTGAACTCGTTCGATTCGATCTATGTAGATAGTGTAGCAGGGATTCCAAATTTGGGATGCGTATTCAAGTTTACTCCGAACTAAGGAGCAAAACAAAATCTTAAGTGTTTTGGCTTGAGTAAAATGAACAGAACTACGCATTATAAAACCTAATGTTTTCATTGCACCGATAATATTCTCAATGTGGGTGTCAAATAGAAATTTGGAGTCGTGTACTACACCCAGGTCTCTAACAGATTTAACCTTGTTCAGAGGTTGACCTTTAAGTTCGTAAGTAGTTGGAATTAAAATTCACTTCCTAGAGAATGTAAGGGAAAAGCATTTCGACGGATTTAGATCTAATTTGTTCTTCTGACAATACTCATCGCTGAAGGTCTGACTGGATCAATAGTGCATCGCTGCTAGACTTCACCCTCCTAAAGACCTTCATATCGTCAGCAAAACAAAGCAGTCTAGAGTGTATAAAGCATTTACTAATGTCGTTAATCAATATGTTGAACAGCAATGGCCCGAGCAAAGAACCTTGGGGGACGCCACTTGGAATAGTCACAGCAGATGTTGGAACTATTGCATTGAACGGAAAGAGCTATCAGGCTATGAGATTGTAGTTTGGATGGATTTATTTTTGGGCTATTGCAATAGGAGTATGTCACCCGCCATAACTACCAATCGATCGTTATCTGTGGCGGGTGGTGACTCGCCACTTACTTGATGGGCCCCCGTAATTGCCGTCATAAAGGGCGGGGCAGGGCTCAAGCTACCGGTGGTTAGGGCTGCACAGAGAGGAACCTCCTGACAATGCGGGCCGTGTCCAGGACTACTACCTTCTGTATCTGACCCTTGATCCAGCCATCTAGCGAGAGTCTCTTAAGATGTTCGTTGAGACTCTCCGCTATAAGACCGTTTGCCGAAACGACTATCGGGACAATAATCGTCGAATCAACATCCCACATGGCGGTCACCTCGTGAGCCAAGTACTTGCTGAGTTTGTCCTTCTCAGCCTTCACGAGGTTCTCGTCATGTGGAATGGTGATGTCGATGAGTATTGCCCGGCGCTTAGATCGATCTACCAGCACGATATCAGGCTTATTGGCTACAATAGTCCTGTCCGTGATGATAGATCGATCCCAATAAAGCGTGGCACGACCATTTTCAAGAACTGGCATCGGTACGTACTTATAGTACGGCACCTCAGACACCACAAGACCGTATTTAACAGCAAGTTGCTGGTGAATAATCCTGGCTACTTGGTTATGTCTGTGCAAGTACTCGCTGTTAGCAGGATGAGAACAACCGGAAATTATATGCCTGAGTGACTCTCCGGGACGGCGGCATGCCCGACAAATGTCGACCGTACCGTCCTTCAGGATATACTTATTATTATTATTATTGTTTATGTAACGAGTGGCAAAAGGGCAGACGAGCCACCTGATGGAAAGTAGTCATCGTCGCCCATGGATATGTGTAACACCGGAGGAATCGCCCATATTTTGCCAACCTTTGAGAGCCCTGTTAACTCGCTTCTTGAAGAATCCCATGTTATAGCGCTCTGGAAATACCTCAGGGGGATGGTTATTCCACAACTTGCGAGTGCGTGGTAAAATTGAGCGTGATGCCCGTTTATTTTTTGGATGCCAATCATCCAGATAGTGGGGATGTACTTTGTTTCTGAGGCGGGAGGTGCGATGATAGAAACGTGACGGTGGCACCAACTCAAAAAGTTCTTCAGAACATTCCCCATTGTACAAACGGTAAAACAAACACAGAGAGCCAACATCTCCGGAAGCTAAGTGGTTCTAGGCCGTCTGTCAGTTCGAGATCATAGAGAATACGAATTGCCCTACGTTGGATGGAGTCCAAGGGGAGAAGTTGATATTGGGGCGCTCCGGCCCAGAGATGAGAGCAGTACTCCATATGGGGTCGAACCTGAGCTTTGTAGAGTAAAAACTGGTGACTCGGTGTGAAGTACTGTCTCGCTCTGTTGAGCACTCCGAGCTTTTTAGAAGCCAGTTTGGTTTTTTTCTCCAGGTGGCATCGAAATTGGACTTCATTCGTAATGTCGACACCGAGTATCCCGATACTTTTGGAGACGGTAAGAGGAATGCTCTGAAACTTTGGCGCTAAAACGAAGGGTTTTTTCTTTGCGGAGAACGCGCAGACTTGTGTCTTGCTGGGGTTAAACTGGACGAGGTTGCGTTTGCCCCAATTTGATTCTTCCGCTAGGGGGTTCTCAATTTTAGACACAAGTTTCATCCTGCAATCTTCCAGCAATCTAATCTTGCAATTATGCTGAGGTGGGATCATTTCGGGGCATACTTGGTGTAAGTTTTATCTTTTTAATATTTGAATGTTTCTGTTACTGTGTATCCTCGAATAAATGTATTTTCTTTCTAATAATTTTCACGATATAGTAAATATTGTGTTTTTACCAATATGTTTTTTTTATGGAATTGCAATGCATAATTCAACAGGTGTGCCGACACACGCGCGTCCGCTTCAACTGCCTGAAGCTGGTGGTGAGCATCGACAGCTGGGTGGCGGTGCTGGACTTCTTCGGAGTGGCGGGCGACGAGCCAGACGCGCCGCCCGCGCCCGTGCCGCATACAGGCAAGTTGTGCTCTATGATCACACAGGTGGACACACACGCGGTGTTGCTTGAACCTGGCGTGCTGGGGTGGCGGTGCTGGAGTTCTTTGGAGTGGCGCGTGACAAGCCTGGAAGAAATTGCTCTGTAATGATAAGCCTGCTTGTCTTGACTCCGTTAATCTCTAATTGTGATATTTTTATTCTTTATATGAGTAATGTGTGCAATGAAGAGTAGTCTTATTTGTATTGCTAAACTGAAACACCAATTACTAATAGATTACATTGTTTATTCGCCTGGTACTTACAGTACAAGCTTTGCTTTGTTTAGGTCTAGGTCGCTTTGTGTAAGATTGTCCCTGATATTTATTTATTACAGGCATCACGCTAACACACAGAACCGAAACTAATTCTGTGTCATTGCACATATATGAAACACAAAATTTTGTGTTTCTGCGTTTTTAATGTGGGAAAATTATCCCCACATTATTATCTATTGTGAGATGCAAATATCAAACCGCAAAGAAAAATATGATTGGGTTCGCACGTGGTCACACCACCTTTGGATTACGCGTCCAACGTGTTAACCTCTCTACTGGCGAGCACTGTGCTGTACGCCTGGAATTTATCCATTCACTTTGACACCCGTACCTACTTTCATTTTTGAAAGGTATTAAACCTTAGCGCCATCTATGAGAACACGTATTCCACATGTTCACATTCCGGCATTGGCATTTTATCGACCTTTTTTTTAAGAGCCCGTCGCCCGGGTCGTGCACCGATCACCGTTTGCAGCGGCGTTACCTTTACTCGTATGTCAATCGCCAGAAGCGCCGGCGCCGTCCCCGGCGGGCGGCGCGGAGCACACGACGCGCACGGAGATGTCGATCCGCTCGCTGTCGGTGGCGCTGGTGGGCGCGCGCGGCGAGGTGTGCGGCGCGCGGGCGCTGCGCGTGCGTGCGGAGGCGGCGGCGCACGCGCACGCACACACGCGCACGCTGCGCATGTGCGTGGGCGCGCTGCTGCTGGCCGACCTCACGCCGCGCGCGCCGCTGTGGCGCGACCGTCTGCGCACGCACGGCGAGCGCGCGCTCGAGATCAACTACAGGAGGTGAGTGGACATGCCATTTAATTACTTTATTATCTATTACAAGATCCGACAGCTACAAACGTTACAATGGTGTTATACAGGGTGTATGGCAGATCGTCTGCCAAAAGACTAAGGTAGGTGAGTAGGGTCACTTGCAACACATTTTAGGTCAATTAACACTTACCTACCCGCGGTGTTTTTTAACTATTTTTTTAAATTTTATTTCGACATTTGCCAAAAATTCACATTTTTGCTTACTTATCTTTTCTTTTAAACGTGACTGCACAAAAATGTTTGTATTTTTCAAATCTCTGCGTATCCCATTGAACATTTATTTTTATTTAGAAAGTAAATAAAAAAAGCGTTATGAACCGACAAAGTGTGAAGGACAGAAAAGAAAAATCATCGAGCTCAACTTTATGGCACAATTAAAAAAAAAGTTGAAACTCCTCAGATCTTCCAATATCATGAAAACTTCTTCAGTTCATGACTATTGTAACGGTATACCACATGACTAGAATCACTGTCATATTTCCGGCGAAAAGATTTTTGTCTAAAATAGTGACGTAAATCACCTAGTACTTCTTCGACACTACTTAAAAATACAATTTGATAAAATAAATAAATGAACACTAAGTGCATTAAATAAATGAAATCTAGTCGACTAATCGCAAAAGCCACAATCTGAAAAAGACACGTGCCCATATTCCTCATTACTGTATGTAGCCATGTTGATAAAAATAATAAAGTTATCGTGATATTAATAAACAACCGACACAACTGTAGAACCAACTAAAATAATGCCTCGCTTTCTTTACTAAAATTAATGTTTTCTTGCGCAGTTAACTTTTTATTTTTTTATTACCTGTAAGAATACTTGGAATTGGGTAATTGGGTTATCATGCAAAAATATCAGAAAAATAAATTAGGTTATTTTTGGTCGTAACTTGCATATTGGATATGGATAAGGGATTATAAAAATAAATTATTACTTATTTTAAGTTTATTTACTATTTTAGATGACTTTTTTATGATTTATTTGTGATTAGTCGAATAGATTTGATTTATTTAGTGCATTTAGTCATAATTTATTTATTTTATCAAATCTTATTTTTAAGTAGTTCCGAAGAAGTACTAGGTGATTTACGTCACCATTTTAGACAAAAACCATTTTTTGCCGGAAAATTAAAAGTGATGTAGTCATGTGGTATACCGTTAGAATAGTCATGCACTAAAAAAGTTTTCATGATATTAGAAGAGGAGTTTCAACTTTTTTTTAATTGTGCCATAAAGTTGAGCTCGATGATTTTTATTTTCTTTCCTAGTTTGTCGGCTCAGAACTTTCTTTTTATTTCCTTTCTAAATGAAAATAAAATTTAAATAGGATACACATACATTAGAGATTTGAAAAATACAAACACTTGTGTGCAGACACGTTTAAAAAAAAAGATACGTAAGCAAAAATGTGATTTTTTGGCAAATGCCGAAATAAAATAAAAAAATTGTTAAAAAATCACCGTGGGCAGGACAAGTGTTAATTGACCCAAAGTGTGTTGCAAGTGACCGTACCTACCTACCCTAGTTTTTTGGCAGACGCTCTGCCATACACCCTGTATAGAGTTAACAGCGAGCCAATTTATGTATTACTCAACGAGTATGAAACTAATAAAGCCCCCATTCTGAAAAAGACACGTGCCCACACCCAACTTTAGAATGTAAGTTCGCCTATTGACTTCTGAACAGAATACACATACTAGCGTATCTTTTGTTAAAAAAAATAATCTTAAATTGCTATGTTGTGACTTATAGCTTACTAGCTTTTGCCCGCGACTTCGTGCGCCTTAAATTCGTTTATCGCGGATAAGGGTGTTTTTTCGGGATAAAAAGTAGCCTATGTCCTTCCCCGGGACTCAAACTATCTCCATACCAAATTTCATCCAAATCGGTTCAGCGATTTAAGCGTGAAGAGGTAACAGACAGACAGACAGACAGACAGACACACTTTCGCATTTATAATATTAGTATGGATAGCTGAAATCGGTTTAGCTGTTTTGGCGTGATGAAGCCATACAAAAAAAACATTTTTTTTTCTTTTGAGTGACATTTAAATAGTCGGTATCCCTTATGTTTTTGAAAATACCTTCAATGTACAGACATTACATTTTTACAACATATAGATAGTTAGTAGCTGAAAGAGCTCAGAACAGAAGCTGTGTGTGGTGGTCTCGTGGAATCTTTTTTTATCCATTATAGTATTTTCCGCAACTATATTTGCATGTCACCATTCTTATTTCAAGTATAAAAAGACTTCAAACCAAAATCACAAGCACGTGAGAGGATAAGTTCCATATTTTCTGATCTTGTATAAGTTTTTGCTTCTAGAGCGCTGATGTAAACGTAATCTGTCCTGTGAACATGTATGACATTGGTTTGCCGCCAGACTGAGCGCGGCGGAGGCGCTGCAGGCGGGCTACGAGACGGCGCTGAGCGTGGCGCTGGGCCCCGCGACGTACGTGCACACGAAGCGCTTCATACACGAGCTGTACGCCTTCGCGCACGACTTCCGCCAGCTGCGGCGCGTCATCGTGCAGGCGCGCCAGAAGGTACAGATGATCAGTGGCGTCCGGTTCATATGGGCACAAACACACTGCCTACCCTGAACGATCAAGGCTCTATATGGGCATAAAGAAACTGCCTACCTTGAAGCCCTTAACGACGATGGCTCCATAAAGGCACAGAGAAACTGCCTACCGTGAAGCGCTTAATGACCAGTGGCTCGATATAGGGACAGAAAAACTGCCTACCACGACCAAAAACCCTATGTGCCACTGATGATGACTAAATTTCTATGATTAATCCGTTATGTATTGGACACGTATTATTTTCTTTTTTTACGTTTATTTATTTATTTCAAATGTCGCGTGACACTCATAAGTACAGTTTGTACCTAGTTATGATGTCACGAGTTCCCACTCCTACACTTTAATGCAATTTATCTTAGTATATTTTTTATAAAATTCGGAAAAGCGAAAAATTCGCGTTCAATTTTTTTTTTAACTGACGGAGTATTTCGAATTTTGATTTTCGTACCCCGTCATTATGGCTATTAATATATTCAGGCATTATTTTGCAGAATTCTATATTAAATTAATGGATATCAGTTCCTTTTGCTATTCTGCGAGAAGTCTTACTTCTCGGTTGGCTGCTGGACCGTCAGCATCCCCAGCATCTGATGATGTCTCACGGATTTTACACGGACACGTATGTTTTCTTTTTTTACATTATCTAAAAATAAAGGCGATACATTTAGTCAAAATGTCGGGTGACTTCACTCCTAGGTACAAATTGTACTCAGGAGTGACGTCACGAGCCCCCACTCCTAAACTTCAATGCGATTTATCTGAGTATTTTATTTATTACTAGAAGCTGTGTGGGGTGCGTCGTTGGTGATGAATGTTTAGAAAGTCCGGAGAAAAGTAACAAAGTGTTTATTGTATTAAATTACTAATTATTACAAACTGAATTATATTAATGTTAGTAGAATGTTAGAAAATGTTAAATGTTATAAATGTTATGTTCGAATGCACCCGGCCGCGATAATTCCGAAATATGCACTGACTATGTTAATTAGGTTATTGATTGAAGCGCGTTCTGCTGACGAGGCGCTCGAGGCTAAATCGCGTGTTAGGTGCAATGACTGCACCGAACATCTTGGCGGGGGCAGACGATGAGATGAGATGATTTAAGATAATGAGACAAGGTGATCAAACAATGTGGCGATTATAACTAGTTAAACTCTAAATGACAATTTTCGGAATAGTGGCGAACTGCCTCTATCTACATGTTTCGTCTCACTGTTTTCACTTTCACCACATTTCTCTCCTGTTACACTAGCACTTGCACCGCACTTATCACTGACACTGTACTTGCGTATAAGCCCGCGCTGAGCGCTGGGGCTGCGCGCGGCGGGCGTCGGGTCCCGAGCTCGGTTTTGCTCCTCGTCCTGCACCGGTGCGCCTGCTGCTGGGGCCGAAGCTGGGACTGCCGCGCATCTCCATTTGCAGCGACTTCGTCGACATGCGTAGATAACGATCCCGATGATTACTATACCCCATAGACAGTATATAGCGGTATAGTGATGTATATCGTTTCTTGAATAATTGTTTAAAAGTGGTTCCGTTTCTTTCATCAATTTAATTTTTTCGGCGATGTCTTTTAATCCTTTTTCGTCGTTGCTATTATCCAGACTATTATTTCCGATCTCGGGTATTGAAATGTTTATGATGTGGTTTATAGGGTCTATTTCTGGTACTTCTATATTAAAATTCAAATCGATTCGGCTTTCCATGTTTTTATGCGTATTAATAGTGAAGTTATCTGTTTTCACTACGCAAGTTTCTTCCATCGTTATAATATTTGTTTGGGTTAATGTCTGAGCGGTAACTTGACTCTTGCATAGCGTGCGCAGTTGACACGTTTCGCAACAGAAATAGAGATATTGATTCGTTCTTGAAAGACTGATCCATTTATTTTGGCACGTGACTATGTTTGTTTTACATTGAAAATGTTCATCTTTAAGGCAAAGGTCCTTATCAGAGTTCATTTTGTATACAGGTGTTCTTAAAAAACACATGTAGGCGGTCGGGTCTCGTAGAGTGCAATGTTCCATCTCCTTTTCTGTTATAGGTAGATATGAATCCTTTCGTAAGTTTATGGCAACGTATTTTTCGATAGGCGTAATAGATTGCATGTTTCTACCAACGCTGTGTAGAGTGGGAATAATATTGTATAAGTCATAAGTATCTCGGCTTATCAGTGGAATACGGATCTCTATTATCATGTATTGGTCAGTAATCCTGGCTTTAATGTTCAAAAGATGATAGATGTTTTGTAAATGAGTTTGAATGTTGTCTATCGGCAAGGATAGGTCGTTTTCTAGTCGTCCAGATATGATGTTCAATTCACGTTGAAATTGTTGAGGATCTATAATGTGTATGTTCATTTTTCCATTATATATGTTTGTAAGGGTGTCTAAAAGAGTATCCTGTATAGTTCTTAGATGACCCAGCAAGTGATTAGCAGCTACAGCCACAATGGTGAATTGTGCCATACACTCGGCTTGGGTGACTTCTTTTTGTAAGGCAGAAGTTCCTCTCTCTAAGCTCACCAAATGGGCATGTATCATTTTATGTTGTTTCTGAATGTTGTCTTTCGTTCGTAGTAACATGTTGTACTCCGCCTCAATAATAGATGTTTGATTTTTCCACAGGGTAGCCAGGTGTTTTTCGTTGTCGCGAACAAGCTCAATATCTTTCTGGTATTGCTCGGCGAACTTATCATCCAGAACACCGAATAAAGTATTTGCGATGTTTCCGACTCCGTTAATCAGGCCGCGTCGCTTGCGCGTATCCTGTTTCAATTGCTGACCTAATAAAACACGGTTGTAGTGTTGTAGGTCGTCATAAGAGTGACGTAGTTGCAATATGATGATGTCACAGTGTGTTAGTGTTCGGACTTGTTTACAAACTTCTTCGAGTTGATTGTTGTATTTTTTATATGCGGATATTCCTTCCCAGTAAGGATTCATGTCATGGTATGCGATCAGCTTCCATTCATTTTTTACTAGGAGCATGTTTCCCATCTTGTCAAAATATAGTCCTTGTTTTTCGTTTACGGGAGTGACTTTAAGACTGTATCCCATTGTTAGCAAAGACATAAAGTATAATAACAACATGATTATCGACGACACACATCCAGTCTTTTTCTTTTCTTTTGGTTTCGATGTTTGTTGTTCAGTCGTGTTGGATTGTTTTTCCTTCTGTTGGGGTTCCTTAGGTAGAGGTAAGACCGACAGCTTTACTACGGGCCTCTTCAGGATACCATTTTTTGTTTTCAGTGTAACGACTCTCACGTATCCGTCTTCTCCTGGATGAACATCGATAACTCTTCCCAAGGCCCACTTTCCGGCTGGCAAGTTATCTTCGTGTATCACTACTAAATCGTCCTTTTCAATGTTTCTTTGAGATTTGTTCCACTTCGGTCTGACTGTTAGTTGACTCAGATATTCTACTTTCCACCTCTTCCAGATATCTCTAAGTATCTTCTGCGTCAGATGCCATCTCGTTCTAGCATCTTCTTCGGTTTCTATTATCGTGACTCCAGCTCGACATGTCAAAAAGTGTGCCGGCGTGAGAAAGTTGAGGTCTTCAATATCTTCTGTTAACGGGCATAGCGGGCGAGAGTTCAAACAGGCTTCTATCTGTGCTAAAATCGTTGCGTATTCTTCGTAGGTAAGTTTTTGGTCTCCGATCACTCTCTTCAGATGGTGTTTAAGTGATCTTACGGCTCGTTCCCACAACCCTCCAGCACTTGGCCACGCAGGGGCATTAAAATGCCACTCGATCTCCATCTCGGTAATTTCTGACAGGAAACTGTCATTAAAAATGTTATTAAGCTCTTGCCACTGTTCCCGTAGGTCCTTGTTCGCTCGTACAAAGTTTGATCCTTGATCGGAGTACATATGAGACGGTTTTCCTTTTCTGGCTGCCATTCTTCGCAATGCAGCTAGGAATGCTGAACTTGTTAAATCGGTCACTAACTCCAGATGCACGGCCTTCGTGACCATGCAAATGAAGAGTGCTACATAGCCCTTCAATGTTTTTATGCCACGTCCTTTGTTGGCTTTTATGTTCACGAATCCAGTATAATCCACGCCGGTGTGATAGAATGGAGTAGCTTCGTTGACCCGGGCTGCAGGTAAGGACCCCATAATTTGAGCTTGTTTTTTCCCCTCCGTTTTCTTGCATTTAATGCATTTCGCTATTTGGTTCTTGATTCTGTTCATTCCGCCCATTACCCAGTACTGTTCTCTCAGTTTTCCCATAGTCATCCGAGCACCACCGTGCAATGTTAAGGTGTGCGCTTGTTCTATGATCAAAGTCGTGAAACGTGACTCCTTTGGGATGATTTGTGGGTGTTTCATCTCGTAAGATATATGCGCTTCTTTGAGCCTTCCTTCTACACGCAAGATGTTGTTTTCGTCAATAAAAGGTTTTAATTTAATGAGATTGCTTTTTGTTTCAACTTTGTTATGTTTGCGCAAGTAATCTATATCCGATCCCCATTCATCGGCTTGAACGCATTTAATTATTGTCAATTTAGCTTTTCGCAACTCCGGTAATGTGAGATAGGTAGGTAATGTTTTGCGCTTCGGTGTCGGGGTTAGTGCTCGGAATAGCCACGCTACGATTCTTATTATGAAAGCAAGCGAGCTATAATTTTCCAATAAATTGTTTATGATATTATCTTGCTTTACCGACTGCGTCGTACAAAGGAGGGTAATTTTATCAATGTTATTTTGAGTAGCATTCTTTGAGTGCGATTTTTTCTCTTCTTCATTTGTATTATAATGTTCGGAGTTTTCTGAGATTGGTTGGAATGTTCCTAGCCAGGATGGAGCTTTCCACCACAAGGCATGATTCTTCAGCTGGGATGCTGTGAGACCCCTGCTCGCCGCATCCGCGGGATTCTCAGATGATTTGACATATCGCCACTGGTTATCAGGCATTATTTGTTTTATTTGTTCGACTCGGTTAGCTACAAAGGGTTTCCAGCGACTCGGCTCGCCATGCAACCACCCGAGCTCAATCTGAGAATCAGTCCACCCAAATGTTATTATCTCGCGTTCTTGTAGGGAATGTTTAATCTTTTTAACGAGCCTTGATAGTAAATGCGCTCCACTTAGTTCAAGTCTCGCTAGTGTTAATGTTTTCTCATGGCTCTTATGAGGTACAAGCTTAGTTTTCGCTGCAACAAGAACTATTTTTGTTTGATGTTTTATCCGCGCATATACTACACAACCGTAAGCTTCTGTCGATGCGTCACAGAAGCCGTGAAGCTCAATTACGTCATTTTCTTTACACAGGATCCATCTTGGTATTTTACATTCATTTATTTGTTCGATATCGATTTTGGCTTTTAGCCATTCCGCGTAGATCTCGTCCGAGACTTGGTCATCCCATTGAGTGTTTTCTTTCCAAACCTTTTGGAATAAAATTTTCAGTTTTGTTACGAATGGCGCGAGAAATCCTAAAGGGTCATATAATTTAGAAATTTCTGATAAAAGAGTCCTCTTTGTTGGTTTTCCTGAACTTTGTGTTATGTTATATTTAAATGTGAAAGTATCTTCGGTAGGGTTCCAGCATAACCCAAGTGTTTTCGTAATGTTGTCTACTTTAAAGTTGAAGGTCATTTCCCCACTTTCGTGTTATTTGTTTATGTTTTCCAAGATATGTTCATTATTCGCTGACCACTTTCTAAGATTGAATCCTCCTGATTTTAAGAGGTTGTTTAAGTCGTCAATCAATTTCTTCCCTTGTTCTACTGAGTGCGCTCCGTGCACCAAGTCATCCATGTAAAAAGCTTCTTCCACTACTTTAGCTGCTTCTGGGAAGTTATTTCTTTCGTCTGCTGCGAGTCTCTTCAAGGTCATCATCGCTAAAAATGGGGCGGGTTTCATTCCGTAACTTAACGTCGCCAATTGGAACGATGTTAACGGTGTTTCTGGGCTCTCCCTCCAAATTATCTTTTGTAATTGTTGATCGGCTTCATTTATAAGTATCTGACGATACATTTTCTCAACATCCGCTGTGTAAGCATATTGGTATTGTCTCCACTTCAGCAACAATACTTGTAGATCTTGCTGTAAGTTGGGTCCTGTGTACATCAGGTCATTCAGAGACAAGTTTGTAGATGTTTTACTTGAAGCATTGAAAACTACCCTGTATTTCGTAGTGGTTGACTCGGTGCGCTCTACAATATGATGCGGTAAATAACACTCGAGGGTCCCGTCACTTTTAGCTGGTTTCATGTGTCCGAGGTCTCGGTACTCGTCCATAAATGTTTTATAGGCTTTGGCTAGTTTTTCTTGCCTTTGGAGCTTCCTTTCCATGTTTTTAAATTGAGCTATGGCCTTTGCTTTGGATTCTCCAAGCTGTTCTTCATATTTTGGTTTCATGGGAAGACGTACTTCATATCTTCCGTCAGTGTTCCGTTTCGTGTTTTCCTGGTAGTGTTTAATACATGCCTGATCCTCATGGGACAACTCCCCTTCTTCGGCAATCTCCTCGACTTCCCAGAACTGTTTAATGTCTTCCAAATTGTTTATAACAACATTGCAGTGGTAGGTCCTTGCATTTCCACTCAACAGCCATCCGATTCGGGTTTGTTGAGCTAGAGGTTGAGAAGCGTCTTCACCTCTAATAATTCCGTTAAGAAGAATCTGTTGATAAATGTCTGCGCCTAAAAGTAAGTCTATGGGACGACTCACATAAAACTCTGGATCTGCCAGAGATATGTTTTCTATTACACGCCATGACGGTTTTGTGAATGTTTTGTTAGGTAAGTGTTTAATTAGATTGTTCATAATGATTACTTCGGCGTGAAATGTGAAATCGTTGTAAGTTGATGCGCATTGAATGTTAAGCTTGCCCTTACAATTGTTTTGTTTCTGTCCGACCCCGTAAATAACGCCATTACATCTTTGTCTCTTTAAATTTAGTGTTTGGGCAGCTTGTTCTGTTATGATTGAAATTTGAGAACCTTGGTCAATTAATGCTCTAAGGACATGATAGGTTCCGTCAGCGCCTTTTACTATGCAAGAGTCAAGCAATGTGGGGTGCGTCGTTGGTGATGAATGTTTAGAAAGTCCGGAGAAAAGTAACAAAGTGTTTATTGTATTAAATTACTAATTATTACAAACTGAATTATATTAATGTTAGTAGAATGTTAGAAAATGTTAAATGTTATAAATGTTATGTTCGAATGCACCCGGCCGCGATAATTCCGAAATATGCACTGACTATGTTAATTAGGTTATTGATTGAAGCGCGTTCTGCTGACGAGGCGCTCGAGGCTAAATCGCGTGTTAGGTGCAATGACTGCACCGAACAAGCTGCCCGCAACTTCGTTCGCGGAGGAGAAAAAGTAATAACGCGTAGCGCCGTCGGGTAAAAGGTATCCTATAACCATCTGGAGATACCCAGCTACCAAACATAGGTGAAATCCGTTTAGCCGATTTTGCGTGATGAAGCCACAACGACACATACAAACATACATAAAGAAAAATATATATTTTTCGTTTTAATAACAATTTTTTTTTTAAATATCTTCAATGTACAGACATTTCATTTTTACATCTTCATAATAGTATAGATAATGAAAAAGCAAAAAAAATGTATCCAATATTTTTTTTATAACTGACGGATTAATTACAATTTTTATTTTCATACCCCGTCGTCATACCTATTGTCTTATTTTTTAACGACACCCAAAAAAGGAGCAGGTTCTCAATTCGTCGGAATCTTTTTTAAATGTATTGTCTCAGAATTACTTTGTGTTATACCTATTATACATTTGACTTGTGAATATTTAAAATAGATTTGTTCCTCCTAATTTGCCTGCCAGGGAACTCTAGTTCAGGCTTGCTCTTAGTTGTTTGTTATTAGTCTAAAGATCCAGATTTCTTTATTGATATTTGTACATATCGATTACATGTCACATATTATTTTAAATTGAATACAATTGTAGGGGTTACCTACTTTATTAATGCTAGAGAGTTTATAACACAACTGATATAAGGGTAAGAGGAGTTATTGAATCTACCAAGTTGAGTGCTAATTATAAACTAACTTTAATGTTCGTGATTTAATGCTAAGGTAAAGTGCCGAACGTGTACAATTTGGTGTGTGTGCAATATTAATTATGTTAATACTAAATAGACATAATCTTGTACCTTGCCCGTACATCCTGCCACTCTAAAGGAGCGAAGGAGGTTGATTTATTATACAATGTTAGATTTTCAAGAAGGTACTGATGCCATAATTGTTAAGTTGTACGTATTAAATGTCTCTATTCATCTGATATGAGTGCGAACCGAACTACGCACAGTGATTCCGCCGTAGGCCATAAATCGAAAAAAGTCATGAGCGTATCCTGGACTAAAAAGTAAGTAAAATGATTCACCGATAGACAATCTTCTAAATACTATATATAGCACAGCAATAAAGTACTATTATCATTTACTTTTGTGCAACGAAAGTGAACGCATCTCGACCCTAATTAGTAGTGTGTTTTTGTCGCCGCAACTTAATCACTTTGTTATTGTGTACTATTATTATTATTTGCGTGTGTCCACGTGGTATTATTATGGAAATCCAAGAAGAGGGTATGTACTTTATTTTTCAATTATGTTTTATATATAAATATGCGTGCTTATATTTTAAAATAATTTTCTAGTAGAGGTCTGTCGTTTACGATTAATTTTTAAGAAGTATGATTTCATTGAGAGTTATACTCTGATGCCGAGGTTTGCCGCACTTGACACATATATTATGTTATAGATGGAAGTGTCCTTAATAAGGGCTGTAACTTTCATCGACCTTTTTTGACCTCTTCTTAGGTAAAAGGGGTTTCAAAGAACAAGAGTAGGGTAGCCGAAAAAAATCCGATTTTTAAAAAATGTTTTTATCTTTGTTTTAGGTACATTTTTAAGGTGTTCTATTTCGAAACGTAGTGTTTTTGATATTTGGCACTCTGGACAAGGAACTGATACAGAAAAATTTCAACATGTTTTTACTACACTGACGGAAACATCAATTATTTCGGATAACATCGAAAATATTGGCATAGAGAATTTAAGGGTTAAAATAAGGAATTTATGTAAACGAATTGCATGTTATTGGAAAAAAACAAGATGTACAAAGTCTATATTTCTACATAAATATGCAGAGTGGCTTAATGATGTAGAATACATTGATGTGATCCAAAGTATCGAGCAGCGTATTTCTCAGCAGAATGATAACGTCGACCCCTCCCCTTCCACTTCTCGTGGCCGTCCGAGGAAAAACTTTAATGAAAGTAGTAAACGCACTAAAAGAAGGAGACTGGCGGAACTATCTAATTTTGACGAGTCTGCTGTAAATACACTGCTCAATGCTTCTGCTGATTCCAGCTTAACTTCTACAAAAGTCGACGAAAACAAAGTTTTGTCACTTATTGCAGAAGGTAAGATTTCTAGAAAGCAATATCTATTAATTAAGAATTTTATACATAATAATATACTGAAAGATTGTATGCCTTCCTATCAACGCATTGTAAAGGCTAAAAAGAGATGTTACCCTACAACTGTAGCCGTTACTGAATCATCAGCCGAAGTCGAACTTCAGAGTTTGTTAGATCACACTGCCACTCGGATTCTTGAGTCTCAAAAAGATATTTTAGATAAAATACCTGACCAGTCTTTAAATAAAATATCTTTGGTTGGGAAATGGGGATTTGATGGTAGTACAGGACATAGCGAATACAAACAAACTTTCTCAGATTCTTCTCTTGTGGATAGTAGCTTGTTTGTTACTTCATATGTACCGCTTCAACTTATTTTAAACCCGGATAATAAGGAAAACTCAATCATTTTGTGGAAAAATCCTCGTCCTTCTTCAACTCGATACTGCAGACCTATTCGCTTTCAGTTTTTTAAGGAAACAACTGCAGTATCAGTTGAAGAGGAGACTTATTTCAAACAGAAAATAAGTAACTTGCAACCGACTATCTTCAAGACAAATGCATGCGAATACACAATTAATCATAGCTTACAACTTACTATGGTCGATGGTAAGGTGTGTAATGCACTTAGTGATGTTTCTTCAACTAGATGTTATATATGTAAAGCTTTACCAAGTGAGATGAATCAAATTGATGTATGTTTGTGCAAAGCAACTGACGAAAGTAAATATGAATATGGCATGTCTCCACTTCACGCATTGATCCGATTTTTTGAATATTTCATTCATCTCGCTTACAAGTTAGAGGTTAAGAAATGGCAAGCTAGGTCTGATAGCGATAAACGACTTGTAGCTGAAAAAAAAAAACTTATACAATCGCAATTTAGGGAAAAGTTAGGTCTTATTATCGATAAACCCAAAAGTGGCGGAAGCGGGACATCGAACGATGGCAACACTGCTAGGCGGTTCTTCTCAAGCTCAGATATTTCAGCTGAAATTACGGGTATTAAGAAGGATCTCCTAGATCGTTGTTGGACTGTACTTCAGTGTATCAATTCGGGATATAACATTGATGCGACAAAATTCAGAGATTTCGCTTTAGAAACTGCACGGCAATTAGTTGCCGAATATCCATGGTACTATTTGCCTGCTTCTGTCCACAAAATTTTGATTCATGGTGCTGACATTATCAATCACGGCCTACTGTCTATAGGAGAACTGTCTGAAGAAGCAGCTGAAGCGAGTAACAAATACTATAAAGCATTTCGACTAGATCACACACGAAAAATGAACCGCGTTTTGACTAATACTGATTTGATTAATCGACTTCTTCTTCACTCAGATCCCCTAATATCAAGTTTGAGAAGGTTACCTGTTAAAAAAAAAAGTTCTTTGTCTAAATCTGTATTGGACTTGTTGTGTGTAAATAGTAAGTAGGTAATATTGAATGTATAAATAGTAAGTAATCGCTTTGTTTTAATATAACCTTATTTGTATATATGTAAATAGTCTTGAAATAAATATTTTTATTATTTATGTAGTATGCTGTTTCATTTATGTTTTCATTAATTACAATTTTTTTTTATCTAATGGCTTTATGTTTAAAATAATAACGTTTTATAAAATGGTTTTGACTACAGATATTTTTTTAATAAAAATAGTCACACAAGTTTATTATAAATGTC
This sequence comes from Hedya salicella, assembly GCA_905404275.2. Classification (NCBI taxonomy): domain Eukaryota; kingdom Metazoa; phylum Arthropoda; class Insecta; order Lepidoptera; family Tortricidae; genus Hedya; species Hedya salicella. Next base: position 26,321,869 of record FR990104.1, read on the forward strand.
TAAAAATGTTATTAATGATATATTTCATGCTTGTATAATAACCCTTTATAGTTTAAAATCGAAAAAATGGCTTTTTTTGGAGTTGAGGTATTTATGGCCGCCCTTGTACGGGAGCGGAATCACCGTGCTACGCGTGTCGGGGCAGATAATCTTGTACCTTGCCGGTACAACAATAGATAACACAATTTAGCTATTTATATAATGTAATAATAAGTTTTTTATACTAGGTATTAATATCACAGGATGTCACATATTCCCATAGCTCAACAATGATTGGGTCAACGATTCCTCTGTAGAAACTCGTGTAAGTCGTAGCACGCGAGATCTAAGAGCAGGACTTCGAGTTTTTTTGAAAATATTGCATTACTGGCTGCATTTTTTACACAATTATTTATTTATTTATAGAGAATCACAATGGTGTAACATTACAGAGAATTCCATGGCATTACATCGATTCTTAATTACTATTACTTTAGGCTAAATTATTGCACATTGACATTGTCAGTGGTCATTCCTCTCTAGCACTCTCTTCCATTCACTCATCAGCTGCACCATCCCAGTCGCAAACACATCGCACTGTGGTGACGCCACAAGCACGGAGTTGAGAAGCGCTACCGCGCGGGGGAGGGGTGAGTGGCGGAACGAATTAGTTCGACAGGGTACTGTTGCTAGAAGGGGCACCTCTCGTCGCCTATTGCGATATTCGTCCGGTACCTTAAGTTTAAGGATCTTTTCTAAGAGACATACGCTATCAATTTTATTCCTTAAGATGTTTATAGTAAAAAATAACAGTGACAGGTTTCTTCGCATTTCTAAGGACTCGAAACCCAAATAACCCAGTAGGAAGCGCGTTGGATATAAAAAGGGGTAGTAAACATATTTTTTTTTGTACAAAGACTTCAGAAATTGTTTCTGCACTTGCTCAAACATGAGAATATATTTTTTTCTCATTCGGAACCCAGAATACTGCGCTCGTCTCTAGGATACTTCGGACCAGTGCTGCGTATAGTGTACGCGTTGCGGCTGCAGTTAACGGGGCAGCGTTACGCAACACAAATCCTAGTCTTTGATACGCGGTTTTGGTGACATTTTGAACATGAGTCCGAAACGTAAGACATTCATCAAAGGTTACTCGGTGTAATTATAAATGTTAGGGCCGACAACGCTGAGTTCGGCACGTGCCTTTACCAATCGCCGTCGCGGAGGCACTGGAAGCTGCGGTCTGTGCGACGTTCTCGGGTTACGTTGGCCATAAGTTTGGTACTTATGAAGGTTGGCTCTGACATATTCGCAAGCTGTTAATGTAAATATGGACGGCAGAGTTCATATTTTCTGTTTCCTAAATATGTCACTAGCTGGGTTATCAATCGGCTTTCGATCAATGATGCGTAGGGCTCGTTTTTGCATAACAAACAGTCTGTCTCGGCTGGCAGATGTAGCCCACATTTCTACACCTTGTATAAGTAATAGTATAGCTATCAATGTAATAATTATTGTATAATGCGTTTCTCAACAAATTAGAGTAGATGTTTCATGTGTCGTGTCAGGTGTCGGTGTCGGTGGGCGTGTCCCCCACGAGCCGGCAGCAGCTGTCGGTCCGCTGCGCGTCGCCGGTGATCGTGCTGCCCGTGTCGGGACGCAGCCGCGGCGCGCTGCGCGCCGAGCTCGCCAAGCTGTCCATCGACAACTGCTTCCGCCGCGCGGGCGACGGCGGCACCGTCAGCACCCGGACCGACTCTAGCGCTAGTAAGCATTCGGTTGACTATTAACCCTAAGTATGCGATGTCATAAAAGTGGTGTATAAATTGAAACTAATTTTAAAATAGGGTTTAAAATGTAGTCAGGATCCTTGTCATTCCGGCCATTATATTAATAAGAGGCTCCAAGCAAAAAAATACGATTTTTTATGGCAATTTTGTGTATGTATATTCTCTGTAATAGTGATAATGACTTTCCAAACATGGTATATATGGTAGTTCCGTTTGTATTTAACACTTTCTCGCATGCGGAAATTTGAATATATTTTTATGTATTTAATGATGTATTTTTACAGAGAGGTCTATAAAAATATTGCGTATCTAGTATGTCAATAAACCTTTAATAGACTCAAAACCTATGCCTAATTGTTAATTACGAAAACGCGTGTTAGGTACACGCTAAGCAAGCCTTTTCTTAAAACAGGTTTGATCATCGTAAAAGTTAATGCGAAGTACGGAAAATGTAACTGCGTGATTACTCAAGATAATCTTCCGAAAAAATGGTACGTTTTTAAAACTTGAGTAGGTACTTCGTTATGATCTACATGATGTAAGATACTAATGAAAAAAAAGAAAATTTCACTTAAACTTGAAAGATTTTCTGTACCACGGTTATAAGCAAAAAACCCAAAATTTCTACTAATATTGTGCATATCTCAGAAACTTTTAAAAATCGCAGAACATACATGGAGGTCAAGTTGGTAGCTCTTGAGCTGGTCTATAAACCCTTTCAGGATTGTCGTCGGTCTCTGAGACGCCCTGTTTTTTTATTTAATTTATAATAAAAATATGCTTTCTTTTCCTGAGTTATACGAGCGCTAAATGGTCATTCGTTTGGCGTGGCCGACCTTAATCATATTGCTTTCTCGAATTGCAACGTTCCGTGCAGGTTTCCGCGAGCTGCTGGACGTGCGCACGATCCGGCTGCAGGAGCTGAGCGTGTGGTGCGCGCGCGGCGGCCGCGGTCTGCGCGTGCGCCGCGCCGGCGCGCCGCTGCTGCCCGAGCCCGCCTCGCTGCTGCTGCTGGTGGAGCGCAACCTCAGCGACACGCACAACGGTAGCTGGCAGATACTTGAAAACCTAAAAGGCGACTCCTTAAAATAACCGACGAATAACAAATATCAATTTACGGAATTTTCGAAAACGATACCCATGATGTAAATATTAAAGCGAAAAGTTGAAATATGCCGTCGGGGTTGAAAACGTGGGTCCGAATCCCGCTCGATGCATAGAATTTTTTCAACTTTTCGCCTTAGTAATATTTACGTTTCGATTTTCGTTAGCAGATGTTTCTGCTTTGATAAAATTCCACATGACGACTTTAAAAAAAATGTCGGTTATTTTCGAAATCCGACGACATATTAAAATTCACATAGTGGAAAACGACTCCCATGACGTCACTAATAATTATTTTGGATTCATCGACGTCCATTGTATAGGGACCTGACGCAGTTGTTTTATTGTGCAGTGCCGGACATGACGATCCAAGGCACGCTGGCGACGCTGCAGTGCGCGCTGGACCCTGCGCAGTACCGGCTCGTGCGCGGCGTGCTCGCGCACAACCTGGGCGAGTGCGTCGCCGACCTGCCGCCGCACGCGCCGCACGTCGCGCAGCCCCACCACGACCAGGTACACTGCACTACTGACTGACACAGGGCCCGCTGCTTGTTGTGCATATCTAGATACTACTACTGACACTAGATGACAAATGCCGACTTAGCAGTCCTAATTCAGTTCCCATTTGCTTTTAAAGTCCAGCCAGGAAAATAATATTCCTTCTCTGGGGGCGTTAAATTAGCAATAATTATGGCAACACTAAGTATGATGTTGATGTGCCTACTTGCCATGTTGACATCTAAGTCGGAAATGCTATTTATAGGAATAGAGTCTAATCCTTCAGACTTTCTATCCGACAAATACTTCGTCATATTGTAAATCACTTTTCATAAGTAACTTTTAATAGTTTCCGGTATTTTAAACCACAAATAACTCATAATATAAGTTTATCAACGCTTCACTTTGTCAGCAAATGACAGATAGCTTTAATTACTATTGCCAGTTGAAGAAATTTGTTCCAATAGTTTTCCGCAATATGGCGAAGTTTTTTATATAATATCTTCATGGTCGGGTTTTACTAGGCGCCGAGATATAACACCCTTGACCTTTACCTTTCGTTATGGATAATTACCAGAATCGATTGGAGATTTCCAATGGAATTTAGAAAGTTCAAACAGGCCAGACCGTCTGATATCTTCAGAGTAGTTTTACACAAGTGCGTTGATAAATATATAGTTGCCCCTTATTCTCAGGTGTGGACGACGTCATCGATCAAACTGGACCTTCTGGATGTGACAGTGGAGCTGGCTCCAGAGCACGGTGTCTCCTCGCTGGCCTGCATCAACTTCATTAAGTCACGGCTGCTGCTCGAGTCCTACTCCGACCTCAGTCAGGATATCGACCTGGTCTCGCAGGTACACATCACTAGCTGACCTAACGGATATGATGGTTAGGAATTCCTTTGCTAGTGCGAAAACTTAATATTTTTCTAACAACGTAGGTGTCTAATCCCTTGTGGCGTTCATCATCAACTTATAGCATTCTACCGTTGGACATAGGTCTCTCCAAGTGGTGCCACTGAGCACGATTTTCAGCCGCTTTTCCAGCCGCTCACCACACGGTGAATATAATTTCGTAGTGGGTTCCCCTTATCTGGCATAATCACGATTGTCCGAATCATCATTTGGCCGAATTCATAATTTGGCATAATGCATTTTTTTCAGAAACTGTAGAATCTTCAGGAATTTTTAAGGCATTATCCAGTTGAATACGTTAGGTTAGGTTTGTTTTATAAAAATCTTGAAAAGTTTACGTTATCAGAAAAAAATGCATTATGCCAAATTATGAATTCGGCCAAACGATGATTCGTACAAAACAAATATGGGTAAACAAGGGGAACCGTTTATTTGTACAATTATAGAATATAAGGGGAACCTTTCGTAGTATGTACTGGAAGCAACCTACTAGCACGGACCATGAAAACAAGAGGACTGTCATTTGCTATAGTTTGGTTCGTACCGCGATCGCAAGGAGGGTTCCTCTTGTTTACGCATATTTTTTGACTACGAAAGGTTCCCCTTATATTCTGGCAATAATTTGATGGCGCTTTAAAATTAAACATTTTACTCATGTTATAATTGTACAAATAAACATAGTGCAGTAACAATTAGTTCGTAAAGAGCCAATAATAAATAAATCGTAACATTTAAATAGTTACGTTTGTGCGTATTGTTTAACTGAATGTTAAATACTATCATGGTGCTACAAGCGAGATCCTGTAATTGACTCGCTATTATTATTTAAGACACTACTAATATATTTTAAGCTGTTGGATCTCCATGTACATAAATAAATAATGTGCCACGCTGGGAAAGTTAAATTATTGTAAATAATAATTCTAATACATAGATGGCGTTGAACATATCGGGGAACGGCTTTTTGTATGGAGATCAGTCCTCTTGTTTGAATGGTCCTTGTTACTAGTCAGTGTAAATAAGTTAATGAAAAAATGACAAAAGTCTAGAGCTAGGCTATAGCATGAAGAACCGATTTCCAATAGGGTAGAAAGGTTCTCGAATGGTACCGGTCGTGGCAATAGGTCGTCTCATAAGATGAAAGCATACGCAGAAACCGCGCGTTTCTCATAGAAGTCTGACTGAGGCCTATGTTTAGCAGTCTACGTGTAATTATCCTCTTCCTCTCACTTTCCACCTTCTTAACTATCATGTATGTATTGGCAGGAGATCCTGGTGAGCGACACGCGGTACGTGAACGAGCCGGCCAACCGGCGCGGCAATGTGTTCAGCCACATTGTTCGGCCCATGCCCGACCACCGCCACAGCGTGCAGGCGGAGGTGCATGCGAGGTAACGTTACTACAGAACAAATTGAATTTCGACCAGCGATTCAACTGTCTTTACTTCCATCTTGCACCTCGAAATTTGCATTGGGTTTTGCGATTTCTACATTCAACTGAAAAATTATACATAATAACTGAGAAATTAATTCTAGCCCGCTTCCGCTAAAAATCCGACAACAGTTGATCACATGGGTTTGAACTTACGACTAAGAGATATTTGAAGGTGCCTAATTTCTTGGCTGCTCATCGTACGGGTTGATACTAAAACTCGACATTAGTGTAGACAGTTCGTAGACATATCAAAAACAAACCATGTTTTTTGGTATCGCGTAGCTGGGTAAATATTGAAGTAGGGAGATGATTTATGTAAATGAACTCTAAAAATTACAATACGGTCAAATGAGTTTTAGCAGGTTTTATCTTCGACAGACTTCGTCAACTGCGCACCCAAGAATATATTTTTTCTAAAGTAACGAACTCATCGGATTGTTTCCCCCAAACCTTGACACCTGTTTGTGTTGTTCAGGAAACGCGGCGATTCTTCAGCGTATACGATCCTCGTGAATAATATGCGTCTGATGGCCATCTTGGACTGGTGGGAGGCGGCCAACCAATTCATCATGCAGCAGCCTCTGCCGCCCTGTGACCCTGACCAGCAACACCTGTGAGTCTACCTAATCATAAGAAATAAAAAAAGAATCCTCGAAAACGACTCCCATGAAATCTGCATAAAGCCCGACCAGGAAAATAAAAAACTTCGCCATATTGCGGAAAACTATTGGAAGTAATTTCTTCAACTGGCAATAGTAAGTTTACAGAAGTAATTAAATCTATCTATCAATTGCTGTCAAAGTGAGGTGTTGATAGTGCGTTGTCTATTTCTGGGATATTGTGAGTTATATGAGCGTTAAAATGCCGAAACTATAAAACGTCACATAAGAAAAATGATTTACAATATGACGAAGTATTTGTCGAATAGAAAATCTGAAGGATTACATTCTATTCCTCTAAATAACATCTCCGACTATGTTGTCAACATGACTGGTAGGTACATCATACCTAGTGTTGCTATAATCATTGCTAATTTAACGCCCCCAGAGCAGGCATTTTATTTTCCTGGTCGGGCTTTAGTAAAATCTAGAAAACGGTTGTACTCTAACGACGATGACGATGAGCTTTGGTCATCGTCATCGTTGACCACGTTGGAATAATGCGAGAAGATTAACTGGCCAAACATGTTTATGTCGACCGACTGGATGATGTCCCATTGGCCGTCCCATCCATCAGTCTGAGCTTCGGCTATGCTTGGTGGCTGGTGCTAATGTCTTTATGTTGGTGCAGGGAAGAGGCGCTGTCGGCAGCGCTGGGACAAGCTCGGACGGGCGGCGCGGGAGCAGGGGCGGCGCAGGAGGGGCAAGTAGAGCTGAAGCTCAACGTCACCGACTCGCAGCTCGTGCTGGTCGAGGACGCCTCTGTGTGGGACACTAACGCCGTCATACTCAAGGTTAGTCAATTTTAGATGTACAAGTTCTATTTTAAAATTGCCTATAACCTTCAAATTTTTAACGTATATATTTGTTTTGTTCAGAGTACGACAGTGATCACATACCGGGTGGCGGATGCGGCGAAGCCAGTGTCGTGTGAGCTAAGCGAGCTGGAGGTGTTCTCGTGCGTGCTGGGGCTGGAGGAGGAGACCGCGCTCGCCATCGTTGACCCCGCCGCGCTCACCGTCGCCCTGCACGCGGACCGCGTGCTACACGTAAGTACACTGTACTGCTGTAGGGTGCCGAGACAGCTGTGTTCTCGTGCTGGGGCTGGGGGAGGAGACCGCGCTCGCCATCGTTGACCCCGCCGCGCTCACCGTCGCCCTGCACGCGGACCGCGTGCTACACGTAAGTACACTGTACTGCTGTAGGGTGCCGAGACAGCTGTGTTCTCGTGCTGGGGCTGGGGGAGGAGACCGCGCTCGCCATCGTTGACCCCGCCGCGCTCACCGTCGCCCTGCACGCGGACCGCGTGCTACACGTAAGTACACTGTACTGCTGTAGGGTGCCGAGACAGCTGTGTTCTCGTGCTGGGGCTGGGGGAGGAGACCGCGCTCGCCATCGTTGACCCCGCCGCGCTCACCGTCGCCCTGCACGCGGACCGCGTGCTACACGTAAGTACACTGTACTGCTGTAGGGTGCCGAGACAGCTGTGTTCTCGTGCTGGGGCTGGGGGAGGAGACCGCGCTCGCCATCGTTGACCCCGCCGCGCTCACCGTCGCCCTGCACGCGGACCGCGTGCTACACGTAAGTACACTGTACTGCTGTAGGGTGCCGAGACAGCTGTGTTCTCGTGCTGGGGCTGGGGGAGGAGACCGCGCTCGCCATCGTTGACCCCGCCGCGCTCACCGTCGCCCTGCACGCGGACCGCGTGCTACACGTAAGTACACTGTACTGCTGTAGGGTGCCGAGACAGCTGTGTTCTCGTGCTGGGGCTGGGGGAGGAGACTGCGCTCGCCATTTTTGACCCCGCCGCGCTCACCGTCGCCCTGCACGCGGACCGCGTGCTACACGTAAGTACACTGTACTGCTGTAGGGTGCCGAGACAGCTGTGTTCTCGTGCTGGGGCTGGGGGAGGAGACCGCGCTCGCCATCGTTGACCCCGCCGCGCTCACCGTCGCCCTGCACGCGGACCGCGTGCTACACGTAAGTACACTGTACTGCTGTAGGGTGCCGAGACAGCTGTGTTCTCGTGCTGGGGCTGTGGGAGGAGACCGCGCTCGCCATTTTTGACCCCGCCGCGCTCACCGTCGCCCTGCACGCGGACCGCGTGCTACACGTAAGTACACTGTACTGCTGTAGGGTGCCGAGACAGCTGTGTTCTCGTGCTGGGGCTGGGGGAGGAGACCGCGCTCGCCATCGTTGACCCCGCCGCGCTCACCGTCGCCCTGCACGCGGACCGCGTGCTACACGTGAGTACACTGTACTGCTGTAGGGTGCCGAGACAGCTGTGTTCTCGTGCTGGGGCTGGGGGAGGAGACCGCGCTCGCCATTTTTGACCCCGCCGCGCTCACCGTCGCCCTGCACGCGGACCGCGTGCTACACGTAAGTACACTGTACTGCTGTAGGGTGCCGAGACAGCTGTGTTCTCGTGCTGGGGCTGGGGGAGGAGACCGCGCTCGCCATCGTTGACCCCGCCGCGCTCACCGTCGCCCTGCACGCGGTCCGCGTGCTACACGTAAGTACACTGTACTGCTGTAGGGTGCCGAGACAGCTGTGTTCTCGTGCTGGGGCTGGGGGAGGAGACCGCGCTCGCCATTTTTGACCCCGCCGCGCTCACCGTCGCCCTGCACGCGGACCGCGTGCTACACGTAAGTACACTGTACTGCTGTAGGGTGCCGAGACAGCTCTGTTCTCGTGCTGGGGCTGGGGGAGGAGACCGCGCTCGCCATCGTTGACCCCGCCGCGCTCACCGTCGCCCTGCACGCGGACCGCGTGCTACACGTAAGTACACTGTACTGCTGTAGGGTGCCGAGACAGCTGTGTTCTCGTGCTGGGGCTGGGGGAGGAGACTGCGCTCGCCATTTTTGACCCCGCCGCGCTCACCGTCGCCCTGCACGCGGACCGCGTGCTACACGTAAGTACACTGTACTGCTGTAGGGTGCCGAGACAGCTGTGTTCTCGTGCTGGGGCTGGGGAGGAGACCGCGCTCGCCATCGTTGACCCCGCCGCGCTCACCGTCGCCCTGCACGCGGACCGCGTGCTACACGTAAGTACACTGTACTGCTGTAGGGTGCCGAGACAGCTGTGTTCTCGTGCTGGGGCTGGGGGAGGAGACCGCGCTCGCCATTTTTGACCCCGCCGCGCTCACCGTCGCCCTGCACGCGGACCGCGTGCTACACGTAAGTACATTGTACTGCTGTAGGGTGCCGAGACAGCTGTGTTCTCGTGCTGGGGCTGGGGGAGGAGACCGCGCTCGCCATCGTTGACCCCGCCGCGCTCACCGTCGCCCTGCACGCGGACCGCGTGCTACACGTAAGTACATTGTACTGCTGTAGGGTGCCGAGACAGCTGTGTTCTCGTGCTGGGGCTGGGGGAGGAGACCGCGCTCGCCATCGTTGACCCCGCCGCGCTCACCGTCGCCCTGCACGCGGACCGCGTGCTACACGTAAGTACACTGTACTGCTGTAGGGTGCCGAGACAGCTGTGTTCTCGTGCTGGGGCTGGGGGAGGAGACCGCGCTCGCCATTGTTGACCCCGCCTTATATTATTCCTTCCTAGGTGTACAGGTTCATCGACATCATCATCATCAGACAAAAGACATCCACTGCTGGCCAAAGACCTTTGCCAAATACACCATCATGAGCGCCGCCCGTGTACGGTTCACTTCCGCACAACTGCTAGTTCTTTAGGAGTTCTTCATTACAGGTTCAACATCTGTCAATAATTTGTAACTTTCTAGCCCACTGACCCAACCTCTCCTTTCAGATTGCAACCGGAACCCTGAATCTACGGTTGTCATATCACGACATGCGCATGTTCGCCTCGATGATACAGTCTTTACCGGCGCAAGCGCGCGCCGCATTATCAGGTAATTTCTGCATTATGTATATGTATTTATTAGGCATTTTAATAACCATAATTTATCTAGAACTTTTTTCCGTTTCTATTCCATTTTTTTTCTTCTGAACTCGTCCTGTACAAGCACTAGCACGCTGATGCAAGTATGTCTTCTGTTCTCTGAACAGTCCAGTGTTATTTATTAGTGTTTCTGTGAGCTGTGGACCTCGCTAGTCAATCAACCCCCATATCGTCGCCTTAAAAAAAAAAGAAATACTGAATCGACAAAACAATATCATATAATTATCGAACTTGCTCACATAATTTCGCAAGAATTAGTTGAGAAATGCGACCTAAGTGAGCAGCCGGACAGACGTAACGAAAGCATTTTTGCCCAAGCGGAAAGGGAGACACTTCGTTCGCTACGCTCGCTCGGTCAACTGTTAATAAGTTTTAAAAATAACTGGTACTACGGCTACAAGTAAGCTCTTTGATAACTGTCTTGCGGCGGCGCATTTCTTGTGCAGATTAAAAGGCCTGTTGTTTTGAAGTTATCATATGTTACGTGTAGGCCTTAGGTAGCCACCACCGATGCCACGTCGCACAGCTCCATGACAACGTTGCGTGCTAAATGCGAAATCGAATATGAACCGCATATCAGTGCTGTGCGATGTGGCAACTGATTTTGATGTTCCACCATGGGATGCCAGCGCTAGCGCCATTCGCCAATCGTTTCGTTCGGCTTGTCGATCTTACTTGTACTGAGCCATTGCTCGATTTCTCCCGGTCCTCAGGCAAGTCTTCGGAAGAGGCGGGCGAGGCGGACGCGCCGGCCAACAGCGTGCACATGCGCGCAGGCGCGGGCGCGCGGCTGCTGGCGCCGCGCTGGCTGCCGCTGCGCGCGCCGCCGCCGCCGCAGCCCTCCGCCGTGTGGCCGCTGCGGGCCGTGCAGGTATGTAGCACCACAGAGGAGGCGGGCGAGGCGGACGCGCCGGCCAACAGCGTGCACATGCGCGCAGGCGCGGGCGCGCGGCTGCTGGCGCCGCGCTGGCTGCCGCTGCGCGCGCCGCCGCCGCCGCAGCCCTCCGCCGTGTGGCCGCTGCGGGCCGTGCAGGTATGTAGCACCACAGAGGAGGCGGGCGAGGCGGACGCGCCGGCCAACAGCGTGCACATGCGCGCAGGCGCGGGCGCGCGGCTGCTGGCGCCGCGCTGGCTGCCGCTGCGCGCGCCGCCGCCGCCGCAGCCCTCCGCCGTGTGGCCGCTGCGGGCCGTGCAGGTATGTAGCACCACAGAGGAGGCGGGCGAGGCGGACGCGCCGGCCAACAGCGTGCACATGCGCGCAGGCGCGGGCGCGCGGCTGCTGGCGCCGCGCTGGCTGCCGCTGCGCGCGCCGCCGCCGCCGCAGCCCTCCGCCGTGTGGCCGCTGCGGGCCGTGCAGGTATGTAGCACCACAGAGGAGGCGGGCGAGGCGGACGCGCCGGCCAACAGCGTGCACATGCGCGCAGGCGCGGGCGCGCGGCTGCTGGCGCCGCGCTGGCTGCCGCTGCGCGCGCCGCCGCCGCCGCAGCCCTCCGCCGTGTGGCCGCTGCGGGCCGTGCAGGTATGTAGCACCACAGAGGAGGCGGGCGAGGCGGACGCGCCGGCCAACAGCGTGCACATGCGCGCAGGCGCGGGCGCGCGGCTGCTGGCGCCGCGCTGGCTGCCGCTGCGCGCGCCGCCGCCGCCGCAGCCCTCCGCCGTGTGGCCGCTGCGGGCCGTGCAGGTATGTAGCACCACAGAGGAGGCGGGCGAGGCGGACGCGCCGGCCAACAGCGTGCACATGCGCGCAGGCGCGGGCGCGCGGCTGCTGGCGCCGCGCTGGCTGCCGCTGCGCGCGCCGCCGCCGCCGCAGCCCTCCGCCGTGTGGCCGCTGCGGGCCGTGCAGGTATGTAGCACCACAGAGGAGGCGGGCGAGGCGGACGCGCCGGCCAACAGCGTGCACATGCGCGCAGGCGCGGGCGCGCGGCTGCTGGCGCCGCGCTGGCTGCCGCTGCGCGCGCCGCCGCCGCCGCAGCCCTCCGCCGTGTGGCCGCTGCGGGCCGTGCAGGTATGTAGCACCACAGAGGAGGCGGGCGAGGCGGACGCGCCGGCCAACAGCGTGCACATGCGCGCAGGCGCGGGCGCGCGGCTGCTGGCGCCGCGCTGGCTGCCGCTGCGCGCGCCGCCGCCGCCGCAGCCCTCCGCCGTGTGGCCGCTGCGGGCCGTGCAGGTATGTAGCACCACAGAGGAGGCGGGCGAGGCGGACGCGCCGGCCAACAGCGTGCACATGCGCGCAGGCGCGGGCGCGCGGCTGCTGGCGCCGCGCTGGCTGCCGCTGCGCGCGCCGCCGCCGCCGCAGCCCTCCGCCGTGTGGCCGCTGCGGGCCGTGCAGGTATGTAGCACCACAGAGGAGGCGGGCGAGGCGGACGCGCCGGCCAACAGCGTGCACATGCGCGCAGGCGCGGGCGCGCGGCTGCTGGCGCCGCGCTGGCTGCCGCTGCGCGCGCCGCCGCCGCCGCAGCCCTCCGCCGTGTGGCCGCTGCGGGCCGTGCAGGTATGTAGCACCACAGAGGAGGCGGGCGAGGCGGACGCGCCGGCCAACAGCGTGCACATGCGCGCAGGCGCGGGCGCGCGGCTGCTGGCGCCGCGCTGGCTGCCGCTGCGCGCGCCGCCGCCGCCGCAGCCCTCCGCCGTGTGGCCGCTGCGGGCCGTGCAGGTATGTAGCACTACAGAGGAGGCGGGTGTGACGTAACGATTCAATTATGAGCCGGGATGTGCGTCAAGTTTGGTCTTTAATTTCTATGAATGTTTTGAAAAAAGCACGACACACACTGGCATTCGATTTAGAAAATAATACTCGTTACATCTTGACTTGTCAGACTTCTCTGGAGTAATGTTTTCTACAATTTTGCATCATCTCAAGTCTGAATCTGCCACCTTTGTTAATTTTACAGTAGTATAAAGTCTGTTGTATTTTTTTTAAATAAAGCGTCTTGTGTTTTCCAATGTTAGGTGACAGCAGAATGCGTGACGCTGTGCGTGATCGACGACTGTCTCGACTCGGACGTACCACTGCTAGAAGTCTCCCTGGCGGATCTCAATGTGGAACAGGTAAGTCCGCAGAGTTCACTAACCGTTAACTCTCTCTTAGGTATTTCGAACTCTTCTATTGCATGCACTTTCCTTATATAACGACCAAGCTCCCGTCGAGACAAGATAAAACAAACTTATCACATTCATTGTCATATCTGCCCTCTTTTTTTCTTTAATTCAATTGTATATCTCGTCTCCAAAGAAGCACAACGATTTTAGTGAAGATGCTCGCAGTACCGTTAACAACAAATAAGTCGAGCATTGTGTGGCGCAGGACCTGCGGCAGGTGGAGGAGTCGTTCTCGGACCCGGTGCTGGTGTCGACGCCGTGCGGCGCAGGCGCGGGCGGCGCGGGCGGCGCGGGCGCGGGCGGCGCGGGCGCGGGCGCGGGCCGCCTGGCCGCCGCGCTCAGCGCAGACTACTACAACCGCATGCTGTCCGGCTGGGAGCCCGCCGTCGAGCCCTGGAGGTACACCCACAATCCTGCCAATAATACTTTTTCAACTAGTTTAGGACTAGACTCACTAATAGGTCCAAAACATGTCCTGTGATTTACGCGATCTTACGAAAGTACTAAAACTTAAGTAACTTAATATTATCTCCCGTCTCCGCGATTATTACTAATTTGAATAAAACAATTCTAACGGATTATATTACGTACTAGAAGATGTACGTAACTTCGTTAACGGAGGAGAAAAAGTCATAAACCGTCGTTTTTTTCTTTAGCGTAGTCGGGTAAAAAGTATCCTATAACCATCTGGAGATACCCAGCTAACCGTGTACCAAAAATTGTGGAAATCTGTTTAGCCGATTTTGCGTGATGAAGCCACAACGACACATACAAACATACATAAAATCCAAACAAAATATTTTTTGTTTTAGAGACCTCCAAATAGTCCGTAACAATCAATTTTTCGAAAATATCTTCAATGTACAGACATTTCATTTCTACAACTTTATAATAGTATAGAAGATATTATCTCATTTGAGTTCCCGGCTTTCGGAAGCTTTCCGTGTTAGAATGGAATAAAATAGAATATATTTATTTGCAGAATACTTATGCCTAGTTACAGGGAGTTATTGTTGTTTATGGTTGATACAGTATTCAATCGTAATTAAACGATATGCAAATATTATGGTAATTTATGTACATACATGCCAGGCGGGCCTAATATGTAAAGGCAGTTACACATGTGCCAGAAAAACCTGAACTCAAATAGAAACAAACTGCTTCTTCTTTTATCTTTTCGGGCTTCGGAATTCCCAGACACGTAGCAGTGGGCATAGCTTTCAGACCTTTGAATACAATCGGAGACCTTTGAGTACAAGTCTCGCGTGGAGCCCTTTAGGGAGGCATCCAAAACCCAAAACTTCGTTTCCTCGTTAATTTCAATATGCTTTCCCTTTTGGAGGTTGTTCTTGTCTCTTCGATGCGACGGATACTGCCCCATCAAGCTCAAACTTCTTTAATCATTGAAAAATGTATCGTAGTCAAGGACTTGTTTAATTATTATTCATATTTATTTTTTATTCATATGTGCTTAGTTTAGTGTTTTATATACAGGGTGTCCCAAGAAGTAGTGATATACTGAAGCTGGGAGGTAGAGGACCTAGAGGGCTATCTAAATCACCCCCATGTATGTTCCGCGATTTTTCGTATTTTCGGAGTTATGACTTTTTTATTTATTTTTCACCTATCGCCGAGTACGATGAGATTTTTATTTATGGTGACGTGAATTATTGCGGTAGATGCTTGATTTTTTTTGTGTGCTAAGCTGATAGATAGGCCAATTCAGTATGGTAACATTTACTATCGTTAGATCTTTGAATGGAATAAAAAAAAATTAAATGCCAAGAATGATAAAATTACCCAATATGTTCACAACTTCAAGGGGCTTTAAAAAGATAAAATCACATAAAAAAAATTACCGTCTGGCTTTTAAAAACTTGCTCTATCTATCAGGTAGCTACCCTGAAAATTTCATTTTATTATTCATAAGGCTTCAATCAAAAAATTGAAATCTAAATGTGGTAAGTGCAAAATTTTAATTTACATGATGATTAATACAAACAAAGTAAAACCAATTACAAGGTGTTTAATTACAAGACATTTTCAACATGGCCCCCCTGTTGCTCAATGCAAGTGCGACATCGCCGAAAAAAGTTGTCTTTTAAACGTCTGAATGCACTCCTATTACTTTTAATGGTTTCTTCTGCTACTCTCAATTTCCGGGTTAACTCGTCCAAATTGCGGCATTCTGTTGAGAAGACGAGGTCTTTGTAGTATCCCCATACAAAAAAATCAATGGGGTTTAGGTCGGGAGACCGTGGAGGCAAGGCTATAAGGCAGGCGTCACCCCGGCCGCAACGACCAATCCATCTTTCAGGGTATCTTTGATTGAAATAGTTTCTTACGTCCAATGCAAAATGGCATGGTGCACTATCATGGCCAATCTGATTTGGTTGGTTTCTTTGTTTTTAATTATTCGTAAGGAGTATGTGGCTGGTCGCAAGTTTTTTTTTTCTGTGTCATAGAAATCTGTATGGGATTATATGGCTTTCTTTTAAACCCTAGGGGCTAAATGTACTATTTTAGTCTCGCTTCGTGAAGCTAATATAACGTACTTTTTGAGCAGGAGAAGTGAAAAAATGTTTACATACATACTTGTCGTAGGTCAAGGCTGTTGTCATTATTGAACGTAGTAACCATGTTTGGTAGATTCGAGACGACGTGGGAGTATACGCTGACGAGCGGGCTGTCGCTGGGTCGACTGGCGGTGAACGTGCGCTCCTCCGAGGTGCTCAACACCAACGTGACGTCATCGCTGGTGGAGCTGGCGCAGCTGGTGCGCGCCAACTGGGCCGCCGACTACTACGCGCCGCAGGTAATTGCCTAGGAACGGTGGTGCATGCTGGCTGGGTACTATATCACGTGTAGAGGCTACGAAACAATCTTACGTAGCCTAAAACCGTGTTATAGATTGGCACTGAGCGCAATCTGAAGCCGAAGGAGAGCTTACTTTGCCAACGGGTGTATCGCAGGGCTAAACCAATAATATAGCGTTATTAGGAGGGGATGAAGCAGCTTTGAAGAAACAAATGTAATTATTTTCTGTACTGTTTAGGCTGAGCAGACAGTTCTTCATCCAGTTTGCAGTGCTAGCCAATCCTTGCCGCGAGCGCCATATACCAGGATGAATAACTGAAATTAATTACGGTACCGTCAGCGTTGGGTATTTGTAGTGTCGATAAACCATTTACTCGTAAATACACTAAAAACTGGATGAAACTTCACTGACTAATCTGTCAAACTCCTAATGATAAAAATCCAAATGATTACCCTTTAAGCGTAGGATAAGTTTAAACAAACGTATGTATCGTCGTACATCATTGATACGTACATATCCCGAGTTACTCCTTAAAACTACGATTTTAAACAATATAATGCATTTTTTTTCTAGCCAATTTAAGTAAATTTTTCAAGGAAGCGACAGTATGTTATAATTTCTAAGTAACTCTGTTACTAATGTCTCCCTTGTTACGGGACAGAGTAACAGCAAGATATAGTAGTTACACCCACCTTACTGTGAATTTTTTTGCAGTGTTCGGTGTCGCTGGACGCGTCCCCGAAGGGCAGCCCGGCGGGGCACCGGCGGCGCTCGCCGTTCGTACCGTACGCGCTGCGCAACCACTCCGGCCACAAGCTATGGTTCACCACGCTGGTCACCACCTGCGACGTGTGAGTGCTCACTTGTAATGGTCTCTGCCCACTACACCGTATCATACCATGAACGTATCAGGCATGGCATATATATCCGGGCATAGTCCCATTCTTATCAATACAAAGAATATTTATTTTGTCTGATACGTTCATAGTCGGGTCATGGTATGATACGGTGTATCGGGCAGAGACCTTTATACCTATTCATGGCTCGAATGACCGAGTAAGAACGACTTTGAAGAAATTAGGCGACGACATTTAACTGTGACATATTTGTATTTGTATTTGACTTTAAAATCTGTCCTCGTTGGCCTTTTCCCTCCGTCTATACTGTCCAATTGCTATTTTAAAAGAAACTTCTGTATTTGTCTACTCTTCGTTAGTATCTAGATCAGTGGTTTTTGCTTTGTATACTTCATCATCGTCAATTTAGCAGAAAGACATCTCTGCAACAAAGGTTTTTTCAAGGATCTCTATAGGGGCGGGTCTTACGCTACCTCCGTTCAGTAGCTTTCCGTGACCTTCGCAAGATCGATCAACCCGTCTCCTCACGTTAGACCGTTCCCCTTTGTAGGAGGCAAAAGGTGAACCGATGCAACTTGTAGAAGGCCTTTTGCTTTATGTGTCTTTTAATGTTTTCTGGGTTTCCGAACCCAAAGGGTTTTACCCTCTGAGTACCGAAAGAACGTCGTTTGCAAAGTGAATAGTTTAGTGTTCAACAAAAGAGAAAGAAAATCGTGTACATTTTGCTTAGAAGTAGGGCTCTGCTTACACTGGATTTTTATAGATATGGCCGTTTGTAGCGTATATTTTGTACGGAACCCTCGGTGCGCGAGTCCGACTCGCAATTGGCCGGTTTTTCAAAAATATTTTTAGACATGTAGTTAAAATAAAGGACTGTTTGTCGCAGCTTGACGGAGTCAGAAAGGCGCTACGGGCCGGACGACTCGTGGGTGGTGGTGCGCGCGGGTGACACGGAACCGTTCTCGTTCGGCGCGCGACGCGGGAGAGGAACGCGCGCGGCCGCGGGCCCGGCCGCCGTGCTGCACCAGCTGGCGCTGCGCCTGGACGGCTGGGGACCTCCGGATCCTGTCTGCGTGGATCGCGTTGGGGTGTTCTTCCGAATGCTCGTACATGCGGTAAGTCGACTGGACGATATTGCCCCGCAAAATTATTGACAACGACGCCCATGACTATTTTTTCAATATAATGTCTAAAATCAATATCGTTGACAACAATCAATTATCGACTTGCTAATAATGGTTATTTTGAAATTTTTGTCTTGCCAGTAGTCATCGTTGTGAAGACATTATGGTCATTAGGCCATAGCAGCTCTCTCTGTCTCTAACATGGCATGTTAACTTGCTCGATTCTTTCCCATCCGACGACTATCCAGTAAGCCAATCATTTGTTTACGAGGCCTACCCAAGCTATCATTATTCTTGCGGTCTCCATTCTATAACCAGTTTCTTATCAAATCTTTTACACATATAGCGTCCTAACCGAAAATTAAAAAGTTGAAAAAGATCGTGATTTAAAGTCTTATTATGAATAAAATTAAATTTCAAAAATTTTCGACGCGTTCATAGTTTTCTTCAAGGTGCGACATGTGATCAGATTATCACTTCAGTTTCAGTAAAGTTTGTTTGATTCCGATTGTTCCCCACCAGAAAACCGGCGCGGAGGCCCGGCTGGTGCTAGAGGTGTCGCTGGAGGGTTCGGCGCGCAAGCTAGTGACGGTGCGCTCGGCGCTGACGCTGCTCAACCGGCTGCCCGTGCCCGTCGACGTGCGGCTCGAGCACGCCGCCGCAGGTAACGCTCCTCGTGCCCGGCAAGCAAGCTGGTGACGGTGCGCTCGGCGCTGACGCTGCTCAACCGGCTGCCCGTGCCCGTCGACGTGCGGCTCGAGCACGCCGCCGCAGGTAACGCTCCTCGTGCCCGGCAAGCAAGCTGGTGACGGTGCGCTCGGCGCTGACGCTGCTCAACCGGCTGCCCGTGCCCGTCGACGTGCGGCTCGAGCACGCCGCCGCAGGTAACGCTCCTCGTGCCCGGCGAGCAAGCTGGTGACGGTGCGCTCGGCGCTGACGCTGCTCAACCGGCTGCCCGTGCCCGTCGACGTGCGGCTCGAGCACGCCGCCGCAGGTAACGCTCCTCGTGCCCGGCGAGCAAGCTGGTGACGGTGCGCTCGGCGCTGACGCTGCTCAACCGGCTGCCCGTGCCCGTCGACGTGCGGCTCGAGCACGCCGCCGCAGGTAACGCTCCTCGTGCCCGGCGAGCAAGCTGGTGACGGTGCGCTCGGCGCTGACGCTGCTCAACCGGCTGCCCGTGCCCGTCGACGTGCGGCTCGAGCACGCCGCCGCAGGTAACGCTCCTCGTGCCCGGCGAGCAAGCTGGTGACGGTGCGCTCGGCGCTGACGCTGCTCAACCGGCTGCCCGTGCCCGTCGACGTGCGGCTCGAGCACGCCGCCGCAGGTAACGCTCCTCGTGCCCGGCGAGCAAGCTGGTGACGGTGCGCTCGGCGCTGACGCTGCTCAACCGGCTGCCCGTGCCCGTCGACGTGCGGCTCGAGCACGCCGCCGCAGGTAACGCTCCTCGTGCCCGGCGAGCAAGCTGGTGACGGTGCGCTCGGCGCTGACGCTGCTCAACCGGCTGCCCGTGCCCGTCGACGTGCGGCTCGAGCACGCCGCCGCAGGTAACGCTCCTCGTGCCCGGCAAGCAAGCTGGTGACGGTGCGCTCGGCGCTGACGCTGCTCAACCGGCTGCCCGTGCCCGTCGACGTGCGGCTCGAGCACGCCGCCGCAGGTAACGCTCCTCGTGCCCGGCGCGCAAGCTGGTGACGGTGCGCTCGGCGCTGACGCTGCTCAACCGGCTGTCCGTGCCCGTCGACGTGCGGCTCGAGCACGCCGCCGCGCTCCTAGTGCCAATTTTATGCAAATGATGTCCTGTCTGTGTGTGCAAACGAAACAGAGTCGGCCGCTTAGGAATTTTCTGTCTGTCTGTCACCAGGCTGGATCTCATTAACCGTGATAGCTAGACAGTTGAAACTTTGAATAGATGATGTATTTCTGTGGCCGCTATAACAACAAATACTAAAAGCAGTATAATTTAATATCTGTCTGTCTATATCGAAAACCAATATAATATGATCGAACACCGCGTACATTTTGCTTAGAAGTAGGGATCTGCTAACACTGGATTGTCATAGATACGGCGGCCGTTTGTAGCGTATATTTTTGCGGAAACCTCGGTGTGCGAGTCCGACTCGCACTTGGCCGGTTTTTTTAATTTTAGTCAATACTCATCTTAGACTTTTTTAATGTCGGCAATGTTATACTTAGTCAATAATCATTTCAGATATTTTCAAATATCTTCATTTCTATACTTAGGCAATGCTCATCTTAGACTTTTTTAAATGTCGGCATTTTTATACTTCGTTAATAATCCTTCTCTCCAATTTTCCTTCTTGACAATATCACTTTATAGTCATTTTTCCTGATAGTCCTTAGTCGACAAAAGGATTTTGATGGGCACCATGTGCTCCGGCGTTATGCGGCATTTAACAAAAAATATATCATTAGGACGCTTCATTTTTACATAGCCCATAGCATTTGCAACATAAGACGTCCGCGAAGACGGTGAAGTTGTGGCACCTCTGATGAGACATGTACTTATCCAAGCTTTGCATAAGCTCCATCATCAATATACATAGTTTCATTTTGAGGCAAATTATTAGTGTTGTCAGCTTGCACAAATCCCTCCACGTTTCGCATGTCCGGTCTTAATAGCCGATTCGTAGAAAATAAAAGGAACCGAGCAGTACATGAGTCAAATTGATGAGAAGTGGATTCGTTGTTAAAGAAATTGCCCAACGGCTTGCGAGTCGTCATTAGAGACTTTAGAGAGAGAGCAGGTGTCCGTCGGTCCCGTGGCAATGCCGAGTTGTTGAAAAGCTCGAAATCAAAGGCAGGAAACATACGAAAAGTAGAAGACGATATTCGAGTGAAATTAACTGTCAATAGTGTCATGCGTCGAAAGATGTCAAACGGATAACCGGAAGAAGACTATTTTTATAGTGGCAATATTGGATCAGCTGTGTGTCGTCAGTTTCCGTTTTAGCTATTTTGGTAGTTTTTGGCAAAACGAAGTATTGTAAAAAAAAATGTACAAAAATATTTTTTGTTTTCTAGAGTGGTTTTTCTCCAAATGGTTTTCGATTTAAGGAAATCGAAAAAAAATGAAATGTTGTCAATTTATTTCTAGTAACTGTTTAACGCAAACTACTTCATTTAGGTTTTTCTGGGTTTCCCTAATCCTTGCAGCAAATGTTGGATCATATTGTATATCTCCCAGCAAACCCTTCACTCTCATGTAACTGACATTTCGAAAGTGCTTGTAACTAGGCCTACTTGAATAAAGAATATTTTGATTGATTGATTTGAATGATTTATCATCTGTCAAAATTTTAATTGATCTATTTATGATTCTCTACTCAACCCAAAAGCGTTATGGGTTTTTTGTTTGTTGAGGTTTCGGAAAAAAAATTGGTTGGGTGACGAGTTTTATTCTTTATATATAAAATAAGCAAGAACGATGAAGTCTAAGGAGTAATATGCTGACCTAAAATTGCCCAATCATTATCTTTAGAGGAAAAGGTTTGCTCGGAAGAAGTTTCACTCGTTTCCTGTCTATTTGGTAATTTGTAGAAAATGGACAACTTAAGGATACTACACAAATCCACATTATAAATAAATAAATATTAAGTGACAATTTTATACAAATCGAACTAGTACCATGGTAAGCTCAATAAGGCTTGTGTTATTGGTACTAGACAACGATATATTTAATATATATATTACTTATATACTGTGATCGTTATCAACGTGCAATTTTCGTGGCATAGTGTATGGTTGACAGAAACAGCGAACATTCACTTATTTATTTTCTAGTTTTACACAATCACTATAAAACAAATACTTGTCTACATATGATTACATCACTAGATAATAAATCTACACTGTACAAAACCTTTTCCGCCCTAAATATTTTTAAAACAATATACGTCAAAATGACATCGGGCGTCAATAAAAGTTGCGTGCAATATTTAAACAACTTAAATTACCTTCCCGTGACTTCTGTCAACGTCGAAAGGTCATTTAGTTATTTAAAATGGATTTTTTCCAATCGTCGTGAACGACTGACGGCAAAATCTGTTGAACAAATTTTTGTAGTTGATTCAGCATAATTGCAGAAGTGATAGTAAATATGTGTATAAATGTTGTAATTTGTGAAATATTTAAAGTAGTAATAGAGTATTTGTTTTTTTGCCAACCATACTTCGCCACCAATTCAGCACGTTGATAACGATCACTGCTTATATACATAGACAACATCCAAGACTCAGGAACAAATATTTATGCCCATCACACAAATATTTGCCCTTACTGGGATTTGAACCCAGGACCTCAGTTTCGCAGGCAACGTTACTTCCACTGAGCTAAACCCGTCGTCACATTGGTGCCCTAAATGCTGGAACGGAGTACCAATTTTCACATATCGCAATGCATCTCGTAGGACACTGGTAGACTAGCGAATTTCATTATGGTGCTCAAGGCTCTGCAAGCTCGCCAATCTGCAACATAGCCAATGAAGTTATTCCCCCTTTAGCCTATGGAGTACACTATCAGGCATGTGTAAGAGTCGTACCGGCCTACTGTCCGCAGTGGACCCGCAGTCGCTGAGCGCGTGGGCGGGCTGCGGCGCGTGGCGCGCGCGAGCGGCGAGCGCGAGCCTGGCGCGCGCACACGCCGCCCGCGCGCCCGCGCTGCGCGCCTCGCGCCCGGCCGCCGTGCTCGCGTTACACCCTGTCTCGCTCTACTGCGGTACCAAGTAGTCGACGACATTTGGTTTACGTTCAAACTCGATGCGCCGAGTCAAATATTATTTAGAAAATGTTTGGTATTCATGACGATAGACCTCAAATATTTAAATTTAAAGAACTTGTCTGATTTCTTCTCATATTTCCTTGCATTCAAATAATATATGTTTTGTCAGGAAAACGCCTCATTCTGTTTATTTTAAACTACTTTTTAATATATTTCAGAGCGTAGATCAAATTGTCTTTAAAATATGAAATATGATATAGTTGTCAAATTGTAATCTTAACGTATTTTAAAGTTTTTGTACGGCACGTAGCGTCAAAGTAAATGTGTTTTTGTTACTTAGCGGTTTAGCTACTTGGTACATACTGGTTTAGTTACTTGTTACGATTTGTCATTAATTAATATCGTGTGTAAGCAATAGAAGAGTCAGGGTGTAACCGTAGAGCAGTGATTCTCAAAGTTTTGACGAGGTGAAGCGATATGAAGAACCTCCAAATAAAAGTCACAAAATTATCTTAATTTCACTAACAAATTAAACAATTAGGGACATTTAGTTCCTTTATTTCCGACATAAAAAAATCGATATAAAAATAAAAATAAAATACATTCTGAGTTCACAATACGTATACTATCGAAAAAAAATGTCTGTAAAGTCGGTTTACGCACGATTATTTTACGTGGTAATGATTACGCGAGATAGATGCGTCACAAGCCGAATGCTTAGGCCTATCGTCCCTCTCTATCGCTTGTCCCGCTCTCGCTAGCACCACGCTCGGCTCAGGCGGACCGTGACAGCGGAACGGGACAATGAGTCATGCTTTTTCGTGCGTGCAGCCGTCGTTCATCGATTTATAAGACGTTAACACGTCAAAAAATGCACACCCCTGAGAAACTCAATGTGCCCATTTGTTCTAATTCTATAAATGAAAGGAAAGTGTTCTGAAACTATTGTTACGAAAATTGGAAGTGCTTTTATATATTCCGGTGTAGTCTTTGAGATGTCTTACATAGTTTCAGGGCTCTGCGGAGCAAACTTTGAGAACCGCTGCCGTAGAGTATTAAGGCCGCACTGTAACTGGTAGATTTCGTTTCTTATTCACACATGTAGACGTTGAGACGTGTAACGTATTTCTTTAATTTTTGTGAATCCTTGTGTATTATTGTAATTATCGTCTCTAACGAAAATAATGATTCAATTTAATAACTGAATATTGATTTTTCCAGCGTTCACGGCACGCTTTTAAAAAACATGGAAGCCTTTCTTGTAATATGACATAATTATGTTTTTTCAAACATGCAATGAAATATTGTCGCTTTTGTCCTTATAATAGGGATTGAAGTCTCACGTTTAAGGCCGAGTAACACCAGATGCGTGTGCGTGACGTGCACGTTGACGTGCGCGCGGCGCCCGCAAACGTCACGCAAGCGGTGTGTCATCTCTTATGAGAATTCGAACTTTATAACGCGCATGTCACGCATACGCACCTGGTGTAGCTCGGCCTTAAACGTGGGGCGTTACGGCCTATTATGAGGAAAAAGACAACAATATTTTTCAACGACCGATCCTTTACGGTTAGGCCACGACAATGCGCGACTAGCGATGCGGCGAGCGAATTCTCTCTTCATTGCGCCGTCGAGACGTTCACAGCACAGCAGTTAGTTAGCCATACACGCAATGTATCAGGAATTTGCTTGATGCGCCGCCGGTAGTGCGTGGTCGTGGTCGGGCCTTTAAGCTAGCACTTCACGCTCACGCGACTGAGGACGGGCGCGAGATACATTACTGTCTATATACGCCCTCACATTTTGGGACGAGCAATATTATGATATTATTGTATGTACTCGTAGTATCATTAGGCGAGTATCGTATAAATGTGTTTACCACCATGCGAGAAATAAAAATAACTAAACAGTTTAAATGTCCCGACATAATCAGAATAGCCTCTCGCAATGCCCTCATGATGGCGACTGAATAGCACATTAAGTCGCATTCAGATTTTGTTTAGACGAAGACATCCAATCATCAAAGGCGAGGCGAATTATCGTTCCTCCTCGTGTGATATCGTACGTATAGTTTACATGATACTATATGTTTTCTCGCGCTACGATATTCGCATGGTGGCGAGAAACTCGCACCATTTAAATGGACCTTCGAAGTAAAACGCGTGTAGTGTCCGCAGTCAGCCACCGTAACCCGTGTCCGTCGTCGACAGGGCAGTGGTCGGGCGGCAGCGGGCGCTGGGCGCAGGTGGCGGCGGGGGGGCGGTGGGCGGCGCCGCTGTGGCACGCGCCGGGCGCGGTGTCGGCGCGGCCCGTGCTGCGCGGCGCGCGCGGCCCGCCCGCGCCTGCGCACGTGGAGTGGCGCGCCACCAGCGACCACGTGCTGCAGCACTGCGAGTGCCGCGCGCCGCCGCTGCACGTCTACAGGTGGGCCTATCTACTTCTTCCTTAGACCATGTACCTACTGGAGACGCCGTGCGGATACATTGCCCTCTGCCGAACTAATCGCGAAATCTCCGGTTAGTGTATTCGGTAAATTGTCAGTGTGTGGATGTTTCTTATTTGTAGGTGATTTCTTTTCATTGTGTGCGTTTGTAGAAATATAAATATTTCCGTAGTGTTTACCTCTACTACTAACGCATGAAAAATTTGTTCGGTAGTGACACGGCTTGTCACTCATTAGTTAAATGCTCTAAGACTTTTTCTTGTCCCTCAGTTTTTTCTTCGTTATTTAGTTACCACAACATGTGTATTTGATAATAAAATCTATAAATTCTTATAGCCAGATAAACAGTCTATTTGAATATTGTTGTATTTCGCAAAAAAACGTATTCTACCAGAGAACATGGTTGCTATTGGGCAACCGGTGAAATTGAAGGTACATAAATGAATATTTTAAATACCGTTGTCATATTATTTCTTGCTTTAATAAATTGTGTAAGGAGTGCAACAACAATTAACAACAGCAACATCGTATTTCCTTTTAACCTTGTAAGAGCAAATATTAAAAACTTGGAAGGCACTAAAAAGTGGTTACACCCAAGTACACGGGTGCTATACTGACTAAACTTAAATACTAGCCCGAACGCAAGTTTAGCTAACGCGCTGAGTCGGCTTATACTGTACTCATGGGCATAGTTTTTTCACTAAGTTTTCGTGTCCCTGAGCCTACACTACCTACCCGGACACACTCACGCGCTTTAACGATTCATCCAAGTACGTGAATGAAGCTCACTTTTGGGACCGATGAACATTTGTTTCAGCACCTAAGCCACTGGCGTAACAATATGTTCGAGATAGTTTTTCAAAGCAGCATGTTTTCCTAATTAGATTCTGCTGCGTGATAGTACGCGAACGTTTCCCGCCAACGGGCAAGGCGGGCGCGGGCGCGGCGGGGCACGCGCTGACGCTGGTGCCGGCGCTGCGCCTGGAGAACCTGCTGCCGCTGGAGCTGCAGTACCGCTGCGCCGGGCTGGACTCGCAGGGCGTGGCCGGCGCGCTGCCGCCCGCGGACACGAGGCCCTTCCACGAGGTACGTTACACTTGCGGGGCACGCGCTGACGCTAGTGCCGGCGCTGCGCCTGGAGAACCTGCTGCCGCTGGAGCTGCAGTACCGCTGAGCCGGGCTGGACTCGCAGGGCGTGGCCGGCGCGCTGCCGCCCGCGGACACGAGGCCCTTCCACGAGGTACGTTACACTTGCGGGGCACGCGCTGACGCTAGTGCCGGCGCTGCGCCTGGAGAACCTGCTGCCGCTGGAGCTGCAGTACCGCTGAGCCGGGCTGGACTCGCAGGGCGTGGCCGGCGCGCTGCCGCCCGCGGACACGAGGCCCTTCCACGAGGTACGTTACACTTGCGGGGCACGCGCTGACGCTAGTGCCGGCGCTGCGCCTGGAGAACCTGCTGCCGCTGGAGCTGCAGTACCGCTGCGCCGGGCTGGACTCGCAGGGCGTGGTCGGCGCGCTGCCGCCCGCGGACACGAGGCCCTTCCACGAGGTACGTTACACTTGCGGGGCACGCGCTGACGCTGGTGCCGGCGCTGCGCCTGGAGAACCTGCTGCCGCTGGAGCTGCAGTACCGCTGCGCCGGGCTGGACTCGCAGGGCGTGGCCGGCGCGCTGCCGCCCGCGGACACGAGGCCCTTCCACGAGGTACGTTACACTTGCGGGGCACGCGCTGACGCTAGTGCCGGCGCTGCGCCTGGAGAACCTGCTGCCGCTGGAGCTGCAGTACCGCTGCGCCGGGCTGGACTCGCAGGGCGTGGCCGGCGCGCTGCCGCCCGCGGACACGAGGCCCTTCCACGAGGTACGTTACACTTGCGGGGCACGCGCTGACGCTGGTGCCGGCGCTGCGCCTGGAGAACCTGCTGCCGCTGGAGCTGCAGTACCCCTGCGCCCGGCTGGACTCGCAGGGCGTGGCCGGCGCGCTGCCGCCCGCGGACACGAGGCCGTTCCACGAGGTACGTTACACTTGCGGGGCACGCGCTGACGCTGGTGCCGGCGCTGCGCCTGGAGAACCTGCTGCCGCTGGAGCTGCAGTACCCCTGCGCCGGGCTGGACTCGCAGGGCGTGGCCGGCGCGCTGCCGCCCGCGGACACGAGGCCCTTCCACGAGGTACGTTACACTTGCGGGGCACGCGCTGACGCTGGTGCCGGCGCTGCGCCTGGAGAACCTGCTGCCGCTGGAGCTGCAGTACCCCTGCGCCCGGCTGGACTCGCAGGGCGTGGCCGGCGCGCTGCCGCCCGCGGACACGAGGCCGTTCCACGAGGTACGTTACACTTGCGGGGCACGCGCTGACGCTGGTGCCGGCGCTGCGCCTGGAGAACCTGCTGCCGCTGGAGCTGCAGTACCCCTGCGCCGGGCTGGACTCGCAGGGCGTGGCCGGCGCGCTGCCGCCCGCGGACACGAGGCCCTTCCACGAGGTACGTTACACTTGCGGGGCACGCGCTGACGCTGGTGCCGGCGCTGCGCCTGGAGAACCTGCTGCCGCTGGAGCTGCAGTACCGCTGCGCCGGGCTGGACTCGCAGGGCGTGGCCGGCGCGCTGCCGCCCGCGGACACGAGGCCCTTCCACGAGGTACGTTACACTTGCGGGGCACGCGCTGACGCTGGTGCCGGCGCTGCGCCTGGAGAACCTGCTGCCGCTGGAGCTGCAGTACCGCTGCGCCGGGCTGGACTCGCAGGGCGTGGCCGGCGCGCTGCCGCCCGCGGACACGAGGCCCTTCCACGAGGTACGTTACACTTGCGGGGCACGCGCTGACGCTAGTGCCGGCGCTGCGCCTGGAGAACCTGCTGCCGCTGGAGCTGCAGTACCGCTGCGCCGGGCTGGACTCGCAGGGCGTGGCCGGCGCGCTGCCGCCCGCGGACACGAGGCCCTTCCACGAGGTACGTTACACTTGCGGGGCACGCGCTGACGCTGGTGCCGGCGCTGCGCCTGGAGAACCTGCTGCCGCTGGAGCTGCAGTACCCCTGCGCCCGGCTGGACTCGCAGGGCGTGGCCGGCGCGCTGCCGCCCGCGGACACGAGGCCGTTCCACGAGGTACGTTACACTTGCGGGGCACGCGCTGACGCTGGTGCCGGCGCTGCGCCTGGAGAACCTGCTGCCGCTGGAGCTGCAGTACCCCTGCGCCGGGCTGGACTCGCAGGGCGTGGCCGGCGCGCTGCCGCCCGCGGACACGAGGCCCTTCCACGAGGTACGTTACACTTGCGGGGCACGCGCTGACGCTGGTGCCGGCGCTGCGCCTGGAGAACCTGCTGCCGCTGGAGCTGCAGTACCCCTGCGCCCGGCTGGACTCGCAGGGCGTGGCCGGCGCGCTGCCGCCCGCGGACACGAGGCCGTTCCACGAGGTACGTTACACTTGCGGGGCACGCGCTGACGCTGGTGCCGGCGCTGCGCCTGGAGAACCTGCTGCCGCTGGAGCTGCAGTACCCCTGCGCCGGGCTGGACTCGCAGGGCGTGGCCGGCGCGCTGCCGCCCGCGGACACGAGGCCCTTCCACGAGGTACGTTACACTTGCGGGGCACGCGCTGACGCTGGTGCCGGCGCTGCGCCTGGAGAACCTGCTGCCGCTGGAGCTGCAGTACCCCTGCGCCGGGCTGGACTCGCAGGGCGTGGCCGGCGCGCTGCCGCCCGCGGACACGAAGCCCTTCCACGAGGTACCGTTATCTTATGTTATTACTATCCGTCATCCGTAGATACACTTCAACCCAGTGGGATCCTTTGTGTAATTAACCTTTCTCAGTACTCAATGGTTTGTTTTAACACCTCCATAAACCGGATGATAGATACTTTAGGGCGTGTCCTTGTGGTGACTAAATAAAACGCGATCAATTGACCGTATAAGTATATTTGGTGTGCAACACATCAATTCACATATCGCGTCACAGTATATTTATTGGAGGTTCGGAAGCGCTTTCGTTAAACCTGTGCGGTGGATCTCGAGTGACTGCCGGGGCCCGTGGGACCCTGGTGTTTTGCGCGTTTCCGCTAGTCAGCTCATATTCAAGTGCACATGCACTGCGATATGAGCTGACGTAGCTAGACCTGTGCCTAGAATACCAATGGTAGCGTTTGAAATTCCTTTGTACCCAAAGTGTACCCAGTACCAAATCCCTTCATTCTCTATCTGGCGAGGGTATGACATTCACAGAATAAGTGCTCTGTTTCTGTCTCCTCATCGCACATTCTACAATCCGTATTGTCAGAAAGTCCCAGTTTTGTCAGGTGTCATTTTACTGAAGTGACCTGTGAACACCCTTATTATGATTCTGAGTTATCTTTTGCTATACTTTAATAGTTTCTTGGTCCAGCCTGATTTTCACTCGTAATCACGACACGACAAACGGGGCTTATTCGCGTATAAATATTACTTCACTAAATTACCTTTCGCTAGAATGCTTTGACGTTTCGGACGTCGCGTTACGTCGTAAAGAACACACCTTACAACCTGCTTTTTTTTCAAATTAGGGTTTTCTAGTAAGTGTCAAAATTCCTGTGTCATTTTGTTTATTTAGTTTTCTTTTGTTTATATTGTTTTATTTTGTTTTGTTTAGTTTTGGTACTTGTGGTTGGTAGAACTAAGCAACAAGTTGTTGTGAACATAAAGTTCGTCACTCTGATTTTTCGATTTTGGAATAGCGTAATTTAATTTTTAGGTGAACGTGGAAGAAGGCGTGGAGCTAAGCGTGAAGCTGGAAGGATTTGGATGGTCGACGACTCTCAGCGTGGGCGGCGCGGGTGCGGCGTCCTTCACCGCGCGTCTCAAGCTGAAGGACAGCTGGGGCCGGAGACTGTACCTCAACGCACGCGTGGCTGTTAAACCTACTGACGGGATTAAGGTAACACGAGAAATTGGGGGGAATCTATACTGCGAAGGAGATGCTAGAAAGAGTCTCGAAACAGCGGGGGGAAGGAGAAGAGCTATGTGTTCATCAGACACTAGAACTGCTTATGGTAAACCATAGGCATGGCGATTAGAAAAAACCTGAGCGGTCATTGCCAGGTGAGAATGCTGGGGGAGCCCGGGGGATACGGTTTGGACGGGAGGGACTTTTTTTAAATTCATAAACTGACCAGTGACGTTTTGTTACTTTGTTATCATTTAAATTTATTAATTTCACATGGTTCTCGCTGAAAATTTTCCATGCTACCCTAAGCTGAGTATGGCTGATCTCAATCTTTCAGATATACACCAATATGTATGTAACCTGTATGTACTCAGCAAATAAATTAATTTCATTTCATTGTAACCTATTGGTGCGTTAGACTTTTTTTTCCACAATTTTTGGTAATTAGAAGAAGCGGCGGTTTCTGAAGCAGTCACGTTCGAGTGGAACCTCTAGTGTGTATGTGTGCAGGTGTCGATCAGCGCGGCGTACTGGCTGGTGAACCGCACGGGGCTGCCGCTGGTGTTCCGCGCGGAGGGCGCGGCGGCGGCGGCGGCGGGGCAGGGCGCGGAGCACGAGGTGGCGCGCATGGTGGCGCCGCTGCTGTTCGCCTTCGCCGAGGCCGACGGCGGGCCCACCGTCGCCGCCCGGCTCGGCTCCGCCGTGGCGCCTGCGCAGGAGGTACCTACACACGCCTCTTGTACCAATAAACATATTTTTCACTTCTCCTCAAAAAGTAGGTCATATTAGCTTAGCGAAGCGAGACTAAAATAGTACATTTAGCCCCTAGGGTTTAAAAGAAAGCCATATAATCCCGTACAAATTTCTATGACCAGCTACATACTCCTTACGAATAATTAAAAACAAAGACACCAACCTGATCAGATTGGCCAAACTTTCTGATAGAATTGCTCAAACTGTACTTTTAGTTTTTCATGAAATATACAATTTTAATGTTAGGTCTTTTTTATTTTCTCGCAGTCGAAGTGAAAAGCAGAGTGTTTAACACGTGGTTAAAGGCCATAATGACACTCAGACATATTTGTCTTCGCTCACTTCGTGAGCTCGCCCAAATAATCACTTCTTGTCATAATGGCTTATTTTAGCCCCTTGTCAAACAATCTACTATTTAATCTGTTTATAAATACCTCAAGTCTTTAGTAAGAACGGATTTGTCGTATTAGAACAGTAGGATATTGAAATCTTTTTGGAAAAGTACTTTGAAATGTTAATTTTCCAATAAAAAGCCACAAAATCAAAACGCCAACGTTCAATTAAATCGTGGCGTCATGACGGTATGTAAACAACACTTAAAGAACAAAAAATAACCTAACGCTTTCAAATATGATTATTGTTTATGACTGAAATAACAGATGACAGCGTATGGCCATTATGACGTCACACTATGACGGCTAGTGTTTCACGTCACGTAATATACAGGTTAAAAATATTGCGTTTTAATGTTATTTTATTAAAGCGATTTATGACGCAAAATCACTACGGAAAGTACTGTAGTTACCAAGTTACGTTTGCCTCTTAAGTGCTTTACAATTCGAAAGTAGAATGTCTCTGTCTCTATCTGTATAGAAACGATTTATCTATAGGGACGTGTTTTCGTTCCCTCCAGTGGTGCTCCCCGTTCGGGCTGGGCCCGGGCACGGCGGTGAAGAAGCTGACGGCCGGCGACAAGGTGTACTGCGTGGGCGTCTCCGTGCGCGCGGGCCGTGGCCGGTACCGCCACACCAACATCGCCACGCTCACGCCGCGCTTCCAGCTGCACAACAACACGCCCTACCACCTTCAGTTTGCGCAGAAGTGCACTGCCACCACGCTCGTGAGTTATCCACTAAAAGGTTCTACATCTGTAATTGTTGCCTGCAGAAATGATCCAAGCGTGAGGTCTCGTTGTGGATGGCATTCATCGCCAATAGGCTATTTGGCAATATTTTTTTGTTATGCTTTAAAACGACGTCTTAATAATAGAAATATACGTGAAAAAACTACTCCAATAAGTAAGTAAGTAAGTAA
Organism: Hedya salicella; assembly: GCA_905404275.2. Taxonomy (NCBI): domain Eukaryota; kingdom Metazoa; phylum Arthropoda; class Insecta; order Lepidoptera; family Tortricidae; genus Hedya; species Hedya salicella. The sequence continues at coordinate 26,354,203 of FR990104.1, forward strand.
GTTCTTTATTTGCATTAAATGTGGTTAATAGCAGGTCTTACAAAACATTTAAAGGGATCACACGTTTAGCCCTATTACGGCATGCAAAAATTACGTCTTAATAGCTCTAGTAATTAAACATTTGAATAAATAATTTAGTACAATTATTAATACTAACTAATACAGTTCAAAAGGATTCCTCATTATTATTTTGTCCAATGATACAAAATGAAATAATTAAATTATTAATAATTACTTCATCTACACACAACTCCTAACAATTATAATGTATCATCATCTATTTATTCGTGTCAAAATTAAAATAATCCCTAATACTATAAAATATATTACCTATTAGCCATGAGTATAATGGCCGCTTAAATTCTTTTATGTCAGAAATAGTTTTAATATGTACTGGTAGGTGATTATAAGTCTTAATAGACATTGTATAACAATTATTCTTGTACAGCGCACTTTTACATCTTGGCCCTATTAACTTTCTAGGATCTGTAGGTCTTAACTTCGGATTCGCTACAAGTGTTGTAAATAGACTAGGATTTGATTTGACAAAGACACCAATTTCCAAAATGTACATGTTAGTTCGGGTCAACAATTTAAGTTTTTTAAATAGAGGTCTACATGATTCAAGAGGTCCTACTCCGCAGATAGCTCTGATGCACTTCTTCTGGCTAATAAATACCTTTCCTATATCAGTTGAATTTCCCCAAACAATTAAACCAAATCCGAGCATCGAAGCCACATATCCATGGTAAGCTATAAGAGCGGTTTTTTCATCAGACAGGCGTTTCAGCCTCTTCAATGCGTATGAGAATCGTTCTAATCTATTACATACGTTGTCTATGTGCGATTTCCAATTACAATGTCGATCTACAATTAATCCAAGAAACTTTGTTTCACTACTTTCTTCCAATATGTGTCCTCTATAAATAATATCCATCTTGGGCGTGTTAACTCTAGTATTACAAAATTGTATATATTTTGTTTTACTTATATTAATGGATAAGTTATTTTTTGTTAGCCAATTACAAACAGATTCTATGAACATATTAATATTACTCAAATATCATAAAAACTCCCCGTAATACAAAAAAGTTAAAAGCAAATTTTTGGACTTTCCCAAAAAACGCCTCATACTAAAGCCTAAAAGCATGTGACATCACACGCTTGTATCTTGTGTAGGGAAAATAAGAACTTTGTTTTGCAGCTATGTTAAAACTTGTGTTTATGGAAACGGTTTTATAACAAAAATTACAAAAAATTGTATGGGTTATTGAACGGTATTATTAGTTATTAATATTTTCATTTTTAAAATGGATTTTCCCAGCCAACTTTAAAAACTCATAAGACATGTTACACGTAAAGTATCGAACTGAAAATTTCAACGTAGTTTTTTATTTTGCTTGTTTATCAGGATCTTGTATAATTTTAATTTTTTTTTCTACTGTAAAATACCCTATTGATAGTCGTAAAGGAGCGACTCCACCACTGTACGGCACTATACTGCACATTGTACGGCGCATTTGGTGAACTCACGCGTGTAAACATGAACAAAATCGGTGGCCACTCTGTGGCGTTGTTCGGGCACAACCTAGAATTCGTGATCGCGCACAGATTTCAGCGATAGATTCGCTGCAGGGCACACTGCCGCTGTTCGCGTAGTTTGTTTTGCGTTCGCTTTCGGTGAAAGCACGGAACTTCGATGCAATCACACCATGACACGTGTGGGTGTGTCCGCAGAACGACCCGGGCGCGATGGCGACGCACGTGTCGGCGGTGGCGGGCTGCTACCTGCCGTGGCACTGGGCGCGCTGGGAGCGGCCGCAGCTGCTGTGCGTGCGCGTGCTGGGCGCCGCGGCCGCGCCGCGTACCGCCTGGTCCGGCGGCCTGCGCGTCGACTGCACGCGCGCCGTGCACGTCGCCTGCAGGTACCGGCGTGCAGCTGTGGAGTGAATCGCAAATGTTGCAACGTTATGGAGGGAGTGGTGGTGCATGCATTGAGTTTGTTTTTAAACACTTTATTGTTCATAAATAGTACATAATTGCAGAGGCTGCGATATGGATTGTCGGCCGAGTAGTTATAAATCATCTAAAGATACCAGGTCGAAGATCCCTATTCGCGCCGAGGTTTTATGAAAAAATAATATGAATAAAATGCTGTGGTGTGTAGAGAGAACGGCGGTGGCGGAGGCTACGTGTTCCTGCGAGTGGAGGTGGTGGCGCAGGGCGCGACGCTGTTCGTGGTGCTGACGCACGCCGACAGCGCGCCGCCGCCGCTGCGCGTCGACAACCACTCGCCCGTCGCCATCATGTTCCACCAGGTAAATAACCCCACGGTTGGGTACAATATGAAGCGTTTTGCCTGTGATTGCCAATTATTGCATATTATTTCCTGTTGTATCAGCAAATATTAGTAAGATAAATAATTGCTAAAATAGCTCCTTTGCTATTCCGCGAAATACAAGTAGTATCGATTGTACAATAGTTTTCAATTGTTAGTAATTGTTTTGTGGTCAAATAAAATTCTAACCCTATAATGATTGTCCCGTAGGTGGGATGCGGCGAGGAGTGCGTGGTGGGCGCGCACGGCTCGGTGCAGTGGGCGCTGCCGGAGCCCGAGGGGCAGGCGACGCTGGCGCTGCGCGCGCCCGGCGGCCCGCGCGCCACGCTGCCGCTGGACGCGCTCGGCGCCAGCATCAGCCTCGCCTACCAGAACTTCATCTACGTCGCCTTCACCGCCACCGACGTGCAGACCAGGTAGTACTGACGTGACCGCCGGAGCCCGAGGGCAGGCGGCCCGCGCGCCACGCTGCCGCTGGACGCGCTCGGCGCCAGCATCAGCCTCGCCTACCAGAACTTCATCTACGTCGCCTTCACCGCCACCGACGTGCAGACCAGGTAGTACTGACGTGACCGCCGGAGCCCGAGGGCAGGCGGCCCGCGCGCCACGCTGCCGCTGGACGCGCTCGGCGCCAGCATCAGCCTCGCCTACCAGAACTTCATCTACGTCGCCTTCACCGCCACCGACGTGCAGACCAGGTAGTACTGACGTGACCGCCGGAGCCCGAGGGCAGGCGGCCCGCGCGCCACGCTGCCGCTGGACGCGCTCGGCGCCAGCATCAGCCTCGCCTACCAGAACTTCATCTACGTCGCCTTCACCGCCACCGACGTGCAGACCAGGTAGTACTGACGTGACCGCCGGAGCCCGAGGGCAGGCGGCCCGCGCGCCACGCTGCCGCTGGACGCGCTCGGCGCCAGCATCAGCCTCGCCTACCAGAACTTCATCTACGTCGCCTTCACCGCCACCGACGTGCAGACCAGGTAGTACTGACGTGACCGCCGGAGCCCGAGGGCAGGCGGCCCGCGCGCCACGCTGCCGCTGGACGCGCTCGGCGCCAGCATCAGCCTCGCCTACCAGAACTTCATCTACGTCGCCTTCACCGCCACCGACGTGCAGACCAGGTAGTACTGACGTGACCGCCGGAGCCCGAGGGCAGGCGGCCCGCGCGCCACGCTGCCGCTGGACGCGCTCGGCGCCAGCATCAGCCTCGCCTACCAGAACTTCATCTACGTCGCCTTCACCGCCACCGACGTGCAGACCAGGTAGTACTGACGTGACCGCCGGAGCCCGAGGGCAGGCGGCCCGCGCGCCACGCTGCCGCTGGACGCGCTCGGCGCCAGCATCAGCCTCGCCTACCAGAACTTCATCTACGTCGCCTTCACCGCCACCGACGTGCAGACCAGGTAGTACTGACGTGACCGCCGGAGCCCGAGGGCAGGCGGCCCGCGCGCCACGCTGCCGCTGGACGCGCTCGGCGCCAGCATCAGCCTCGCCTACCAGAACTTCATCTACGTCGCCTTCACCGCCACCGACGTGCAGACCAGGTAGTACTGACGTGACCGCCGGAGCCCGAGGGCAGGCGGCCCGCGCGCCACGCTGCCGCTGGACGCGCTCGGCGCCAGCATCAGCCTCGCCTACCAGAACTTCATCTACGTCGCCTTCACCGCCACCGACGTGCAGACCAGGTAGTACTGACGTGACCGCCGGAGCCCGAGGGCAGGCGGCCCGCGCGCCACGCTGCCGCTGGACGCGCTCGGCGCCAGCATCAGCCTCGCCTACCAGAACTTCATCTACGTCGCCTTCACCGCCACCGACGTGCAGACCAGGTAGTACTGACGTGACCGCCGGAGCCCGAGGGCAGGCGGCCCGCGCGCCACGCTGCCGCTGGACGCGCTCGGCGCCAGCATCAGCCTCGCCTACCAGAACTTCATCTACGTCGCCTTCACCGCCACCGACGTGCAGACCAGGTAGTACTGACGTGACCGCCGGAGCCCGAGGGCAGGCGGCCCGCGCGCCACGCTGCCGCTGGACGCGCTCGGCGCCAGCATCAGCCTCGCCTACCAGAACTTCATCTACGTCGCCTTCACCGCCACCGACGTGCAGACCAGGTAGTACTGACGTGACCGCCGGAGCCCGAGGGCAGGCGGCCCGCGCGCCACGCTGCCGCTGGACGCGCTCGGCGCCAGCATCAGCCTCGCCTACCAGAACTTCATCTACGTCGCCTTCACCGCCACCGACGTGCAGACCAGGTAGTACTGACGTGACCGCCGGAGCCCGAGGGCAGGCGGCCCGCGCGCCACGCTGCCGCTGGACGCGCTCGGCGCCAGCATCAGCCTCGCCTACCAGAACTTCATCTACGTCGCCTTCACCGCCACCGACGTGCAGACCAGGTAGTACTGGCGTGACCGCCGGAGCCCGAGGGCAGGCGGCCCGCGCGCCACGCTGCCGCTGGACGCGCTCGGCGCCAGCATCAGCCTCGCCTACCAGAACTTCATCTACGTCGCCTTCACCGCCACCGACGTGCAGACCAGGTAGTACTGACGTGACCGCCGGAGCCCGAGGGCAGGCGGCCCGCGCGCCACGCTGCCGCTGGACGCGCTCGGCGCCAGCATCAGCCTCGCCTACCAGAACTTCATCTACGTCGCCTTCACCGCCACCGACGTGCAGACCAGGTAGTACTGACGTGACCGCCGGAGCCCGAGGGCAGGCGGCCCGCGCGCCACGCTGCCGCTGGACGCGCTCGGCGCCAGCATCAGCCTCGCCTACCAGAACTTCATCTACGTCGCCTTCACCGCCACCGACGTGCAGACCAGGTAGTACTGACGTGACCGCCGGAGCCCGAGGGCAGGCGGCCCGCGCGCCACGAAATTTTGGTTTCTAACTTAGATTTGAATGAAGACTCCGGCCTGTACACCTGCCATCTGCTCCGCACTTATGCACACTATTTGGCCAAATCGCAATCAGACACCAACTCACACTTTTTTTTTTGTTGTTAGTAAAGTTTTCTAAATAGTCATTAGTCTCTATGGGTGTGCCGCAGGGATCAATATTGGGACCTTTCCTGTTCCTTATCTATATAAACGACTTGCCACACCTCGTAAAGATCCACCATGAGATAGTTTTGTTTGCAGATGATACGTCTCTAATTTTCAAAGTCGTACGAAATCAACGATCCTACAATGACGTAAACAATGCTATCTGTGAAGTAGTAAATTGGTTTAGTATAAATAATTTATCGTTGAATGAGAAAAAGACTAAATGTGTTAAGTTTGTCACGAGTAACGTAAAACACGAGCAAGCAAGCGTTATGGTTAAGGGTGAGGAACTGGAACTAGTTAATAGTACAGTCTTTCTCGGTATAACATTAGATTCTAAGCTCCAATGGGGTCCCCATATTGCTAATCTCTCGAATAGACTGTGTTCTGCAGCTTTTGCAGTAAGTAAGATTCGTCAATTAACAGACGTGATAACGACTCGATTAGTGTATTTCAGTTATTTCCACAGTATTATGTCGTATGGCATCTTACTATGGGGCAGTGCTTCCGACATTAATACTATATTTGTTCTGCAGAAGCGGGCTGTTCGTGCGATATATAAAATGAACTATAGAGAGTCGCTTAGAGATATGTTTAAGGACATTAATATAATGACAGTGCATTGTCAATACATTTATGAGAATATTATGTATGTACATAAAAATATTACCGACTTTAAGAACCTTTTAAAGCTTATTATAGCACACAAGACTACATGAATGATGAAGCCGCGTGGGATTAATGTAAATTATAGCGTCATGTAGGTATATGAATAATTATTTTAACAAATACCTAAGGTATTATTATTATTTTAATCTTAATTGTTTTATATACTCTGACATTTAGAATTTTATTCTAGACACATTCTAGATTTTTTTTATTTTGACAATCCTTTTGGGATGAATCTTATTGATTATTTTAATTTTAAAAATGATGATTTTATCAATAATATTACACTTAAGTTAAATGATCTGATTAGGTTTTTCTGGGTTTCCCTAATCCTTGCAGCAAATGTTGGATCATATTGTATTTCTCCCAGCAAACATTCACTCTCATGTAACTGACATTTCGAAAGTGCTTGTAACTAGGCCTACTTGAATAAAGAATATTTTGATTTGATTTGATTTAAATAACTGTGTCAAGTTCATTCATATACTAACTTTTCGTTTCGAATTGTAACTCTTGCAAAATCATCCAATAAGTTGGATCTGAATCCGTCAAAATGTTTCTTTATAACATTTTCACGTCAACGCAACCTGATTTCTACTACTTACACACTTAAAAATCAGCCTTTAAATAAGGTCGCTTTCATAAGAGACTTGGGTGTAATACATGACTCCAAACTTCTCTTTGATATACACATTGATAATATTATAAGTAGTGCTTTAAAATCGTTAGGGATTTTAATGCGGAACTCGGGTCATTTTACTCAAGCTTGAATATGCGTCCCAAATCTGGAATCCCTGTTATAATACCTATATAGACAGGATAAACGTGTTCAAAAAAAGTTCATTAAATTTCTAAATTTCAAACTAAAATGTCCCTATGACTCATCAAATTACTACAATGGCTGTAAGAAACACCATCTGTTACCGTTACTTAAGCGGCGTGAGATAGCAGACATCACTTATATTCTCAATATTACTAGCGGTAATATAGATTGCCCGGAACTACTTAACAAACTTTCATTTAGTGTACCCTCTCGGTCTAAAAGACACTTCCCTCCCCTGTCAGTGAAATGTGCTTCATCCAAATATAGGCAAAATAGTTACTTGATTCGTGCCAGCCGTTGTCTGAATAATGTGACAAAAGAGCTAGAAATTGATATTTTTAATTGCTCAATTCCTTCTGTGAGGCGTAATTTGGCGAGAAGCTGCTTTGAATGATACTATTAAGATTTATCTTTTAGTGTACTTATTTTCCTTTTTTTTTTCATCATTTGCAGGTAGTTGTATGCTCATTAATAAAAGATGTTTACGATCGTGTTATTATTCAACCAGTTACTGTTTGTTACCATTAAACAACCCTTTGTTTTGTTTTATATATGATATTTTAGTGCATGAGTAGGTGTATATAACGTAACGTTTGTGCGTGTTTAACTTAATGTTAAATACTACCATGGTGCTACAAGTGAGATCCTGTAATTGGCTCGCTATTACTATTTAAGTTACTACTAACATATTTTAAGCTGTTGGATCTCCATGTAAATAAATAAATAAATCACTTCTGTTGTTGATTATCTACGAGACAGGCTGCGCTTAGTATAGGAACCATGGTAAAATTGTATGAATGATATAAAAAAAAACTTTAAGACCTTGGTTATGGATGGTGACGTGCATAGAGGAAGAACTGGAAATGCTGGGTGGTTTACGACGAAACTAACCGAATTCATCGACTTTCGTCATTAGTTACTTTTTAGCAGTCGTTATATTGCCCTTCGTGTAATAAAGTACTTATTATAATTTCACTGTGATGTGATGTATATTAATCGTTATTTTTTTTACTAGGGATGATAGCGGTTCAACGAACGACGATTCGGTACTAGTCTTGGAAGTGCCATTAAACTCCACACGCGTCATACTCGCACGAAAACGATACGGAGACAGGTTAGTTTCATTCACATACGAAGTAGATGTACTATGGTAAACAATTGTAACATGTTTGATGTTTGTTCTAGAGCTCAACTCTGGCGGCGCGGTCCCAACGACCAGCTGATCCACGAAGGCAGCTCACCGCCGCAACCTACTGACGCGTTGCTCACGGATGAGCCAACTCTATCACCACATGCAATGGTAATTTTTGTACCATATATTATAGCAAATATTTTAATTTAACAAAGTTACAACTAGTGGACCTTAGGGCTGACCTGAGCTGACTTCGCGACCGCTTCTTTTTTAGTGCTATACATTTCTCAGAATGATCTTAGTCGCCACGTCATGGTTTCGCGTACTACTTACAAAAAAATACAAAAATTCCAAAAGCTAAACCGATGAAAATATTCCATATAATCATCGAACCTGCTTACGCAATTTTACGAGAATCGGTTGAGAAATGCGATCTGTAGAGGAGAAAATCAGTCGAAAGCATTTAGCCCAAGCTGTAACGGAGACCTTTCCCAACGTTCGGTCATAAAGAGGAAGAGGTTTTATTAGAAATCATCTAATCGTAATTATCTATTTGTTGCCGCCATAGTCATGGCAGTTCTCAATGTAGTAGTATCTAAAAACCATCTCATCATCATCAACCTCATCAATTTATTAAATCCTATCTTTTACAGTTTGGTGACGTGACCAGGATGATTATCCCAGGGGTTTGGCATATAAAGAGATAGTCGTGGCTTGTGATCAAAAGGAATTGTTTCCTTATAAATATGTTCTTAACTTCGGCTAATACGCTCGTTTGAAACTTAACAACATTTTGTTTCAAGCATTAAATTGGAATTCAGTTTATTGATTTATATTTAAACTTATACAATTCTCACTCTTTCGATTTTAAATAATTAATCTGAGTTATATACGACAAAGTTCAGTTTTATTATAAGCTCTTTAAAACTCGCTTCCGAGTCATGCACAGTCAGACGCATAACAGAATCCAACTATTAAATCATCTATGGCAGGGTAGGGTTCAGATCTTTACATATTGGTGCCGTGACCAGGGTGGGTTTGTTGCAGGTTTTAGACATAGAAGGTCCGGCGCCGCGTCCGGGCCGAGCGGCGCCACTGGTGCTGCGGCGCGCAGATCCGCGGCGCGCGTCCACGCAGGCGTGGCGCCTGCTGCCGCCCGGCCGCATGGCCTGCGCGCACGCCAACCTGTGCGTGCAGCCCGACGGCGGGCTCATGGCGCTCACGCCGGGTATGCTAGTAGTAGCTGTATTTACACTCTATGAGCTTGGGCTGCGGCGCGTCTCCACGCAGGCGTGGCGCCTGCTGCCGCCCGGCCGCATGGCCTGCGCGCACGCCAACCTGTGCGTGCAGCCCGACGGCGGGCTCATGGCGCTCACGCCGGGTATGCTAGTAGTAGCTGTATTTACACTCTATGAGCTTGGGCTGCGGCGCGTCTCCACGCAGGCGTGGCGCCTGCTGCCGCCCGGCCGCATGGCTTATTACTTCACATGGCATCTGCTTTGTATATGAAACTATAGCAGCTGGAACTTTACTTTAATCAAACATTACAATAATTCTGTACACAATAGGCAGCCGCGTGGTGTTGGGGCTGCCGGAGTCGTCGCGATCGGGGCTGGCCCTGCCGCCGGAGCAGGCGGTGGCGTGGCACACGCTGCGGCCGGGCTCCGGCCGCCTGGCTGTAGCGCTCTCGTGCGCGGGACCCACGCGCATCGTCGTCATCACCGACACCGAGCACCCCGTGAGTACACAGACCATAGTTTATTATGTGATTCCATTTACCTTTTTTGATCCGAGAACCAGATTTTTTAAGTGCAGTATGCAAATAGTACAAAAAAACCTTGTTCGGATTCTAGATGCGTCGCAGCATATAGGTCGACCACTTAATGGGTCATCGCTCGCGGTAACAGGCGTGAGGACAGCAGGGAACAAGGGCGCGATACGAGTCTTACCACCTATTACCCTTCAGTATTTTATATCTATACTCATCCTCACGCGTATGTCTCACTCATGGGTCATTAAATAATGCTGCTATATTTTGGTGCCAGGAATCCGGATGGATCGAGGGCGGCGACCCCGATGCGGAGGAGCTAGCGGAGCAGCCGCGGCGCGAGTGGGAGGTGTGCGTGGCGCTGGCGGGGCTGTCGGTGTCGCTGGTGGCGCGCGCGCCGGCGCAGGAGCTCGTGCACGCGCTGCTGAGCGGCGTGCTGCTGCGCCTCAGCGCCGCGCGCGCCGCGCAGCTCGCGCTCTCCGTGCAGGACATGCAGTGGGACAACCAGGTACACGGGCCATACAGAGGAGCCCGCGGAGCAGCCGCGGCGCGAGTGGGAGGTGTGCGTGGCGCTGGCGGGGCTGTCGGTGTCGCTGGTGGCGCGCGCGCCGGCGCAGGAGCTCGTGCACGCGCTGCTGAGCGGCGTGCTGCTGCGCCTCAGCGCCGCGCGCGCCGCGCAGCTCGCGCTCTCCGTGCAGGACATGCAGTGGGACAACCAGGTACACGGGCCATACAGAGGAGCCCGCGGAGCAGCCGCGGCGCGAGTGGGAGGTGTGCGTGGCGCTGGCGGGGCTGTCGGTGTCGCTGGTGGCGCGCGCGCCGGCGCAGGAGCTCGTGCACGCGCTGCTGAGCGGCGTGCTGCTGCGCCTCAGCGCCGCGCGCGCCGCGCAGCTCGCGCTCTCCGTGCAGGACATGCAGTGGGACAACCAGGTACACGGGCCATACAGAGGAGCCCGCGGAGCAGCCGCGGCGCGAGTGGGAGGTGTGCGTGGCGCTGGCGGGGCTGTCGGTGTCGCTGGTGGCGCGCGCGCCGGCGCAGGAGCTCGTGCACGCGCTGCTGAGCGGCGTGCTGCTGCGCCTCAGCGCCGCGCGCGCCGCGCAGCTCGCGCTCTCCGTGCAGGACATGCAGTGGGACAACCAGGTACACGGGCCATACAGAGGAGCCCGCGGAGCAGCCGCGGCGCGAGTGGGAGGTGTGCGTGGCGCTGGCGGGGCTGTCGGTGTCGCTGGTGGCGCGCGCGCCGGCGCAGGAGCTCGTGCACGCGCTGCTGAGCGGCGTGCTGCTGCGCCTCAGCGCCGCGCGCGCCGCGCAGCTCGCGCTCTCCGTGCAGGACATGCAGTGGGACAACCAGGTACACGGGCCATACAGAGGAGCCCGCGGAGCAGCCGCGGCGCGAGTGGGAGGTGTGCGTGGCGCTGGCGGGGCTGTCGGTGTCGCTGGTGGCGCGCGCGCCGGCGCAGGAGCTCGTGCACGCGCTGCTGAGCGGCGTGCTGCTGCGCCTCAGCGCCGCGCGCGCCGCGCAGCTCGCGCTCTCCGTGCAGGACATGCAGTGGGACAACCAGGTACACGGGCCATACAGAGGAGCCCGCGGAGCAGCCGCGGCGCGAGTGGGAGGTGTGCGTGGCGCTGGCGGGGCTGTCGGTGTCGCTGGTGGCGCGCGCGCCGGCGCAGGAGCTCGTGCACGCGCTGCTGAGCGGCGTGCTGCTGCGCCTCAGCGCCGCGCGCGCCGCGCAGCTCGCGCTCTCCGTGCAGGACATGCAGTGGGACAACCAGGTACACGGGCCATACAGAGGAGCCCGCGGAGCAGCCGCGGCGCGAGTGGGAGGTGTGCGTGGCGCTGGCGGGGCTGTCGGTGTCGCTGGTGGCGCGCGCGCCGGCGCAGGAGCTCGTGCACGCGCTGCTGAGCGGCGTGCTGCTGCGCCTCAGCGCCGCGCGCGCCGCGCAGCTCGCGCTCTCCGTGCAGGACATGCAGTGGGACAACCAGGTACACGGGCCATACAGAGGAGCCCGCGGAGCAGCCGCGGCGCGAGTGGGAGGTGTGCGTGGCGTTTCTAGTATTGTAGTAAAAGATTTTTTATGTTATATAAGTATTTATTTGTCTATGCAGTTGCTGGGCACGCCCAGCCCGGTGCTGCTGTACGGGCTGCCGGGCGGCACGGAGGCGGGCGCGCCGGCGCTGACGGCGTGCGCGGAGCTGATGCGCGCGCCGGCGCGGCGCTACAACGCGCTCTTCTTCAAGCACCTCGTGGTCGCGCTGCGCCCGCTGGCCGTGCGGCTGGAGGAGAGGTGAGTGTAGTGTGTGATGTGAAAAACCGTGACAAATCTGGTTTACTTCAAGAGTTGTAGAATATGGTCCTTTCCAGCGATATAAAGGTTAGTTTGATCGAGTTCTATGGACACCTCGCCACTGTTGACTAGATGTTATCCTTCGAAATGACAGTCGAATACCAAATTGTTCACTTGCTTTGAATCTCATTGTCAGACTCACGTCACTCAAAGAGCAATTGAATTTCTGTCCAAAAATGAAGACTGAAGCGCTCCGAACAACCAAAATAATCGTCATAGTTCTAGACGAGTTCTAAAGTGGCGGTCATATACCGAACGAAGCAGAGTCGGTTCTCGTGATGTTGTTTGTAAAAGAGAGCCCAGCAATGAACGTCTATGGGTGTAAGCGAGCGGCGTCTTCTCATACACCCCCGTGGAGGGGTGCAGGGGGGCCCGTGCTGCCATGTGGCACCTTGGGCTGTGGCGGGGTCGCGACCCGTGATGACGGGCCGGGCGTGCGCCCTCATTTCGAGGGGGGCAGTGAGGCTGGTGCGGGCCGCACGAGCAGGGGCTCGCGGTGGTTAAGAAGAAAGGAGGAGGTTCTCAATTCGACGGAATGTTTTTTAAAGATTTTGATACGTTTGCAGGCTGATTCTGAAGCTGTGGTGGTGGGCGGCGCCGCCGGACGAGGACGCGCGCGAGGAGGTGGACGAGGCGGACTACGAGACGCGGCGCATGCTGGACGAGGTGACGGCGCTGCACGCGCGCCGGTACTACTTCGCGCTCATCAAGATCATCCCCAGCCAGGTGCGTCATCCTAACCTGAGCTAACGACATTTTCTTACAAAAATTCATGGCATGTTTTTTTTACCTTTGGGGTAATTTTAATGGGGAATGGATGAAAAATTTCAAACATCTTGAAAAGTTGTTTATAGGTAGGAATAGGCCTCCTTATTGTAAAAAAAACTTACAGATTTTTCTGTGGCTTTAAAAAAAATAAAAAGATGAAAAGGTGTTGGTGGGCCTATATGCCCGCTTTATACGGTACGGCAAGAGCAGCATTGATATTTTAGATTAAAATGGCTGTAAATGTACCGTATACAGTATAAGGCAGGTATATAGGCCCACCAACATCTTTTCATCTTTTTATTTTTTTCTAAGCCACAGAAAAATCCGTTTTTTTTTCTGACAATAAGGAGGCTTCTTCCTAACTATAACAAAAATTTCAAGATTTTTGAAAATTTTCATCCATTCCACATTGAAATGTTTTCTTCTAACATAAATAGGAGCACCCCAGAGATGTGCCTTACTCAAAAAAAAGAAATTTAATCGGTCCACAAAATATCACATAGCAAACAGAAACACAGGTGGCTTGGAAATCTTTTGTTGAAACCGGTTAATGTATAGTTTTTTACTCAAATATTATTAGCGCTTCGCGAGGCCACCAGAAATGCGTGAGATTGAGGCATTCTCACATTTTACTACGTCATCAGTATGGGCTCCACAACACTGCGTTATTCATTTGTAACAAACGGATCGGTCTGGGATAAAAAAGTTTCAAGAAACGGGGTCCGTTTCCTACCAGTCAATCTACACATATCCTTCCGTTCTTAGTATTTTAAATTACTTTTATTTCCTTTATACTTTTCTATGATTTTATTTTTCCTTGAATGCAATCAGTTGTCAAAGTGCAAAAAGGTTCGATTTGAACTCATATCTAAACGCTAGTTTGTGTTATTGCTGTTGTTTTTTTTTATTTTAGCTATTGATGTGCCTTTGTAAATGTACAAGTTTTTGTGGCTCAATATTTTTTTACAATTGTTTTCCTGTACTTCCTGAGATGCTTATAAGATACTTTTTGTTACTATGCTCGTTTCCCTAACGTCATACTAGCTACGTATTTTCCAGTTTACAAGAAATGGTTGACTGGGTTTTTCACTCAAGTAGCGTGTTACGGCGGAAATGCAGCCTTGTCCATTGTCTACCATCACGGAAGGGAAATCATGTTTTCTTTCATAGTCGACTAAAAAGATATGTATCCGGAGCGTATATAAATTATGCAAATGGCGTCCATTTTATATTACAAAACATCCCCTCTTGCGCTACACCCATGCTCGATTACTGTGTGTAGATGTCTGTAATGAACTGAAAACTAAAACTGTATGGTCTTTAAACCAAAGTTTTCTGTTTTTTCTCAGTTTTTTACGTATATTTCTTAAACTAAGAACGTTTTGGGTACCTTATTGCATGAGAAAGTCGAAGAACGTTAATTTTTTAACAAATCGTTGGAGAACTTTATTTCAAGGCCTGATATTAAAGGGAATACAGGCGATAAAAGTTAGCCAAAGTTTCTAAAATGTAAAAAATAGCAGAATTATTTGTTAGCATAATTTCTATGTTAATCATGTTTATCACTCATCAATATCAACGTTTTCGAAAACCTATGACCCCCCCTCCTTCTCACCCCAAACGTGATGTATGATGTCCCATTTTAATATATGAAACTAGTCGCCAATACACTACTCGCCAAGTTTATCGAAGTCAGTCGAATATGTTAGCGTAGAATCTTTACTCCGTTCAGTCTTCCTTCCACACTTGGAACATCGGCTAACTTTGGCGAGCGCTTCGTCGGAAGTATCGAACCGAGTAGTGTATTGGGGCCTGAAAAGTCTAGTTGTGTCGCAGATCCGGCTGTCGATGACGACGGCCAGCAAGCTGGAGCGCGAGCTAGCGGCGCTGCGGCGGCGGCTGGGGCTGACGCTGATCAAGTTCGAGGACGCGGCCGTAGAGCTGGAGCCCTTCGCGCGTGCGCACCCCTTCGAGCCCGCGCCCTACCTCGCGCGACAGATGCTGAAGCACTTCAAGGACGTGAGGATTTGTTTATGATATTTACAGGATTGTAAAACTAGGTGCCACGGAACATACAGAGCTGAGTAGAGTAGCTTCTGACGAGTTTGTGCACGGTCGACAAATATCAAGCTTAAGCGAACATGGTCAACTCTACAGAATGAATAATAAATAATAAAATTTATTTAAAACATATTACAGCTGTAATGACTATGGGCTAAACATACTTATAATTAGATAACAATGTTACGCGCCTGAATTAGGATTATCCTGTGTCTCAGGCAAAAAAAGGTCATACAGTTAATTATTAATTCATTTGCAAAATACAAAATAATCTTTATTAATTATTAGAATAAATTGGACCTAAAAATAGAAAAAATCTTGAGGAGAATGGATGTCTACTCTGCATAATTGGGAAAATAGTATCTTTAAGTCTCTTGTTAGTATAATCAGAGTTGTAAGGAAGTTTGGTATGCTGTTTTAGGACTGTGTTCAGTATAAATAGTTGGCGAACTGTCAGAATTTCACACGATTTATATAAAAGGTTTGTGGGAAAAAGAAAAGGATGGAAAGTAGAGACCTTGAGAATTGCTCTTTGAGCTCTTTCTAGGTCAGCATTGTCGTTTTGGCTGTGCCACCCCAGGTATTTATGCAGTAACTTATCACCGATTGACATAGCGCAAAGTACACTCTTTTGATTAATTGAGAATCCGCGATTAAATGTAGGTTTTTGAAAATAAATATAAATTTACAGACTGCTGCATAAAGCTTCGATATGGTATCTAAAAGAGAGATATCCGTCGATTAAAATTCCTAGGTATTTTGACTTGTTCGTCATACATCGACATTGACATTGATCATCTGGGGATTCTTGCAGTTGTGTGCATACAGCGGGAGGTCAGTCGCAGACGAGTTTAATTTTCGCATGGAAAAAATTATAAGATATGTTTTCTCTGAGTTCAATGTTAGTAAATGATGCTGAAGCCATTTGTTAACCTCGTTAAAACCTCGTTGCGCGTCAACATAAACTTCATCTGATGATGGGTGATAATTGAGCCGTCAAGAGAACTTGGGACTATCGACTGGTCGGCCGCCTAGTCGGTAGGCCCTGGTACTAATGGGAAGAAATGGTGGACGCGGCTCTGCGCCAGCTTCAGGTTAATAATTGGCAGGAAGCTGCACAAGATCGGGATAAGCTGGTGAGCTGTTGTTTCGAAGGCCTTTGAATCACTGTTTTCGGTTTAATCTCGTGACGGTCTCGTAATGTATGAGTTTTAACTTTATTTTTATCAGCTAGTATATAGGTAAAATCGTGTAACCTCGGTATAGGATAACGGTCTGGTTTTGTGATTGCATTTAACATCCGATAGTCCCCGCAAGGTCGAATTTCGCCATTCTTTTTTAATGTTACGTGTAATGGAGAGGCCCACGCACTCTTTGATGGCCTACAAATCCCTAATTCTTGCATTAGTCGAAATTCTTCCTTGACTTTTTTGTACCTATCGGGTGGTAAAGGTCTCGCGCGAGCGTATACCGGAGGTCCGGTTGTTTCGATGTGGTGTACCACGTTATGCGTGGGAGTTTCCTTGAACGACGGTGGCTTGGTTATTGCCGGAAAACGAGATAACAGTTCGTGATACGGATGGCTCTCAACGATCGTATAGATAGAAGGTTGTTTACTACTTACAGATACAGCGGTCACGTTCAGGTCTGTCACTCGGTCTATCAGCTTGCGTTCACTCACATTTACCAATAACTTGTGGTGGTTTAAAAAGTCTGCGCCTAGTATTGGCTGCTTAACGTCTGCAACCACGAAGTTCCACCGGTACGGTCGTCGTAGCTTAAAGTCTAGCACTAACGATTTCTCGCCATAAGTCTTTATTTCCGTCCCGTTGGCGGCAAACAGTTTATAGTTCGAGCACGCGTTAACACGAGTTTTTCTAGTAGCGGGTAAAACGGAAATGTCTGCCCCCGTATCTACTAGAAAACGTAACCCACTATTATGATCCGTCACACGAAGTCTATTGCCGGTTGCAATGGTGCAGACCTCCGACGGTGTCTGCACCAGGCTCACTAGTTTTCCGACGTTGATGGCTGCTTCTTCCAAGCACGCGGCGATCGGCATTTCGTAGACGCGTCTCTAAATCGATAATGGTAGTAGCAGAGCCTGTTCGGGTCGTTCCGACGCCTAGACATGCTGCGTCCTCGCGACGCGGAGCGCGAGCTGCTGCGTCCTCTGCCGTAATTCCGCTGCCCGGATCGACCTCGCTCCAGCTCATTGACCCTGACACTGAGCTTCGCTATTTCCGTCAAGATTACCGCTGTAGTGTCGCTCGCTGCCGCTGCTGATGGCTTTTGCGTGACTTGGGCGATCTGTCCTGACCGCGTGGCCTCCGTCACGTTGTCCGCGACCTCCGCCAGATTGTCAAGGTCGGTAATCTGAGACGCCACCAGCACCGCTCGGACTGTTGTGGGCAGATGATTCTGCCACATGATGCGTACTGTATCATCGGGAAATTTGTCCTTTGCGAGATTCCGCATCTGTAACAGAAGCTGACTGGGTTTTTGGTCTCCCAAGTCCATCTCGCTGAGCAGCTTTTCGATCTGCCTGTTCTTGGAGTCCTCTAGTATTCCGAGTAGCTTCGCTTTGAGGGCCTCGTATTTGCCCGAGCTGGGAGGTCTCGTCAAGAAGTCTGTGATGTTCACTATGACCTCCTTTGGCAGCTTCGACACCACTAAATCGAATTTAGCGTCGTCGCCCATCTTCTGCGGTGCCAACACAGCCTCTACCCGGATGAACCAAACGCGCGGTTGGTCCGTCCAGAACTCTGGTATCCTTGCCGTCAGCGACACAGCCATGACGTCCGCGGTTGCCACTGTGTTGGTGTCAGTCATCGTTGTGATCCCCGTGTTGGTTGGCGCCGTCTGACCTTGGATTGCCACGGGCGGTGGTCCTGCGGTTGTTCCTTGCTGGTTCGGGTATGACATCACCTTCGCGTCTAACCTTGAGTGTTTCCGATATTATCACGTCGGGGTCACCAATGTTCGCTAGTGCCTCGTGTATCTGACTCCTGGTGTGGGATGAGGTGCGACGAGGAATAACACAAGGTCACGGTTCCAAATGACTATATTGTCCAAGACACGATAATGTACAGACAAGTGATATTCGCGAGTTGTGTCGCAGGACCGGCTCGCATGCATCGAGTCATGTTTTGCTAACGATGCAATTGTGCCCTCCGGCACACCTCAATAGTTAGTCTACGAACATATAAAATGCAAAAAGCGCACGAACATAGTATTTATTATTTAAACGTCAGCAAACACAACCAATCCCCATCAGCTTGCACGTCTGGTCACAATTTCATATGAATTAATAGAGCTGTTGTGTGTTAGGAGCTGAAGTGGCAGGCGGCTAAGATCCTGGGTTCGGTGGACTTCCTGGGGAACCCGCTGGGCTTCGTGGCGGACGTGTCGGAGGGCGTGTCGGGGCTCATCTACGAGGGCAACGTCGGCGCGCTGCTCAAGAACGTCACCCATGGCATCTCCAACTCTGCCGCCAAGGTCACGGGTCTGTATCTGCTGTTATCTTTTTTTATGTTGTGACAAACAAGCGTACCGAGTGCTTGATGTTCAGCAGACACCGTAGCCCATGGACTTTTGCAACGCGAGCGTGTTGTCGACCCTTCAAAAACCTATTCACTCCCCTCTTGAAAAACCCCATACTGTAACCCCTGTTTTCGCAGGTTAGGTGTAAAATGTCCCGTTGAAAATCAGAGTTCATAAATCTACTTCCCTTTGTGAAGGTCCCCGAGTTGCTTTCTTCTTGTATCGAAATACTTTCCTGGCAGTGTTGAGAGCCGTGAGTGCTCACCTTGTCGTTCTGCGCAAATGTGCCCAATTCGCGTTCTGTGTAACTCGAGTAACAGTGGCGGTAGTGACATACTCACTTCCAGAAAAATTATGTAAGGCTACTATTTTTGTTACTTCTTTATCGGTCGATTTTTAATTATTATTTTTTGTCATGTCGTGTTTGTTTGCGTCAGAGTCCCTGGGCGACGGGCTGGAGCGCGTGGTGGGCGACGAGGCGCACGAGGAGACGCGGCGCCGCATCCGCAGCGCCGCCGCCGGCGCGCACCTGTCCGCCGGGCTGCGCGGGCTCGGGCTCGGCATCCTCGGTAACTGTCCTAGTGTGTACACACGCGGGCGACGGCCGGAGCGCGTGGTGGGCGACGAGGCGCACGAGGAGACGCGGCGCCGCATCCGCAGCGCCGCCGCCGGCGCGCACCTGTCCGCCGGGCTGCGCGGGCTCGGGCTCGGCATCCTCGGTAACTGTCCTAGTGTGTACACACGCGGGCGACGGCCGGAGCGCGTGGTGGGCGACGAGGCGCACGAGGAGACGCGGCGCCGCATCCGCAGCGCCGCCGCCGGCGCGCACCTGTCCGCCGGGCTGCGCGGGCTCGGGCTCGGCATCCTCGGTAACTGTCCTAGTGTGTACACACGCGGGCGACGGCCGGAGCGCGTGGTGGGCGACGAGGCGCACGAGGAGACGCGGCGCCGCATCCGCAGCGCCGCCGCCGGCGCGCACCTGTCCGCCGGGCTGCGCGGGCTCGGGCTCGGCATCCTCGGTAACTGTCCTAGTGTGTACACACGCGGGCGACGGCCGGAGCGCGTGGTGGGCGACGAGGCGCACGAGGAGACGCGGCGCCGCATCCGCAGCGCCGCCGCCGGCGCGCACCTGTCCGCCGGGCTGCGCGGGCTCGGGCTCGGCATCCTCGGTAACTGTCCTAGTGTGTACACACGCGGGCGACGGCCGGAGCGCGTGGTGGGCGACGAGGCGCACGAGGAGACGCGGCGCCGTATCTGTTCTGACAATTTCAAATTTTAGAAGTAAAAGTAAAGTATGGAAGGAAAATCAGCGTCGTGACACATATGCTGAATGTACTCCATTTTCATCTATCTCCTAGGTGTAGCTTTAAGTCTATATATTACGTTTTAAATATACTATTATTGTTTGTTTGCAAAATAAATGATACTTATTCTAAAAAACATGCTGCGCCGACCGCAAATGAATGGGATTAGGGCGGGAAAATGATTACTAATTCAAGTTTATATTTTATTTGTTTTCCATTTATTTAAATTGAAAAAAATGTCTCTCAACTATTGTTGACACGTAAGTCGTTATTGTACCGAGCACAAGCTTGTCGCTTTTAGACTTCACTGGCAAGTCTCCGCGCTGATCGTCATTAATCTGTTGTCAGGCGGCATGACGTCGCTGGTGAAGCACAGCTACGAGGGCGCGGCGGCGGAGGGGCTGCCGGGGCTGCTGGCGGGCGTGGGCAAGGGGCTGCTGGGCACCGTCACCAAGCCCGTCATCGGCGTGCTGGACCTGGCCGCCGAGACCGCCTCCGCGCTGCGCGACTCGGCGCGCCGCGCGGACAAGTGGGTCGGTATACAGCGCGTACTTGGACCTCGCGAATTCTCCATTCGGGGCAAATTAATAAGGTTCCCGAGGCAACTACATATATGTATATAACAGATGTCATACTACTCACGATTCCAAAATTGTCCAAATCCATTTTGGACATCCTTTGGCGTGCTGAGAGCAGGAAGATGACATCCTATACGAGTAGACATTATCGGAGCTGTCACATTATACGAATTTAGTGAATACTTTTAAAACGAGTAATTTGTTTAGAACGTTTCTATATCATAAGGAATTTGTTAGCGTCATTTTTCATGTTAACTGGTCGTTAACTTTACGATGCAACTGCGTTAACTTTCCGATGTAACTCCGTTAAATTTACGATGCAACTTCGTTAACTTTACGACGCAATTCCGTTAACATTGCGATGCATCTCTGTTAAGTTTACGATGCAACTTCGTTAACTTTACGCTGCAATACTGTTAACATTGCGATGCAACTCCTTTAAATTTACGATGCACCTTCGTTAACTTCACGATGCAATTCTGTTAACATTGCGATGCAACTCCGTTAAATTTAAGGTGCAACTTCGTTAACTTTGCGATGCAACTCCGTTAAATGTACGATGCAACTCCGTTGAATTTACGATGCAACTCCGTGAAATTTACGGTGCAACTCACTTAGTAAAATCCTATTTGTAAAATAAATATGAGAGTATATTATTCCAGTATCTAGATCTGATAGATCTGGCTGTGTGTAGGTGCCGGCGCGCACGCGCGAGCCGCGCTGCGCGGCGGGCCCGGGCGGGCTGCTGCCGCGCTACGACGCCACGCAGGCGCAGGGCGCGCAGCTGCTGTACCGCCTCAACGGGGCCGACCTGGCCGAGGGCTTCCTCGCCTACCGCGTGGTGCGCGACACCCCCCACGACATCCGCGCGCTGCTCTCCACGCGCCACCTGCGCATCTTCACCTGCAAGCACGCGCAGCCGCAGGTCGTCATGGAGACGCACCTCAGGTATACATCTCGATTACAGATTTACACTCATTATTTTACCACTAGACATAGTAGCAGTTGGTTCTCAAAATTCATATATGCTCTAGATTTAGTATGTGTCGAATTCTTTGATTGTGTATGCGAAAATTCATACGCCAAAGTTGCTTTGCGACTGTGAAAGGGACCGCGATATCACAGCCCCGCGTCGCGGTAGCTAAAAACTGATTGCAATGGTTACCATCGGTGAGTACCCGTAATTGGCTCTCTGTTACTTATCTATGTGACCAGTATATTATTTTTAACTGTACTCCGAATAAATAAAAAAAGTAGTACTCGCTCAATCGAATCTCTTACTGTCCGTTAGTAACCTGGTGTCGTGCGCGGCGGTGGAGTCTGGCGGCGCGCACTTCGTGGAGCTGGGCGTGCGCGGGGGCGGCGGCGGCGGCGGCGGCGGCGGCGGCGGCGGCGGCGGCGGCGGCGGCGGCGGCGGCGGCGGCGAGGCGCTGCGTCGCCCGCGCGTGCAGTGCGACACGCCGGCGCTGGCCGCCTGGCTCGCCACGCACGCCGCCTACGCGCGCCGGCTGCACCAGCAGCACAAGCACACGCTGCCCGACCACGACCAGCCCTGAGCGTGCAGTGCGACACGCCGGCGCTGGCCGCCTGGCTCGCCACGCACGCCGCCTACGCGCGCCGGCTGCACCAGCAGCACAAGCACACGCTGCCCGACCACGACCAGCCCTGAGCGTGCAGTGCGACACGCCGGCGCTGGCCGCCTGGCTCGCCACGCACGCCGCCTACGCGCGCCGGCTGCACCAGCAGCACAAGCACACGCTGCCCGACCACGACCAGCCCTGAGCGTGCAGTGCGACACGCCGGCGCTGGCCGCCTGGCTCGCCACGCACGCCGCCTACGCGCGCCGGCTGCACCAGCAGCACAAGCACACGCTGCCCGACCACGACCAGCCCTGAGCGTGCAGTGCGACACGCCGGCGCTGGCACCTACTTTTTTATTGTGTAAAAAGGTACGCGTTTTAATTTCCCTTACTGGTACCTGACGACTTCACTACGAAACTCGACATAAATATTAATATAGATAACGAGGACAGCATGCTATATAAACAAAAAGTTATCTTTGGGTTATTCATTAGCAAAGACACCACTCGACTAGAATAATAACTTTGTCGAACACGTAACGGCTATCAAAACATATAAAGCCTACTAAACTGCCCATGCAGAAGTCGATTGAAATATTATTATACCACACATCGGCTTCCTGGCATTGTTAGAAATATTAAAATGGCGTCATGTACCCGACATTCTGGTAGATGTCCCCAATGTATTCATGCATGTGTCTCCTATTATCAACTAAACGGGGACCATACTCTCCCATACAATGTTGAAATACGATGGGAGCTGAAAGTAAATTCTGCTACTCTTGGCCTAGCCTAGTTCTGATTCTTCTATTTTGAATGACTTAATGAAATTTATCGACTAACAAAAAAATATTGACATACTAATATTCGATAAATGGTAACTTTTAAAGGCGAAATAACGACATTGAGTTTTTGAACTTCGTTTTAAAGAAATAGTATAATTCTTATTGCATTATAGTATTTCCTTAAATTATGATTATTAATGAGATGACTTAAAAGACAAACCGCTCAATCTGACAAAGTATTGACCACGAAAACGTGGCAACGTTAGACTGCCATCACACTACAATGATACATCACAAGACCCACGTAGCTTAGGTTAAGATTTAGTATCATATACCATATTGACTGTCATAAATAATAAGACCCAGTGTAACACATATATTCAAACTTTGGCACTAGTAATTTATATCATGGATACAAGATGTCTGTCAATCGCTACACAAAAATCCGTGACACTTACAACACCATCTATGTCTAAGAACTATTATTTGCAACCATTCAACTTTACTAGCACGACACTTTGTTCATCCTTACTTATCCTAAATAGTAAACAACATTCCAACCTAAGGCACTTGTCCCACTGCCAGCGATAAGCGATGAGCTATCGGCGATTTTTTCGCCCAAGAAACGAACAAAAGATAATCGTTCCCATGTAAATAAAAGAGAGAGATAGATTGCCAGCAGTGTGAACAGCCAGCGATGAACTATAAATATATCTTTCTCTTTTATTTATACGGGAGCGATTATCTTTTGTTCGTTTCTTGGGCGAGAAAATCGCTGATAGCTCATCGCTTACTCGCCGGCGGTGGGACAAGTGCCTAAAAGTTTACCTTTTTGGTTTTAAACTCCCATTTTCTCGTAAATGAAGTAACAGGAATAATATTTTAAGTGTTACGTTGCCAAAATTGTACATTAAATTTATTTCCTTGCGAGAAAACGGCTGGTATTGGCACTGAATGCATATTTTTAGGTTAGATTTGTGTTTACTATTTACGACAAGTAAGGATGAATAAAATATAACTATCGTACTATGACACAGTGTTTAACACTTTCGCTGCCAAGCTTTTTGTAGCGCTACCCACTTTCCTCTACGTACAGGGAAACGCATAGTATCGGTTACGCGTCTGCGAGCATAGCGCCCGCTAGGCGGGTTCCTCGCAGTGACAGTGATTAACTATTGCAGCTATTCAAGTACAAAGTAGAGAATTGTTGCCGTGCTATGGTTTCGTTTTTAATTATAATATCGTTAATTTTTAGTTTTAAAAGCGCCATTTAGTAGTAGTACTGGATATGGGAAGTAGTTCCGTTGGAACATGAAAATTATTCATACAATGTATATGCCAACTTTCATGTCACAACGGAATCAATTAAGATTAGGCAAATGAAATGCCTTAACTACTTGCCAAAAATTTGGTCCTTATCGATATTCCCTTGCATTCCTTGCACGATCTAAAGTATAGTTATTGACAGTCCTCTTGTTTCATTAGTCCATGTAATTAAGCAATGGTTAGTCACATCGTATAACATAGTAAGATTCTCGAAATAAAGCTAGCTCATAAGCTAGTGCACTCTTGATTGGTTATGGTCCTCGAATTGGATCGTAACCAAATAAGGTCAGCAAGTTCGATTAAAAACAAGTCTTGTATGGCTTGCCGGGATAAGTAGACGCTATTGTGCCTATAATACATAATTTATTAGTATATTTAAACCTTTAAAAACGTATATTAAGATTACATTAATGTCATTCACGGTGAAAAACCGAGAACTGGGGTCCGTTTCATCAACTATCACTTTCCAACAATATAAATTAAAGAGAGACTTCTTGTAATACAAGTTACAAGCTCACCGTGATGTTACGTTTCGAGAGATGTGATATAACATGGCATTACTTTGCGAAGTTCTGTTTGGCGCATGTCTACTCGTAATGGACCGAAACATATCGAGCAGTACTCGGCTCTTACAACGTTTGTAACCGCTAATGTAATCTAAATATGTCTGATCCCCACGATAGTTTTGGAGCTAAAAATGTAAATAAGTCTCGACATTATAAAGAAACGGTCCGCATAGTCAACGGGAAGAATGGTTTACGGAATTCGATTTAGCCGATTGTTGTGTTACTTTGTAAAAATCGTTCAACAATTTTCCACAGACTTTGTATTATATTTATAATGACTGATATCTTTGTGTGATAGAATAGGTGATTAGAGTAAAAAAATCGTGAAAGGTTCTCCAGTAAATGAGTGTTCGTCTAATTTTGCATTTCGTATCGAAATGAATATTATTTGACAATAACTTGAGTCCCTTGTGTCATGTGTTCACAAGCACATGTTATGTGCTATTTTTGATGCAGTGTGAGTGTCTACATCTGGACATCTTATCACGAAACTATCCCATTGGTTCTTCATTGTGAATGTTATAGTCGTGTTGTGTAAATGTCGCTATATTTTAATATAATGACCCCGCCTTAGTTGTGATACGAGAACGTGCGGGGTCGAGTGCACTAGCACTGAAAACCGTGACGGACGATGAAAACAAAAAGAAAACATGTGAATAGGTGTTTAACACTTTCGAAACCGACGAATTCGTAGCGTTACGCTCTTAGCTCATAACATGGGAAAAACCTTATGTAGCGAAATAATGCTGCTAGTGGTGCGCCCGCCTAGTGGGCTCGCGGTCATCAAAGTGTTAAAAGTGGACAACCTAATACAAGTAAGTACTTTTCAGTCGTCCAGCCTACTCCGAAATATCAAATAAGCATAAACTACACTCGACAGCCACCTTGGAACGACGCGATTTTGTAAACTCCATAATAAACACGTAATAAATTCATAAATCCCAATGTGTTGTGATTATTATAATCATCATGAAATGCACTTTCTGTAGGTAAAACTTTGATAGTTGTAAGTTTAATATTTTTTGAGAAAATTTGATTAGAGTGCCGAAATAGCGTTAATGGTTGACCCGGTTTATTTGCTGTCGAGTGTATTATAAATTTGATAAAATTTAATGTCTGTACATTAAAGACATTAAAAAAGAAAATTGTAACGGACTATTTGGAGGTCAATGAAACGCAAAAGATTTATTTTTTTGTCTGTTTGTATGTGTCGTTGTCATGTGTGCTGGATTTCAACTATTTTTGGCTTACGAGTAGCTAGGCATCCACAGATACTTTTTATCCATTGACGCTCACGAAAAAAGAGAGAGGTTTATGACATTATTTCCTGCGCGAAGTTGCGGGCGCCTTCTAGTGTTGAATATACCAGAAATATTGTTCGCTTTTTGTTTTCATCTAAGGACCGGTGTGAGCGGTAGGGGGCGACGGCCGAAGCCGTACGTCCCAAATTGTCTTTAGAATCCGTTCGTATATTTTGGATAAAGAGTGAATATTTTGTGTACTTGGGCATCGGAGAAGTTAAGATAATACCTAAGAAACTGGAAGTACTTTTGATTGGGCTCTAACTGTAAAACTTTCGTCCATGACGTTTTTAGCAGCTACAGTGTTTAGGGAGTATAGATTTGAAATATCACAATTTTGTCTATTTATACTTAAGGTGGGGTAAAACAAAAGTAAGGGAGAAATCTAAAGGTTAACTTGATTTTAACGCCTTTAAGAGCATTTTCGGTAAAGTTTTTCTGTCCTATAGTTCCGTTTTACCCCAATACGCCTTACTTATTACGCTGGCTCAGTGACCCAAAGAGGATCTCGGCATCCCGCTAATTGGATATTTTAAGGATGCACATATGAATCAGCCAGCGGAGACGTGTGTCTTTCATTTATTTATAGTTGTGTTTAATTAAAAACTGAGTGCAGCGGCAAAATATTGATGCATTTTGCATTCATTAATTGTATTGTAAAGTAATAATATCCAAGTTCACGGAAAGTTGAACTTTTCAAAACGGCTTCAATTTAATGATTTTTGTTAAAATTCGTGGACGAGAAATTTACTGTTACGGTTATTACTTTACTGATATTATGGGTTTTACGGTATGAAGTAAATTATCTTAGGCTGTGATATAGATTGACGCTGTCTTGTGCCGCTTCTGTTGTGTTCTTTGACTCTCTTGAAGCACTGCAATGCTCCTTGTAAAGTAAATGTTTAATTTTAACATTACTAATTAAGATTACGCTTAAAAATGTACATCAAGATCAGACATCATTTATTTATGTCAACAATTTAACGACCTAGGTTTTCGAAGCGTTTGTAGCCGGTAACGTAAGAAAATACGTATGTAGCGAAAACTTGCTACTAAAGAGCGTCCACGTAGCGAGTTCCTGATCGTGAAGTGGTAATCTATCAAAAATTTGGTTAGTTTTTAACAGTGCTTGGTTAACTAGTATTTGTTTACTGACTGAAGCTGTTGTTTTTTCAGAGTCAAAACGTATTGATTTTTCTTATAAGTCTTAACAAACTATGCTAGTTAAAACACAATATTTATTCCTGTATTTATTTTCCAATTAGCGTAACACTTTTTACAATCGATATCAAATAGTTCTCTGACATGTAGCATTCGAACTGCCAAAAGTCTTTATTCTTACTGGCATAGAATGTACGTGACGATGTTATTTGGCACTTTGTTTTGTACAGACTATTTGATGCTTACTAAACGTATAGTTTTAATTTTAAGTTTATTAGCGGTATTCATTATAACGTATATATATAATGTTTTGAAATTGTAGAAAATCAGGAACATTTCTTGAATAAGGCTTGCGTAACCTTGACCCACTTGCGTGTCCAACTATAGCCCGGCAACTTGGTTCATGACACTCCCATAGTCTGCGGGCGACGGGGGGAAGACAGCGGGGGCGAGAATGAAGTGCGCGCGCACTCTTCATACCCGCCCCCGCTGTTTTTCCCTCCGTCGCCCGCAGACCATGGTAGTGTCACGAATCTAGTTGCCGGGCTATAGAACGCAGGCCCGAACTACCCTCATTTTCGACACTTTTAGACTCGAGCGAGCTGCAGAGCTCTGCTTCAGCAGCTGATTATCTTTCTGTGCGTAATTTGGTCCTAGTCGTAGCAACAGAGAACAATAATTTCTTAAGTAGGTATATTGTTAGTATAAGGTGAACACTATTGTCCGCGCCACTCTACTGTTCAGAATGGTTATTCGGAATTTTGAAATTCGTATCGTGCTGTCCTTCTCGCTCTGTGGTTTAACCGTATTTGAGTGAGCAGGACGGTGCCATACGAACTTCGAATTTCGAGCTGCGTAGTAGATAGCAGAAATGTATAAAATTGTTTGTATGCAATTTATGAAAAAGACCATGTTTTTTAAAAAATAAAATAAAATACTGCTCATTCCGTTTTCATGTTGTTCCAAAGATGAATGGTATAGAATCTTTTAAGGAACTTAATGTTAATGACAATTCGTCAGGTCACTTATACATATTAGGAAGTTGAAGTGTCGAGAGCGCCTACTTCAAACATTAAAAAAAAAGCTCAACAGGTGTCTCTTCAGATGAGTAAGCCTATATCTGAAATATGGCACCATTAATATTTATTCATAGCCTTGAGTCATCGTGGCGCCGCCCTGGTCGTAAATAACATCTTCGTTGCGACAATGTATATTATAATTTATCCATATAGTGTAACATAGTACATCCAAAACATCTGTATATATATCATAAACAGTCTGTAGCATCCAAAACGCCAAATATATCACAACACGGCTTTATTACTAAAGGCACAAAGATGTGTGACGATATATTTGGCACTTTGGCTGTTTCAGATTCTTTGATGCTGACTGTACAAGCTTTGCTTAGCTTGGGACTAGGTCGATTTGTGTAAGATTACCTCTGTTATTTAATTAATTTATTTATCGATCGGCGCGGACAAGCGTGTTCCACCTGACGCCTTGTTGCCAAAGTCTTCTCAACCCGCGGTTGTCATATGTTGCGCATGTCGTAGACTCGTTATTTATTGTTGCAGATGGTTGTAAGTTTATTTATAAGTTGATAACAGCAATAAACTCTATCCTTGAACACGAGTTTTAATGAGTTCCCATACACTTGACCTCACTGATAACCTTCACGGGTCTCATTCGGAATCCCTAACGTCATTTGTCCTAATGTATCTTTTGTCCTAATGTATCATTTGCCATAACGCATTTATTTCAGAAACCGTAAACTTTTCAGGATTTTTTAAAAGATCGTCGTATAGATTAGGTTAGGTTAGGTTTGTTTTATAACAATCCTGAAAAGTTTACGGTTTCTGAAAAAAATGCGTTATGGCAAATGATACATTAGGACAAACGATACATTAGGACAAATGACGTTAGGGATTCCGATATAGATCCACTTATTCCACGAGTAACCTATAAGTTACAGTAAATGAAACCTAGCTATAATTGCAAAAAGACTGCGTTATTTTTTGAAATTCATTATAGTTCTGTGCGCAGTTGTATAATATAGGTATTATAGTTCAGTGGCATATAATATAAACAGAGTATAGAGGGATGGTCCAGTATAAAAAGTATGCCTTTTTAGTATGATTTCCGGAGTTCTTATTCACAGCTTGTTCATGAATAGAAAAACATATTAAGAGTATTGTTGGAATATTACCACGTTAACTGACACAGCTCCATGGATAGCAAACCTTGAGTGCCAAATGTGCCCTGACATGGCTTGTTGAATCGATGGCCGCTGGGGCTAACGACTTCTTAAGTAGCGACCACGCACTGGAAGCCACAGCGTGGATAGGTCCCCCACAAGGTTGAGTGATGATGTCGCTGGAGTCTGCTGGATGTGGGCAGCGTAGGACCGGTTATAGTGGCGTTCTTTATGGGAGGCTTACATCCAGCAGTAAACATCTTTTGACTGATATACAGTAAAACGTGGCGAATTATATTCTCTTTGATACGCAAGGGCGTATCTGCCCCCGTATCAGCCGTATCAATGATACAGGGGCCCCGGGCTACAAGGGCCCCCGCCGTAGGGAAAATAGAGACGTAGGGAGAATAGACTGTTAATTTTGGCCCCACAACAAATCTTGATAAGGGCCCGTCCAATGCACGCTACGCCACCCCACGCTGTTATGATTGATGATGATGGTTATACGAATAAAATGAAGCAATTGATTAAATTCGATGGCAGAGCAATAATTTTAATTAAGTATCGCTTTTATTAACACAATATCATAATACCTCAAAAACTTTAAAAAAGTGAAATTAAAATTAAAGGCCATTAAATTATCGGCCAAGAAATACGCATGATTTAGGCATTTTAAACTACTAATTAGCCAGCGATTTGACAGAGAGGTCCGACATGTACTTTTACGACATAGTACACTCCGGCTATATAAACTACATATTAAATTCTGTTTTGCTAGAAAGAGATAGAATGAAATGTTTGATGGCTTTTATATCTTGATTATTTTTATAGTTATTAGAAAAAATGTTTTTTTTCTACGGTTTGTTACATGAATGAGCTTTTAATAATGCAAAAATAAAGATTCATGCATAAGATTCCCTATTAGCTTCGATAGCCACTAAACCCGGATAGCCGTTAGAAATGTGCGTTCAAATCCCCACTCCCTTTTTTGAAGATGAGTCGGAAACGAGATCATGATGCTTTTGACGTTGCCTAGAAGTTAAATGAGCATATTACTATTTACCTAATTTCGAGTAGATAGGGTCTACCTATCAACATATATATATATGAAAAGAGTGAAATGCACAGACAGAATATCATGCCATATTCATTTGACGATCATTGCCATGGTTGTCAGCTGTTGAGATTGTTTACATATTTAACATGTATAGTACTATTATCATTATCATTTCGTCGAGTTAAACATTCTAACTGTTACTCTCGTGTATGTAACATCACGTGCAGTATTAAGTACCTACATGTTTTTGCATTTACGATTAAACTCAAAATTGTGAGTTTCGTAAGACACACTCGGCAGTTACAACTTTTAAGTAAAAATTTGTGATTACTTATTACTTTCGCAACAGCTGTAACGAGCAGGTAAGTTCAAATCTGTTTACGAATGGCAGAATCGGTCTGTTTGTCCGATTGTTACAGCACTATATAGGAACAACTATCCTTTTGAAATAGTTCAAAATAGGTATAGCTAGCTAGGTCAAGTGTAGGTGTCTATTGCAAATGGAAACTTTAAAAATATACAGGGTGTGTGGTCTAATTGACACACAGGACACCCCCGGTGTATTTTTCCAAAAGTTCACCATTTTGCTAACCTATTTTTTTTTATGTGACTATATTTGTGGGGCCAAAAATTCAAAGTTTAACTCTGTCAAGTATCTATATAAACATATCTATATTTGTACATTCTCAAATTAAATTTTACTGTGGTAAGGAAAATGACGAAAAAACCCATAAATTACTGAAGTTCACTATAAGAAAATGTAGGAGTTTTCTCTCTTTAATTTAGGAAACTTGAGTGCGCGATCAGTCTCGCACTTTAACGATTTCTTATCATAGAAGTAATTACGGAGTGTTTACCACCGTGTGTCTACGTGTCAACAATGTTACAGTAAGGTCAACTGGGAACAATTGCGTCTATGGCGAAAAGCGTCTTTTGATGACGCCTTAGAAACGGAACGCTGCATCGACCCTAGCTCTCTGTAACAGTGCCAAACATTTAGCGGGGAAGTTAGGAGTACTTCTAAAGTGTTCAGATACCGTCAAAGGTTTAAAAGACGGATTTATCCCGTAGGTGCATAGACGGAATTGTCCCAGTTAACCTTACATAACTAATTTATGATTTCCTTTGAATGGACTTGTTTAAAAACGGTGTACCTAATAGACGTCAACTGTGGCTGTTAATGTTTGTGCAGGTCTTGTAAAATTACAATCATTTTATAAAATAATGCAGATTGAGACGTTTAATTACTTAACAAGCGTAACCGCAGAAACAGCATACAATCACACTTGACGATACAGTCGAGACGAGATAACCGCGATCTGTGCTTGCGCTGAACCGTCAGTACAGGTCACACAGACCTCGCCGCGTGCGCACACCGACTAGCTACCAATTATATAATAAAAACACGATCGATAAAAACATCTCGACAGAGGTCCCCAAACCAGCAGTAGCTGCCCAACTCGGCGACACAACGTACGTATTCTTTATATCGTAATATTTATATATCTAATACTCAGGCCAGTGACCTCTAACCTAGGCCTTGCCCGATTTGATTAAAATATTTAGTTGACAGTCAAGATGCAAGTAAGTTGGTTCGAAGTCTATATTACTCTCGCTCTTGTGAATGGGGCGGCCTTGAAACGCCGTGAAGCGAGGTGAGTCAATACAGAGATGTCAACAATACATAAAGTAGGAAAATAATAAGTGTGGATTGCTTTGCTTATTGTTTATATTGTAAATGGTGATCATATTCCAGCATGGCGACAACGGTAGACTACGCGAAGGTCCCTATTGTGGAGAAGGCGCTTCACACACCGCCTCTAGAAGAGATCGTTGATGGTAAGTTTCTGTAAAAGGCAGATATCTACCTAAATTATATGTAGGTAGGTATATTAACTTTGAATGAGACAAATTTGCACTTAGACAAGAACCTTCGAAATAAGGCCGAGCATTCTCCAAATAATTAAATATTTAAATTTTGGTGCTTATCGATCTGTCGTATTTTGAGTATCAAAATATTTTATTTATGCTTAAAGATAAAAATCTTCTTATTTTCTAGTAGGTTGATCTACCTAAGAAATATCTCAAAAGGAAACATAAAATATGACTAAATTTTTAAAAATTATCGTTGAATAAGCACTTTTTCGGTATGTTGTATATTTTATCTCCTTTTTTGTACTAAGCCTATTTTATTTAGGCCCACCTGTAATTAGCAATGTAAACAATGCAAAGCTTGCAAGTTAAATTTGATACACTTCGCGGTTTCCATTGAGCTAAAATTTGACATCGGTAAGTACTTATTTAAGTTCGGTGACAATGCAATATTATTATACCATTGAGTTTAATCTTATGATGCAGCCGGAAGGAGGTATAGGAACTGTGTAGATAGGTAAAGCAGTTCTACCGGGCTCTTTAGAATCGTCTCGTCTCAGTGAGTCGTTGATGGATGTTCAAAGAAAAGTACAGTCGGCAATAAAAGCATGTCATTTGTTGTTTTTGTTCTGACAAAAAAATAATTTTTGTGACACTTATTTCTCTCCTTTTGTTAGCCAACTTTTTGATGAGTTGTGATGTCAATGTTACTGTGAAGTGTATACATGTTTCCAGTGCTGTCTCGCACGCTGAAGTCGACGTTCGAGTCCGTGGCCGTGTCGGCGGAGGTCAGCCCCGACCTCACGCAGGAGCCCTACGGCCTCACCGCGCCAGGTAATACACCTCTTATTCAATACTCTAGCCTCGCCTTGCCAGGAAGTGTGCTTGGGGGTAATTATGAATTAGGGGTCATTTAGAAAAAAATATTCATAATTTCATCGTCAGAATGCTCACCATCTTTTGGCCATCTAACGCTTCGATCTTAGACAGTGTTAGTTCTATTGCAGAGTCTTTTATAAGTATGTGATTTATGGTAAAAGAAAGTCTCTACTTGCGAAATTAGTGCATTAAAAATCAACTTGTACACGATTTTCACGCATTATCACAACATAACGAAACGCGTATAGTAGTAGAATGTTTGATAAGGGGCTAAAATAAGCCATTTTGACACGAAGTGATTATTTGGACGAGCTCACGAAGTGAGCGAAGACAAATATGTCTGAGTGTCATAATGGCTTTTAGCCACATGTTAAACACTCCGCTTTTCACTTCGACTGCGAGAAAATAAAAAAGACTTAACATTAAAATTTTATATTTCATGAAAAACTAAAAGTACAGGTCTATCAGAAAGTTTGGCCAATCTGATCAGGTTGGTTTGTTTGTTTTTAATTATTCGTAAGGAGTATGTAGCTGCCCGCAAGTTTTTTTTTCAGTGTCATAGAAATTTGTATGGGATTATATGGCTTTCTTTTAAACCCTAGGGGCTAAATGTACTATTTTAGTCTCGCTTCGAGAAGCTAATATGACGTACTTTTTGAGCAGGAGAAGTGAAAATATATTTGATATATGATTTATTTAATTACCTTTCATTGGTAATAATGGCGAAAATGACGGCGAAAAGCCGGTTAAAAATGCAAAGATCTTGTAACAAACAAGCAGTGACAAAATTTTAAGACAAGCTGACTGGGCTCTGTAGCTGAATTGGCAGAGCGTCCGCCCCGGCAAGCCACAAGGCACTGGTTCAAATCCGGCCGGAGTCTTGAATTTTTTTCATTATTTGGATCTTTGTATTTAAAAAATATAGATTCTTAGTGAAGAAATTCACTTTAAAAATCACGAAGATCGTGGTGGTAAAACATCAAGATTTTCGTAAAAAATCAATGTTAATAAATTTACGTCCTTATCTCTCATGTTCTATTGAAATTATAACTAAGTACTGTATGTTGCTACGCCCTATCAGTGCCCATGAGAAACTGTATTCAATTAAGATCTTTTGTACCATGGATGCAATCATTTAATAAATGAATGAATAAGTAAAGGTTTTTTTGCCTGAAAGTAGGTACGTGATGCTAAAAGTAAAAACACAGCAATACCTAACAAACTTATTGGAAATATTTGATGAATAAAATCAAAATTAAATATCTATATCTAGGTAGTTGTCTACAAGAGGCAAGATTGGGTCTGTATTCAATCGGATAGAAAATTTTATCGAGGCCTTGACTGAATCTACACTATCGAATAACCAAGAATCTAGTTCGTGACTATAATTGCAGTAACAGGATACTATAAAATTGAAGTTTAAGTAAGTAAAACTAACTGAAACAATACATAAAAACGAATACTGAAAATTTAATTCATATCGCTACATTGTTTACTTTATAATTAGCATTGTGAATCCGTTTTGATAACATTCCACTCGAGGTATGGTAGCAGATTATGTAAATATTATTTATATTAAGTGATTATATAATTACCTACAGTTGCGTAATCAGTGATTACACAACTATTTATAATCATTATTTTTAGATATTTTTGTCATATCCATACTAATATTATAAATACGAAAGTGTTTAAACGGATTATATCGCGTATATCAACCCGTGAACACGAAAGCTGTAAAGCTTCCGAAACGTTGGGAAATGAGATAATATACGCGATATATAATCCGTTTAAATTGTTTTATTTAAATGTGGGCTCTAACTTTCAGGTTTGACCGGCAACGCGAAGCTGATCGAGCTGGGCGGTCCACCGTATCTGGTGCCGACGGTGCAGCGCGACAAGGTGTACGACTTGGCGGCGCTGGCGCGCCAGCAGCGGCGTGACCCCGCCTTCCTGGCCGGCGCCGGCGCCGGGCCCTGGCCCTACATCGGCGTCAATTGCGAGGTTACCCTATCTACTATAGCTCATGCTGGCGAAAGTAATTCATGTCGAATTTGCATGAATATAAAACCTATGATGAAAACAGCCAAAGACCATCCCGCAGGGGGCCTCTGCTGGAGGCTCCACGCCGACGACTAGCTAAGGCCCGTGCTGCACTCAGCGTTGTCGCACACAACCTTTACAACCGTTTGCCTGAAGACGGCACTCCCTTAGCGATGCTGTTTCTACGAGAAAACTCAAGGACTAAATTAGCTTGCTACATTGTCAATGAGTTTCTCTAAGATCGTTGACCCATTTACCTTACCTATCAATATTTTTTGTGACTAGCTCTAACTGAGAAAATTTCTTATGATAATGTACCTACCGACGAATTACGGATATTACACAATTTATACGGAGTTTGTCAATAATGAGGCGATGGAAAGGAGGCTTTTAAAGCGCTCAAAATATTAACCTACAATGACGTGTTTTAAACAAATATCTCTCTTTACCAAAAAAAATCTGAATCTGATTGTCCACACAACGTAACTTGCCAGAAGTTTCTGTTTATGATTTCGTTTCATATTATCATCATATTGGGTAAGCGCGCGATACTAAGCACTTTCTCACTTGTATCTCGATTCTTCCACAAGATTGTCAAAATGCATTGAAATCAATGTGTATATTGTGCAATTTCCGCTACGAAGTGCAAGTATCATAGTAGTTTACGAGTAAAATGCCTGTGACATACAGAGGTACCTACGCTAACTGTAATGTAAATAAAATGCTAATTACGATAACATGTCATTAATATGTATGTGGGGTTGCAGGGTATAATAAACCTGAGCGTGCGCAATGGCAGCGTGGATCAGGGCACGCGCGTGGTGTCGGTGCACCCGGTGGGCGCGGCCAAGGGCAGCAGCGGCTACCAGCAGCGCCGGCTGCCAGACAACGAGACGCGAACGGCGCTCCTCGGCAACTACCTGCTCAGCGATGGCAGCCCCGGCAAGGTACGTACGCAAGTGTGGGGCGTCGGGGCCTCCAGGGGGCGCGGTCAAGGGCGGCAGCGGCTCGAGCAGCGCCGGCTGTCGGACAACGAGACGAGGAGGGCGCTCCTCGGCAACTACCTGCTCAGTGACGGCAGCGCAGGCAAGGGGCGCGCACAAGTGAGGGGTGTCGGGGCGCCTGGGGGGCATGGTCAAGGGCGGCAGCGGCTACCAGCACCGGCTGCCAGACAACGAGACGAGGACGGCGCTCCTCGGCAACTACCTGCTCAGTGACGGCAGCGCAGGCAAGGGGCGCGCACAAGTGAGGGGTGTCGGGGCGCCTGGGGGGCATGGTCAAGGGCGGCAGCGGCTACCAGCACCGGCTGCCAGACAACGAGACGAGGACGGCGCTCCTCGGCAACTACCTGCTCAGTGACGGCAGCGCAGGCAAGGGGCGCGCACAAGTGAGGGGTGTCGGGGCGCCTGGGGGGCATGGTCAAGGGCGGCAGCGGCTACCAGCACCGGCTGCCAGACAACGAGACGAGGACGGCGCTCCTCGGCAACTACCTGCTCAGTGACGGCAGCGCAGGCAAGGGGCGCGCACAAGTGAGGGGTGTCGGGGCGCCTGGGGGGCATGGTCAAGGGCGGCAGCGGCTACCAGCACCGGCTGCCAGACAACGAGACGAGGACGGCGCTCCTCGGCAACTACCTGCTCAGTGACGGCAGCGCAGGCAAGGGGCGCGCACAAGTGAGGGGTGTCGGGGCGCCTGGGGGGCATGGTCAAGGGCGGCAGCGGCTACCAGCACCGGCTGCCAGACAACGAGACGAGGACGGCGCTCCTCGGCAACTACCTGCTCAGTGACGGCAGCGCAGGCAAGGGGCGCGCACAAGTGAGGGGTGTCGGGGCGCCTGGGGGGCATGGTCAAGGGCGGCAGCGGCTACCAGCACCGGCTGCCAGACAACGAGACGAGGACGGCGCTCCTCGGCAACTACCTGCTCAGTGACGGCAGCGCAGGCAAGGGGCGCGCACAAGTGAGGGGTGTCGGGGCGCCTGGGGGGCATGGTCAAGGGCGGCAGCGGCTACCAGCACCGGCTGCCAGACAACGAGACGAGGACGGCGCTCCTCGGCAACTACCTGCTCAGTGACGGCAGCGCAGGCAAGGGGCGCGCACAAGTGAGGGGTGTCGGGGCGCCTGGGGGGCATGGTCAAGGGCGGCAGCGGCTACCAGCACCGGCTGCCAGACAACGAGACGAGGACGGCGCTCCTCGGCAACTACCTGCTCAGTGACGGCAGCGCAGGCAAGGGGCGCGCACAAGTGAGGGGTGTCGGGGCGCCTGGGGGGAATGGTCAAGGGCGGCAGCGGCTACCAGCACCGGCTGCCAGACAACGAGACGAGGACGGCGCTCCTCGGCAACTACCTGCTCAGTGACGGCAGCGCAGGCAAGGGGCGCGCACAAGTGAGGGGTGTCGGGGCGCCTGGGGGGCATGGTCAA
Organism: Hedya salicella; assembly: GCA_905404275.2. Taxonomy (NCBI): domain Eukaryota; kingdom Metazoa; phylum Arthropoda; class Insecta; order Lepidoptera; family Tortricidae; genus Hedya; species Hedya salicella. The sequence continues at coordinate 26,391,749 of FR990104.1, forward strand.
GGGCGGCAGCGGCTACCAGCACCGGCTGCCAGACAACGAGACAAGGACGGCGCTCCTCGGCAACTACCTGCTTAGCGACGGCAGCCCCGGCAAGGTGCGTGTACAAGTGTGAGGCGTCGGGGTCCCCCGGGGGCGTGGCCAAAGGCAGTGCAGCGCCAGCTGCCGGACAACGAGACGAGGACGGTGCTTCTCGCTCTAGACTCGGTCTGTCTTAAATTATCATTTGCCTGCATGAGTATTTTTTTAGATAGGTAGTTAATCAATAAAATATCTTAAACGAATAAATTAATGAGCAATATCAAACCTGTAATGTTTTTGGTTGTCTAACCGTTCCTCTTAAGTCCGACGAGTCATTCGCATTTGGCTCTGTGATGTAAAAGTGTTCGAGTCAAAGCGATTACAACATTCAATGAAGTTCGGATGAGGCCCAAGAAGTTGGACCATCATTAGCCGTAGTTACCCATACAAACCCGATGAAAGATTTTTTTTGAACTCCGCCCGTTCCTGTTTGCAGGTCATCAAAGTGGTAGCGAAGAAACGTATCGGACAGGCCAACTTCATCACCGCTATTAGAGAGGCACTTAAGGAGCACTACGGAGATAAAGTTGTCGGTTAGTGACCTTTCATATGACAACATGATTTGATATTTATGGACTACGGATAATAAAGGCGAGGCTACTGATGTGCAAATTGCGGAAACTTTCCAAAATGCTTAAAAAAGGTCTTGTCTCATGTTAACTTACGCGTTTATAGGACCTTTTTTAAAGCATTTTTTTAGTATAGTTTTTAATTTTATATACTTAAAAAAAACCAAGACTTACATCTTATCTTACTACTATACTCAACGGAAAATTAACTGGCGACCGATATCATAATTCTCTCTCTTTCACGCTCGCTAAAACCACATAATTGTGAACGAGGTAGCATTATGACCTCGGTCGCCAATTAATTTTGCGTTGAGTATAGGGGTCCTTACGGATACACTTCGACCCAGTGGGATCTTTTGTATAATTACCCCTTCTTGCTACTCAATGGTTTGGTCCACCATCTCCAAAAACCGGATGATTGATACCAATGGTAGCGTCTGGATTTCCTTTGACCTTGTGTATCCAATACCAAGTTCCTTCATTCTCTTTCTGGCAAGGGCATGATATTTTGGCCCCCCAGTTTCGCCAGGAGTCCTTTGACTCCAAAGTTCCATTATAATTCTGAGCTGTTTTTTGCTGTAGTTCCACAGTTTCTTGGTCTGGACCTGATTCTACTCTTTCTATGAATAGCTTTGTATGCCTTAGACATAGATCACTTTAAGGAATAGCATCCCACCAAATTTCCGATAGAGCAAAGACCATTAAAGGTGTCGTCAATAATTATATTGATTCCATTTTTTTTTTAATTGAAGAACAGCGCCATCTCTCTCGCTTGTCTAATACTTGCTGGAGAAGCAATGGGACAGAGACGAAGCGTCATACGCATGTCTTGGAGTACGGCGAATGCGCTTAGCATTTAAAAATAAAAAAAAGATACAGAGGGCGCTACTAGTGCTTACTGGATGGTGTTGGAAAATTTCAACACGTACGTAAAGTTGCGATAGCTCAGTTGGACAGAGCACTTCTGCGTCAAAGAAGAGGTCGCAGGTTCAAATCATGCTTACAATTTGGTAGATCGCATTGACTTTTTGCTTTACAATCGAACTCTGTGTTATAATATTAATTTAAACCGATGTGGCCGTTGTGGCTGTGTGTGTGTTCGGTTTTCTTATGTGTGGTTGGTTCTCAGGGCTGGGCGGCATGTTCCTGCTGCGCGCTGGCAAGGTGAAGCACCACGTGATGCCGGACTTCTCCCCGACGCCGCTGTGCTCCGACTCGGACGTGGACAACTGGCTGCACTACTTCGAGATGCGCGCGCCCATCACGCACGTCGGCACGCTCGTCACCGGCGACCTCGTACGTATCATTTTTACAAGTTTTTATAAATCATCCGTCAGGCTGCTGTGAATATGACTCCGGATGTGATAAGCCAAATATTATATAAGTGGCTCTCGCTATAGCTCAGTTGGCAGAGCGTGCGCCCCGGCACAAGGCACTGGTTCAAATCCGGTCGGAGTCTTGATTTTTTTTAATTATTTAAGATCTTTGTATTTATAAGAAAAACGATACAACAATCAATTGAAGTCCCTGACTTCTGAGCTAGTTTTACCGATCTAAAATCGAATGAGATGTGAAACAGAGGCGAGCTATTAAACCTTATGTTCTCAAAAAATTCCGTAAAAGTCGTCCTTATTGTCTTGATGTTAAAAGGCGAAGTGCATAGTTTATGGTCAATCTCAATTTGAAAAAAAAAAATGGGAAATTGCTGGACGACAATAATCTTGCATACGATTTTCATTATTGTTTAGTTGTTAACTGTTTAAAAAGTTTGAATCGGCTACATAAAATGAAGGCACAAGTCGTATACAACCAAATTAAAGTTTTTTTTTCTAAAAACGCTGCGTGCTTTATCCTTATCCGCAATGGCTTGTCGTTTTCTATAGAAAAATACTTGCAATTGTTATCATTAAAAAAAAATAAAAGGTGGTATAGCGATAATATTTTCACGGCTTTCTTACAAAATAAGTAAAATACTTACTTGTAAAATAAGTTCCAAGTGATGACGATACGGAATGTATCAAATACTTGCACAAACCGAAATTCAGAATACTAATATAAGTGTTCCTGGTGTAAATTTAACATTTAGCAACTGTACTATGTTGCACAATTCGTTAAATATGAAATAATGTGTATATATTTCATTAATAAAATTTCATTATTTTTTATTTTTCTTTGTCATCTTTGAGAAAAGCACTATATGTATATGCCTCGGCGGGAAAGGAGATTGCCTGACTCGTATATAGCAAAGCCTCGCTGTCGCTTGTCCTTGCAAACGTATACTCGTCCGGCAATCCCTCACTTCCCAGCCTCGCCAAAAATGTACTATTATTGCTATGCGTATTAGACAGCCAACACGACGTCCTCTTCATATGTTCCACTTACTCCGGAGTCCTAGTCCTGTAATCACTGTGTACAAGTATAGCGTGTGTGGCAGGGGCTGGACCTGCGCGTGCAGCACTTCCACGGCTGGGGCCCGCACGGCGACGGCGGGCACTACCATTATGACACGACGCCCGACACGGCCGAGTACGAGGGTTACTTCGCAGTCGCCGCCAGCGTCGTGCGCATCGACGCGCCCACCGTCACGCACGGCCTCGGCCGCGACTAGACGCTACCCACAATTCATTCATATTTTCCTTTTCATTAATCTAAGAGGAAAATATCAAGGGTGATCTAAACACAAATATCAAGGGGTCTGAAAATGTAACGTCTCCACATAACCTACACAAGTCACTACTCACAAGGAACTTCGGGGATTCATTTATTTTTCCTCCCTCTACGATCCAAGGGAAAATGTCAATGCGGATTGATAATACTGGCACTAGATTCGCTACCTACTAAAGGACCTTAACTTTTGGTAACCAAAGTCCCCCCTTGAGTTTATGGTGCTATGCGACAGTGTCGGTGAGTTACAAAAGGTTAAGGTATTCGGACATAGTGAAAAAAAAATTATAAATAGGTCTGCGGATCTGAGGGCTCAATATTACCGGCATCTAGATACGCTACCTACAAGGTCTTCAGAACATTCATTCACATTTTCCTTCCTTCTCGCTCCAAGGGAAAAAAATCAATGGTACACCTGAGGATCTAAATGGCTATATACGAGTATATTGGCACTAAATATGCTATCTACAAAATCTGCAGAGGATTTTCATTCTCTTCGATCTAAGAGAAAAGTATCGATAGACCTGCGAATGTGGGGTCTCAATCATACCTGCAGATAACGACTGATTTGGGATAAGCTTGATCAAGCAACACCATTCAATTAACGTAGGTGGTAGAGGTGTTTTTTATTGCCTCCATTAGCATTTCTGATCAATACACTCTGGCGCCAGTTTCACAAAAGCTTGTAACTTGTATTACAAACGGAAATCTCTTTAAAAACAGACTTCCACTTGTAATACAAGTTACAAGCTTTTGTGAAACGGGCCACATCGTCCAACATTTCTGAAATCGCAATAAATGCTCAGGTATTATTGACGATTAAGAAGTTCTTAGAAAGTAAGGAATGTATATTTTTGTTATTGCTTGTGGTTGAAAATAAACAATTTACGAAAAAGTTACTTCTTAATTTTACACAGCCCCATCTCTGCTATAAGGTATATACAGTAGGGAAAACTGAAAGACATACCTTTTTAGTCCTTATTGTCATTGTGACAAGAGCGAAAAAGGTTCGCGTTTTAATTTGCCTTAGTGTACGTTGGAGTAATGTTCCAGCACATTTTTGGGACCGAACTCAAAAACTACGATCAGTCGGTGTTTAGGAAATCTACGATCAGTCGGTGTTTAGAAAATTACAAATTTTATCAAAACGAACCTTCAATTTCATACAGTCTTCGACTGATCATTGTGTAGAAGTCAACGATTATTATGTATATTGATGTAAAAGGCAAACAAAACAACTTATGATTCTTCACCATGTATTTCATCGAAGCAAATCGACAATTTACCTGCGCGTGGACCGAAGAACATTTTGTAGCACCTACACACCTACTTCTCAAAGTGAGAGACGTCAGGACCACGCGTATTGTCATTTACCGCCACTATACTGAAATAGTCACCAGTTTACATTTCGCTTCCAGCAGTTACTGCTCCCAAAGTATTCCTCGATCCGCGCTCAATTCACAATTTCAATGACAATAAAATAAATTCAGTATGGAATCACGACAATTTGACATCCGTATTTACAATATTGGTTACGCTAATTTAAATTAACGGGTCGCATCGTTGCGGAGATATAAAACTGTGAATACTTGCCTTCACCGCGACGACATGATACGATAAAAATATTTATATATTATTACATACAAAAATACCGATGACTATTATGTACAATTCAAGATAAAATGGGTAGTAGACGACTGAATATGGCTCCTTTTGAATCACAAAATTCATCTTCGAGTGTGTGTTGTGTATGTAAAGCTGGCATTTTCTTATAATAAACGAACACACTGTATTTTATTATAAGAATGGTTCTAAAACGATCACTAGGTCATCTGTGTGACTCCAAATTAACCATATTCTATTACCTACTAACACTATAACATTAATTTAAATATAGAGGAGTACATGAAATACATTTTAAATAAAGCTGTCGCCGAAAATATAAAAAATATATAATAATTAAAACGAATTCAACAATATTTAAAAGTGAGCGCAAATTTAGGCGGAGCGATTTCGCATCCAAGACCATTGCTTTTTATATCGTCCAGCTTTGCTTTGGGTGTTACACACACAAACATGTTTACATGAGGCTTGCTTCTAGAACTATTCAATTCACTTTCGACTAGTCCATTCCTCTACATCTAGAAGTAAGCTTAATATAACTTTACGACTTATAATTTTGCAGTGTTTTGGGTGAAACTTTACAACACCCGTTTTCATATTAAACATTTTTTATACCTTATACGAAAGGGATACGACACTAATAAATAATTACAGCACAGCCCCATTGTTGCTAGCGTTCTAACATATACCTAATTACGTGGATTACATTTGCTGGCAGAAAAATAGATTAGAGGATCGAAAATTCAGAGCAAAAACTTTATAAAGCACTCGGGAGCTTATATTCTGAAAGCGGACATAAATTATCATTATAAGATTAACTGATGGCGCTTCTGTAAAAGGGGTATGCGTTATTGAGGTGTATTTGCATATGTGTGTGTGTGAGAGTGTTAACGCACACATTCACGCAGTGTAAGTGTTGTATCGCCAGTAATAAACGAGCCTTCATCACAGCCGGTTGTTTCACTCGTATACCGTCTGTGTATACCGCATATGCAAGTCTGCATATACTCAAGTTATCTAATCTGTGATTTCCTGTTTGTCAGATACTCTACTGTAACCTCAAGTCCACTAACGCCGCTTTGGTACAGATGTAGTGAATAATGTTTTGCTATCGGGAAAAGTCGGATGCTGTGACTGGTTCCAAAGTGTCAATGAGTTATCGTATGAAATGGCGGACGCGTTGTCTATGAATATAAAACTTAGTCAATGTCAAAAGTAATGAGAAGATTTTAATGTCAAAAGTAATGAGAAGATTTTAATGTCAAAAGTAATGAGAAGATTTTAATGGCAAAAGTAATGAGAAGTAAGAAGAAGTTAGACATCTATACTATTATAAAGTTGTAAAAATGAATTGTCTGTACACTCAAGATATAGAAAAAAAAATTGTAACGGACTATTTGGAGGTCACTGGATTTTTTGTATGTGTCGTTGTGGCTTCATCACGCCAAATCGTCTAAACAGATTTCAACAAATAAAACAATTTAACGGATTATATCGCGTATATTATCTCATTTTAGTTCCCGACGTTTCGGAAGCTTTCCAGCTTTCCATGGTCACGGGAGGACCTCCCGTGACCATGGAAAAAGTCTCAGAAAAGGTGAAGCTCAACAATTTTTGGTACACGGGTAGCTAGGTATTCACTGATGGTTATAGTTAGTACTTGTTATCTGACTACGCGGTCGAAAAAAGAGGGGTTATGACTTTTGTCCTCCACGAACGAAGTTATGGGCGCTTTCTAGTGTATAAATAAGGTTGCTTTCTGATCACCAGTACCTCTAACACTGTGCCACGCTTTTCACTGGAGATGCCATACGTATACATTCCTCTATGCCAAAGTATCCGCGAAGTCGCAGGTCGGTTTGTACAATAAATTGTCAGTGTGTGGGTGTTTTTTTGTTTGTAGGTGTTTTTTCTACTGTGTGCGCTTGTAAAAATAGAAACATATCCGTAGTGTGCTGTACGTGTTTACCGCGCCAGACGTTACAGAAAAAGTCGATCAACCCAATTCATTATCAAGGAATCCAAAAACATATATTTTATAGCAACTAGTTTTGAAGATGGAAGCGCGCGATTCTCTAAATGACGTCGCCAGGCGGAAATTTGACAGTCGCAGCGCACAAAAAGAACAGCAGTAAAGTCTATATCAAACCCGCCTTAGTATACAGATCGCTTCTCTTTATGATTTTCTACGAAATTATCAGTTGCTTGTTACTGACGCTCTTGGTGAATGAGTTACTTTAGTTTTTTTAAATATGTGAAATGGGTATAATTCCGATTTTTTTATTATTGGATTATACTTAATTTTTGATTCTCTATTTGATTTCATCGGGAAACAACTGGGTTTAAAAAAATGTCAATTATTTTAATTCGAAACATTGTAAGAGACCGGCAATGATGCCAACACAACAAGCGAAGTCACCACGAGTTGATCTAACTCGGCTACTTGACTGAATCTCGAGGAACTGAGTATTGAAAGATTTGGAAGCCTTAAGAAATGATCAAACTAAAGGACCCTAAAAATTTAAACCTAAATAACAATATAGCGTGAGAGCTAACAAATAGAAAATACAAGCGATGCTTAATATTAATAAAAAGATATATTTAGATCTTTTCGAATAACGATAACCAAGCCTAAAGACGCATTAAGCGCTAATCCCTCTGCACAAACGGTGATTAAGAATAATATAACGTACGCAACTTGCGGCGACATTTGATTTAATGTACGTTTGTGCAAATAGGTACATAGTTACAACAAGTAAAGATGATATGTATTAAAAATAGACATAAAATAGAATACATTGTAATGTTGTGTAGGTACATACACTTAACATTTTGATCGCACCAAAAGTAAAAAAAATACTTTCCGTTAAACATCACAGGTGGAAAAAATGTCTAAACAATACGCGAAAATGGTTAAAAAATACACCACCATCATACAAATCCTTTACCAGTATTTCCAGTTTTATATCATTATAAAAGGCAAGCTAAATACAACATTGACAATGAAAAACCGACAATCTGAGAACCTCCTCCTTTTTTGGAGTTGGTTAAAAATGCGGTTCAAAACATTTACTACATATTGTAATTCAACTATAAATGTAATTTTTTTCTTTAGATATCGTATAATGAACCACATTTAGCTTTGGGTTTTATATGAGTATATTGAGCTATTAACAATCGGATATGAGGAAAATCGTCAATATCTGGCCACCTCATACTAAAATGAATTATCTTCTATACTATTATAAAGTTGTAAAAATGAAATGTCTGTACATTAAACATATTTCCAAAAAATAAGGGATACGGGCTATTCCAAGGGCACTGAATCAAAAATATTTATGTTTAATTTTTTGTGTGTCGTTGTGGCTTCATCACGCCAAAACAGCTAAACAGATTTCAACTACTTCCGGTACACGGGTAGGTGGGCATGCACATATGGTTATAGGACACTTTTTACCAAACTACTATAAAAAAAGGTTGTGATTTTTTTCTCTTCCACGTACGAAGTTGCAGGCACCTATAAATAAAATTCATTTTTAGTGTAAGGAAGGTGACCAGTTATTGTCGATTACCCTAATTCGTAGCAATAATTTGGGTGAATCAACTTTTAGACCAACACTTTTGACTTCTCTGGCGTTACCAAAAATGTCTCTCTAGATACCAAGAATCGGGCTTCTAATGTGATATTTTCCTGTTTATTAGCTTTAACAGACAGGGACTTTCAACTTTTTAAAGTAAACCATAAATTTAAAAAAGAAATACCATTATTTAAAGGCATTTTTTTACAGCGAAGTTTAAAAGTTGTAAACAGATTTGTGTGGGTCTAAAGGTTACACCCATTTAACGACGTAAGGTAAGAGACGGACTGAATCATAATTGTTGTATTTAACTAGCGATCGTTCTCTCAATAAATCATTTAAGTATATAAACTAGAAATATCACTATCCACGTAACAGTCAGTACACCAGATTATTATGTTTATTTGGACGACCGGTGTGGCTCAGTGGGAGTAACGTTGCCTGCGAAGCTGAGGTCCTGGGTTCAGATCCCGGTAAGGGCAAATATTTGTGTGATGAGCAATAAATATTTGTTCCTGAGTCTTGGATGTTTTTCTATGTATCTAAGTAATATATCTATTAAATATATCGTCGTCTAGTACCCATAACACAAGCCTTATTGAGCTTACCATGGGACTAGAGCGATTTGTGTAAATTGTCCCGTAATATTTATTTATTTATTTATTTATTTCGTTACTATAATGTAGACATTGTAGACACAATTTATTTCTATGTCATGTAATACAAATTACAAAATGACTGAGAATAAGTACCGTTCTTATTCTGTTATAACTATCTACTATATTGACTAATACGATTCTTTAATAAAGTGGCCATCGATTCATGTAATACTATTATAAAGTTATAAAAATTAAATAATATTGAATAATTAAAATATTGAAGATATTTTCCAAAAAATAGTGAAGGTAACCGATGCTTTTTTTTTTAATTGTATGTTTTGTTACGTCTTCATCTTATGTGTTGTTACGTCTTCATCACGTCAAAACGGCCAAATGTATTTTTGGTACATAGCTAGCTGGTTTTGAACACACAATTTATGCTACTTTCGGAGCGATTTTTTCCGAAAATATTCACTAAATCATTTTTTTTTTAGACACCGAAGTGTTTTACAAGAACAGTCGAAATATGTGACTCACATTGATGTTTGTTTATAATATTTTTTTTTTGTTATTTTTTTTTTCAAACTAAGACACTTATACTCCAGATTTTATTTATATATATCTTGCAGTTTTTGAGTAAAATGCCTGTGACATACGAATGGACGGACATGACGAAACTATAAGGGTTCCGTTTTTGTCATTTTGGGTACGGAACATATTTTTTTTTATATCTTCAATGTAAATTATTTATTTTTCTAACATTATATGACTATATAAGTGCAGTAAATGTGAATGATTGTTTTTCAAAAAGTACACATATGGCCACTTTAGCAATTTTTTTTAAAGTCGTTTCCGACGTAATTATACCAATTAGATTTCCGCGATTATTATTCATTTCAATAAAACAATTCAAACATGTTATATCGCGTATGTTAACTTATTTGAATTTCCGACTATTCGGCGCTTTCCATCTTCCATGCTCACGGCTGGCATAAAACCTAAAGCTTCCGATAAATAAAAATCAATAAATAAATATTACAGGACAATTTTACACGAATTGAACTAGTCCCATATGGTAAGCTCAATAAGGCTTGTGTTATGGGTACTAGACGGCGATATATGTTATAGATATATTTATTTATATACATAGAAAACATTCAAGACTCAGGAACAAATATTTATGCTCATCACAAAAATATTTGCTTTAACCGGGATTTGAACCTAGGACCTTCAGCTTCGCATGCAACGTTACTCCCGGTGAGCCAAACCGGTCGCCGAATCGTCGGGAATTCGAATGTATGTGTTTACATATTTTTGTTTAAATACCGATTAGGTTTAAATATCGTATATTATAATAAACAACATCCAGGTCTGGGTTTAATATGAGTATATTGAGCTATTTATAATCGGCTATTATTCATAGCAATAATTTAACGACGTGAGTACTGTATCGATTTAAGGCTAAAATCATTTATTCTATTTTCTTTTTTTTTGGTCAGTTTCGTGAACGTTTGTATTATATAATTTTGAGTTACTTATTATTTTACAAAAAAATATAACATATAGTCGTGTAAAACAAGCAGAGGTCAAGATAGGTGTTGTATACTTACTTAAACTTTGCGGTAGGACTTAATTAAGAGTAAACAACCACCAAAAAGAATGATAGTTTTTTATCGAATGCGGGATTTCCCTGATAAGTTAATTATTACTAATAAATCACTGTCAGGGTCAGATTATTCATGAATAACAATTGTCTAATGCAGAATATTCAAAAACGTTGACAAGCAGTGGACTTACAAATAGGTCCGTCCTCGTAGGACTGACCCCGAGAGGGAATTTATGTGAATTAATAATTATAACTCATCCGGGAAATCCCGTATTCATAAAAAAAAGAACATTTTGGTGGTGATAACAACTCTTAATAACGTCGTCCTCCCGCCAAGTTTAGTTAAACAGGCATTACTTATTCCGACCTCTGAAAATAAGTAACGATATATACAGGGGACGAACTGGTGGATTAGGGATATAAAATAATATATATAGTTATTATATAATCATAACAAGTTAGTCAAACTCCTAAAGATGCGAAATATTGGTTACAATGGCTGACATGTAATAGTTTTACACATTTTCACAACAAAACGCGACTCATCGCGTATACAAATTAAAACCAGGAAACTATAGCGAGACTGTATTATTTAGACTACATTAGCGGTTACTCACGTGGTAAAAGCAGAGTAAAGTCACCAGCATAAATATTTGACACTACTCTATTTCTAGGGCCGTTAGGACGTGTCAGATATTGCTGCTGTTGATTGTACTAGGCGCACAGTGCGAGAATGGCAGCGTCGGGGTCCACTCGTGTCTTATGACTAAGGTCCCCGGATTGTAATCCAAATAAAGATGAATCAGACGCCTGACTACTTACGTAGCGTTACGTCTACGGTCGCGATGAATTCCGTTTTGTTGTGTTAGTGTGGCTGAAATTGCCTAATTGGGATGAGCCAATTTTTTAAGGTGCGTCCACATTTGTATCATTTGCCCGATCAGATCTTCGTTCCGTGGCATGATCGCGTGTCACGATCACGCGTTTGCACGTTGCGCCGATCCGATCGCTCGATATCCATGTTGATACGCGTATCGGACAAACAAGGCATAAATCGCCGCGCCGACAGTGAGCGTCCAAGCAGCGCGATACGCAGTCATGCCACGGCACGGTGATCGGATACGAGCAAATGATACAAGTGTGGACGCACCTTTACAAAGTAATGGTCATTCAAAAACCAACTCGAGGAATAAGTTTAATAAACCGCTTGCAATTATCAGAATTCAAAAATATGATTTCTGGGACAAGATATTCGTGTTTTCGTTTTTGACTGTTATTTGTCCTTGTCAAACCCTACAGACGTCGGTCAGTAGTGACGTCACTCGAAATATCTCCTAGGCAAAAAGTAACGCACCCAAAAGTAAACACGCATGAAGTTATCATCGTAAACTATTTATTTAATCTTTAATGCACAAAAGAAAACTTATCGTACAAAAGGCGAACTTAATGCCATAAGGCATTCTCTACCAGTCAACATTTAGGGCAAAAGAGAAAAATTGTGGGCGGTGCTGAGACTTGCGGAATTACAAAAACACATATGTAGATGTAGACATATACTTAAATATATGAACAACATAAACATATATAATACATATACAAATATATATTATAGAAATCCTAATTTAAGGAAAAAAAACTAAAGCATATTTTTTGGCTCATCCCAATTCAAGCACCTACGATTTCTAACATTGGCGTTTATGAGATATAACTGTATCGGCCGGTATCTCGCACCTTTTCGAACACAAGTGTTGACCTTTCGGCTGAAGCTTATTACTTCGAAAACACTAGCACAATGTCAATGGTTGTTGAAGGTATTTGATTAATTCCATCGCTACAACTGAAACATTATCTAATGGCAAGTCGCACTCTGCCCCTATAGTTAATGGAATATGAGTCAATTTTGAACTATATTTATTTCAGCCCTGTAACTGTGACCTCTTCCTTGGCGGCGCTGCAGTCTTAGTCTGTCAATAGAAAGAGTAGATCTTAAGCCACAGCACACGATGGTACAGACAGCTGCAAAAAGAGATACACAATTAATCCGTTCAAAAATAAATAAGCATGACGACGGGGTATGAAAATCAAAATTCTATTTAGACCGTCAGATAAAAATAAAATATTGGACACGTATTTTTTCCTCTTTCAAAATGATATACCCAGATAAATAGCATTAAAGTTTAGGAGTGGGGGTTCGTGACGTCACGCAAAACTCAATGTATGTAAAAAAAATACGTCTCCATTATTTTTTATTACTCTATAATGTAGTCGTTATCCCTATTCCCTCAACTCTCTTGATGGGTAATTAATAAAGTCTAGCGAAGATAGATTGGAACGGACGAATCGTGTATATCATTTTGCAGCAGACTGTACTGTAGCCACCAGGAGTTTAGGAGCGGAAGAAGCGTGAGTCGCGCACGGATTCTGGGTCATGAAATAATAGGTCAAATTTGTTTTTATTTTAATCCATCATATAAGTTAGGATTATTTAAAAAAAAAAACAGAGGAAATACTTTCTCATGCTTCTGGGCGAAACTCCGAGCGTTTTAAACGCTCGGTTCAAACGTCATTATTGTCTCATGATTATCATCACGACGGAAAGATATGTCCTGATAACTTCGACCAAAGTAAACTCAGCCTCGGGATTGCTTTTCGGTTTGATAAAAAGTTAATTCAGAATATCATTGCTTGTAACGATATTTAGTCAGACGACAATGACGAAAAATAAACGCAGTAAAAACGCTGAAGAACGGCCCTTTTAAATATGTCGTTAGGTAAAAACGTCTGTCGATAGGACTAGGGTATCAGTGTGCCTACCATGAGCTGTGTTTACGATCGACGCTAGCGAGTATCTCGTATCGAGTCAGTGCACCTCTCGCACGCGCTAATAGTGCGAGAGAGTTTGTCATCGAGCGCTCGATACTCGCTCGTGCCGAACGGTAGGCGCACTGGTCAGTACCTACCTAGGGCCGCTGCTGCGACGAGCGGGAGTTCAGGAGCGGAAGAAGCGCACGGCGCGCACGACGTACTGGCGGCAGATGGGGCACTCGGCCAGCTGCTTGGCGCAGCGCGTGCAGGCCGCGATGTGGCCGCACTCCAGCAACACGCACTCCAGCGGCGCCGCCATGCAGATCTTGCAGCACTCCTCCAGCGGCAGCTGCTCCAGGTCTGTCCAAGGGAGGAATGCTTCATAAATGGTGGCACATTTTAATGGCCATGTATCCTTACCCATAAGGATTAGAACCGTCGTCCCGTGCGAAAATGATGTCAAGATTTCAAAATATTTCGGCTATAGGGAATTAACTGAGGACCATAAAACCGGCCAAGTATGAGTCGAACTCGCGCACCGAGGGTTATACGCTACAAACGGCCGTATCTATGAAAAAGCAATCTCAGCAGAGCTCTACTCATAAGCAAAATGGACGCGGTGTTCGGTTATTTTATATTGGTTACTGACATAGACAGATATACATGAAATTATACTGTCTTTAGTATTTCTTGTTATAGCGGCAACACAAATAAATCATGTGTAAAAATTTCAACTGTCAAACTATCACGGTTCATGAGATACAGCCTGGTGACCGTGGCGTGCAGTCCATATAGGCACAAAGGCACCGCTTACCCAGAGTGACCATGGCTCCATACATGGCCCATGAGAACTGCCTACCCCAGTGATCAAAATATGCTAATTGCTTACCTGGGCTAAAAACCTTGTGCACGCCACTGCTGGTGACAGACGGGCAGAAGGACAAACAGACGGACAGACAAACGGATAGAGGAGTCTTAGTAATAAGGTCCCGTTTTACTCTTTGAGTATGGAACCCTAAAAATAATTAAAGAGAAGACTACACGTGTAAACGGTGAGACCTCCGTTTCTCATGTTAAACGCCGCCTCAGAGCTATTTTCGATTATTCAGCGGGTGCCCCAGCTGTGGGAGTGGCGGGCTCACCGTCTCGGTAGCGCGCGTGGTCGCGCCACAGCCGCTCGGCGCGCGCCAGCAGCTCCTGGCGCTCCACGCAGCCGCGGAACTCCACGCGGTTCCGCGCCAGCAGCTCCTTCAGCTGCCGCACGCTCAGCGCTCCAGCTGTGGGAGTGGCGGGCTCACCGTCTCGGTAGCGCGCGTGGTCGCGCCACAGCCGCTCGGCGCGCGCCAGTAGCTCCTGGCGCTCCACGCAGCCGCGGAACTCCACGCGGTTCCGCGCCAGCAGCTCCTTCAGCTGCCGCACGCTCAGCGCTCCAGCTGTGGGAGTGGCGGGCTCACCGTCTCGGTAGCGCGCGTGGTCGCGCCACAGCCGCTCGGCGCGCGCCAGCAGCTCCTGGCGCTCCACGCAGCCGCGGAACTCCACGCGGTTCCGCGCCAGCAGCTCCTTCAGCTGCCGCACGCTCAGCGCTCCAGCTGTGGGAGTGGCGGGCTCACCGTCTCGGTAGCGCGCGTGGTCGCGCCACAGCCGCTCGGCGCGCGCCAGTAGCTCCTGGCGCTCCACGCAGCCGCGGAACTCCACGCGGTTCCGCGCCAGCAGCTCCTTCAGCTGCCGCACGCTCAGCGCTCCAGCTGTGGGAGTGGCGGGCTCACCGTCTCGGTAGCGCGCGTGGTCGCGCCACAGCCGCTCGGCGCGCGCCAGCAGCTCCTGGCGCTCCACGCAGCCGCGGAACTCCACGCGGTTCCGCGCCAGCAGCTCCTTCAGCTGCCGCACGCTCAGCGCTCCAGCTGTGGGAGTGGCGGGCTCACCGTCTCGGTAGCGCGCGTGGTCGCGCCACAGCCGCTCGGCGCGCGCCAGCAGCTCCTGGCGCTCCACGCAGCCGCGGAACTCCACGCGGTTCCGCGCCAGCAGCTCCTTCAGCTGCCGCACGCTCAGCGCTCCAGCTGTGGGAGTGGCGGGCTCACCGTCTCGGTAGCGCGCGTGGTCGCGCCACAGCCGCTCGGCGCGCGCCAGCAGCTCCTGGCGCTCCACGCAGCCGCGGAACTCCACGCGGTTCCGCGCCAGCAGCTCCTTCAGCTGCCGCACGCTCAGCGCTCCAGCTGTGGGAGTGGCGGGCTCACCGTCTCGGTAGCGCGCGTGGTCGCGCCACAGCCGCTCGGCGCGCGCCAGCAGCTCCTGGCGCTCCACGCAGCCGCGGAACTCCACGCGGTTCCGCGCCAGCAGCTCCTTCAGCTGCCGCACGCTCAGCGCTCCAGCTGTGGGAGTGGCGGGCTCACCGTCTCGGTAGCGCGCGTGGTCGCGCCACAGCCGCTCGGCGCGCGCCAGTAGCTCCTGGCGCTCCACGCAGCCGCGGAACTCCACGCGGTTCCGCGCCAGCAGCTCCTTCAGCTGCCGCACGCTCAGCGCTCCAGCTGTGGGAGTGGCGGGCTCACCGTCTCGGTAGCGCGCGTGGTCGCGCCACAGCCGCTCGGCGCGCGCCAGTAGCTCCTGGCGCTCCACGCAGCCGCGGAACTCCACGCGGTTCCGCGCCAGCAGCTCCTTCAGCTGCCGCACGCTCAGCGCTCCAGCTGTGGGAGTGGCGGGCTCACCGTCTCGGTAGCGCGCGTGGTCGCGCCACAGCCGCTCGGCGCGCGCCAGTAGCTCCTGGCGCTCCACGCAGCCGCGGAACTCCACGCGGTTCCGCGCCAGCAGCTCCTTCAGCTGCCGCACGCTCAGCGCTCCAGCTGTGGGAGTGGCGGGCTCACCGTCTCGGTAGCGCGCGTGGTCGCGCCACAGCCGCTCGGCGCGCGCCAGCAGCTCCTGGCGCTCCACGCAGCCGCGGAACTCCACGCGGTTCCGCGCCAGCAGCTCCTTCAGCTGCCGCACGCTCAGCGCTCCAGCTGTGGGAGTGGCGGGCTCACCGTCTCGGTAGCGCGCGTGGTCGCGCCACAGCCGCTCGGCGCGCGCCAGCAGCTCCTGGCGCTCCACGCAGCCGCGGAACTCCACGCGGTTCCGCGCCAGCAGCTCCTTCAGCTGCCGCACGCTCAGCGCTCCAGCTGTGGGAGTGGCGGGCTCACCGTCTCGGTAGCGCGCGTGGTCGCGCCACAGCCGCTCGGCGCGCGCCAGCAGCTCCTGGCGCTCCACGCAGCCGCGGAACTCCACGCGGTTCCGCGCCAGCAGCTCCTTCAGCTGCCGCACGCTCAGCGCTCCAGCTGTGGGAGTGGCGGGCTCACCGTCTCGGTAGCGCGCGTGGTCGCGCCACAGCCGCTCGGCGCGCGCCAGCAGCTCCTGGCGCTCCACGCAGCCGCGGAACTCCACGCGGTTCCGCGCCAGCAGCTCCTTCAGCTGCCGCACGCTCAGCGCTCCAGCTGTGGGAGTGGCGGGCTCACCGTCTCGGTAGCGCGCGTGGTCGCGCCACAGCCGCTCGGCGCGCGCCAGTAGCTCCTGGCGCTCCACGCAGCCGCGGAACTCCACGCGGTTCCGCGCCAGCAGCTCCTTCAGCTGCCGCACGCTCAGCGCTCCAGCTGTGGGAGTGGCGGGCTCACCGTCTCGGTAGCGCGCGTGGTCGCGCCACAGCCGCTCGGCGCGCGCCAGTAGCTCCTGGCGCTCCACGCAGCCGCGGAACTCCACGCGGTTCCGCGCCAGCAGCTCCTTCAGCTGCCGCACGCTCAGCGCTCCAGCTGTGGGAGTGGCGGGCTCACCGTCTCGGTAGCGCGCGTGGTCGCGCCACAGCCGCTCGGCGCGCGCCAGCAGCTCCTGGCGCTCCACGCAGCCGCGGAACTCCACGCGGTTCCGCGCCAGCAGCTCCTTCAGCTGCCGCACGCTCAGCGCTCCAGCTGTGGGAGTGGCGGGCTCACCGTCTCGGTAGCGCGCGTGGTCGCGCCACAGCCGCTCGGCGCGCGCCAGCAGCTCCTGGCGCTCCACGCAGCCGCGGAACTCCACGCGGTTCCGCGCCAGCAGCTCCTTCAGCTGCCGCACGCTCAGCGCTCCAGCTGTGGGAGTGGCGGGCTCACCGTCTCGGTAGCGCGCGTGGTCGCGCCACAGCCGCTCGGCGCGCGCCAGCAGCTCCTGGCGCTCCACGCAGCCGCGGAACTCCACGCGGTTCCGCGCCAGCAGCTCCTTCAGCTGCCGCACGCTCAGCGCTCCAGCTGTGGGAGTGGCGGGCTCACCGTCTCGGTAGCGCGCGTGGTCGCGCCACAGCCGCTCGGCGCGCGCCAGTAGCTCCTGGCGCTCCACGCAGCCGCGGAACTCCACGCGGTTCCGCGCCAGCAGCTCCTTCAGCTGCCGCACGCTCAGCGCTCCAGCTGTGGGAGTGGCGGGCTCACCGTCTCGGTAGCGCGCGTGGTCGCGCCACAGCCGCTCGGCGCGCGCCAGCAGCTCCTGGCGCTCCACGCAGCCGCGGAACTCCACGCGGTTCCGCGCCAGCAGCTCCTTCAGCTGCCGCACGCTCAGCGCTCCAGCTGTGGGAGTGGCGGGCTCACCGTCTCGGTAGCGCGCGTGGTCGCGCCACAGCCGCTCGGCGCGCGCCAGTAGCTCCTGGCGCTCCACGCAGCCGCGGAACTCCACGCGGTTCCGCGCCAGCAGCTCCTTCAGCTGCCGCACGCTCAGCGCTCCAGCTGTGGGAGTGGCGGGCTCACCGTCTCGGTAGCGCGCGTGGTCGCGCCACAGCCGCTCGGCGCGCGCCAGCAGCTCCTGGCGCTCCACGCAGCCGCGGAACTCCACGCGGTTCCGCGCCAGCAGCTCCTTCAGCTGCCGCACGCTCAGCGCTCCAGCTGTGGGAGTGGCGGGCTCACCGTCTCGGTAGCGCGCGTGGTCGCGCCACAGCCGCTCGGCGCGCGCCAGCAGCTCCTGGCGCTCCACGCAGCCGCGGAACTCCACGCGGTTCCGCGCCAGCAGCTCCTTCAGCTGCCGCACGCTCAGCGCTCCAGCTGTGGGAGTGGCGGGCTCACCGTCTCGGTAGCGCGCGTGGTCGCGCCACAGCCGCTCGGCGCGCGCCAGCAGCTCCTGGCGCTCCACGCAGCCGCGGAACTCCACGCGGTTCCGCGCCAGCAGCTCCTTCAGCTGCCGCACGCTCAGCGCTCCAGCTGTGGGAGTGGCGGGCTCACCGTCTCGGTAGCGCGCGTGGTCGCGCCACAGCCGCTCGGCGCGCGCCAGTAGCTCCTGGCGCTCCACGCAGCCGCGGAACTCCACGCGGTTCCGCGCCAGCAGCTCCTTCAGCTGCCGCACGCTCAGCGCTCCAGCTGTGGGAGTGGCGGGCTCACCGTCTCGGTAGCGCGCGTGGTCGCGCCACAGCCGCTCGGCGCGCGCCAGTAGCTCCTGGCGCTCCACGCAGCCGCGGAACTCCACGCGGTTCCGCGCCAGCAGCTCCTTCAGCTGCCGCACGCTCAGCGCTCCAGCTGTGGGAGTGGCGGGCTCACCGTCTCGGTAGCGCGCGTGGTCGCGCCACAGCCGCTCGGCGCGCGCCAGCAGCTCCTGGCGCTCCACGCAGCCGCGGAAGTCCACGCGGTTCCGCGCCAGCAGCTCCTTCAGCTGCCGCACGCTCAGCGCTCCAGCTGTGGGAGTGGCGGGCTCACCGTCTCGGTAGCGCGCGTGGTCGCGCCACAGCCGCTCGGCGCGCGCCAGCAGCTCCTGGCGCTCCACGCAGCCGCGGAACTCCACGCGGTTCCGCGCCAGCAGCTCCTTCAGCTGCCGCACGCTCAGCGCTCCAGCTGTGGGAGTGGCGGGCTCACCGTCTCGGTAGCGCGCGTGGTCGCGCCACAGCCGCTCGGCGCGCGCCAGTAGCTCCTGGCGCTCCACGCAGCCGCGGAACTCCACGCGGTTCCGCGCCAGCAGCTCCTTCAGCTGCCGCACGCTCAGCGCTCCAGCTGTGGGAGTGGCGGGCTCACCGTCTCGGTAGCGCGCGTGGTCGCGCCACAGCCGCTCGGCGCGCGCCAGCAGCTCCTGGCGCTCCACGCAGCCGCGGAACTCCACGCGGTTCCGCGCCAGCAGCTCCTTCAGCTGCCGCACGCTCAGCGCCTCCAGCTCCGACGCGTCCTTCAGGTCCTCCAGGGCGATCAACTGCGACCCCCCTGCAATATTTAATATCTACTAGAAGGCGCCCGCAACTTCGTTCGCGGAGGAGAAAAAGTCATAACCCCGATTTTTTCTTCAGCGTAGTCGGGTAAAAAGCATACTATATCCTTCTGGAGATACCCAGCTACCCGTGTACCAGAAATTGTTGAAATCCGTAAAGCCGATTTGGCGTGACAAAGCCACAACGACACATACAAACATACAAAAAATCCAAAAAAAATATTTTTCGTTTTAGTGACCTTCAAATAATCCCAAACAATATTTTTTCGAAAATATCTTCAATGTACAGACATTTCATTTTTACAGCTTTATAATAGTATACATATAGATGTTATCTTACGATGACCGTGTCTATCTTATCGTCCGGGAGTTATTTCGTTGAACTCGCTCGTCCTGTAAAACTACACAAAACAGTAAACACATAGCATAAATGGGGCCTGCGAATGAGATTATGTAGGTAATGGCTATAGCCACGACCCGGCACGAGTTCAATTCCCGGTAAGGTCATATATTTGTGTGATGAATGAACATAAATATTTGTTCCTGAATCTTGGATGTTTTCTATGCATATAAGTAAATATATTGTCGTCTAGTGCCCATCAAACAAGCCATTGAGCCTTACCATGGGACTAGTTCGATTTGTGTAAAATTGTACTGTACTATTTATTTATTTATAGCGGGGTCGTTACCGGTGTTGGAGTCGGAGTCATTCCCGTCAGTGCTGGCGGGTGGCTGCAGGCGCGACGCGGGCGTGGGCGGTGCGCGGGGCGGGGCGGGCGGGGCGGGGCTGTGGGCGGGGCGCTCCAGCGGCTCGTCCTGCAGCGACGCGCTGTCGGGGTCGGGCTCGGCGGTGAGCGAGCCCGCCGACGGCGAGCGCAGTTCCAGCGAAGACGCCGCGCGCACCGGCGTCGCCGGGCCCGAGCCGCTCGTCGGCGACGCTAGCAGCACTTCCGAGTCTGCAACACCAACACCGACTCGCTTGAATACCTTCATATTGTGATATAGATACAAATCAAAGCGCAAAGAAAAATACGATTGCTCTCGCACGTGGTCACACCAGGACTCGAACCCGGTACTTCCTGATTACGCGTCAGGTGTGTTTCCCTTTCACTAGCGAGCACTGTGACGTACGCATCAAATGTGTGTATCCGCTTTGACCCCTTACCTATTTTTTATTTTGCTAAGGACCTTTCAAAATAAAAATAGGTACAGGGATTGCTAGTGAAAGGAATACACACCTGACGCGTAATCAGGAAGTACCGGGTTCGAATCCTGGTGTGAGCACGTGTGAGAGCAATCGTATTTTTCATTACGCTTTGACTGGTATCGTTATTACAATAGATAATAATGTGGTGTTAATTTTCCCGCATTAAAAACACAGAAACCCAATAAACTTGAGGTTCATATAAAGAGAAAAAAAAAATACCTTAATATTGCCATACTAGTGTTGAACCACGTCATTGTATTTTCACCACGTCATGTTATTGGTAGGTGGACCAATTTTTGTAATAAATGTTTTTAAAATTGAAAAACTACCAGCTGGCTATAATGGTGCGTAAGTACCATTCGACGAGCATCCAAAAAAAACATCAATTATGACCAAACACGATGAAATCACCGAGATATTTTTAGATTTAAAAAGATCCTCAGTTTTAACGGACTATCGATTGTCGAAATTCTTGAAATAGAAGATTGAAATAGGAATTGCCATCCAAGTTGGTATAGGCGGCTCGGAAACGGATATGAGGCTGGCAATCCATTTTCACGCCAAAAATGTATAGAGCTTGTCTGAAACAAGCAATTATTATTATTTTTTCAACAAAAGATAATGAAATCGAGTCCCAATATTCTGACTTTTTTTTTATACATATTTGTTATTATTGAAAATGGCCATGAATAAGATAGCATGCGGTACCGTTGGGCAGCGGGTCTGCGGGGCGGCGCACGAACTCCCAGCCCAGGTCGTCCAGGTCCTCCACCTCGAAGCAGTCGGCCGTGTCCACGTGGCCCGCCGCCTCCGCCTCCGCCCCCGCCCCCGCCCCGCCCGCCGGCGGCGGCACCGGCACCGAGATGCGCTCCTGCCCGCCTGCGCACGACCATACCATTAATAGGAAATATGCATTCATCTATACTATTATAAAGTTGTAAAAATGACTGTACATCGGGGATTTAAAAAAAATGATTGTTATGGACCATTTGGAGGTCATTAAAACGAAAAATATTTTTTTTGGATTTTATGTATGTTTGTATGTGTCGTTGTGGCTTCATCACGCAAAATCGGCTAAACGGATTTCAACTATTTTTGGTACACGGGTAGCTGGGTATCTCAAGATAGTTATAGGATACTTTTTACCCGACTACGCTGAAGAAAAAATAAAGGGTTATTACTTTTTCGCCTCCGCGAACGAAGTTGCGGGCGCCTTCTAGTTTTTCATAATTTTACTGAAATTAAACGAATGTATAATCCGGGGCACGTAAGTAAAACCAACATGGCCGCTACTGGGCAGGTACCCTACCCCCCGCCGCCTCGTTGCTATGGATACGTGCAGTACGTCTGCCCCCGCCCCGCCCTCACCTCAGATGCGACTCTAAATTCGACTTCTGCGCAGGTTTTACTTACATGCCGCGCATTATACAAATATGAAATAGAGGTTAAAAAAGTAAAGTCGGTTTCCGAACGGCCCTTGAGCTGTCAACATCAAATTTGCATCTGCTATTCTAAATTTAATAAAATAAATTGTATATAGATAATTATACAATTGATAGTTAATAAATTAAGTAAATATAGTCATAATCAAGAAAGGTGCAATAAATATTTGGACAATACGACCTGGTTACATCGTAGGAATCTCTGTTTGTTTGAAGCAACTTATCAACTGATATTCAACGGGCGGACGTTTGAAACTGGATTTTAAACTAGGGGAGTATATTGTTCAATTATTCCTTTATTACACAATTAGTCTCGTCATACCACATATTTGAGTCACTTATTTCACATAGCTCACTGCTACAACTGTGAGCGACGTCGAGCATAATTCACTGGCGCTGTGCGATTTCTCTTTGCTTGACAATTAGTGGAAGCAGAGCTGAGACTAGCCACACTTGCCACAGACATAACCTCACACTATTACACTGCACACACTTTTTGGCTCTAAGTAAACATCTCGAAAAACCATCTTTACTTGAAATACTCAGTTGTTTTTATCTTTCAGTGCTTGTGGAATTCTGTGGAAAAATGAGCACTACATCTCGCAAGGCCACTGGCCGTCAACTGGAGATGCAACTGAAGGCCGCATTAAAAGAAGTGCAGGCATCTAAAGCCCTTTGTGAGCAGCTGTTGCCGGAAAGGGAAGACAGTGAGGCGGAGTTGCAGAAAATGCTTGACAAAAACACAACTTTGAGAAATGAGCTGGTGGAAAATGACATTTAATTATCAGATGCCACGGGTGAGTTACTGCGACTACAAAACCTTGTGGACTCCTTCAACCAATGTGCCTCGACACATGAGGTTGCATTAAATCGCATCACGCACCTTGAAGAAGAACTCTGTGCAGCAAATTCTGAACTAGATCACTTTAGAAAAGAATGTGACAATTATAATAGATGCATGACTCAGAACCTGTACCAAGAGCTTGTAGGCAGTGAAAATAGTAAGGACAATAAAAAGTACATATTTTTTAATAGTAGTACTAAGTTGAAAAAATATGTTAAGATAAATAGATATATTAGGCGCACTCAAAAGCTCATTAAGAGCCAATCTGTCAATAAAAACTATTTTCAAATGAAATCAGAATTGTCAATGATGAAAGAACGGGTAAGACAATGTAATATTGAGCTTGATAATTATGATGTGTATACTCCTACATTGAATGCTGAAATAAGTACATTGAAGCATAAGCTTGAAGCTACTTCTTCAAGGTACTTATTCACTCAAAAAGAAGCCAGGGAGCATGTCCTGGCTTTCTCACGGCTCTTGGAGGAAAGTAAATACAATGAGGAGCGTTTCAACTCATTGATTAACAATAATTTTTGTAACTGTGGACATGTCCCACAAGTACCTCCCACAGCTAGTGTTCAACCGGAGATGCCCTCTGGTACTTCAAAGTCTGCTCCTCCTGTGCAGATGCAGTCGCCAAGTTGTATAAATAAAACAATTATATACTCTGACCAGATTGGTTCAGGAATGGGTTCCATATTAGGTAAAAATATTGGATCAAAATATAACAAACTTCTGTTATCCGAACATAAATATGAGTCAATTGTGTGATTTACTTACAAAAGGCAGTTATGATAACAGAACTACCTTAGTGATTATGGTAGGAAATACTTATAATGTAGATAAGTCTTGTGTAGACAAATTGATGTCAACAATAAATGATATTGAAAAATCTGGCATAGGTAAAATCATACTGTGTGCACTACCATATTCTCAGAATATGCCATATTACTGTAACAATAGAATAGCACACCTAAATTCAATGATGTACAATGCCATATGTTTCAATAAAAAGACACATTTCTTTGACTTAAATAAATTTGTCAAGCGCTTCACACTAATGTCACAAAGAAATATCTTGCCAAAGAAATATATTTTGACTATAGCAGATCTTTTAGCATTTAACATAGAACCGAATAAATATAATACCACATTAGCTAGTCCCCAGTATGCCCATAGTGGCAATAGATCCATGCCACATTTGAACTAAATTGTAAGACAGCGGAAACACCTTTGAATATTAACATTATTCACCAGAATATTCAGGGTTTTTCCAGCAAGGAATTAGAAATAGGTTTATTTTTAGATAACAATAATATTGAAGTTATGTGTATTACTGAACACTGGCTAAAACAGGAACAATTACTTTTTGATTTTATTAACTTTAAGTTAGTATGTTTCTTTGCTAGAAAATTAGCCATTCATGGGGGTTCTCTTATAATTGTTAAAAGTTCCATGAAATCCGAAGAGCGAGAAGATATTGTTAGATTATCACTAGAACGGATTATAGAAATTGCTTGTGTAGAATTAGAGACCTATTTAATTCTATGTATTTACAGACCACCTTCTGCTGATTTCCATACATTTGAATGCACTATGGAAAATGTCTTAAAATAGCTTGTAAAGGCAAGAAACATGTTATAGTATGTGGAGACTTCAATGTTAATTTACTTGAATCGAATAGTAACACTGTTAAGTTGTTAAGTGTTTAAATCTTTTAACTTGGTCAATTTGTTTTTTGAGCCAACCCGCGTGGGAATGAGTAGTGAAACCTGTCTAGATAACTTTTTTTGTGATTGTAAATGCTTGGATAAGGCAATATTTAAGTCCTTTAGTTCAGATCATAGAGGTCAGAGAGCATCTTTCCCAAACACTTTCCATGAAATACCACAAACTATAACATACAGACCCATAACTAGTTATCGTTTAGAATTATTCAAAAATGAAGTTCATAATGATCTATGTATGTTATCCCTTTTACATAATGACCTAAATTGTTTTTACAAAAATTTATTTGGCATAATTATAAATAATATTAATACTCATTTTAAAATGAAAACTATTTCTGGGTCAAAAACGAAGTTTAGTGAATGGGCTACTGTCGGCATTCATAGAAGTAGAAATAGGCTTTATGAATTATATGGAGAGAAAGAGGTAAACAAGAATACTGATTTCCTGGACTATGTCAAGAATT
The DNA here is from genome assembly GCA_905404275.2 of Hedya salicella. NCBI lineage: Eukaryota > Metazoa > Arthropoda > Insecta > Lepidoptera > Tortricidae > Hedya > Hedya salicella. Next base: position 26,417,126 of record FR990104.1, read on the forward strand.
ATTCAAAAATGTTTAAGAAAGTGTGCATAGCCGCTAAGGCAAATTACATTAGTTCTAAACTCAAAATGTCTGACAATAAAGTGAAAACTGTTTGGAATATTATTCATAGGGAAACTGATAAAACAAAAACTCGCAATAGTCAAGTCAACATTATGACAGGAAATGGTCAGATTATGTCGAACCACGATGTGGCCTCGGCATTCGAGGATTATTTTTCCAACATTGCAATGAATACTAGAAGATATCTTGAATCATCTGCGACCGAAGCCAATTTGTTACTTAATGTTAATTTTAGCAAATGCAATGTAAGCTTTGAATTTAGTCAAGTAAATTCAATAGAAGTTATTAAAACATTTAAGTCACTGCAGTTAAAGAAAACAGAGGATTTATGGGGAACTTCAGTAAAAATTGTTCATCATATCATAGATTCAATTGCACCCTATCTAGCCTTCATTTATAATAATTGCATATCAGAGGGTGTGTTTCCAGATCTTATGAAACTTAGTAAAGTCATGGTATGACTTGACTAATTTCCGTCCGATATCTATACTACCTGTATTAAGTAAAGTTTTCGAAAAGTTAATGTTGATGGATCTGCTGGGACACTTCAATAGAAATAAACTGCTTAGTAGTAAACAGTCCGGTTTCACAAGGGGGCGTTCCACGGCTGATGCAGCATCTGTACTCATTAAACATATTTACAACATCTGGGAGAAATCTTGTGATGCAATTGGAGTTTTTTGTGACCTTTATAAGGCATTTGACTGCGTTGATCATGGAACACTCATTTTGAAATTAGAACATTATGGCCTGTCTATACATGCCTTAAGCCTTATGTCTTCATATCTCAGCAATATAACACAAACAGTTGTTGTAAATGGAACCCAATCCAGTGGAGCTGCTGTTAAGCTAGGAGTGCCACAGGGCTCTATCTTAGGGCCATTTCTATTTTTGGTTTATATAAATGACTTACCATCTATAGTAGAAAATCTTTGTGATATACTATTTGCTGATGATACATCATTAATTTTCAAAGTTGACCGGAAAGCAACAGACTATGCCGAAATTAATAGTGTACCAGTTAAAGTACTTGACTGGTTTAATATTAAGAATCTGCTATTGAATGCTAAGAAAACAAAATGTGTTAGATTTGCTTTTTTTAATCAATCAAATCATCAAATCTTTACCGAATGTTAGAGCAGTGGATTCTACTATATCGCTCAATGGTGAATGTTTAGAAATGGTGGATAGGGCATTATTCTTAGGTATAACACTGGACAAGAACTTGTCTGTGACCCCTTTCACATATGGTAATACGGCAGGTTTACGCTCGACTGTTGGTTTCATCATACTGGGATCCTGCTTGGAACGTGGTATCTGGAGCTCGTTGGCTCGAAGCGCACGTTTGACATTCTGTAACTCAGCAGTCAGATGTTGATTTTCGATAGCATATAGCCAGATGTAAGGCAGTGTTGTAATAACTCATGGAAACATCTTGAAGCGTGCTTCTATAAAAACATATTTCAAGCCGTTGAAGAAGGTGTCTCAATACCTTAGACCCGTGAAGAGTAGCACCCCTTTGCAGAGTGCAGGCATTTATAAGCTGGACTGCGAGTGTGGTCTTTCATACATTGGTCAAACGAAACGCAGTGTATCAACCCGGGTGAAGGAGCACATAGCAGATGTCAAGCACCGTCGGTGTAATACGTCTGCAGTCTGTGAACATGTCATTGACAAACCAAACCACTCAATTAAGTTTGATAAACCTTCTATCCTTGCCAAAGAAAAAAGATATTTTCCCAGGATGCTACGCGAGGCTATTGAGATTAAAAAGCATCCTAATTTCAATAGAGAAGATGGATTGTCACTACCACCAGCTTGGGATCCTGTAATACATCTCATCAAGGAACAAGCGAGACACAGGACTGCAAAACCTTAATTTCCGAACGGTGTAAAATATCTTATCTGTTTAAAAGTAGTTTAATAGTCTCTGTTTTTTAAATATTGTAATTAGTAATGAGGTAGTCTGGGAGTTTTTCTTTGCAGCGTTTCTTTTCTCCTCAGTACGCCTCATTTGTGAAATGCTGCTTGGTAAATTATTAGAATAAAATAATTAAGCCCTTCTGGCACATGTGTAACTGTCTTTACAGCTTAGGCCCATCTGGCTGGTATGTACACCTTTATTTGTGTTTTTTTCAAAAAAAAATGGGTAGTTTGCACAAATTGTAACTTTGACAGAGGAAAATACATCTTTTCTCAGCCCTCCCGTGACCATGAAAAGCTGGAAAGCTTCCGAAACGTCGGGAACTAAAATGAGATAATATACGCGATATAATCCGTTAAATTGTTTTATTTCAATGAGTAATAATCTCGGAAACAGAAGAAAATATAATGTATTTTTTGTTTGAAAGCGAAACTGAAAACATTTTTTTAGGAAATATCAATGTATGGCACATACGTCGACAGATAGGTACATAAACAAAAGGACTTAAGTGCCGTGGAGATACGCTCTTTGCATGCGCACTTTTTCATATCGCATTTTTTTCATCCATAGGTGCATGTTTTCGTATGAACGGCTGCTACACTGAGCATGGTCTGACATGCTCTTGCCCGGTTTTTTGCATATAAATAAAATAATAGCTGGCATACTTTGTATCCAGGAAAAATAACAACGGTTCCCAAAGAATAAACAAATTAATAGGGCGAAAATATCAGGATAAGTATGACAAGATAGGTTCTATAAGCACCTTCTTATTGCAATATTTAGCAACATTCATTTGCATATGTCTTAATGATGATGTAATTATAATTAATTCAATCTAACAATAACAAAATTATCTGTTCGATAGTTTTTTTTATAGTAATATCATTCTTGATACCACTATCAAATTACAATGAATTGCAATATTAATGAAATAAGCGGTAATTATGTGAAGCACTTAGGTTGTACTGGTTTATATGAACACTTAGTGCCCGCAACTTTGTTCGCGGAAGAGAAAAAGTCATAACCGTCTATTTTACTTCTGTGAAGTCGGGTAAAAACTATCCTATAACAATCTGTGGATGCCTAGCTACCCGTGTACCAAAAAAAAAACGGCACAAAATAATTGTGTAACATAATTCCTTCAATTGGGATGTACCAGTTTTTTCAAAGGTATGGCAATTCAAAAACCATTTAGAGGAATAGGTTTAATAAACCGCTTGCAATCGTCCGTTTTCCATTCGGATGAGTATATTTGTTACAATTCCTAACCAAAGTTTTCTGTGAAGTCATTATTTAGGCGTTTTGTAATCGTCTAAACCTCGTATCTCGGTTAAGGATAGTACCGAGATACTACTCATCCGAATGGAAAACGGACAAAATCAGTATCTTAAATTAACCTATATTTTACGATTTTGATGTAAAATCGAGGTCAATTTTTTTTGGGACATCCCAATTTACTTATAAGTAACCTTTTTCTAAAGAAAATAAAATCTATACAATACTAGAAAGGCACTTTGTCAGTGGAGGAGAAACAAACCATAACCCTCTTTTTTTCTTTAGCGTTGTCGAGTAAAAAGTATCCAATAACTATACGTGGATCTCCAGCTACCCGTGTGACAAAAATAGTTTAAATCCGTGTAGACGTTTTGGTGTAATGAAGCCACAAAGCCACATACAAACATTAAAAATAAAACAAAAAAAATTTTTTTTCAAATAAGTGACTTTCAAATAGTTCGTGCTATTATATCTTCAATGTACAGACATTTAATTTTTACAACTTTATATTATAATAGTATAGATACAATTAATGTTATTTTGTTGTTGATTTCATCTAAAGAAACTTAACTTATCAAAATTCGATTTTAGTAAGTTGTGACACGGTTGGCACCGACTCCAAATTGACATTAAATAAATAAATATCAGGGACAATCCTACACAAATCGACCTAGTCCCAAACTAAGCAAAGCTTGTACTATGGGCATTAGGCGACGATATGCATACATAATACTTAAATAAATAGAAAACATCCGAAACCCAGGAACATTTGTGTTCATCACACAAATACTTGGCCTGGCCGGGATTCGAACCCGGGACCGCCAGCTTCGTAGGCCGTTGTACAGCCTATTGAGCCAAACGTGTCGTCAAATATTAATTGTATATATTGTATAGATTGACTTGAAAAAGGGTTACTTGTAAGTAAATTTTAGAAACTTGTCTTTTTATTTTTTCGATTTTTCTTTATGTCGGCCGTTTGTAATTTTTATGTGAAATATTGTTTTGTTACGTAATTATTCATTAAACAGTACTTATCCTGTAAGCAACATCAGTGATCCCGTTCGGGTCGGATAGTTGCGAATATTTTGAAACAAGCTATAGACTAGAGTACCAGTGGCGTGGCGTCATAAGTCGATTCCTACCAGGTTGCCTAAGGAAAGGCTTATAATTATAACCACCTTTTTCTTTAAATATGAGTAAATGAATACGCTTCGGCTTCCTATGTAATTTTCCTAATGCCACGCCACTGTAGAGTAGTATGGGCCGATTCACACCGGAAACACCAGTATCGCTAAAAATCTCGACGATATCGCGAGGCCGCGCGCGGTCTCGAGCCCGCTCGAGTCGCCGCGGGCGGCCGCGCGACCTGGTACTGCCTTACCGCGATACTGGTCTTTTAAGTATGTAGATAAAGTTTAAAATTATTTCACACTGTAAGTGCTCGCCGCCGCGCTGCCGGCCGCTGCCATTCCTATGTGAATCGGCCCTACAGTACTTGGCGCGTGACCAGCACCTCTAGCACAACTGTGATACGCGACTCTTTGTCGCGCGACAAAGATTGTCTGTCTCTTTCCTTTCAATGAAATGCGAGAAAGACAGATGATGCTATGTCGCGCGACAAGCGTAGTCGCGGAGAGTTGTGCTAGACCGGCTGGTCTGATACGCGCGGAGCACTATGGCCCGGGGCACGGGTGACGGGGCTGACCTGGTGTGGGTGTGAAGCGCTCGCGCCGCGCCGCCGGCTGCGCCTGCGCGTGCGGGTGCGCCGCGTTGTAGCAGCCTGCAACAACCGCGTCGTCAAACATCCGCAGCTCTTGTGCAATACGTGGCCAGCATTAACAGAGATATAATTAGACACCATAGCCTACAAGCTTGCCGCTAATAAGCATTTCAAAAAAAAAATGTGCACTAATTTGTGTAATCACCTTAACTCTCACACCAATGTATTTTAAGACAAATAATACTGAGTTTGACTATTTTATTAAATTTGAATTGAATTCAATTTTTTTTTTACTTTTTTTGACACCTAGATATTATATTTTTTTGACCCTTTACATCTCTGTGAGTATAGGTTAAGTTATATCGAATGGATCCGGAAACAATATACATCTCTCTGTAGTGTGCCTGAACTATAATATCATTACCTAGGTTGTGATTTATTGCAAAATCAGAAATTTAAAACTGCCCTTGAGGTTTACTAGCAGAATAAAAATTTGAATTTTGCATTTTCCACATTCATACTCAACGCTTGCGCCATATGGCCCTCTTCTCTTTGCATCAGGAGATGGATAGTGATACGGTGTGGTGATACATACGGGCATGTGCCCTTACCACACTAGCCAGCTAGCTCAGAACTGATCTTTCAATGGTGCTACTTTAGCGCTTAACACTAGTTAGACAACTTTAGGTTAATATTAATAGCTCTTGAGTGAGGGGAATGATACCTCTATTGGCGTCTACGGTCTGCGCAGGGCGAGGCTGCGGGCGCGGCGGCGGCGGCTGCGGCGGCCGCAGGTCGAAGGTGGAGTTGAGGAAGTCGTTGATGTTGCTGGTGATGCCCTTGAGCGAGGGGAAGGGCGGGGCGCGGGGCGTTCGCCGCCGATACGCCGCGCTGTTCACGTGCGCCACGCACAAGCTGACCAGCTCCTCCTTCTCTGGAAACGGGAAGCTGTTTTCAAAATGGCTTTTCGAAATGCATCTAACCTTCATTATGGATGATGAATAAATATAAATTATTAGTTGGAGCTATTGTAGAATAATAAAAAATATTAATAACGTATTTTTTCTTTTTTTAGGTTGTCAAAAAATAATGGCGATACATTGATACAAAATGTCACGTAAGGTCACACCTAGGTACGGCATATACCTAGCTGTGATATGACGCGCGCTCTACAGAAAACTACTGTTGGTAATCGGTTAAATTTATTTAAAACATTCAGTTTAAAATTTGAGGCAGCTACTTACAATATAAGGAACTGATGTATACAAATAACTGAACAGAATTTTAAATATCTTTTCCGTTCCTTGGAAATACAACGTCACAATTAGTTTATGACGCTTTTTTTTACCGGTAATACGAAAGCACTCTTAAAATGCATTTATTTACGTTACATGTCTGTCTTTGGATCAATAACTTGTATATGTGTACCAAATTTCAATTCAATCGGTTCCGTAGTTTAGTAGTTACAAATGGGCTGTGACAGTCAGTTAGACACAGAAGTGATCCAATAAGGGAGTCATTCTTTCCTTTTGAGGTACCAAACCTTAAAAATGAGTATTGGAATATTCAATGTTAGGCTTACAACAAACAAAATTAGATCTGTATCATAGGATAATTGCATCAGCCAGGAAATTCAGGGCTTGTCAGCTTCATGAATCAGTGGAAATAACCAGTTACTGGCTCATTTTATTTTAAACTGTTTATTTTCCTGCCAGCTCAAGTAATATAATAATGTATCAAAAGAATCTTATTTATTTTCAACATATGTGTTATTACCTATGTATATAGGTAATTTGAAACAAATTAACTGAGCATTAATCATTTGACACAGCTGCATAGCACAGCTGGTGCAAAAAAATGCAAAAAGTAAATTGTTAAGTGGTAGAAAACGCTTTAGGTGTCTTTGATGTCTAATACCTCTCCATAAAGCTTCCGAAAAATATCAGGAACTCAAATGAGATAATATATGCCATGTTATCAGTTTTAGATGTTTTATCTACTTGCAAATACCTAATATAACTTCATGTAAGAAAATGTATCTATACTCTTATGTAAATTGAAGATATAAAAAAAAGTGAAACAGACTATTTTTAAGATCAGTGATCACAAAATTTTGGATTTTTGTATGTTTGTCTGTATCATTGTGCTATCCTACCTATATCCATCTATGGGTCCCCATCTAAATTATTATCAAATCCGGACAAAAACTTCAAAAGATCTTGAAATTGACAGTCAAGTAACACATAGCATGTATGTATATTGATTAAGTTTGTAATAGATTAGCATCAGCCAACTATGCATTGAAATAAAACAATTTAACGGATTATATCGCGTATATTATCTCATTTTAGTTCCCTACGTTTCGGAAGCTTTCCAGCTTTCCATGGTCACGGGAGGACTGAGAAAAGTTGTATTTTCCTCTGTCAAAGTTACAATTTGTGCAAACTACCCATTTTTTTGAAAAAACACAAATAAAGGTGTACATACATGCCAGATGGGCCTAAGCTGTAAAGACAGTTACACATGTGCCAGAAGGGCTTAATTATTTTATTCTAATAATTTACCAAGCAGCATTTCACAAATGAGGCGTACTGAGGAGAAAAGAAACGCTGCAAAGAAAAACTCCCAGACTACCTCATTACTAATTATAATATTTAAAAACAGAGACTATTAAACTACTTTTAAACAGATAAGATATTTTACTTATATTTTAATCCGTTAAATTGTTTTATTTCAATGAGTAATAATCGCGGAAACAGAAGAAAATATTATCAACTATGCATTGTTGAAACTAAAGCTTCTAGTTAATCTAAAAACTTACTGTATACCATGCATATGTTCAAAGTATAATTAACTTATGTTATAACCATCTGGGGAAATGCAGTAGATGTAAACTGGGTATTGATTTTGCGAAAACGATCAATTAGAATAATATGCGGGGTAAATTGGCGCACATCAGCGAGGTCCTACTTTGTGAAGCATGAAGTAAGAACCGTTATATCGCTGTTTAAATACAACTATGTTAGAAATTCACAAGAAACTAAGCATACTACTTAAGCATTCGGATTGCCACAATTATAAGACAAGCAACAATGGCAAACTAATACTTCCATCACTAAGATTAAAAAAGTGCCAAAAACAGGGTATTTTTTATAAAAATAAAGCTATTTAATAAACTGATTCGAACATATCACAGATTTACCTTTAAATCTATTTAAAAACACTGTCAAGACTTTTTTCCAAAACCATGCCTTCTATTTGATTATGGAATAGTTATCATTAAAAAATATTTTAAATGATGCATATTGTAAAACGATTTTTATAATTTGTAAGTGTATTTTACTTTATATAGTAAACAAGCTTCTGCCTGCGACTTCGTCCGCCTTAAATTCGTTTATCGCAAATAAGGGTATTTTTCTGGGATACAAAGTAGCCTATGTCCTTCCCCGGGACTCAAACTATCTCCATACAAAATTTCATCCAAATCGGTTCAGCAGTTTAAGCATGAAGAGGTAACAAACAGACAGACACCCGGAGGTTACCCAGAGCCAAAGGAATTCCAGATGCTACCATTGGGATCTATCATCCGGTTTATGGAGGTAGAACAAGCCATTAAGTAGCAAAAGGTAATAACTCAAAAGATCCTACCAGGTGGAAGTGTATCCGTAACAACCCCTAGTAGTAAGATAGGTGTTTTAGTAGTTATTGTTAATTTATTTCCACTGAAAGCATAAATGTCAAAATGATTACCAAACTGTAATTTCTAAAAAGGGCCATGGTTGGCATTGGTTTGTTAGTTGTTGGTTCGAGCTCAATTTGGCAGTCTTCCTAAATCCAAGAATTGCCATATTATTTTGCTTTAATATACATAGTTTTTAGACATGGGTGGCATACTTTGTTATTCTTACAATATTTAAAACATGACGTTGAACTGCATATCTTTTGAGATTATTCTAGAAGCCTTATCAGCACCCGTTCTGGCAAGTCATCCAGATATCGGAGGGCACTCACCGACGCAGCCTCGGGTGGAGACGTTCTGGCGCTGCAGGAAGCACTGCAGGTCGCGCACCTTGAGGTGGGCTATGGCAGGGCGCGCCAGCGGGCGGGTGGACAGCGCCCGACAAGGCGCGCACATGGCGCCGCCGCCGCGCCGCAGGCAGCCTGCACAGTAGTAGCGCTCACACTCCGAGCACGCCCGCTTGCGCCGGAACACGCTGAACTGCACTGCACAACTCTCACACGGCATCTTACTGCACCCGCGTCCTCGCACTATCATTTGACATGCTCAATAGCTCACGTTTCACTCTAGACCGTTCTATATGTATCAAAGTTTCATGGCCAGACTTTTAGATAAGGTTTTTGCGGTTTTCGCTGCGATTTGAATGGGCATTTGATATTTTTATGAAAAAAAAAATAAACATTCACACAACATCTGCCATCATAGAAGGTGTTTTCGTTACACGAATTTTAAAAATAGGACATTGCTTTGTCAAGCTCTGCAACTGTCACTTTTCTTTCAAATGCAGCGTGCGTGTAATGGAACACAATAATAAGATGCGTTCTGAATTTATATAAGAAAAAAAGAAAAATGGCTGGAACCACAGAATAAATAATAATAGTACAAGGAAGGCTCTCTCGCAACAAACTACGTGCAGGCGGGCAACATTGAGTTCTATTGCTATGCAAGGAGGTCGCTATTAGGGCATGTGATATCCGTGTTACACGCCCGAACGAACGTCCGTGTTCTTAATACTGCCGAGTTTAAGAACCCGAACGGAACGAACCCGGCGGATAGTTTACCCGCCTACAAGTACTACACGACTACACGTACTACACGACTACACGAACTACACGCAGCAACGGACCTTAATTACACGCGTCTCTTACCGACGCTGACGGATCGTGGCACAACGTACGGGCCATTTTTATAATTAACTAGAAGGCGCCCGCAACTTCGTTCGCGGAGGAGAAAAAGTCACAACCCGTCTTTTTTTCATCAGCGTAGTCAGGTAAAAAGTATCCTATAACCATCTGGAGATACCCAGCTACCCGTGTACCAAAAAATATTTCAATATTTTTTGGTACACGGGTAGCTGGGTATCAGTTTAGCCGATTTTGCGTGATGAAGCCACAACGACACATACAAACATACATAAAATGTAAAAAAAAATATTTTTCGTTTTAGTGACCTCCAAATAGTCTGTAACAATCAATTTTTGAAAATATCTTCAATGTACAGACATTTCATTTTTACAACTTTATAATAGTATAGATAAGGTCTCGTCCGTCCGTCCGTCCGTCCGTCCATCCGTCCGTATGTCACAGGCATTTGACTTAAATCTACTTTATGTATACTGATGAAATACATTGATAGCATTGACACCTATACATGAGCAGTGTCATATATGAGCCGCTACTTAGTTTGATAGTTAAATAACAAAAAAAATATTTCTAAGGAGCTCCACATATTACGTAATCAAAACGGAAAAAAAATCGCATATATCAATCGTCATCATAATTTCAGCCATAGGACGTCCACTGCTGGACTCAAACCTCTTCAAGAGATTTACACATAGGCCGGATAGAAGTGAGCCGCATCTAGCGAGTCCCCGCAACCCTAACCAGGTCGTCCGACCACCTTGCCTTGCCTCGAACGAAGTTGTCAAGAAATACGTATATCTATAACTAAAAATCCATTTAGAAACGTCCAACTTTGAAAAAGAGATCTATCTTTATTTTGTAAACCTTATGTCCAAAAAATACGAAAATAAAATGAAAATATATAAATTAATAAATATTTTCAACGAAAATTGTTTTCAACATAATAGAACTACATATTATTGAGTTATTGCCGAAAAACTGCGCTTCTCAGCAAAAGGACGTAAGTGCCGTGGAGATACGCTCTTTTACTTTTGAACTTTTTCAAATCGCGATTTTTCTCATCTGTAGTGCATTTATTAGTATGAACAGTTGCAAAACCCTACACTAAGCATGATCCGCAATGCTCTTGACCAGCAATTTTGCAATGATCAGCGTACTTTATTGTAAATTCGTGAGTACTGAAGGTAGCATTTGGATCTACGTAGTCGCGGCCCGGCAGGCGCGGCCGTGGTCGCGCCGCGTAGCTTTGTAGGGATTTGCTTGCAACGCTTTCGCAAGCGACCGAGCAGCGCGGCTGGGGGGCGGGGCCAGCGCGTGATCTCGGCAGCACTGCCGAGCCGCTCCGGAGGCAGTATAGTCGCGGTCGCTTCCTGAATTTCTGTTCTTTATATTTAAGTGCCGTTTTATCGGAATTTGATAGCTGCCTTTATAAACGCTGGATATATATATTGAATCGATTTAATTCCTCCTTGATAAAAGTAAGAGCAACATTATTTAATCATCCTCTATCAGCCTCTTGATGAGTTCTCGCTTGCGTTTACTTAAAATTTCAGACATAATTAATCCATGATCGAGATTTAATCACAAATTAGGAAATTCATAGACGAACCAAAGTCTTCGACTTAGCAAACAGGGTAAGCAAACTGAAGTGGCAATGGGCAGGGCACATAGTTCCAAGAACCGATGGCCGTTAGGGCAGGAAGAATCTCTAATAGAGACCACGTACCGGCAAGCACCCACGCTACGCTGGCCACCCACAAAGTAGTCATATGACCTGATTAGGGTTGCGGGGCCTCGCTGGATGCGGGTCGGCACTACCCGGTTCTATCTATTAATGAGGCCTGTGTCCAGCAGTGAACGTCCTATGGCTGAAGTGATCATTGAAAAACCGGCCAAGAGCACGTCGGACCATGCTCAGTGTAGGGTTTTGCAGCCGTTCATACAAAAATAATGCATTAAGGATGAAAAAAAAAATAATATGAAAAAGAGCATAAACAAAAGAGCGTACATCCACGGCACTTACGTCCTTGTAGTGAGAAGCGCAGTTTTTTTAGCAATAACTTACAAAACAGTATATTCTATCATGTTGAAAATATTTTTCGTTGAAAATATTTCTCAGGCTTTATTTTTATGTTTATTTTTCATATTTTAATACCGTTTAGAAAATAGAGGGTGGGGACACAATTTATGCTACTTACGGAGCGATTATTTTCGAAAATATTCACAAAATAAAAAAAGAAATTGTGACCTCAGTATAAAAGAACTATCCAACGTTTGTGCCACACATAGATATTTGCTGACAAAAAAAATCATGTTCATTTTCGGTTACATGTGTGGAGCGGACCCCCCCCCCTACCCTCCCCCAAGAAATATATTTTTTTGTTATTTAACTATCAAACTTAGTAGCGGCTTATACAAAACACCAATACTCCAAATTTCATCACTAAACATCATGACATACGGACGGACGGAGGGACGGACGGACCGATTAACTACTATAAGGACTATAAGGGTTCCGTTTTTGCCGTTTTGGATACGGAGCTGTAATAATAGCTTTACATGATCCGTTTATTTAAAACCCGCCGATCCGTGTAACCGATCCGAACGGATCTTAAATACACGGACCTTAATTATCCGTTCCGAACGGGTCAGAAACCCGTGTCCGTACTACACGTACCCGGGTACACGAACCGACTACACGAAACACGTCGTAGACCGAGAGCTCTAGTCGCTATTAATCTTCACCTTATAAAAATAGGACTGTTAACGAATAACTTGGCTCATTGGAAAATATTTCTATAACATAAAGGAGTACTTTGATATAATTCATTGAATAGTACCCAGTACTTATTGTAGATTACTTGTTTCTTGGCAGTTTTTCCCTTATTCTTCGTAATTATAAAAAAAACGACTTCCTTAAATATTTACAGAACTTACTGAAGTCTAGATGTATGATTCCAAATGTTAGATTTTAAGATCATAATTTTTACTACCTATGTCTATTGCAAATAAATATATTTCATTTCATTTCATTTCATTTGAGATTTGGAGTGTAGGTGTCTTGTGTAAGCCACTGCTTAGTTTAATAAAAACAAATATTTCTAGGGGGGGTGCTCCATACCTGTAACCGAAACTGAAAAACAAACAGTAAATACCGATGTGTGGTACCTATTTCGAAGATATTAAAAAATAACTAGTGTAAGGGACTATTTGGAGGTCACTGAAGCGATTTTTTTTGGACCGACTACGCTGTAGAAAAAAAAGAGGGGTTATGACTTTTTCTCCTCTGCGAACGAAGTTCTAGTTATAATATACTCTATACGTAACCTATAGTAAAACTATACATGATGTCATTTACCTGTTCAGTTACTTAGGCTCATAACTAAGATTGTACTAGTATGCGTTTGTGACTTTAAATACTGTTGTCTTCCTCGTTGGTCCACCATAATGAGTGCATCAAAGTTATTTGTTTACGGTGTATTTCTAACATTCGTAAAAAGTTATACCTTGCCTAAAATAGGAATACAAGGAACCACCGCCCGGGGTTGTCGAAGGAATATCAAAGGTATATCAAACCATCGGCGTTCAATACGGACACCCTGTGGAATTATATTGCGCTGGTAAAAAAGCCGAGAGCCTTACTCTGTACCAACATCCTGTCACGATAACCGGGGAGGGGGGAGGGGTTCTGGGTTTTGAGGATCGAGTGGAAGGGAAAATCGCAAATCAGTCTATGAAAACCTATCTATTCAACGGACCACATAAGCAAATCAGTAGGTTCAGCTGTGTGTGTGCCTTGAACATTTTTGAGCAAAATAATAAGAAGTCATAAGAGAATAAACGTGATTATCGACACTCTTCCTTAAGCTTTTAACTTCAGCTGCTTATGGTACGACAGAACATTGTTCACTTGCGATTGGCGCTCCACGAACGTGATTGGTTATTATGAACTGTCTAAAATAATAGATGGACGTCCCGAATACACTTTTAAAGCCCGGCTTCGAGCAATTAACAAGGGTTTGTGGAATATCCCCAGTTTATATGAGAATCTTCGCGAAGAAAGATTTAAATTTCACCTACATGCGTGCACTTACACTGGCTGTATGACCCAAACTTACCAGATGTCCAGCTTGTCGACCATGAGACTTGATCCGCCCCCAAACTTGAATGTGGTTGAAAAGAGCTCTCATCATATTGTACTGACATGGACAACTAGTGACGGAATGTCGAAATTAGATCCATCAACTTTGGAATACAAAATTGAGTACTGGATGCAAGGAATTGAGCCACGTCAAGTCAATGTGACCCCTAGATATCGGGTGGAGACTGCCTCACGTTACCGCTATAGTTTACGTATAAACTTGCCTTGTGCCGAGAAGACGTATGAAGTGAGAGTGTATCTAAGGACGAGGGAGGCCGATGAAAATCGGTAGTCGTTTTATTCCACCGTCTCTTTCTTCACGGATCCTGCAATGGACAGAGCAGCGGACACTGACCCCGACTGTAAGAAGCCTAATATAATGCTAAACAAGGAAGTAATGGTGTATAAATTTCATTATTTAGAGAAGAAGTGCGCAAAGAAATTGCTGAGTTGGAAAATAAGGCCAGAAATTTAATGAAAAAATTAAAAACAATAACACCTGTTACAGTGCCCTGACAACTTTTTTTTTATAACCAATTTCAAAAAAGGAGGATGTTCCATGTTCTATTGTATATTTTTTTATTCGTAAGAGTACACTCCTGAGGTCCCATCGTCACCAAGTCAGGATCTTATGATGGAATCCTAGGGTAATCGTGGGCAGCCCTCAAATTTTATAAGCATACCTATACAGCGATTTCAGAATTTAAAAAAAAAAACAAGGCAAGCATTTGCCTTCAAAAAGTATAAATTGGGTGAAGTGGAACTCAAAAAGAAGACCACAGAGGCCACTGGAACTTCGCAATAATAAGTGATTTACGGGTGGCAATAAGATTTCTCTATTAAATTAGCTAAGCGAATTTATAGTCACAATTTTAAATGCTCCTGATGAAAATGGTACCATCGAACTGATGATGGCGCCGGACGGTTGGATCTCCGTGCTAAAATAATGTAACCTATGGGTTTTTAAGCTCAAACACGGCTATAGTGTTTGAGCTTACAAGGTGGTCGAAATCGCCATGAGATTAAGTTTTACGGTACGGATTATATCGCGTATATTATATCTCATTTTAGTTCCCGACGTTTCAGTTTTCAATTGTTTTATTTCAATGAGTAATAATCGCGGAAACAGAAGAAAATATTATTTTACGGTACGATTACCTAAGTAAAAAGTGAGAAATAAATACATCACAAAATGTTTTTTGTTCTGGCTCCAAAAAACACAAAAAATAAAAATTAAGTAATTTCGTTCATTCAATTTAGTTTCATTCAATTAACCTTTTTTCAACTCGATCTATACAATCAAGAATTCCGTATGAAAGTGATATGAGTCAGACTATCGTGAATAAGACAAATGGAGTGAACGAGCGGCGCAGAGGGCGTTGCGAGCGCATTTGCCATTCAGCGCCAAAACGTGTGATGTGATGGCGCGCTGCAGCGTACTACTGCGGCGTTACTTTTGTTTTTTTTTTGTAAAATTTTTGATACTCAAAGAAGATGAGTGGTTCAAGCGTGTGACTTTCAAGGTCGTGGGTTCAAATCTGGCCTTTACTCTAACACTGAGTTTCTCGGAATTTATGTACGAAATGTCATTCAGAAGAGAATATACAGATAGAAAACATTTATTTCGATTAATATAAGACTCATAGATGATATATTGTTAGTAGTCTTTGCTTATTAGGTACTTATGTTAGCGTTACTTATTAATTATTTTATACAATAAGAGGACTGTTAGAAACATGCATCCTGCAACACTGCCTCATATACGGACGACGGACGGATGGGTAGGAGACCTGCATACATCTGCGAAGAAATTGAAGGGTGCATGTGAAGGCCCAGTGCAAACTCCAATCTGCACTGGGCCTTAGAAGGGCCATAAATCGTAATGCTTAGACTTTTGTAAAGGTCAAGGAAGTGTGCCTTCTGTACTTGTAGTACTATTATCTACTCTGTGACACTGCAAAGTACGAAACGCCTGCAATTTTTGAAGAGCAGAATATATTCTATTAGTTACTCGTACTAATCAGGCGGAGTTGTGGGGAAGATTATTTATTTTTAAACCCCGATGTAAAAGACGGGCGTTATAGGTTTCACATGTGTATCTGTATGCATGTCTATGCCAGTCAATGGCATCGTAGTTCCTGAACGGATGAGTAGCTTTTGATTTAGTTTTTTGTTTCTTAGCTATGATTTTTTAAAATCCGCAACAATCAAGGACTAAATGATGAAATCTGTTATCACGGAAATTAGTTGTAGGCTCTTGTATTTTGTGTTGTAAAATGTTCTTACTGCTAAGGTCAGAAGATGTATGTACCACACAAGACCATTTTTTGTATCTCGGCCTGTTCAGCACTCGCAGCAAATAATAAACTTCACTCTCTTGTTGAACTATTTTATCCCTGAAATAATGTACTTTTTCCGAAGGAACAGTACTTACTTCACGCGGGCAAAGCCGTTGAAAAATTATATTTGAAAATATATATAGTTTACACTAGAAGCTAGGTGCCCGCAGGAGAAAAAGTGTTTTTTTTTGCTTCAGCCTATATAGCCGGGTAAAATCTCTCAGGGTAAGGTCTCTTATAACCATCCTGGGATGTACTGCCCTGCCCTCGCTCAACTCGCTCAGAGAAAGTGACTTGCTAGCCAGATCTTGTCCGTAGTTGACAGTAGCCTCCCGAGGCTCTCATTTGTTAGATTTATCACATTCTCACTTTATTATAAGCGAAAGTCACATGTTAGCGAGATCCAAGCCTGCAGTAGGCAGCACGCCCTCGAGTGCATAATGCCCGACTCGTGAGCTAACGCACTGAAGCTCAAACGTCTGATCGCGCCCTCGCTCCACTCGCTCATCCATTTGGAACAGGTGCAGAGAAAGTGACTTGATAGCGAGATTCTAGCCTATAGTAGACAGTAGACTCTTGAGGCTCTCGTTTGTCAGATTTACCACATTCTCACTTTATTACCAGCGAAAGTGACTTACTAGCGAGATCGTAGCATGCAGTAGGCAGCACACCCTCGAGTTCATAATGGCCGACTCGCGAGCAAATGCACTGACGCTTAAGCGTCTGATCGTGCCCTCGCTTCACTCGCTCATCCATTGAAAGAGGCGCAGAGAAAGTAACTTGCTAGCGAGATTCTAGCCAATAGTAGACAGTTTGTCAGATTTACCACATTCTCACTTTATTACCAGCGAAAGTGACTTGCTAGCGAGATCCTAGCCTGTAGTAGGCAGCACGTCGTCGAGTGTATAATGCCCGACTTGTGAGCAAATGCACCTTATGCTGAAGCGTCTGATCCCACCCTTGCTCCGCTCGCCCGGGCGACGAAACAGGCGCAGAAATGATCAAATACAAACGGATGTTTTGTTCGCAAATATGAGCACATTAAGCTTCGAGTTCATCTTCTCGTGCAGTTGCATTAGAAGGTAAGAATTTGTCTGTGACAATCAAAGTAGCATCACAACTAGAGCCTCTAAAACATCCGATCGCTGTCTGAGAAATCTGTCACGCAATACCAAGGACCATTACAACAAGAGGACTGTCAATAGTCATACTTTGGAGCATGCCCCGACTGCATGGATATATTCAGGCAAATATATATTAGATGGCGCTTTAAAACTAAACATTCAATGATGTTATACTTGAACAACGAAACATAGTACCTACAGTAACAATCGTTCGTAAACAGCTAATAATAAATAAATCATAACATTTAAATACTATGTAACGATTGCCAAGTTGAATAATTGTAAATAATAAATCCTATACATAGATGGCAATGTACCTACTTATAAATATTGGGGAACGGTTTTTGTATGGTAGTTGTCAGTCCTCTTGTTTTAATGGGCCATGCACAATAAGGTGCGTCCACACTTGTATCATTTGCTCGTATCCGATCACCGTGCCGTAGCATGACTGCGTATCGCGCTGCTTGGACGCTTACTGTCGTCGCGCCGATAATGCCGCACTCTTCCGATACAAGTGTGTGATACGCGTAGCAAATGGATTTCGAGTAATCGGATCGGCGCAACGTCCAAACGCGTGATCGTGACACGCGATCATGCTACGCGACGATGATCTGATACGGGCAAATGATACAAATGTGGACGCACCTATACGTAACTAGCCTTAGCACAGGCACCAGTGCTTTTTTGGGCTGTTACTGCACACTCTATCATTAAACGCTGGTCTGGACTGTTAGCTGATAATCACTGTATTATGTTATTTGATTAAACAATATTATTATTATATGTTACGGACTATTGAATTTAACTTTTACTTTTAAATGGTAATACTTATATTGGCTTGAATAATAACTTAGTAATTAACTATAAGTATTAACGACAAAATCTTAATATAAATGTAACAAAACATACTTAAACTAATAGAAAAGTATTATATTGTTTTATTTAAATGACTGATAACCAGGGAAACTTCCGAACATAGAAAGGTATTTATTCCTATTTCTGTGGGGGATACCAAAGTAAATTATTACTCGTTCGTAGGCACTTATCTTTCTGAGAGTACCTAGCAGACAAATTGCGAAGGGGACAAATTTAATTTTGGCAGGAACTTTTCAATATTACGCCTAAGATGTAAACAAGGGTAGCTTGTATTTGATGACTCCGGTTGCAAACTCTTTGCCCATCCTCCGCCCGTGGTGCCCACTGTAGGTATCGTCATAAAAACATTACATTCCCTGTACATTGCATAGAGAAGATATAGTATTTCCATTTAAACTTGTGTCACTACGTCGTCATATTAGCTAAAGTTTTCCAGTCGTCTACTGCTGGATATTGGCCTTAAAAAAATACTATCATGTCATGACCATATCTAAAGCTTTTACTAGATATCTCCTTAGTCCCTAAAGAGTGTAAAAAGTATACTAAAGGGTAATTCATCACTTATCATCCCCATCTTGTGTAAGGCCGACGGCCGACCCAATAAGCGATTTATTATAATTCATAATTTCCTTATTGCATTTATGGGTTTTACAAGATGTTACAATTTAAGACATGTACCAGCATAAACCCTGTTAGGGCACAGTAATATAAAAGCTTATTTTAAAACTTAATTTAGGACATCAATTCTTCTTTATTAATAAAATTAAAAAGCTCTTGTACATTATAAAAACAATTTTCTATTAAATATTCTTATTTACATGCGCTGATGTATAGAGTGGATGGAGATGGGAGTGTAAGGATGGCCAAAGGAGAGTAAGCGAACACCATTCCCGAAAAGATGTGTTTAATTACTGACTAATAATCGATGTATATAGACCCTTTTATTCTAAGCATGCCCACGTACATGATACATACACTATAGAAGCATTGACCTTAAATAACTCCTCAATCGACGAGCTTAATGTATTAGTAGCAGAAGGTACTGAGAATTTCATGAGAGTAATAAATGGGACAGTCATATCCAAAATCAAGAAGAAAATGGAAGTAATACTCACAATTAAAAGAATATAAACGGCATACTTTGGACATATTTACAGAAGTGGTTGTACCTTGTTTTATCGAAAAATGTTTCATCTTCTATACTTCATTTCATCCACATATCAATTCATCGAAAGCATTTTTTTCTGAAACCGTTAATAATCTGGGATGATAATAAAGCATACCTAACCTAACGGCTTCTACCTAATGATATATTTAAAAAATATGAAAATTGTACGGTTTCAAAGAAAAAAGTTTTCGTTGAAATGAAAATTCTGTGAAACAAAACATTCTTAGAAATGTTTGTCGATGAAATGGAAAGACACGTATAGAAACACTAAATATACCATGATAATGATAGAAAATATAATAGAAGGAAAAATAGACAGAAAAAGAGGAAGTCCCAGAACAACATGGTGTGGTAATGTCAGGGACTGGACGGTTATTAAAGAAAGTATCACTCTGAGCAGAGAAAGAACAAAAACCATGTAGGACTCGCGCAAAGACGGTTCCATAAAAAATATACGCTACAAACGAAACTCCGGTGTTAGCAAAGCCCTACTCCCTAAGTAAGATGTACGCGGTATTCGATAATTTTATATTGGTTACTGACATAGACAGACATTAAAATAATACTGTTTTCAGTATTTGTTGTTATAGCGGCAACATAAATACATCATCTGTGAAAATTTTAACTGTCTATATAGTCTTCGTAATAGGGCCCCGTTTTAGCGTTTGAAATAATGACTTTCGTATAATGATCGGTACTATAAGTAGGAGAAGTATGTACTACGCACGCGCGATTTTCCTATTTCTTTGAAACCCCATTTGTTGAACACAAAGGTTTTTTAACTATTTACTTTGCAAACGACGTCACAGCATATTGGCGCAGCTGTTAGTCGGCGGTCGATCGCAGCTAAAAGTTATTAATAAGCATAATTTACAATAAATTTACGTTTAATTAGTGTAATATGTAGCGTGGTATGTCTGTAGTAGAATGAACCGGCGCGAATTGTTACGACGTTGAGGCCATCATTCTTGTCGAGCGCGTTGTTTAACGAGATTTACCACTTTTGTGTGTTTGATAAAACCTAATTCAATTGCCGAAATCACTAACAAGACTCTCTTCCCTACCAATATCATAAATGCGAAAATATGTTTATGGGTCTATCTTTCTTTCACAGGGTACCGGAGCAACGCTTTACGTGATTTGAATAGGCTTAGAATAGAGGTGGAAGAGTGACATGCTTTGCTGTCCAGCTTGTTATCCCGGGAAAATACATCGGTTCCCGAAGGAGAGACAGAATGGTAGGCCATGCGGGTTTTTGGAAGGTCAGGTGGGGTATGAGAAACATCGGGGTAAGGGAAACGTTGTAAATGTGATACTGAAAACTGACATATGTGTCAATGGAAATAGAGTTGGACCAATTGCTTGGATTCTCTTTCCCCACGAAATAATGTTTCCCTTATCTCACCTGACCTTATGTGCCTGTATGCTTTTATCAAACAGCTAGGTGTTTTAACCATTTTTGGAACACGTATCGAACGAAGTTGTCTAAAGTGGCGGGCGCCTTCTAGTGGTTTATTTATAAAACTTGAAATATATTTACTATAGTTAAAACATACTATAGTACCGTCACTGCCATTGCGTCCAACAGGTCACCTTACCTAAGTGGACCACAAAATCTAATAGATTTCTAGTAAATGTCACTTCCGGCCCATCTCTATGCAAAGAAACGATGATCCTTTGCTCTGTTGCAGCGTTGCAGCAGGACATACCAAGAAATAGGGTAACAAACTTTTAAAGAAAAACATATTTATATGCAGCAAAAACATTTGTTGATAAGTAATTAATATACTTATTTACAAAAACCTATGGCCTCTAAAACAAAAGAATGCGAAAAACATGTCAATAACGATGAATGACACCAATAAATAATTTCAGCGTGAATACTATTTATCATTATCATTATCAGTTTAAAGCGTAGTAATGACGTCACGTAGGGGCTTATCAGCTGAACAAGCAGCGAAGCGTACGTCATCGGTCGCACGAATTAAACCGTTATTTCGCCGACTCCGATACAGCTGAGGTGTCCGAGTGGTTAAGGAGTTGGACTTGAAATCCAATGGGTTATACCCGCGCAGGTTCGAATCCTGTCCTCAGCGGTCTTTTTTGTTCCTTTTTTGATATTTGATGATATGAGCATTCAAGGATTATGATCTAATGAATGTCGATGTGCCAATTGTGAGTAATTGTTTTTGCGTTAGTTACAATTTTTGAAAGTTATTCAGTGTTTGCTAAGTCATTGTAAATAATTATCACTATTATGATGGAACAAAGCTAAAACCGATTGAGTTGGCTCAACTACTCAGATATAAAAAACAAATAAATCACGAACCATCTATTTAACATACACGATTTTCACGCAAGATCATAACAAAACAATACGGGGCTTAATACTAATATTATAGATGCGAAATTGTGTACGTCTGTCTGTCTGTCTGTCTGTTACCTCTTCACGCGTAAACCGCTGAACTGATTTAGATGACATTTGGTATGGAGATAGTTTGAGTCCCGGGGAAGGACATAGGCTACTTTTTAGCCCGGAAAAATACCCTTATCCGCGATAAACGAATTTAAGGCGGATGAAGTCGCGGGCAGAAGCTAGTATTGTATAAAGGTGTCTCACTTGTCCCAGAAACCGACGATAATCGTAAAAGGGATGATAGGGCAGCACGATCAATTTGACCCCTATGTAATTGTAAGTTCTGCGATTTTTAATAGTTTCCAAGATATTCGCAAATTTAACAGCAATTTATTCATTTAAACACACGATTTTCACTCATTATCACATCACAACACTTCGAGACCATGGACGTAACGCGACGTCCGAAACGTCGAAGAATTACCAACAAAAGATACTTAAATATAATTATATTTATACGCGATTAACGTATGTTGTGTTGTCATAATTAATAAAAAAATTAGGGTTTTTCCCTTATAATCGTATAGCAGATAGACGTTAAGTTTAAGTAAGTATTCTTTTTTCTTCACCGTATCACAGAATAGATAATAGTACAAGTACAAAAGGCTCACTACTTTGATCTTTACAAAAGCCGCTTTTTTCTTAGCAAAATCATTATGATTTATGGCCCTCTGACGTCTTCGACTCCAGCGCAAGCCAAAGAGAACGTTAAGGCTGTGTACGAACGGTGAATATGAATTGGCTCACTCGCCGCGTGATAGTGAGGGCTGTCAACGACTAAAAATAAAATAATAATGTATCGCTCATTTATTTCTTGCATTAAATATAGAGAGCAATAAATGTATATTCTTCATACATTACGTATATCATTATTTATCTCTAAAATAATAAAAAGACGACAGGGACACGGACACGGACAGACGCGACAGGGGACGTCGCTTTATAATATATAGTGATTTAAAAGGTTGTTAATACATAGATATAAAATACATACTAAAGCCTTCCTGAAGAATCAAGCTGCACGTCAGTGAAAACCGGATCATAATCGGCCGTGTAGTTTCCATACAGACAGACAGACAGACGCGACGGGAGACTTTGTTTTATAACATTTAGTGATTTGAGCTTTTCGAGCAAGCAACATATTATGAATACTTCGAATATACTATAAATAAGTCGTCAATAGGTTACTATAGTGTGCATTAAAAATAACATTGAGTTTGTTTGAAAAAATCAAAAACAATAAATTATTTACATAAATCTTGAAAGTTGTTGAACAAATGTTAATGCTTTTATAGAGTAGAGTCGACTCCTGGGAGTTAAAGTTTATGGTCAGAGGCAACCGGGAAAATAGCGAAAACTCTATCAAAACCTGGTAAGTAGTTTAGGAGAAGAAAGCGCACACATACCTACTGGATATGCGAAAATTAATTTGTAATTACTAGGTATTTATAGAAAATCGAATACCATTTACTGTTTTTTTTAACGTGAACATCATAATTTATTATAAACATTCATAGAAACGTGAAGGAAATATATTATTTGAGCAAAATAACTAAATAAATATGGAACGGTGCTATTATGCCATGTTGCCAGCTTGAAGCTCAACCCGCTGCGATACAATGTTTTTTAGCCTTATTTTTAATCATAATTTATCTCATAATCTTCGAAGAATTACCAAAGCAAGACAATCATCTCTATTAAGGGATGATGAATAAATTTTAATAATGAGTCCTTCTTGTAGATTAAGAAAAAATATTGGACATGAATGTCGCGTGATGTCACTCCTAAGTACAAATTTTAGCTAGGAGTGACGTCACGAGCTCCCACTTACTAAACTTTAGTGCGATTTATCTTAGTATTTTTTTTAAAGGTGACTAGATAAGTTTTGCAATACACAAATATGAAACAAAAAGGTGGCATATCATATATTTTTTAAAACTATATTTCTATAGACAATGTGTGGCGGGAAAGTTTTCTTTTTTAAATGTTTTTTATTAAAAAAAATTATTTATTATTTAAAGATGTCGGTGTGGTCTAGGGACGACTAACGAGTTGTAATTCGTTACAACTTTGAGAGGGGTTTGTCGTTAGATGACTGTCTCAAGGAAATGCAATCTGCAATCCAAAAAAACTTTTCACAAAATTTTGCACGAAATTCTCGGAGTAAGAAAAGTTTGCACTCTATGGGTATCTCACGACCTAACGGAGGAGAAAAGGAACTGTCGTGTATTATGGTGTAAAAAATGTTAAAAAATTTTGAAAACGGGTCAAGTGCTTATGTTAACAGCATCGTCACTGGTGATGAAACTTGGCTATATTATTATGATGTGCCATCTAAAAGTAAGAATAAAGTTTGGCGCTTTGAAAATGAGCCTACACCAACACAACCCCGCAAATCAAAATCTGTTAAAAAGAAGATAATAGCTGTATTTACTAATCGTAGTATAATCGAACAAGTTGTTCTGGACAGTCAGCGTACTGTAACAGCTAACTGGTACACTAATGAATGTTTACCTCAGGTGCTTGATAAACTTAAGGAAATCCGTCCTAACTCTAGACTCTATACTTAGCATTTTCACCATGATAACGCACCGGTACTTCGAGCGGCTCTCACAGTGATTTTTTTGAAAACTGCTGGGATAAAAATGGAAGAGCACCCACAACAGCCCCGACCTCGCCCTTTGTGACTTTGTTTTATTTCCTATTAAGAAAGATAAGCTGAAAGGGCGGAAATTTACCAGCGACGAAGAACTTTTAGGAGCTTGGGATCATGAGTGTGCTGTACTTCCAGAAAAAAAATGGATAGATATTTTTGATGATTAAATGTATCAACTGTAACGGAAATTACTTTGAGAGATTGTAAAAAATAAAGTTTTGCAAATTTTATCTAGTAACCTTTGTATTATTTTGAAAAAGCAAAAAATACGTGACCAATGTTTTTTTATTATTTAGCTGACGGACTAATTACAATGTCGATTTTCATAAACAGTCATCACGCCTATTCCTATATGAAGAATTCCCTTTTTAACACGCTTTCATTATAAATTACTTGTAGCGTATTAATTGTACGCCATATTGATTATTGCCGAAGCCGTGTCCGGCAAAAACTTCTAAATTTCCGAATATTTGGAGTAGATAGCATTTTTTCCTAGACGTCTTGGATTTAATTCAGTTAAATGAGGTTTCCACTTTCCACTAACAGCGTCCAGGTTTTACCCAGACACATTTAAAAAACGTTCCTAGTGCGAGTCGGTTCCTTACAAATTATACGCTACAAAAGGCCGTATCTATGAAAATCTATTGTTATCAGAGCCCTACTCATAAGAAAACTTTACGCGTTGTTCGATCATTTTATATTGGTTACTGACATAGACAGACAGACATAAAATTATACTGCTTTTAGTATTTTTTGTTATAGCGGCAACATAAATACATCATCTGTGAAAGTTTCAACTGTCCAGCTATCACGGTTCATGAGATACAGCCTAGTGACTGACGGACAGACAGACGGACGGACAGTGGGGTCTTAGTAATAGGGTCTCATTTTACCTTTTGGGTACGGAACCCTAAAAACCCCCGGCCGGCCTCCAAACTTGGACAAATCCGGGAAGCCCGGACGGATGGCAGCATGCCCAACTTGTAAGTTTAAATGGAATTTTAAGAAAAAAATTTCAACCACCAGAAAGGTGGGTGATTTTTTCTGGTTTGTCAACTGTGCAGTTGGAAAATGGTGCCAAATCGACCTAGTCCCAAACTAAGCAAAACTTGTACTATGGGTACTAGGCGACGATACAGGTACATAATATACAGATAAATGATAATACTTAAATACATAGAAAACATCCAAGACCCAAGAACAAACATTCGTGCTCATCACACATACACTTGCCCTGACCGGGATTCGAACCCGGGACCGCCAGCTTCGTAGGCCGTTGTACAACCCTCTGAGCCAAACGTGTCGTCGTAATATTTTTATATTAAGCCCGAGCTGTTCCACTGCTGGGCAAAGGCCTTCCTCCCTCTTCTTCCATTGATTCCGATTTAAAGCTAACTTCTGGCCAGTCCTCCACGAAGAGGTCTAAGCCGTCCTGCCATCGGCGACGAGGTCTGCCGCGTCTCCGCTTCGAGGTTTTGGGTTTCCACTCTGTGGTAAATATTGTGTTTAATTTTTTATTAATTTTTATTTTAGTTTCAGTGCCTCCGGATTATGTTTGAAATTTTTGAAAATGCGGGGGAAGCTGAAAAAACCTATTATAAATTGAAATAAAACAATTTAACGTGGGACATAGACCAAAGTGCCACCCGTGACCATGGACCATGGACCATGGACCATGGTCACGGGTGGCACTTTGGTCTATGTCCCATGGAGAGCTGGAAAGCTTCCGAAACGTCGGGAACTAAAATGAGATAATATACGCGATATAATCCGTTAAATTGTTTTATTTCAATGAGTAATAATCGCGGAAACAGAAGAAAATATTAACCTATTATAAAGTTTAGAAATCACCCAGCGTGCTTATACAATATCTATAGTAAATTTTGAAGTGGGTTCGGAAGCAGAAGATCAATTCCAAACGCTATAAAAATGTACCTAAAAAATCTTCGCTATTATTAAGAATAAAAAAAGTACTTTTATTTTGTTCCATACATATGGCCCACCCTAAACCAGTGTTATCATGAGTCATGACTCTTAGCAACGGTTAGGTGTTCTAGTTCTTCTACGGGTCCCTTCATAACTGATTCAATCTCGCTCGTGCCAAACAACAAGGAAAAAGCCAAAGGAAATATCTCGTTAATGTTCTCTACGTTCTAGGAATGGTTGGGACGAAATTCTAGGGTCATGAATCAGCTTCTGCGAAGTGGGTGGTCTACCGCGATAAAACTAATGAAGTTATGCGCCACGCCTATTTGCGTCAGTTTAACTTAATTAGCATTAAACTAACTGGATATCTGTTTATTTCGCTAACTCGTTTTGTAGGTTACTTATGTCAAAAATATCTACATACCTGGAGAGGACTTTGGGACTTTCACGCTTGCTAAAGTGTGCATAATATGTTTTATATCGCTGACTGTACAGTCACGAGACAGCACTTGTATGAAACCAATAAACATTTATAGTAGCGGCATGGCAATGGCACAGGCGTTTTAAACAAGCTGTTTCAATAAAATGCCTGTGACAAACGGGCGGACATGACGAATCTGTAAGGGTTTCGTTTTAGCCGTTTTGGATACGGAATCCTAAAAAGTTGTTTCATAAAACAAAACAGCTGTTTCCCAAGGTGCAAGTTATTATTATTATATTATTATTATTGTTGATTTGTGGGCCTTCTGTATGCCGCCTCGACCAGATTTGATGTATTGTGGCAGTCCTTTATTAGAGTTCACTACTGAGGCCCGTTGAGTCTAAGAATTCCCAAATTCGTTGGGCGGTGAAATGTTGTATCTCTTCCGGGGGCATGACATGATGCCCTAGGTAGGTACTTCTTTTCCTCATGAGTGGTCCACAGGAGCAGAGGATATGCATTGCAGTCTCCTCTGTCTCTTGGCAGAATCTGCATACAGCGTCCTGTTTCTTACCCATTTGAAACAGGTGCTTGTTTAGTTTGTAGTGACCTGTCAGGATTCTTGTTATTGCGCAGGTTTTTGGTCTTTTGAGCTATAGTATCTCTTTCGACAACTTTTGCTTGAATCCCTTAATTAAGGTTTTCGAGTGGTTTTGTCCTTTTACGAGCCTCCGTTCCTTGATTGCCTTAAATCTATATAAGTCGTTGAGCAGAACGTATGCCTTTCCTTTTGTGATCCCACAAAAGGGTTCTGGGCCGACTTGGGGCTTGTCCGCGCCCTTATTGGCGAGTTTGTCTGCTCGTTCGTTTCCGTCAATGTCGGAGTGTCCTGGTACCCATCTAAGTATAACTATATTGGAATTAGCCAGGGCATTTAGCTTATTTTTGCAGGTTTGCACTAGCCTCGAGTTAGTCTCTGGGGATTCTAGTGCAAACAGGGCAGCTTGACTGTCCGAGTTGATGTAAATGTGATGGTGTCTTAGTTTCTTGTCAAGGTTTATCTCCGTGCATTTATTTATGGCAAAGACTTCCGCTTGAAAGATTGAGGCCTCTGTACCCATGCTGACGCTGACATTGAGTTTTGGTCTATGTCCATATTGTCCATAGACACCGCATCCCACATCTTTTCCTTTCTTGGATCCATCCTTATACCAGATGTGACTCCCCTCTTTAAAAGACATTTGATTGTTTTGCCATTTGGCTTTTATGGGGTATTTCCACTGAGTAATGTTGTACGAAGTTATTTTCAGTGGGCATGTCATCTGTACGCATGCATAGAGTTTTGATTTCAAACACTGCATCCTTGATCTTGAGTAGTGCCTGAGAGCGCCATTTCGTCTTTGAAAGGGTGCAGATTCTATAGATGCACTGTTCAGCCTCTTTCCTCACTTGCAAGTGTAGAAGTGTCAGGTAGAGCAGTGCATCCAACGCCGCCCCCGGTGTTGATGATAGGGCTCTGTTGCGAAAACGCAGGCAGAGCGTTATTATATTATCTAAATTAGTTCGTTATTTCGACCACAAACAGACCTTATGCTACTTTTGCATTTATAATATTCGTATAGATGACTGTAATAGATATCGCAGCAGAACAATTATCTTGTCCTACTTTTACAAGCAAACTCTGCGTGAAATATGCATACTTAACGCTTTATTTATTGCTATTCACAAGAACTCGTGTTAATTTATGACTCTCTGAAAACTGCGTGTTGTTGACCTGCGGATTATTACAGGAAAAGGCTTTTTAAAACTTCCCCCAAACAGAACTGTAGAGAAATGAATCTTCTAGCGCTGTAGAAAGAGTTGAGTTTGAGTTTCTACTGAGTTCGGAAAAGGTAAACTTGTCTGGTTAAGGGAAATGAGCTTAAAACGGATGGTATCAGGTTGAAAATAGCTCGTTGTGTAAAGTAGGTTAAGCAGACGTTATTTTTCGCGAACCCGGCGAGAGGTTTCTCGGAAGCTGTTTCAGCAAGCTCGGAGGCCGCATAATTTAGATAAGCTTTGTGTCACGGTAAAAAAAGTCTTTGTTTCAATTGTAAGCTGTTACAGACCTAAGCAAACAAAGGCACTTTTTGTTTTATGTGTATTTTTGCGCGAAACCAACTGGTTGAACAACGGCCTACGAAGCTGACGGTCCCGGGTTCGAATCCCGGCCAGGGCAAGTGATTGTGTGATGAGCACGAATGTTTGTTCCTGGGCCTCAACTGTTTTCGCTATATATTTAAGTATTATAATTTATTCATATATTATGTATATCGTCGCCTAGTATGTACCCATAGTGCAATCTTTGCTTAGTTTGGGACTAGGTCGCTTTGTGAACGTCTCTGATATTTATATGTTTTATTTTATTTATTAAATTGGGCCGTTTCCGCTGCTATTGCCCAATTGACTAATTAAAATTACCCAATGGATACACAAGTTAGAAAAAATCTAACTTGTGTATCCATTAGGTAGGTTAAGTTTTAAGCCCTTAATCAAGTTACCTTAAACGGGAGATGGTGAGGACCAAAATTTTAATTGATTCCGTTGTGACACGAAAGTTGGCATATAAATTGTATGATAATTTTCGTGTCACCGCGGAATCAATTAAAATTAAGCAAATGAAGTGACTCCTCATCTAGATGCTAATGAGAGTTTATGAGAGTGTTATATCTAAACATACTCGTATATTTTGGGAGAAATATTTATACGTGAAAAAACCGAGCTCTATTCTTCTCGTTGATCCTTTGTTCCGCCGGCCTGTGAAAGAAGGCAAAATAAATACACATAATAAGAGTCTAGATTCCTGTGAAATTTTTCATAGCTCTTTGATAACTATTGGCACATAAAATCGCTTTATATTGCAAATAATTATTAACGGATGGCTTCGTCTTTCTTCAAAAGTTTTACCCCATGTTGGTGGGTGTCCTACAGGGCGACGCCCGTTGCTATGCGACCAGTCGGCGCTCCCAACCCGCCTATTCAGTTGCTATGGTGAAATTATATACTACCGACAAATTGCTAGGTCAGGAGTCCCCAATATCTTTCTTATTTATTATATTTATTTATTTAAACTTTATTGCACAAATGGCGAACTTAATACCAAAAGGCATTCTCTGCCAGCTAATCCCTTTGCAATCACCATATCATAATAATATAACCATTGATTGTGTTAAATATTTTAGTAAGTTGTGCCATGATGGCACCGACTCCAAAATAACATTAATTGTAGGTATATACCAAGGACATTAAAACAAGAGGACTGACACTTGCCATACTTTGCATTGTGCTCCAATCGCAAGGGGATATTCTGGCAAAAACTAGATGGCGCCATAAAAATAAACATTTAACTATGTTATAATTGTACACATAAACATAGTAACAAATAATTTAACGTTCGCAAATAACTAATAATAAATAAATCGTAACATTAAATAACTGTGTCACGCTTGCAAAGTTGAATAATTGTATAATATAATTCTTATACATATTTAAATAATGTCGAATACATTGATATTATAAATCCAGTTTAAGATCCCTTAGCCATGCAATGATATATAGATATAACAATACATAGATCGCATTGCACATATCGGGGAATTAATATACTGTATAGATTGAGTACACAAACGGTTACTTGTAAGTAAATTGAAATAAGGAGATCATTCATGGGTGACTGTGTGAGGTTTTATAATAAACTTCCTAGCAGCATAAGTGAGTTGTTTATTGGTAAATTCAAAAATATTGTGAAATGAAAATTATTTTCTAAAGCTTATTGTATCACACAAGACTACATGAATGATAAAGCCGCATGGGATTAATGTAAATTATAGCGTCATGTAGGTATATGTATAATTATTTTAACGAATACCTAAGGTATTATAATTATTTAAATCTTAATTGTTTTATATACTCTTGACGTTTATAATTTTATTCTAGACACATTCTAGATTATTATATTTTTCTTTTTTATTGACAATCCTTTTGGGATTTATCTTATTGATTATTTTAATTTTTAAAATGATGATTTTATTAATAATATTATACTTAAGTTAAATGATCTGATTAAGTTTTTCTGGGTTTTCCCTAATCCTTGCAGCAAATGTTGGATCATATTGTATGTGTCCCAACAAACATTCACTCTCATGTAACTGACATTTCGAAAGTGCTTGCACCTAGGCCTACTTGAATAAAGAATATTTTGATTGATTGATTGAAGAAACTTAATTATGCAGTAATTTTTTTACTTTTTATTTGTTTAAGAAGTCGGTTTTTTTTTTTAATTTAATTTATTTTATACTTTTTAGTTAATTGTTACTTAAAAGTGTATCTTGTGATGTTTCCAACAGGCCAAAAGGCGGCTAGGATATATTATTTTATTATGGAGATCCGGTGCCTACCTCCTTTGGCTCCACCATGAAATCAGCTCAGTGCGTGGTACCATTCTGATCAAGAAAATTTAAGTTTGTGACTATGAAGTTGCTTAACTAACTTAATCGCGATATCTTATTGTCACCTGTAAATAATTTATCATTGGGGAGTTCCGATATGGCCTTCTGTGGGCTTCTTCATCAGTTCCACTTCACCAATTTACACTTTCTGAATGCAAATGCATATGATGTTTCTTATAATACCAAAATGACCATTTGTTTGCCTGCAATATTTGAGGATTTCCTTCGATTTCTCATGAATACCAACATCAGATCTTCACCAAAATTATATGGGACCAACTTGGAGATACCTCCTATAAAAAAAATGAATCGGTCAAATAGTCTTCGAATAATCGGTGAACATACATTAAAAAATAGGTTCCGACGAATTGAAAAACTCCTCCTTTTTTGGGAGTCGGGTAATAAACATTTACTGATGGTACAATTGAACCAATAAACATATTAAACTAACAATTAGTTCGTAAATAGCTAATAATTAATAAATCATAACATTTAATTACGTTGTAGCGCTTGCAAAGTTGAATATTTGTAAATAATAGTTCTCATACATAGATGGCGTTCTTAGTAGTTTTTGAGTAACATGCCTGTGACATACGGACGGACGGACATGAAACTATAAAGGTTCCTTTTTTATTTTATTTTCGGCACAGAACCCTAAAAACATAAAATGTATTGTAACAGGCCAAGTTCCGTCTAGTTCCCTAAAAATATGTACCGCAGTCATTTTACGGTTTCGCAAAACATAAAATAGCCTGATTGTTTTTACTCCAATTGTATAACGAATTCTAAGACATTATTATATTCATGAATCCAACATAATATCGACCCGTAACTAGAAATATAAAAAAGTGTCAAAAAAAAATCACATTTTTAAATATTAAAAATGTTTTTTTATCTATCATCAGTAAATAGTGAAATATCACAAAATATTAACGCGAAAAGTCGACATGTCTGACTTTGCTGATATTATGTGCCCTAAGCAAGGTGACAGTTTTTTTAATAAGTAATTAAAAATATAAATGAAGCATTCATAATTTATTTATTTATTTATATAAATTTATTTACACAGCGTTACAGACTTAAATCTAAGATGCTGTGAAAACTAAAACCAACAAAAAGAAAAAATAAAATACAAACTTAAAGTAACAACTAATAACAATTATATAGGGACACTAGAAAGCCTGTCATCCATCAGCTCACAAAACTTCAGACACTCGTTACACACAGCCGTCCATTGCCACGCTAGCAGGTCATACTCAGGTGTTAACACCAGAAGCGCATTTAGCAGCGTCAGAGCACGGAGGAACGGCGAGTTCCTGTTATAAACGGTGCGAGCCGGAGGTACTGCCAGCAAGGCGTGCGTACGGGATCTAAGAGCAATTCGAGGGACTTCTGGAACATAAAATCTAACTAATTGCTCCACGAGCTGCAAGCAATCGGACTCTCCCCGTAGTACGGGGCATACAAAATAAGCAGACTGAAATTACGCCTGATTTCCAAGCTAAGGAATCCCAGACTTCCGAGAAGGAATTAGGTGGGATATAAATAAGGGAAATACTCATAGCTTTTTTAAATAAAAACCTCAAAAAAGTTTTTTGTACCTTTTCAAGAAGTAAACTGTAACTTGACTGAAAAGGGTTCCAAATAATGGCAGAGGCCTGTAACTTGCTTCTCACCAGAGCGTTATATAATAATTTTATAGCCGAGGGATCATGAAAGTCTCTCGCGTTACGCAAAACAAAAACTAATCTACGTTAACAGTATGCCGCGAGGGCCCTTATATGATCATGTAATGTAATACGTGCATCTAAAACTACACGTAAGTCCTTGACGGAGTAAACCCTGTTGATTGGCTCTGTACCGAGCATATATAGCTGGTGAATAGGGCCACAAACGCGACTGAAAGTGCACACACAACACTTAGCTTCAATATTGAAGCATGTTATGTATTTTTAATTATGTGTAGTAATTGGACACTCGCGTGGCCCACTTATCGGCTAGTTCTGACAGTTTCGATGCGCGTGCGCAGCGGGGAACCCCCGCGTGCTGACTTGGCGATTACCGGGGTAACAACCTGGCTTGACATACATGTGCTGTTGCATCATGGCTGAAACGTGGTATGTTTAAAACTAGTGTAACGGATGACCTCGTCAGGGTCGCGGGGAGTTGTTAATTTGGCGAACGATAGGGGAGCCCTATATTCAGCTTTGGACGTCCGTGGCTGATAGATAGATAGAAGTCATTTATGTGTCTCTTTTATTGACGCTGGATTGATTTTTGTTTCTTTGTTCATTTTTCCTCGGCGACGGAACAGCTGCCTTAATCATTGAAATGACCACCGTATGTAGGCTGACATTCGTGCAGCGCCGGCGCATGGCACGTGTTAGCACAGCTGTTCGCGCGGCATATATCGTCATTACTTTGAAAAAACTAGTTACCTAAAACCAACCTAAGGAAAAAAGCGGTAAGTATATACTAGCTTAAAATAGAGTTACTACACTTTTCTTTGGAGCAAAATGAGATAAAAGTTTTTTTCAAAGTAGTGACGATAATTGACGCACGCAGCCAAACCAAAATAAGTATATGTCGGGGGACATATAATTATTTTGTTTTGGTGGCCGTCATATATACATATACATATGACGTCATATAAGTACGTTACGTTTATATATCACGGTTTTTCTACATCCAAAATACTGAAGTCTACCTTGTATCATCAAGGAGCAGCTCTGGTCGAAGGGTGTCATATTTCGCGGCCGGTTAGTAGACATCCAGTAGTGTGTCACACATATTTAAAAACATTTAACTATCACAGCGATGTCTAATCTTATAGTACTTTTAGTCTTTTCATAATATTATTTATGCTCAAGTAGGTAATTAACCGACTTCCAAAAAAGGAGGAGGTTATATGTTTGATAGTTTGTATTTTTTTTATGTATGTTCACCGATTACCGCGCCAATTGTGGACCGATTTTAAAAATTCTTTTTTTATTTTAAAGGATATACTCCCGAGGTAGTCCCATTGCCACCGACTTCAAAAGGTGATTCAAATGTATCCGTACCGTACATAAAATATTATTTATGGCTTTATAGTTTATTTTGAAGTCGGTTCTTTTTTTATTTATAATTTTTTATTTTAATGATAGATTATCTAGGGATTGGTTCCTGAAGCACGTGCCGGGGGGCGGATCGATGGGCGGAGAGGGGTGGAGCGGTTGCATTCGAGCCTCGATTGTGTCATGTGATCGGATTTTCAATTCAAACAAAAGGTAGTAAAACTGTCCAATATTTATTGCACATCTGTTATTGAGGTGCGGGCTAGAAGTGCTCCTAGTTTTTAGTGTAAATTAAATGTAAAGCCTTGTACTTTGTGGGTGTGTCGAATAAATAAATAAATAAGAGGGTCCCCTCTAGCTTGAGAAGACTGTTGAGAAGAAAGCCGAAACAAATTCAACAGTCAATATTTTTTTCTTAATAATTCTTGACTACTGCAATATTTTTTCTCAGTATAAACTCTTAAAAAAACATATCAAAACTTAACTTTTTGTTTTACAAATATCATGATAATAATCACAATTTTTGCTAAGGAGTCGGATGCACCATACAGAGATCCATAAGCAAGAACAGATGACAAAAATTCGTCGACTACTGGTGTGGACGATTAGCTCAGATGGTAGAGCGTGCTGCCCCGGTCGGGCTCAAGGCACTGGTTCAAGTCCAGTATCGTCGAAATTTTTTTTCATTTGTTTCTGATCTTTGTTTATAATATCAAAACTTATAAAAGTAAATTTCTTGCCGTGGTGTGTTATAAAACGACCTCTTAATAATTGAAATATTGGTCAAATAACCACTTCAATCATATAAAAGCTCCCCGGGATACAACAATATTGGGATCACATTTTTGGACTTTTCCAAAAAAAGCTCTTCATACTAAATAAGGCCTACTAGCTTAGTGACGATTAGTACTTTGTATGGGGAAATTAAGAATTTTGTTGTGCAGCTATGGTAAAACTTGCGTTTATCGAAACGGTTTAGTAACAAAAGTTACCATACATTGGGTTATTCATTGGTAATATTAGTTATTATTATTTTCATACTTTAAATATGGACTTTCGCACCCAAATTTCAGGGCGTTTAAAAAAAGCTACACGTAAGATATCGTACTCGAAATTTTAACGTAGTTCCTTATTTTTCTTGTTTTATCTTTTAGGATCTTATATAATTTTTTCAAATTTTGAGATCAGGCACCATCCATATTATGGTCAGTCCAATGAAATGTAATGTAGAGCAATAAAATAGAAAATTAAGCCATCCCGAGCATGTTCCCTTTTATATGCATTTCTATTTGATTGATCGTCATTTATTCAGCGACCGCAGACTGCGTTAACGAGCCGTTGGCGTACAGCATAAAAGTAATTTGTTTCATAGTAAAAAACAACTGCGGCTTTAGCTGTAAATGATACACAGCGTCACTCGACGCTACTCGAAATGTACAAGTGAAATTAAGTTTGAAGCTCTGCCCCGTATTGTAACACGTTCAGTGTAGGTACTTTTACGAAATGATTTGACTATGACACAAATCCTCGCTTTTTCTATTCCTCCCGGAATTCTCACTTTATGCCCTGTTTTTTCTCTGTCCGCACGCCAAGTCGGCTTGAACCGGTTCAACTGTCTCCGCCATTTTGGTGCCTTGCGCACCGCGGCCCCCTCTGCGCCAAGTGGTGTTCCCGTTTGCAGTTTGCGCTTCCCCTGCTGAATCCGATTACTGGTTTGGAGAC
Source organism: Hedya salicella (assembly GCA_905404275.2). Lineage (NCBI taxonomy): Eukaryota > Metazoa > Arthropoda > Insecta > Lepidoptera > Tortricidae > Hedya > Hedya salicella. The sequence continues at coordinate 26,453,318 of FR990104.1, forward strand.
ATAACCAGAGTTACCCAGTTACATCCTTCCATGTGGGAAGGAAGGACAATAGCAAGATTTTTCTCCTGCTGCCTGGGGACCGAAGTCAAATGAGAGTTGGCTGTATTTAAGCAACCGACTAGAAAACTTCGTTGGCGCGATGAAGAATATGATTTGATAGATGACCGGGTGCGGCTTCAGCCCCATAAGAGCTGGTCATTAGATTAAAATTTGATTGCTTTTTTGTAGGCTTGTTAAATGACGTGTACGATTGGGATGTTGACAATTTTTGACAACTCTTTTTGTGGTATGTTATAGAACGACCTCTTAATAATAGAAACATTGGTCAGAAAACTACTGCAATCTCATAAAAACTCAATGTGATTCAAAAATGTTGAAATCACATTTTTGGACACGTTCCTGTTTACTACCTTGTACGGGGAAATTAAGAACTTTGTTCTGCAGCTATGTTTAAACTTGCGTTAATCGAAACGGTTTCATAACTAAAATTATCATAAATTTCATGGGTTATTCAATGGTTATTATATTAGTTATTAATATTTTCATACTTCAAAACTGGACCTCCACATCCAACTTTAAAGGCTCATAAAACAAGGTACACGTAAGGCAACAAACTATTTTTTTTTAAATTAGGATTTCTATCAGAGAAACTGTCATATCGCATCAATATTTATTTGAAAAAGTCAACATTCCAATTATGGAGGGGGTCATCACGCCTACAACCGCTGAAAACTACAGAAGTGATGCCATTCATAACGCGACACCTTGCAAATAGTCAAATGGTCGACGTCTGCCATTAACAATGAACGAACTATGGTGAAATTTGGTCTTCTTACCACAGATCACCTAACAAACGTCAAATGAGGCGATGTCCCTGTGAAAAGCTACCGCGGCCGCAGCTCGTAACGCACGTGTTTTATTGTTTTATTAATGTCTGCGTTACAATAATAATTATTATTTTCTTCTGTTTCCGCGATTATTACTCATTGAAATAAAACAATTTAAGGGATTATAATGCGTATATTATCTCATTTTAGTTCCCGACGTTTCGGAAGCTTTCCAGCTTTCCATGGTCACGGGTGGACTGAGAAAAGATGTGTTTTCCTCTGTCAAAGTTACAATTTGCGCAAACTACCCATCTTTGAAAAAACAAATAAAGGGTGTACATACATGCCAGATGGGCCTAAGCTATAAAGACAGTTACACATGTGCCAGAACGGCTTAATAATTGTATTTAAATAATTTATTAAGCAGCATTTCACAAATGACGCGTACTGAGAATAAAAGAAACGCTGCAAAGAAAAAACTCCCAGGCTACCTCGTTACTAATTATAATATTTTAAAAACAGAGACTATAAACTACTTTTTAAACAGATAAGATATTTTACACCGTTCGGAAATTAAGGTTTTGCAGTCCTGTGTCTCGCTTGTTCCTTGATGAGATGTATTACAGGATCCCAAGCTGGTGGTAGTGACAATCCATCTTCTCTATTGAAATTAGGATGCTTTTTAATCTCAATAGCCTCGCGTAGCATTCTAGGAAAATATATTTTTTCTTTGACAAGGATAGAAGGTTTATCAAATTTAATTGAGTGGTTTGGTTTGTCAATGACATGTTCACAGACTGCAGACCTATTACACCGACGGTCCTTGACATCTGCTATGTGCTCCTTCACCCGGGTTAATACACTGCGTTTCGTTTTACCAATGTATGAAAGATCACACTTGCAGTCCAGCTTATAAATGCCTGCACTCTGCAAAGGGGTGCTACTCTTCACAGGTCTAAGGTATTGTTATTATTTTCCGAAACGTTGGGAACTAAAATGCGCGATATAATCCGTTAAATTGTTTTATTTCAATGATTATTTTGTTTGGTAAAATCAACACTTTGTATTCTAATCTCAGCTTAATCTGTATTCCTCTCTGAAACTGACAAGCAAAGTAAGAAAGTTTTTTTTTTCAGTCTGTTTAATCTATCTCCTTTATCCATTTTACAAATCCGTGTCAGGTACATGCCAAACATGATGAAAGCATTCAACAAAATCAAACCTAACAAAATGTATCTTTTTTATATGAAACATAAATATTGTGTGTAGTGTTTCTGTGTATTTCATGAGGGGCGGAGGGAGGGGCGGAGGTCAAAGCGGATATTAGAGGCGTACAGCTCAATGCTCGCTGGTGTGGAGAGTTTGACACTATGGACGCGAAACGAACGCGTTCCTCGTATGACCACGTACGAGATTTTGTTTTGCGCTTTGATTCTGTATCTACACATATAAAAATAGAATCTATCTAGTAAGTCGCGGCCATCGCGACAAGAGTTACTTCTCATAAACAAATACTGAAAAAAGTGTCACTATCCCATCGTAGTCCAAAGATGTTTCTCAATGCTCTCTTTTATAGTCTGAAATATTGCCGCGTGCCCCCAAATATAAACCCCGTAAAACATTTGTAAGAGAATATAAGCGTAGTACTGTCTTGCTAGCCTCGATAACGCGTAACTCTTTTCCATCAGAAAAGGCCGCTTTCGTAAGTTGTTTTACATAAATTGTCTATATATATTTGTCTCACTTTAATGAATTATCTATAGTAGCCTGCACATTTAGTCTCTTTACAAGGGCAAGGTGAGTAATTCTGGGCTTGGCAGTGAAAAACGTAGATTTTTAGATTAAAAATACATTTATTTTCCACGTTGTCCCCTTGTAGCTCAAAGCATTTTGTCCAGAGTTTTTCCAATAAATGGATCCCATCACTGAAGTGTGATTCTGGAAGTTCAGCAAAATACCCTTCTACAGTTGCTATAACCTCTTAATTTGTCACATGACCCATCCCAGCGACTAACTTTTTTAAATTTGGGAATAGATAGAATTCTGATGGATTTAAATTTGTCAAATAAGATATAAGGTGGATGTTCCCGCCATTCATATTTATAATTCCAGTCGTGGGCAGGTGCATCGTCCTGATGAAAAATGTTTTTTTTTTCTTTCCCAATCCTAGTCAGTTCTCACGAATATTTCCATCCAGTTGGCCCAGATGACTTTAGTAGTATGCCCCATTTATTGTTTTACTATTTTGCAAGGTAATTGATTAGAAGAATGCCTTTTGCATCCCAGAAAACACTGGCCATGACTTTTCTGGCTGATAAATTCGACTTTGCTTTTTTGGTGCTGGGCTAGCTTCTAGCCACAGTTTGGACTTGTGTCGTCCATAGTGACATCTCCGCACAGAATCTTTCGAATCCTTCTTAAAACGGCCCAAAGTCTTGAGAGAGTCGTTTACGAATTTTCTTTTGACTTCATCCGGCATTTTACTCAAAACTACAGAATATTCATACAATAAACAAGACCGGTAATCACTTTTCTTTTTTGTTTTCAAATAAACAGTGAAGATTTTGCAATGCTCATATGTTATCATCTCACTCTGACATCTTAGGGCCTATATTTGCTGCCTTTAACGTTCACAAGGATTTAGTCGACGAGCTTGGCTACCCATTTGATTGCATGACTTGCTTAATCCATTCCAAATAGACACTGACAGGAGTAAAAAAATTAATAATTTTAGGAATCCCTCCCGAGAGCACGCCGATGATGCGACCATTATAAATGAACGGACCCCCAGAGTCCCCCGCTCGTGGGCCCTGCCATCTATCGGAACATTTAGGAGTCATGCATACAACTGGTCCTTTACGAATAAGCATCAGTTTTAAGTTAAATTTCATCAGATTTAAATGACAGCTTACAATTACACCTTCACCCACTTGAAGCGGCATGGTTTGAAGACGTGTCTTATCTGTTGGGAAGTACTCGCTCGTAGAGCCAAAACCGGCGTATTTAGTAGGGAGCCCCGTCAACGTTTTATAGTCCATCGCCAACAATTTTGCATGTTTCTTAGGTACCTTTTCAACTAAAACTAGTCCAATATCGTTCCTGAGTACTAATAGTGACATAGAATCTGTAAATTCTTTAGCCATACAGTTAGGATGAATAAATGTATTAATTACGTTTGTATACAACTTGGTCTCATTCGCCGGTACAGTAAAGTCTCCGTATCTTATGACAAATGGACCAGCTGATTCTGACAGGCAGTGACACGCGGTGAGGACCCAGTTGAAAGCGATGAGGCTGCCGCTGCAGAGCCTACTGAAGGGGTTCTCTGTCCGCTGTAGCAGCACGGCAAAGGCAAACTCGCCGCGCGGGTCCGTTTTTCCTCTGTGCACGCGCAGCCCGTCGCGGCGCTCGACGCCGCTCGCGCTCATCACCGCCAGCAGACTCAGAACTACTGTCGTACACATTCTCAACCGACTGAAGATTAGAATGATGTCGATGACAAACCTTTTTGCAAGGAATTGTTAAGACGAAATCTGGCTTTAAACCTGCACATATTCAATTCCCTATTTTTTATTGAATTTCGTGATATGAAACAATATTTCGAAATCTATGCACAAATATTTATGCACTTGAGTTTTATTGCGCAGCATATGTATTTGGTAACGTTTTATTATTGGCGCTTATTTATTCACATTTACTTATCCTTTAGTGTGTTTAGCTGTTGGTATAAAAATAATGCTTGGAGTTGTTGAAAATAAGAAATTATTCCTTGTAAAATATCATGTAAACGGTCAACGGTAAATATCTTGACACTAAAATTCCAAAACATGGAACAATAATTATTAAGTTGTACGAGTATAGTTTCATTTCCGACAAATCGTAAAAGAAAGAACGTTCTACCTACGCGTAAAACTCTGGCGCCTGGCGCTTTCTCACTCCATAAAATAAGTCTGACCTCTGTTCCTCTTCATTGTGTTCATTAGTTCGTTGTCGTCATGTCATTTCTTTTCCTGTTTTCCGATTCCAGACTATTCTTAGATTTATCGTCAGGAATATCCCATCGTTTGTAAAACACCGGCCAAGAGCATGTCAGACCACGCTAAGTGTAGGTATCCGCAGCCGGTACTACATAAAAATACACTACAGATGAAAAAAAATACAATGAAATATTTATTTTTGTTATTTGACTACCAAACTACGAGTAAGTAGCGGCTTACTCTTAGTTACTTCTTGTAGTTTTTGAGGAAAATGCCTGTGAGATCACCATATTTTGGTAGCATGCAATGTTTTTAATGTGACCGTATATTTAATAAATCAGACAATCAAGCTTAATTTTAAAAATTGTAGCATGATTTACATAAATATATCAGGTAACATCCAAAATTCTCTACGGTGTAGTGCAGCTCTTCATAAAGTCTTTGTGTCCAAGCTTCTCAGCAAGAATACGAAAATACGGATATATAAAACTGTCATAAGACCCATCCTCATGTATGGCTGAGAAGCTTGGATACTGACCCTCAAAGAGGAAAGTCAGCTGCTGGTAGCGGAACGGGACGTCCTTCGGAAGATCCTGAGACCGACCAAGAGGAATGATGGCACGTGGCGAATCTGTACTACCGCCGAGATTGAGAAGCGTAAGTCGAGCCTAACAATATCGGAGAGACAAAATCCCATAGACTTCGTTGGCTTGGTCACCTTCAAAGAGTGGAAGAGGATTGCGCAACGAAAAGAGCATACTTGGGACGACCAACCGTTTGACGACCGACATTGTCCCAAGTAGGTACTGCAGGGGAGACGTGGTTGCGGCGGATCTGCGTAAGCTTCAAGCCGAAAACTGGCGGGACACTGCGTAGGATCGGGACAAGTGGCGTGCTCTCGTTTTGCAGGCTAAGATCCTATTTGGGTCACTAAGCCAAAATAGTTAGTTATAAATAGGGAATGATTTGTACATCAGTTGTACAATATTAAACTAAGTTGCAGCATTTGACGGTAACGCTAGAGACGTCAAATGGGTCCAGAAGTTGATTGACCATTAATAAGTTATTTTAGGCTTTGATGTACAACCACCCCCATAATTAAGAAAAGGGCTCTATGCCTTATCTTCCGTCTGGATATTCTAAATCCTGTTTAATCAAACCTCAAAAACGATACCAAACACGAGGTCATTTCTATGGCTGTTGCATACCTTTATTGTTCGCGCGCGTCACAGCGCAGGCGCATGACGTTGACTCACTTGCATAACACGATAAATACTTTAACCTAAATCATAACAAAGTGTGAAGATTACTATTGATTCAACTCGGAAGTCCCCATTGTCCGTTGACATCAATTTCGCTTCGCGTTTGTTTACTTAAAAACTATTCATAAATGGTAAAACTGCAAATGCATTGTTTCTGGAAACGAGACTATTTGATTTAAAAACTAGATTTCACGGAGAAGATGATTTCTTTTTCAGTGATACAAATCGATATTTTTTTTATTACTAAGAAATATGTAACTATGATACCTATTCAAATTACTGAAAATGAAACACTAGAAACGTTAAAATCGATATTCAAAGTAAGGCATAACGGCTGGGCGTTAAAATGCCCCATAGGGGAGACCGGGTAAGGTTGTCTCACGGGTTGGTTGTCACAGCAGCCACATTGGACTATCAACTGGTGCCGAAAGATCGCGAGAGCTATATCTCCCTCCTAGATAAAGCTCTCGCGAATTTTCAACACCGGTCGATGAACTTATTATTTGTTCGTTCCGTTTTCTGTTATGGTTATGACCCTCGTGAGACAACCAACAAATGAGACCACCTTACCCGTTCTCTCCTACAAAACGAGCGGCATGTGCGACGACGTCACTGAAGTCACATGTGTATGGAGGAGTGAGGAGTGGGCGAGCATTTTCTCATTTTGGACGTTAAAAAGGTCCGTTATGTGTATAGTTTTTATACATTTCTTCATTGATCCGTAAAAATCCACAGGATTAATTTACTGATGGACGAGAAATAATACTGTAATTTTGCGTCGCAATATCTAGGAATGTAATTTTTTTTCTTTAGTTCACCTTATCAGGCTCAGTGACGTGCAGAACATTAAAGCACAAAGGCACGGCCTACCCTGGACAACCGTGGCTCCATACATGCACAGAGAAAGCGCCTAGCCAGAGACCCTGAACGACTATGGCTCCATATAGGCACAGAAATTTTTTTGCACGCCATTAGGCTCCCTTTGATATTTCAACGTTTTTGTTTAATATAGTAATTGTAAAAATAAATGCAATGCATCTTCCTTAACTTAATAAACAGTGTAGTGTTCTAAATCCTCAATAAGTATCGTACGATGTTTCCCGCTGACTGGCAGATGAAGTTTTCTATTTTATTTATGCTGAATTAAGCATTGCCGCAACGTCGCACGGTCTCGAGTACTGCGATTCCGTGAAACACCTCCTATAATAGCCAATAGCTGTTTATAATTTTAGATACATATGTACGAGTTGCTTCATATTTACTGATTTAGAAATACAAAAAAATTAAGCCAAGATCATGTTTGACCATGCTCAGTGTAGGGTTCTGCAGCGGTTCATACAAAAAATGCACTATATGTAGATGAAAAAATACGATATGAAAAAGGGCACTAGCAAAAGAGCGTATCTCCTCCCTTTCTCCTTGAATGTATTGTTTTCTGTACTCTGTTTTTGTGAGGTGTGCAATAAAGAGTTATTGTTTTGTATCTCCACGGCACTTATGACGTTTCGATGAGAATGTATTTAGTAAGCTTTATCTTATTAATTTTTATTCAGGTTTTTCGGACATAGTGTTTTGGAAACTAGAGGGGGGGCACAATTTATGCTACTTTCGGAGCGATTATGTACCTATAATATTTTCAAAACAGTTTCGGTTACATGTATGTAGTCCCTCGCTTTTTTTTGTCATTTAACTATCAAACTAAGTGGCGGCTTATACAAGACACCTATACTCCAAATTTCATAAATATAAATCTTTAGTTTTTGATTAAAATGCCTGTGACGTGACATACGGACGGACGGACATGACGAAACTATAAGCAATGGGTTCCGTCTTCGTCATTTTGGCCACGGAATCCTAAAATTCAGACGTTCTATACGAATCGTAATCGTGCAGCCTATATTGCCTAGCTAGTAATTTTAAGAATTCGTCCATGATTACGGTACGATACCGTGGCTAGCTGAGTCAGGTTCGTTGGTGCGATGCACCTGACAACCGACCCCCGCGTCAGCTCTAAACCCCAGCGTGCTCTTTCGTTTCTGTATGTCAGAACAGTGTCATGCTTTGACAAATAAGTAAACGCCTGCATAATTTTTTAACAGCGTGTTTTTCTAGAAGTTACACAAGTAACTTAACAATTATCTTATATAGATTCTTCTATTATATAGATTGGAGTACTTTATTGTACCAAAATTCTTCGAAAAAGACTATTTACACCAGTATAGTTAGCCATTCTAGTGGTTGTTTTAGTTCTAACAAAAACTTTATTCCATCTTTCGCCGTAAAAATGGATACAACGACAGGTTTGGCTCAGTGGGTTTTACAACGGCCTACGAAGCTGGCGATCCTGGGTTCAAATCCCGGCCAGGGCAAGTATTTGTGTGATGAGCACGAATGTTCGTTCAGGGTCTTGGATGTTTTCTATGTATTAAAGTATTATGATTTATTACGTATATCGTCGCCTAGTACCCATAGTACTAGGTCGATTTGCGTTAAGATTTTCCCTGTGTTATTTATTTATTTATTACATTAGGGATGTATAAATAATAAATAATAGTAGCTACTTATATTAACCCGAAAAGCTACGCCTACTTATTAGGGCACCAATGAATTCAAATGCAGTCACTTTTATCAATCATCTGGATGCGTTTAATATTGCCTAGGAGATAATTCAAGTGACGTCACTACTGACGTCTTTAGGTACTGGGGTTTGGCAAGGACAAATAAATGTCAAAATTAAAAACACGAATAAATTATATCAGAAATCATATTCTTGAAATATGATAGTTGCAAGCGATTTAATACGATGAGCGATAAATACTCCATTTTGCGAATAAAAAAAAAGCATACAAGAAAATGCGAACTCGTTCTTATTTCTTCGTGGCCAAAATTAGAACCCACGAACATTTTAAAAATCATCAATAACAAATTTTATTTTATTTTTGCAGTACTCATAAACCTTTTAGGCATAAAAAATCTATCTTGCAATATGTTATGTCTTAAAAGCTGTCACCGCTGCTTATGAGCCAACACCCGTCCTCAAACAAAGTTCCAAATTCCAGAGCATTTCTGGCAAGGTTCCTCTTGGAAGCATCGCAAATTAGATTGTCGCATAGTCCGGGAAACTAATTCGAGGTACACATACAAAGGCTGCAATGCAGGTGACCCGAGCATGCAGAACGTGGGGCATGGGCTGTGAGACGTGGGGCATGGGCCGTGAACCGTGGGCCGTGACGTGAGGCGTGGGCCGTGGGTGCGGGACGTAGGGCGTGGACGCAAGCGCTGGCCCGGATAACCGGCCTTTCGTGTTCACACGGCTATTTTAGATCGCCTCTATTTTATTTTATGGTATGCTGCTTGAATAAGCGGATTAAGAGCAAGTTAAAAATACCAGAGTAATTTTGTTTCTAACGTAGGACTTTTTTTAGGTGTATACAAATGAAGGAAGGTTAATATCATTTTTTTTTCTAATAACCATTGAAGCGCTGTAAGAAATCAATTAATGAGTAATCTTTCTGTAAAATACCAAAATAAAATTTCTAAACGCGCTTCAAATATTTATGGAGTTTTGTATATTTCTTGTGGATCCTATTATTAGATCTTTAACATACCTACTCGTATTAAATTATTCACAGATATATCAATACCTTTTTTTGTAAAAAAAAAACCTGTGGACGACTATACTTTTCTTTGAACATATGTCAACTACTCATCGAGTTGGTTCTAAAGAGTCTAATCTCCAACCTCCCGTTAATTTATCACACAGTTACTATGACCACCTTCCGATCCAGGTCCTTCCGATCCAGGCAGCACACAAGCTGTATAAGGGCTTATGCGGCCATTATACTGCCAGTTTGAGCATTATAACGGCTGTATAAGCTCTAATAGGTATATCTCTAGGGGACTGCATCACCCAACCAGCTCCATGATGCCATATGTTTGTATTCATCATCAGTCATCGAAGTTACCGAGCTATATCAAATCTTACCTCAATCGGTCCCCGGGCAGTGGTTCACATTTTCCTTGCAAGATTTGCAGTTTGGCCTTCGCTGCTTAGTGCGTATGCAAACTGAGTCTGTCCCGGAAAAATCGAAAATAATTTTAAAAACTTCAAAGTCGTGATTGTAAGTTATGATGGTGATTTTTGTAATATCCAATATTTATCGCTGTGGTGACCGAGTGCGAACTATTAATTTTCTTTGCGGTCGATCTTTGTCATGTGTTTGTCTTTGGAGAAATAACAGTCCCTTATCTTCTGCATTTTTTTCATTTTTCGTGCAATGCAATGTCAACAGTAATATACTCTTCTAAGTACGAATCTGCTTAAAGTAAAACTGCTATGGTGACAGTTTCGTGTCATTCCTTCGTTACAGGTTAAAACTGGATTTAGTTCCTTTAAAAGATAAGCTAGAATATTGGTACAACCAATTTGCCAGCCATTAAGCGTAGAATGTGCACAGATATTTGTGCCCAGCTCAATTACTGCATGATATGATAAGTAGGCACGAGTTTGTAGAAAACTAATATCGTTAATGGGTTGTTGACAAACGTATCGACTTACACCGCTGGTTCCGCGAAGAGGTATCTGGTTAATTACAGCGTAATGAGTGGCGCAATTAGTGGGGTCAGCGTGGAGTCGTGAGCGTCTGCGCGGTGAGACGGTCTGGGGCAACATATGATAAGATACATTTGGGATGCGAAAGGAATCTCAACCAAAAATTGGCGAGCACGACGCGCAGTCACATAACATCCACGCACCACCGGGTACCTACTCGATATTTCATCAAAAGCTCGAGAAAATGAGTTTGTGCTCTCCGTTGAGGCTCTCAATTTCAAGAAACCTATAAATGAAGAATGAAAGTCACCGTGAAGGACGATCTCCTTCTTCAACGCAGCGGCCAAGCCGTCGATGTCGGGTCGAAGTACGTAAACTAAACTAAAATATTCACAAACCTAGTCAAAAAGCTGGTCCCACGCCGATCCAGAAGCGAAAGTGTTTCACACTCGCAGCGTGCCACTACCACTTAACCGCGTTATACATTATTTGCATCAAGAAAGACCCGGAGTGAGAGCCAAGACCTGCCAGATCAGACTAAAATATTGTAGCCTCAGGAAACCAACAACCAGACATCTCCACCGCAAGCGGGACAAATAAATAATAACTAGATACCGTCGAGTACTTCTCGGGGTTCCGCGTACCTAAGGTGCCGCCATCTCAACCACTGCCATTATTCTGTTTTGTCTAGCTATTCCATAATACAGTCGTTTGAAATGAAATAACCACATTTATCCTCAAGGGCACTTGTACTAGTCTGAGTCGACCGTCATATTGGGCGACTCAAGCGAGAGATACTTTGCACTCCTTATAAATGACAGTCCCATACCTCTCGTAAGCAAATTCAAGTACTTAGGATCCGTACTTCACGAAACTACTTCTTGTGGCTCTGACGAAAAGAACAAAGAGCTAAGAGTAAATGCCGGTTGGATGAAATGGCGATCACCTTCGGGAGTTCTCTGAGACTGCAGAATACCCATCATAACCTGTTTGACTCTACGGGGCAGAGCTGGCGAGATCAAGATGCTAAGGCGGGCGTGCAGCGGGACCGGAGTAGATAGAGGTAACTTTAAAGTGGCACCAATCCCGTACAAACGAATCTCAGTTGCGATGGTATGGACATGTAATGCGCCGTGAAATCCTGGTTAAAATCTCTCTAAAAATAGACACAGGCTAACAAACCCGAGCCCCAAAGCTACTTGGTGCAGAAACCTCGAAAAAGTGTCAAAACCATCTGAGCAAGCTATGATGACAGAAGAAGAGAAGTGAAGTGGCACAAAGAAAGAAGAAGACTTGGGCGAAAGACAGAACCTCGTCTCATGACGTGACATTTTTGCTGAGGTTGGTGGCATGGTACGGCGGCGCTCCTGTGTATCACTGAGTGACACGATTCGCCAAAGTGTCCTCAGAGCGCCCTTAGTAAGTAATTGCAGTAATTATATATAAATTATCACGTTCTCATTAGTGTTGTTATTTTCATTGTATTTTACTGCTATAGCAGTAATTAATAATTCGCTGTGGCCCTAACAGAAATTTAAGAACTAGAGTCATCCAAGTGTATAAAAAGAACATTGTAAATTGCAAGAATCAGTCATTTATATTGTGTCAATCACAGACGACAGAAATGATAACGTTTGTTAATTTGTGTCGCTCCCAAGTTGCATCACTGCTGTGTCGGAATAAGCTTATAATCCATACTAATATTATAAATGCGAAAGTGTGTCCGTCTGTCTGTCTGTCTGTTACCTCTTGACGCTTTTGCCGCTGAACCGATTTGGATGAAATTTGGTATGGAGATAGTTTGAGTCCCGTGGAAGGACAAGGCTACTTTTTATCCCGAAAAAATACCCATATCCACGATAAACGAATTTAAGGCGGACGAAATCGCGGGCAGAAGCTAGTACTCTATATTTTACGCAATAAGCAAATAGCAAGTGCGTTCGCTGAAAACGCTGAACCAGCACCGGCACGAAGATCCCGAGGATCGCGAAAGCGGCTCGCGTGCAAACCGCGATGCCGCGAAGGCTACCTACATCTAAGACCAGAATGGACTCAGAGCTCAAGACTTTAACCAAGGCATGCGACCTTTTGTTTCCAGGCGGTGCCCGCGCCGTCGCTCGGCGCGGCAGGTCGCGCACTGCCGTCACTCGCGTCTTGCACCCCGCCGCGACCGCACGTAATGGCGACCGAGCGATAACCGCCACTATAACGTGTATGTGCTGTGAATACATCAACAACACTCCAGTGCGACGTGGAAACATTCAAGGAATTTAATCGGTGAGTCTCAACATTTAACAATAGTGTAAATATCCGTTTACGCTTTCCCGACGTTTTCCCGAACGGGCGCGAACCGCGAATAAATTCGGGAGAATTGTGCGAACTTGTTAACAGCGAGCTTTAAATTTCCGCTGAAATTTCGGGTGATGGCATTGCAATATATTTTTGTGGTATAAACAAATTAACGTTGTTATTAAGTAATTTGCATGAAACGGAGTGTAGAGCCAATTAAAAGCGCGTTTCCAAATAATTGGGTATGTTTTACAAGGATCCATATTGTTGCGTCGTCTGCCGGCGGTTGCGTTTCGTTTCAATCCGTCATTTTTAAACGCACGTGTTGGTTAATTGTTCGCGAATATAGTTATTATGACGAGTTTGGATTGGACGTAGGTACATAGAGATAGGTACGTTTATGCAAATATTTTCACAACTTTGCCGTTCTTTGTGAATTTTAAAGTGAAAAGCGCATATTCACCATTGTGTTACGTGCTGATTTGTTTTCATCTCTTTGTTGGTGAAAATTGTTTCTAATTTGCCAAATTTGCACCAAATATCGTGCCAGTGTAGAAAATAAAAATGATAGAGTGATGACTAATGTTATTGTAAGTATACTCATTTAGTTTTGCACTTGGTGACCTCCCAATAATTTTCTCGACTTTTCCACGCTTTCTATTCCTTTTCAGTCCAATAAGGGTTGAGTTGAACTATTCTTGGAGATTGATAAAACTATTTACATTTAAAAAGGCGTGCAATCCTCAGATCATAGAAAGGATATTCCTATTTCCATGGTTCAAACCATTATTTAATGTCTTAAGACAATGCAAAAGTAGCTTTGTGGACCAACGAAAATGATGTAACAATTATGATCATTTATCGCTAGTATACGTAATTATACATGTGCAGTTAAACTGTATATGTTGTGATGGAAATTTATGGACGCCATTGCAAATACCATTTATAGAACAGGCTGTGGGAGTGCACCGTGACGTCACACACTCTCAGTGCATCCCCATTTGTATACTTAAAGCGTTCTGCGCTCAATAAATACGACTTTGACTCAATACTTTACCCAGCTACTGAAAAGAAGGAAGAGTTTTGATTTTAGCAGTCTACTAGTCTAGTTTTAACGTATGTTCCACCTCAGCGTCTCATCATCCCTAATCTCCTTGTCCTTTTTCCATTATTTAGGGTCGGCTCTCCTATTTATTTTTCGCCAGGAATAATACATAAAATCACGCCTTTTTCCCATTACGGGGTAGGCAGAGAGAGACTACCTCCTTCCACTTGCTACGGTACTGGCATACAACTGCCGCTTCATCAACATTCATTTATTTCTCTATTTCTCACATCCATCATCTGACATACTTCATCTATTTTATCATTCATTCCTCCCCTTACATTTAACGTAGTCCGATCTATATGAAAGATTTAGCGCTCGATTTGATATTTTTAATCGCCTACATTTTTAATCATCTTTGAAAAAGGAGAACACTATTTAGCGATATTTGATGTGTTTTGATCAATCAATCAAATCAAATCAAAATATCCTTTACTCAAGTAGGCTTAGATACAAGCACTTTCGAATTGTCAGTTACAATGAGATAAGTCTTTGCTGGGAAACATACAATATGATCCAACATTTGTTGCAAGGATTAGGGAAACCCAGAAAAACCTAATCAGAAACTTAAGTATAATACTTACTTATTATTGATAAAATCATCATTTAAAAATTCTTGAATGGTCTTTATTGATACTCACGAAAACCAAATTGACATCAAATAATAGATTGATATTTCCCTTTGCTTAGAGGTATGCGATGATTGAGGTAGGATGGTACGTGAGCGGCATGCATGGCCACTGGCCGGTGGCTGCGAGGCCGGTGCTGGCGGCCGGTCGTAAACGCTGACCCTACTGCTCCAGAATAACTGCGACCATTGATTCATCAACTTGCAGTTTTAATGTATTCTCCTTCATTTATCAAGCCATCATCAGCTTCATTCTCGGTCAACAACAGGCGAGACCGAAGGCAAATGATTGCATAAAAAGAAGATTTTGCAGTGAATCGTATTCGTTGGATAACTTATACGAGTGCCTTATGTAGAATAGGTCATTAAGATCTTTCACAATAAGAAGCAATATCACTGCCAATTTTGGTTTTGAAATGTCACAACTTTTTATAGGTTTTATAAATCCTCCGTCAGAATTCTGATTGAATCATTAACTAATTTGTACCTAATAGAGAACTTATTTTTTGAGTACCTATTAATAATAGAGATAGATTTTCTTTATAGGTAATGACGTTGACAGATTTCGAACGGGATCACGCATTTTTGTCGGTAGGATGGGTCCGAGACCTGGGATTTTTTTAATGGTTGTATTGAATAAAGGTACTGACCAAGAGCAGTTTCAGAAGTATGCTACTTAGCTGAATCATCAATCTGTACCACGCATGGTAATCCTTTATAAAACAATTTCTTATTGAAGTTTGTCTGCGTTCATTATTTTCAATCAACAACGCCAATGAGGCTTGATTGTAAATATATATTAATATTGCCCTTTAATTAAATTGTTAATTAGGCGACTCATCGGATACATGATCATGTTCAGAGTTGTTTTATTGTCAGATTAGTAGTTGATTATCAAAATGTCTTAGAGGCTTCCCTAAACAGATAGAATGAAAGGAAAAGCTTGTCATATTTCTGTGATGTCTGCTTTTACTATTACTACTCCAATGCGTCAGGCCAGGCATCGAACCCCAACCCCGGCTGCGCCGGCGCACCGAGCGTTTAAGGCCGAAACACACCGGATGCGTGCGCAGCACGTGCACGTGCGCGTGTGCGTGGCGTGCGCGTTGTATCGTTTGAAATGTCATAGTAGATGGCACACCGCTTGCGTGGCGTACACGTGCGCAGCAGTGTGTCATCTCTTATGGGTATTCGTACTTTACAACGCGCACGCCACGCACACGCGCACATGCTCGTACGCACACGCAGCCAGTGTGGCTTGGCCTTTAATCACTGACGACGACGACCTCCGTTTCGGTTTTTTTGCATAATGCCGAAAAACAATGCAATAACCAGTTGTATCGTCGCAAAAAGCAGTGACTCACGCCAGTTTTCCTTGATGATGACGATTCACGCAGCTGGTTATCTAACAATGTTAAGAGCATAATAATTAGCTTCAATTAATTAGAAATAAGGGTGTTTTGGTTATCACTTAGGTACGGTAATACGCAACATCTTGCTTGTATTCTTTTATATTTTGTGAAAATTTTAATTATTGTTTCATCTAGGCCTTTACCTAGCACTGCTTTCGCGGAGGAGAAAAGTCATAACCATCTGTGGATAACAAGTTACCCGTGTACCAATTGTTTTCCATTCAGTGTCTTCTAAATAGTCCGTTACAATGTTTTTTTTTTATATATTTCCAATGTCATTTTTTTTAAATAGTTCCAGTCATTTTATTTTTACAGCTGTATAATAATATTATAGATTTCAAAAAAGCTCACTCGTTGCGTTGGCATTTCGTGGCAAAATAAGATAATTCAATAGGTAATAATACCTGCTTTTGTTTAACGGTGTCTTGAATCTCGTTGTAAATGTTGTGATAATGAGAATTAGTCCGGATAAACTGCACTAATCCCGCGTGAATTATAAATAGTTGAGCTATCTATCATAATCTCAAGGGTGGACCTAGATCCCGGGCTCAGGAGGAGTTCCTGGGCCCTGGGTTGGGTCCGCAAGTACGGTACGTGGGTAAGTCTTAAATAACTTTTGAAGTGAAAGCTGGATCCACCCTTCCAAAAGCTACTCGTATTGTGTGTAGTTCCACAGCCCTATCGGTATATAGTCGGGTTGTGTTTAGCTCATTACCGCATTCATCAGCGTCGCGGAACAACAATCCACTAATTAGTGAGTCAAACAACACTAATGAGAAACGCGAAATACGCGAAGGAAATGTTTACAGTTGTAAAGCTATATTTATTATCGAAAATTTGTATAGTTTAGTGCTTCTTAATCGCTGTATCAGATTTCTAGCAAATTCATACTAATATTATAAATGTGAAAGTGTATCTGTCTGCCTGTCTGTCTGTCTGTTTGTCTGTTACCTCTTCACGCTTAAACCCCTAAACCGATTTGGATGAAATTTGGTATAGAGATAGTTTGAGTCCCGGGGAAGGACATAGGCTACTTTAATCCCGGAAAAATACGCTCATCCGCGATAAACGCGGATTTAAGGCGGACAAAGTCCCGGACCGAAGCTAGTATAATAATTAATAATATACACTGCAACTTTTCACTGGCCTAATCCTAACAAAAGCCGCTGTAATTTGGATAAAAGTTTCTGACAAAAATTGCATTTTTGTGACCTTTTATTGCCGACTGTACTTTTCTTTGAGAATCCGTTTACTGCTTACTCATCGAGGCGATTCTACAGAGCCCATACTCGGTAGGATTGAGCTATTTTATTACAGAATTCGTATGACCACGTGTCATCACATTGTATTGTCACCTATCTTACCTACATAAGAATGCTAAATTTTATAGCTCAATGGCGGAATCCGTGAAATGGTTCAATTTTAATTCGCCAAATTTGATCCGAGCATACATTGCATAATATATTTAAACTAAACTCAGCTACATATTAAACGACATGTTTATTACGATCTATAGGTTGATATTAAAATTATTTTACAGAAAGTCTATTTTATAAAATGTGCGTGTAGAATTTTACTTTCCTCGCAGTATAAATGAAAAGTAGAGTGTTTAACTCGGGTGAAATTACCCATTTAACCCTCGAACTATTGGCGCTATCACTTTGGTCGAGCGCCAGAAATATCTGGGGTGAAATGGGTCAGTTTCAATCCTTGGTTAACAATTTACTATTACACACACAGTGTTTTACTTAACCCACGTTCAGTTGATAGACATATTTATAGGGGATAGGGGTGAATCAACTTTTAGAGCCACACAAAACTTTCCACAACTTTTAAACTTTGTGGTTAAATAACGGCTTTAAATAATGGTTTCTCTTCGTTTAAATTCATAGTGTGCAGTCAGCATCTAATAGTCTGTAGCACCCTAAGTGACAAATATATCGTCACGTATGTGTCTTTAAGAATAAAGATGTTTTCTGATATATTGGATGCTTTGGCTGCTAAGTACAAACTATTTGATGCTGACTGTACATTAAATTAAAACCTTTCATATCTGTTAAACCTTCGAGTAAAATATCATATTAGAACCCCTTTTTCTTGGTTATTCCACAGACATTTTCGTTAACGCCAGAGAAGCAACTTCGTTAGCGGAGGAGAACAAATCATAACCCTCTTTTTTCTTCAGCTTAGTCGGATAAAAGTATCCTACTCGTATAACCATTTGTGAAAGTCCAGTTACCCGTGTACCAAAAATTGATGCAATCCATTTAGGTGTTTTGAAATAATGAAACGATTCAGTGATCTTCATTCCGAATCTCCGATTTTTTTAAAATATCTTTAATGTACAGACATTTCAATTTTACAAATTTATACCCTTCTAGCATGCTGTAGTGTATAAAGTTGTCTATGCGGGCATAATACTAGTACATTCAAAAATGCCCTTTTTTTACGTTTTTACCTACACCAGCCTTCGCAGGCCCTTGAAGGTGACACTGAGACTGTCACATTGGCGTAGAAGTCGCGGGCCGAGGTCGGGGCGTCCCGGTCTCGTCGAGGATAGAAGCGTCTGACTCCCACGTATTTTGTCCTAAATTCAACACATAGTTCGATACCTATAATCTAATATGCGTTTATACACGGTGCCCACGAGGAATGGGAAAGGTTATAACCACGGATTTTTTAGGCCATTAGGAGCAAAATATGAACCCCAGGCAAATCCGGCTTAGTTTTGAAGATATTTTCAGTTTTCATGTAAACGATTTATTGTGATTACTAAAGTACATTAAGCTCTTTTGATCGCGACGTTGGCACATAATATAAGAAAAGTGACAGCTGAAATTTCCCCAAAAAGTGCAACATTACTAAACTATACATCGTGCACATTGAATAGCCGTTGGCATGTTCGAAGCCATGATCACAATGGGCACCAGTGACTGCTCATGCGCGTGAACAGCATTGTTTGGCGCCCGCGCCTGCGCCGACGACCGGACTGGGTGCGTGTGCTACGTTGACCAACACATCGACGGATTTCATATGAACAGGATTCGATCACATCTATTAATAAGTTGTAAAAATTTAATATCTGTACATTGAATCGAAACATAATATACTACTCAAAACAATTTAGGGGCCACTTCTGCGCGGAGAATTTCTGTTCAGTATTTGTGGTTGCTATATACTAATCGTATCTCAATTAAAAGTAACAAAACAATTGACTATTAAATGAATCGATTGTTAGCTAAACAAAAACCAAAGCCTTTTCAGCTGGAGAGTATGTTAAATAAATTTTACCATCTAATATATATTTTCACGTTACGATCAAAATTTTTAATGGCCCCTATATTGTTTTTTGTATGTGTTTTGCGACCTCATACCGTAAAATTGACTGAATGGATTTCAACCATTTATGGTCCAAGGATGATAGCTGGACATCCAGGGATGTTTAGTATCTTGCAAGTAAAATTTGACCTACTTCCAGCTTTAAAGTTGAGCTAAAATTTGGCATACTTATGTAAGTTTGGTGACAATGCAATAATATGATACCATCGAGCAAATCTGATGATGGAGCAGGAAGGTGGTCATAGAAACTTTGTAATATAATAATTCAGTCCTACCTAGTTTGGGCTCTTTAGAATCGTCTCGATGAGTAGTTGATAGATATTCAAAGAAAAGTACAGGTAATAAAAACTCGTCACAAAAATGTTTTTTTTTTTTTTTTTTTTTTGCCACAAACTTTTTTTACACTTGATTTGTTTCATTCAACATGAACATGGGATGCGTCATAGCTTGAGAAAGTCGTTTCCGTGACGAGATGAACTTTGTGTTTAATAGGGTTCCGTATCCAAAGGGTAAAACGGAACCCTATTACTAAGACTCCGCTGTCCGTCTGCCTGTCACCAGGCTGTATGCCATGAATCGTGATTGTACGGAACCCTAATTTGCACTTGACCGGTTTTTTTATATTAACACGAACATTAGAATTCGTCATAAATTGAGAAAGCCATCGCCCTGTGACGAGATGAACTTTATCTTAATCTAATTCATCATTGTTTTAAAATTCCTTCATGTCTTCCTTCTCATTTCTTTTCTATCCCATTCTTTGCTTCGTCTCAGTGGCCGCAATTCGGACAAAAATCTGCTGGGAAAGAAATTAGATTTTTTATATTTACTATAGGTGTACATTACGTAATAACCTATAAAGCTTTATAGGTTATTACGTAATGTACGCAGTCGAATGCTTTACGGCCCGGCCAAGACAACGCGCGACCAGCGGCAGCGGTGAGCGATTTCTCTGTCCATTCCACGGTCGACACGCTCACCGTACAGCGGTTAACTAGCAACAAGCGCATTGTATTACAAATACGCTCGCTGCTGCCGCTGATTGCGCGTTGTCGTGGCCGGGCCGTCAAGGGATCCCGAAACGCTCCAATTAAAGGCGGAGTTGGCACTCGTTGGCGGTTTTGACGTTAGTCCAACGTGTCAGCCTCGGTTAGTCCGTCATGCCCGCTTTGATCCCCCGACTTATGCAGGATGCATAAACGCATTTCCCCAACGTTTAAAAAAAATGATATTTCGTAATGCTAGTGATTTAGCTTAGTAGAACAATTGGTGCAGTTCAGCAATGTGTGTCAAACATCAAATAGTTCAAGTTGATCAAGTCTACTAAAGGCCGAGGCACACTGGGCGCGGTTCTTCGGCATTTGTTTTGTACAATCATCGCACAATATGTATCTTTGAACTGGAATGCTCATGTGTATACGTTCTATGCTTAGACCAAGATAGAAACAAAGGGCATTACGAGCAGTACAGTGTGGCCGCAAAAAACATGGCCAAGCAAATTAGTAAGCATATTAGCTAATCACAGACGCTCACGCACACCAATACAACCACAACCATGCCCAGTGCTTGTTTTTTTCTTGGTTAATTTACACATCATTATGTGCGAGTGTGTGAAAATTGGGCATGGTTTTGCGGCTTGAGTACATTTTTTGTGACTGAAGACAAGAGTGGCCGATCCCCAGCGCAATGGACTGATCAGCTTAAAGGCGAGGAACCATGCCAAAAGTTTTATAATAATGTGAGGAAATGGACAGTGGACGATGCGCATGCGATCATTCGTGCCCGGATGACAACCACCAATCACGATCATCAGCCATGATGGATACGACCAAGAAGCAGAAGATTGTTCGTAATGAACTGCCTATCTTGTTTTGGTCTGAGGTTCTACGCTGGCCCTTGTGGATTTAATATATACATGCATACTGTCACATGTAGATATATACACAATAAATGCCACATCCACACTGAAGAAGTTTTGGAGTTTGTATTACGTCTCAGGCACAATTCATGAAATAGAATACTCGGTGTACGGTCATTTCTAAATGAATAAACTGTAAACACGGTTGTGTTTATTGCGGCTTGCTTTGCTCAGCATACACTGCGTTCAACGTGACACTTGGATTAAATATCTCGGGCCGTTTTGTGTTTTATATTAAGCATACTGCACTCCAGAACTGGTATTGCACAAGTGGGTGTAAAGGCCGCCAGACTCAAATGGGATTGGGCAGGGCATGTCTGCAGAATGGATCCAGAACGGTAGGTCAAGGTAACTGGCGAATGGATTCCCGAAGATAGCTACGGGAACCGAGGCAGACCAAAAAGGATTATGCGCTCAATAGAGCAATTATTAGCCTGTAGAAATGTCATTCACATTTCTACAGGCTAATAAAAATATTCCTCGAATGCTCCTGCGCCATTGCATTCAATGTGCTCAAGGCGTTACACTCTGTCTGTGTAGAGTCAACGTTTCACTGTCATTGTATGCAGATAAGCTAATGACAGACAAACAGGCCTAGCTGAGCAATACCTATCCATCACGCGACCACCACCAGTCCAACACGAAAGGCAGTAAGTGTGCATAGCAGCCGACATTGTTTTTACCTCTGGTTGTCACTAAACGTTCTCGGGAATGGCGTGTCTTCCCTAATAAAAACGGTACAATGCACGAAATATTTACGAATAATTTGAGGTTACTAGGACGAAATGAAAGACATGTTGATTGTATTTTGTAGAGGATGAATCCACAATCACATACATTTCAGTATGGTGAACACATAGTCAAGGCACAATGAGGGTGTGGCCTAGACTCGTTTTGTAGAAATATCCATATTGTAGCTGATAGTTTACATATATATTTATGAGTACATACAATACAATTATAGACAATGTAATAAATGACCTCAGCGTGAACAATGAAATCGCAGATCAAATGAGCTCATTTTATGGAGCATGAATATTTTTAGACAATTATTTATCTGGGCCCACCTCTCTTTAAAAAAAAACTCCGCAAACCCTCTTAGTTAACATTAGCTGGACAGCTTACAAGTCAATGAGTGTTTCATCTAGACTATTATAAAGTTGTAAAAATTAAGTGTCTGTACATTAAAGATATTTTCAAAAATATAAACGAAACGGACTCTGAACAACACTGAGTCGCAATATATTTTGTGGGTCGTTGTGGCTTCATTACGCCAAAACGACTACACGGTTTTCTACTTTTTTTGGTACACGGGTAGCTGAATATCCACAAATGGTTACAGGATACTTTCTACCCGACTCTAAAGCAAAAAAAGTGGGTTATGTTATGGTTATGGTTTTTCCTCTACCGAGATTTGATTCACCTTCTAGTATACTATATACTTAAAAAGATATGTTTAAGATAGGCTAAGTACTAATCCATACTATCCATACTAATCCATACTAAGATTATAAATGCGAAAGTGTGTCTGTCTGTCTGTCTGTTACCTCTTCACGCTTAAACCGCTGAACCGATTTGGATGAAATTTGGTATAGAGATAGTTTGAGTCCCGGGGAAGGACAAAGCCTACTTTTTATCCCAGATAAATACCCTTATCCGCGATAAACGAATTTAAGGCGGACGAAGTCACGGGCAGAAGCTAGTAATATTATAAATGCGAAAGTGTGTCTGTCTGTCTGTTACCTCTTCACGCTTAAACCGCTGAACCGATTTGGATGGAATTTGGTATGGAGATAGTTTGAGTCCCGGGGAAGGACATAGGCTACTTTTTATCCCGGAAAAATACACTTATCCGCGATAAACGAATTTAAGGCGGACGAAGTCGCGGGAAGAAGCTAGTATTCTAATAAAGTTAAGAGTTGTTTAGAAAAAAAAACTGACTGTTGAGTTTGTTTTGGTTTTCTTCTCTTCAGTGGTCTCCTCTTGGGAAACGCCGTAGAGTCAGACTTGTAAAAGTACCCTGACGGCCTACTTATAGAATAAAGATCATTATTTCTTATAAGAAATAATGATAAAGTATACTTATCACTCTTATCAGGAATGTCGACGAATCTTGAGTATAATTGGAAGACTACTAGCAAATAAAAAGAGTGTAAACTGATTACCAATAATTTGAATATGAACATAAATAGGTACTTTTAAACTTAAAACCACTTAGGTTACATAAAATTTCGCACATTTAACTCTAGCACTTGCAACCAATTATCACCTTTTATTAATAAGCCAGTTAAGAGTTACCGATTTACCGATTGGCTGGCAGTGCTGATTTTAATCACCTCCGTATGTTACGCAAGCCATTCGTCGCGGTCCATATTCGACGAAATTGCACTAATTTTTACTGCTTTATTACGCTATCTAAATCATAAGTACTACTAAATTAAAAATGTGTAACAGCTACCAGAAACCAGCTAGAGTTTAAATATCTATACTCTTATAAAGATGGAATATTTAAAAGTCTGAAAGGTGTGTTGGGGTAAGATGGTATGGGAAAGACTAAAACTTCACCAAAAATGCTCTTAGGGGCGTTGAAATAAAGTTAATATTTCGATCTTCCCGTACTTCAGTGTTATCCCAACGCACCTCACATCTATACTATTATAAATTTGTAAAAATTAAATGTCAGTACATTGAAAATATGAAAAAAAGGATTGTAGCGGACTATTTGGAGGTCATTGAATCGAAAAATATTTTATTTTTATTTTTTGTATGTGTCGTTGTGGCTTCATCACGCCAAATCGGATGAACACATATTAACTATTTTTGGTACATGGGAAGCTGCTTATCCATAGATAGTTACAGGATACTTTTCACCCGACTACGCTGTCAAAAAAAGAGGGGGTTATGACTTTTCTCCTACGCGAATGTTATGTTACGCGAAGTTGCGGGCGTCTTCTAGTTGAAGATATTTTGTAAAAAATTAGCGAAAGGGGCTATTAGAATAGAACTGCAATACATATTAAAAAAATACGCGAGACGACCATTGTGTTTAGGGATTTATAAAAAAATTACAAAGTTGGTCTACAATTAGGCAAAAAAATCCATTTAGTATAAAGCAGAATTACGCTCACTGTATGCCTTGTTATATATATGTACTTATATTATACCTAGGACACATTAGGAATCAAACGTTCGGTTTTGCATTTCATTTGGTCTATTTAAATTGAATTGCATAATCAATAATAAATTTAAAACGGTGGACTTAATGTCTTAAGGCATTTATAATTGTATTGCGTTTCGATTTACATAACCATGTCAAAATCTGCCTTACGTCTGGTGGATGCAAAACAAATTAAAACTTCGTGACTGAGACACAAATCTATATACTAGTATAAAGTTATAGTATTGAAATGGCTGTAACTATATTGAAAATATTGTTTGGAGATATTGCGGTTTTCCCTTGCGGTTTCAGAATGGGGTACTTCAAAAGGGGGTGAACAGGTTTTTAATGGGTCGGTAACACGCACCTAATGCCAATGGTGGCTGCTGAACCTCAGGCAGGCCGTACGCTTGTTCGCCACCTTAGTAGTATAAAAAAAAATTATACGGACTATTTGAAGATCACTGAATCCGAAACGAGATTATTTGTGGTATGTTTGTATAATATGTCTTTGTGTCAAAACGGCTGAATGGATTTTAACCATTTCTGGTACACTTGTGTGATTATACACAGGTGGTTATAGGATACTTTTTACGCTGAAAAGAAAGAGGATTATGATTTTTTTTTCTCGAATGTTGCTCCTTCCAGTAATAGACATAATTTTAGTAAGTGCGTATTGTTTTAATAAATTCATCATCAATCATCACAACCCTCAAATTATTGCGCTACTCGTATTCACCGGCTGCCCGCGATCTTCCTTAGATCGTCGGTTCATCTCGCGGTTAGCCTGCCCACACATTGGCTTCCGGTTTACAAATTGTATGCGAACATTTTTTTATCATTGAAAATAAGGTAATGAGGTGACTCTTCATTTCAGCAAGTTAACTGCCGACAATGCCTAAAGGCTTATGCAATTAAAAACAGTCGTCCAAAGCAAAATAGACTCTAGTTACCAGACATTTTTATTCTTAAGCCTCGTCAATTTACTGAAGTATTTAGGTACATACTTAATATAATTCTGTGTAGTGACAGACTTAAAAAAAATAATGAACTACGAGTATTGTAGAAAACATAAAATGTTGCATAGGAGCGCCTTATGAAGAAGTAAGTAATAGGTACAATAAAGGGCACCAATATGTATACACCACAAAGTTTCAAAAATATATATATTTACAGATTTTATTATTATGACTGTAAGGTTTATGTATACATATTTTGGAACTTGAACTATATTACAAATTACGGACAATTAAAGATTGTATTGAATATTCGTAAGAAGCCAAGCACTTATTACCTTACTAATGCATTAAGCGACGGTTGCACTAAGATCAAATTTGCCGTGGACGGTTAACTAGTAAAATGCGCCGACGCAGCGCCGCGCACGCGCCGGATACTTGCGCAAGCGGCTCGCGCCGACGAATCGCTAATTTTGCACCGTCCGGATAAAACGACTTATGTGCCTTTAGACATCCATGCACACGTAACATTCTTCTTCTAAATGTGCGAGCTCGTGCCGTCCGTAATGAATAAACTTGACCACAGCTCCAAATATTACGCACGATGCGATTGTTCGTATTACAACTTGCCACTGACCAAGTACGTCACGACATTAAGGTGCGTCCACATTTGTATCACTTGCCCGATCAGATCTTCGTCCCGTGGCATGATCGCGTGTCACGATCACGCGTTTGGACGTTGCGCCGATCCGATCGCTTGAAAAAGCTTGTTAGTATAAGTTTAACGGAGATGTAGAGTTTCCGTGGTCAAAACTTTAAATAAAGAGAGATGTAAAAGGTCCCCATGATCAACACATAACGTTTTGAAGGTGTAAACACTGCGACTATACTTATCACGACACGTAGATATACAGTTATTTATTTATTAATTTTTGGCTGACATTACTCAAAGTCTTAGAGGAAGTAAGTAGAGTAAAACAGTTGTACATAATATCTTAAATTAATAATGTTTTTAGTATGTAAGAAATTGCAATGCCCTAGCAGGGTCTCATGTACCTACATAATAACTACCTTACCATCCATTGTAAAATGAACATGATACGCAATAAATGATATGATATGATATGATATGATATGAAGCTGAAGTAACGGGGACTTGATAACTTATGGCGAGAATGGTAACTGAAGGTTGATGGACCACAGGGGCTACATCGGGGTTCAGAAATTGAAGATCGTATGGTGTCGTCCCTGCCATTCTAATATAGTTTGACACGAGACTGAGAGGACCGACATGCTTCGAACTTTGAATTTCGAACCTAGGAGTAACCCTTCAGAATGATTCTAGCATGAGAATAGGGGGTAGTTGTTTTAAGCCGTCTCCGATCCTGAGTCACGTATGTTAAAACCCATCCATGGTATGAAATGGGTATTAGACGTTTCTTTATCAGATAGCAGATGTTGATTCTATTTTTAACGTTAATTGGTCCTATCATTTTGTACATTCAACGCGCCCTGGCTAGGGTCTACTAGAGACCATGCCCGAGCAAATATGTTGCAGCCTGCCGGATTGAAACACGATGAGTTTGCTAGGAGCGATTGAACGTGGATCAATAGATGGTGTAAAAACAAATGACAAACTTAATACATCAGGAAATTCTCTGCAGGTCAAATGCATTCAAAGGCAGAGAAATTAGTTCAATAATTTATAGTGCAAGTTACGTTTGCATTGCAATCGTTGAATAATTGCTGCATAGTCGGGTCTGGGCCGTAATTTTATCCATTATCCGGCGAATCAGAGCCACTCGTTACGTAAACAAATAAACTCAGACAGAAACAAATTGCTGTGAAGATGCTTACTTAATAATAGTGAAGATAATCGTCGAAATTCTTAAAGATTCATTTTTTATTTGGTTTTAACTACAGGCACTTATTACACAAACGAGCTTGATTTTAGTGACAACATACCCCTACTAGGTAATCATAATTCGAAAAATAAGAAAAACTTGGCAATTTTTTCGTAAATTCCTGTCAGGACAATTAGTCGGACAACAGGGCTTTATGAAATCGCTCTCAAAAAGGCGTGCGTGCGTGTGTTGGTTAGTATGTAGAAAAAAAAATCCACTTTATTTTTCACCGGAATAAAGAAAAACCCATGAAGTTTTTATCAAAAAGTTATCCTTAATAAAGGAGTTTACGAGCTAGAAGCTTCCCGTTGGATATCTTGCCGGTATTCCGGCACTTCGTTGCTTTTACTGCCTTCTACGAGCCGCTGAGTTAGCACTTCCAAATATACTTACTCTTGAAAATGTGTCATTACCAACCCGTTGTCATGTATCTAACTAAGGATGCCAAACTTTTTAAGTCTATAGGCAGCCTTATTGCTTATGGGACTAGTTATAAACTGGTGGACTATTGGATAGGTTCAAGGTTCCGCAGGTCACGCCTAGATAGTGTTAATGGATTTTATATTTACAGCCATTGCAATGTGTTCCATCAAGTTTGCGTGGCGATAGCAAATGTATTTGATCAATGAATGTGTGTCACAAAAAAATTATTAAAATTCTGTCACAGTGTCATCGTTGATTTCGCATACCAGATATGACGAATTTGTACCAATACGCCACGCTGGTAATTCCAAATAGCTCACCTGAGACCTTGGCTAGACTACAAAAAATAGGATACTTGTGTCGCGTAGAATGCTGATGAAGGGGAATCAGTCATCGCGACGCGTCACTTACTTGCCAAACTAATTTAAAAGAGCATATGCATCGCTATTATAATGGTATCAGACTACTAAGTCACCTAGTTCACAATTTATACATAGTTGGTTATACTTAAGCGAAAAGTTCAACAGTCAAGAAAATGGCTACCTGGTGGTAGGTATCGAGTATGACGCTATGGGTTAGAAGATGTGATACTTATCCCCACTTTTTTTTCGTCTTGACATTTGAAAATTGGAAGAATACAAATGAACAGTAATTTACATTATTTTGGTTTCATAAGAAATAGTTACTATTCTCTTAAAGCGTTTTCAATAAGACACGTCAAGATTGGTTACCCTTTTTCTAATGCTAAAAAAACGAAGTATAGATGTTGTAGTAGACTTCATCATAAATTAACAACGGCTTCATTATTAGGATGGTGCTTAAAGAAAAGTCAGTCTTGGAGTACTTTATACACACTTGTTGCGAAAAGTCTTAACCGCTTTAATAATGGAAATTCGTGCCTGTTCGATCAAGAATTCCCAAGTTGATGTAAAACTAAAGATGAAGAATTTTGCACGATGGCGCTACTGTAGCCAAACCCATTGTCACCAACTTATTTGTTCACTAGTAGCATGTCTAGCATCGACGTACACTAAATCCTTCTTATCCTACTAATTATATATCTGCAAAAGTTTCTGAAGATGTTTCAATTTTTGTGGACACGTCAACAGTTGAAAGGGTTTAGATGAAACTTACTGTCCAACAAGTCCAGGTCCTAGATTAATACATCAGCGACCCAAAATGAGTCTTGGCCTCCGACACAAGAGCACGCCACTTTACCCGATCCTGCCAGTTAATGGCTCCGAGCTCACGCAGATCCGCCTCCGCTAGATCTATCTAGCGGTACTTAGGTCGACCGACTGGGCGTCGTCCAGTTGGTCCACCCAGGTATGCTCTCTTTACGTGCCGATCTTCTCCCATTTGCTCAAGGTGGCCAGGCCAGCGAAGACGATGGACCTTGTTCACACCAATGATATTCATTTCGGCCACCAGTTCTTGTATTTCGGCATTTTTAAGGCTCCTCCAATTACCATCGTCCATTTTGGCAGGTCCCAGGATTTTTCTGAACACGTTTATTATTAAGACCTAGGATTCTTAATTACAGGCGAAACCGCCGGTAAATGCTTATCATTCTCGTGTTTAGTTCTATGTTTGTCTGTCCGAACATAAATATAAGTCGCTGTAGCGTGGCGCCAGCATGTTTAAGTGCCAGCGCATTAGCCTCGCTGACGCACATCCCGAATGGCAATTGCCCGCTAGCTTTTGCATAATCGTTTTAAGATCCCCTTTATATAACCTTATATGGTCGAAGTCACACTCGGGCTGTTCGCGGCGGTCGTTGTTATAGTGATATAAATTAAGCGGAACGTAATATTATAATATTAATTATAAAAAATATAGTCGCTTTCTCGCAAACGACGCTTTCAGACAAGATTTAAGTCCAATTTCATCAGGCTTTGTTAATATTAATACCTGTGTGGGTACGTTAAAGTCGGCCATTTGATTTAAGTTTTGGAGTTAATCTGTGCTAGGTGTGAAATACCTGCCTCTAACGTTTATAAATAGGAAAGCCGTCTGCAATTATTTCTCAGTCAAGGTACTCAATCAAAACTGACATTCAAAGACGTCTGATATTTTAATTAAATTAAACTGACACCCGAGCGTGCAGCGTTATTTAGCCTCTGATAATACAGCTGTTTTTAAATTTGTATGTTGTTACATTACTACAAGTGATCTAAAAGACATCATGCTACAGCATTTTACAGGTCATACAAATAAGAATGGCACAGTTCGTTCACTCCAAATACCGGTGTGGCTTTAAAACGGTACCGTAATGTAACAATTTGGTTCAAAAATAGCATAGTTACGTTTGTTGTAGTGCATCATCGAGCAGCGGGCTCGATCATTGAATCACTGGGTCATTTTGACATCCGGCCTTTGTTAAAACCTGAGGGGCTACTCTGCCCAAAATTTGAAGATGGTATAGCGCCATCGTGCTCACTCAAATGCAATCTAACGCAAGAGCGACAGGGTCGGATGCGAACTTCGAAGTTCGGACTCCAGAGTAACCCTGGGTTGTCGAGAGAAAGCATGTTGCGTAATTGATCGAAGCCTAGATATCCAGCTTGTAGTACTGAAATGTGCTAGATTGCGAAAGCGATGGCTTATTCATTGTTTCCATTAGTAATGCTATTGTAATGCCGGGCTTTGATATAAACACGTTTTTACTCATTCTTGGACCCGTCTAGGCTAGGTGAACGTCTGGAACTTATACAATCAAGCCTACCGGCCCTTTTTTTAATATTATCCTGTACGTCCGTTTTTTTCTCTTTCCCACGCCTATACAGTCTATACAGTCCTGTTGCACCTACCTCCGCAGTCCTTGTGCCTTGCGCACTGTGTTCCAATCAGTTTATACCCTCATCTGGCATAAACTTTTTTGTCATAATCATTCATTTGGCATAATGCATTTTTTCTGAATACGTAAACTTTTCGTAAGGTAATCGGTTCCTATCCAACTCTAGTTGGCCGTGGATTGCATTCCCGCTTGTGAGTTTGCACTGCTACCCAGAGAGACCCACCAAGTCAGGTTCTAAAAAGGAATAATTATAAAAGTTTGATGCCGACGAAATGTTACTTACAGCGTTTCGTCCTTATCCTTTCTCAATCGCATATCTGATCGAATAGTTTAATAGTAGTGGTTTTTCTTATTTAGCCCGACCTCAAATAATTCTTTTAAAGTTGTTAATACTTAGTATACATAACCAATTCTGCTCAAGCTATGAATTATACAAGGGACCGGTTCAAGATATCCTTAGCACAACCTTTATATGAATCATCATTAAATTCGCAGTTATTGCTGATTGAAACCGCCATATGGGTTCAATTTCTACATACATATGAATCCTGATACTTTCCACGCCTGCTCATCGCTCGCGCATGCGCAGACACGCGCGCCCGGCGCCTCTCCACATACTAATTCGCCGTCGATCCACGCTGTCTATTGATAACTGTTGCATTTCACTAAACATAGACAAAAGATTTGCTATCCTATGTCTTAAACCGAACACACTTGTATGAAGTTCTACATATGCAAGTAAGTTGGGTTTTAGATATCAGGATGGCATAGCTGCTATCATTTTGAATTCAGTGTAAAGAGCAGGATTTAGACAATCTGCTTCCAGTAACGTGTCCAAATTTGGCGACACCGCTAGCTACAGTCCGTTATTATCTAATTGAAACGTTTGGAAGCAGACGTTTATTTATTATTTTGGTGTTTTTCATAATACGAGTATAAATATACTTTAAGGTATGAATGAAGAAGAATCGACCTGAGGATCAGCATTAATTAATATTATGTTAATTCTTAGATATAAATGTAGAAAAGAAAACACAAAAAAACCAAAGACAGTTGAATATTTTTTACTACACCGCAACAGATAGGTATTCCTCTTCCAATTGATATTTAAGGCTAGACTGACTGGGAAGCCATTTTACGTGGACATCTTTGATGTGATTTTCCTCTCTGCAAATAATAGATCTACTGTACTGTTTTGATCTCAATTAGACGCCAGAAACTACACTCGAGTTTAGTAAAAGGATTATTCAAATTATGTAAACCTTAAACGAGTCCAGCGTCTGTCGTGGCCGGTAGAGAGCCCACGGCGGCGCGGGCGCATGCCTGATAACGCCGCGGCGCTAACGACCGGCGCACGCCCACCGCGCCAACAAACGGTGCTTAATAATCAGTACTTTTAGCATAGCTGTGACAAAAGACTCTTTGTAATACGACATCTATCCTTTTCCGTTTAACACAATACGAGAGAGTCGGGTATCTGTATCGCGTGTCAATCGGAGGAGAGAGCTCTTCACCGCTAAACTTGTAATATGTACTAGATAGCGCCCGCAACTTCGTTCGCGGAGGAGAAAAAGAACCCCTCTTTTTTCGTATAGTCGGGTAAAAAGTATCCTATAAGCATCTGGAAATACCCAGCTACCCGTTTACCAAAAATAGTTCAAATCTGTTTAGCCGATTTGGCGTGATGAAGCCGCAACGACACATACAAACGTACAAAAAATAAAATATTTCGATTCGGTGACCTCCAAATAATCCGTTACAATCATTTTTTTTTATATCTGCAATGTACAGACATTTCATTTCTACAACTTTATAATATTAAAGATGATGATTTGATAACGTTTGTAACGCGCGTAACTACACGACACCAAAGTCATAATGATAAGGGTTTACTTAAAAGGTTTGTGTCCTAAAAACAGTTGTTTAATTAGTCCGCCAGTTAGATTATCAGAAAATATTGGACACGTATTTTTTCATTTGTTAATTAAATAAAAAATGATGAAGATATAGCCCGTTAAAGTTCCTTGTGACGTCACGCCATGCGGCCGTTTTTCGGACGGCGTGACGATTACGTACGGGGAGCATTAGCGCCCCCACTCCCAAAGTTTGACGCGCTGTATCTTTGTCTGTTTTTGTTTCATTGACAAAATAAAGAATGTGTGTCCAATATTTCTTGATAATCTCACTGACGGGCTAATTATAATAACGTTTTTTTACCCAGGAAACTACCCTATTCTCGAGTGAAACCTCGGATCAATACTCATCTATGAGGTCTAACGGGATAAATATTAAGGGACCAAAAGCGTCTTTTGATGTTATCATATAAATGTAACACTTTATTTAACGAATAGTGCGAAGCTTTCGGCTGTTCCTATAAAATCATTAAGATACGCCTTTGGCCCATAGACGCAATTAGCCCGGCTGATCTTAGATTACAAAAACCAGGACAGCTCCAGAATAAAGTAATGGCCTTTTTACTTTAATGGCCGGCCTAGAAAAGCTTCCGCTGGGACGCTTCCTGCCGGACGTAACATGACAAATACCTATGTCTGGAAAGGCCTTTTAATGCACAGCTTCTCAAAAGTTGGAGGGTCCCTTGTCTTGTGACGGTCGGGCGCGTCCGGTCCCCAGGCGTTCCAGAACAGGCGATATTAAAGTTTTTTACACGTAAGATTGGTTACAGCTATGAAATTCTCAATATACTTTCTCAACTGAATGAATATAAATGAAAAAGTTTGTTTATTGTTGATTCTCCTCTATACTTTTCATTTCAATCAGCGCAGAGAATTTCCATGCAGCATGATTTTGCATCTTTGTGCAGAGCGAAATGCTTCGGTACCTACAATTATTTGGCTTACCCGTACGAACCTACATAATAATCATCTCCAAACAAAACTATCAATTGACCATTAAAAAAATAAGGTAAATGTCCCAATGCTCGACATGGACCCATTAGTTGGCAACTTCAACTTTAATTCATAACAAGAGACATGACAGACAGGCTATTGGGGATGTTAAGTTTCCCTGAGGTGTTCATATTGTATTTTGTCTCTGTTCTGTTCTGTTTTTCTGTTTAGGACAATTTTACCAGCGTCAAGATTTTAAAGACAAAGTAAGGTTTTATATTAAAAAATAATAAATTAATGAGTTTATCCACACCAATTCATGTCGCCCGTCGAAGATGGACGACCGTATTTTGTCTCGATAATACACGTTATTTGCACTCAGAATGTTCCTACAAATAGGTAATTATTAAGTTGTGTTAAGAAAAAAAGGTCATGACATTGATAGCAATTTTTTTTATTACTAATCTGTATACACTAAAGTAAAATTGTATACAGTAGAGGAACTGCACGAATGTCATATTGAGGTTAAACAAATATAAATGTAAAAAACAACACAACTAACAATAAACGATTTGTTCATTCTGAGTGCAAATAACGTGCACTATCGAAAATAAATACAATATGAACACCTTAGAGAACTTTATGTTCGCAATT
The DNA here is from genome assembly GCA_905404275.2 of Hedya salicella. Lineage (NCBI taxonomy): Eukaryota > Metazoa > Arthropoda > Insecta > Lepidoptera > Tortricidae > Hedya > Hedya salicella. The sequence goes on from FR990104.1 coordinate 26,487,364, forward strand.
ATTGTAATAAAGGAGCAGTGACGTGCCGTCAAATATGTTGGTGAAGCCGGAGTATATTTTCTCTTAAGTTTTCTTTATAAGCAGTAGAATACACTACTCAAATGCCTTAAAGTAAGCTAGCAAGGAGAATCGGGTTCCATTAACGCCTCTCCACTGTTTAGGAGTCAAAGTGTCAAGTAACAGACTTTTACATTAACCTAACAATTTCAGACGCATATTTTGTGCCATAAAAGTCGACATAGTGAACTTAGTCACACACTGGCAAATGCTTATGTATATCAATATGGACGTATAGCTAGACCTATATTTTGACGAAGAAGAATGTTCATCTACATAAGCTCTCCTTTATCCCGTTGTTCTCAATCTTTTCTCTTTAGTTTGAATTTAACTGAGTGAGGGTGAGGATTATTCATGCTAGGCACTCTACCCAGAAGGCAAGGAAATAAGTCATGTCTGTATACGGCAGTGGGGTCGTTGTGGGATCTTACACGTCTTTGCCATATGTTGCATATTTTACTGTTCTTGCCGCGTCGTATTTACTGCTCCGGATTTCTCTAAGTTTATCTCCCAAATTGGCCATTACTCTACGTTTGTTATTTTGGTTTGTTTATCACCAATCATCCTTTAACCGTCGCTTAGTAACATCGACTTTAACGACATTTGAAGGCGAGGATGTGTCAAGTCTCTGACGTTTGTTTGCATATGCTTTGCCAAGGTTCGCGAATTACCCGCTCAACTCGATCGCTGACTCTTCCATTGAATAATCAGATCACGTTTGTTATCACCAGAGGATATTTATACTACATATTAATATTCTGCCAAAGGCTTAGCAAAAGCGCTTACGTGTTTGATGTAGGTTGTTACTACCCTGTCTGTTGCGTCTCTAAAAGCAGGGCGACTGCGACCTACTTTTACACGCGAATATTAGTTCACAGTTGTTTGATTTCGTGCAACAGAAGCATTTAACGCACCGAGAGCAAGCAGCAAGGTATACCTTATGTTCTCTAGATTTTAACAGGATTTCATATTGTGATACAGATACAAATATCAAAGCGCAAAGAGAAACACGATTGCTCTCGCACGTGGTCACATCAGAAATCGAACCAGGTTGACACGTTAGACGCGTAATACAAAGGTTGGTACCTTTGTATTACGCGTGCTACTATACTGTACTGTCACACAGGTGGCGCTAATGTAACCTTTCAAAAAACGAAAGTAGGACTACGGGGGTCAAAGCAGATGGATAAATTCGAGGCATACAGCACAGTGCTCGCTGTTGGAGAGGATTAAAGATTATATTAATTTAAAGCTGAGATGTCCTTATAATGAGAGTACCCTGGAGTTTATAATTAAAAAATACGGAACGAAGTTTATTAGTAAAACATAAACATTTAATCATTTACTTTCACAAATTTTGTTTACAGTACCAGTAATGAAATGATTAACTACTATCTAAGCCTTATTTACTTAATTCCATTACAAATTTGAGCCCTATACGAATCGGTTAAAAGTCACTGATAATACTTATTATAATTGAATGGACTCCGAGAGTAAACGTTTTTGCCAATTTCGGCAGCTACTGTACTTAAAATTATGAATGCCACAAGACAAACCGGCAGACCGGATTTCACACAACGCTCTAAATGATACAAGTGTGAAGTTAAAACACTGCGCACGACCGAGTCTCCGACAGTGGCTGGGCAAACATCTCTGGGGTGTCATTCTGAAAATTCGTACCGTGAAGTCGATTGTCGAAGATCGCAGATCAATTATATTGGTCCGTCGATAGCTTGTCGCAATGGGGAATGGATGAAAACGTTTCAAAAATCTTGAAATGTTGTCTATAGGTAGGAATAAGCCTCCTTAATCATTGTCAGAAAAAAAATACAGATTTTTCTGTGGCTTAGAAAAAAATAAAAAGATGAAATGGTGTTGGTGAGCCTATATGCCCGCCTTATACGGTACGGCAAGAGCAACATTGATATTTTCGATAAAAAATGCTGTAAATCTACTGCTATTCTTCAAGTTTTTGTATTTTATTAGGCCAGGTGACTATTTGATTTTTAAACTTGAAGAATAACAGTACATTTACAGCTATTTTAATCAAAAGTATCAATGCTGCATTTGCCGTACCGTATAAGGCAGGTATATAGGCCCACCAACGCCTTTTTATTTTTTTCGAAGCTACAGAAAAATCCGTATTTTTTTTCTGACGGTAAGGAGGCTACTTTCTACCTATAAACAAAATTTTATGATTTTTGAAAATTCCATCCATTCCGAATTGGCTTAAGAGTCCTCAGTTATCTCGGCCGAATTTCACCTTCCCATACAAACGGAGTTTCGTTCTTATTTTAAAACTACGTGTTGGATTGCAACGAAAATTTGGATATACAATGACATGAGGTATATCTAGGCCTGAAACTACTTTATATGCCTACAGTTTACAAAACAAACGAAATACAGCAAAAACAAGTTTTGTATGAAAAACTTAAATGCACTGTATTTTTTTACTATGGTATCTGAAGCTACATAAACTAATTACAGGCCTGCATATACCTAAACTTATTCTAAGTACAAAGTTTCAGAGCAAACTAGCAAGTCGTTTGAAAATGAGAGCGTAACTACGTTTGTATGGAGAACCGAGCTTACTGAGGACTCCTAAGAAAATGATACCAAGGGCGAGAGCTATGATTTAGAATAGTTCATACGTGTCTAGGGGTCACGTTGTAGCAGCGTAGAGATCGTCAGCGCCGTGTTCGACGCTAACTCACACTTCGCGAATACATTAGCTGATTCACTAATCAAACACTGTCGTGCAATCAAGACGTTCGTCAGCGGTTGGATCAATAATGCGGTGGCATGTGATTTGGCATGTCTGTGATTACTGTCACGTTTCACAGGTGGCTGTCAATAATTGGTTATCAGATTATTCACTACTAAAGTGTACTAATGACTCTCTCTCGTACATCAATTAGACTATGATGCCTACTTTCAGTGATATACATTCTCATCTATAATGCCTACCTACGTCATGCGCATAAAATATAATTCCCTCAGCTTACAAGTTACAAGCAAGTGTAATTGTTGTAATGGGTTCAGTGTAAGTATTGTACGGTTTTCCTGACTCTTGTCAGGAAGGCTTTTGTTGCAAAAAATATACAATTCGTTTTTATTGGTATGTAACATATTATTAGCCGAATTTACAACTCCCGCAACCAGACGCAAGCGGATAACAAAGATAAATAAAGGGAGAGCTCAAATTAAGTATGTAAATCAACCTTTGATATCAATTTTTGCCTGCAAATTTATTTAAAAATAGAAGGTGCCTGCATCTTCGTTCGCTGACGAGAAAAAGTCATAACTTCTCTTTTTTCTTTCAGCATAGTCGGGTAAAACATATACTTTAACCATCTGGAGATACCCATCAGCTACCTGTCTACCAAAAATAGTTGAAATCCGTTTATCCGATTTGGCGTGATGAAGCCACAAAACCAATACAAACATGTAAACAATCCAAATAGTCCGTTTCAATATTTTCGGACATTTCATTTTCAATTCATGATTATGGACATCCTACGATTATCCATGCAGCTTCTCGTCCATTATATTATACAATCGTTTTTTTTTCACAATTTTAGCAATAATTCTAAAATGGTCTCAGTATTCGAGAACTCCGAGCACAGTATCGAGGTACACCTAAGTATCCACGGTAGTACAATTCGGTACAAATAGCGTAAGCCCTCATAACTTATTCATCCCCTCCCATCTACATAAAAGAGCCACGAAATGAGCTTATACAATTTTCATAGCCAATAACGTAAGGACATACACTCGTATGCAAATACGGCGTATTTACCGCACTGCTCGGTGAGACGCTGACGAAGAGAGGTTACTCCACTATATTTGAATGGGAAAACGTTCAAAAAAGGGGACTTTGCTCACTTACTTGGTGTGCCAGAGACGCCAGAGATATCGAAATTGTAACATGCCGGTCCCTTCGGGAGTTGAGTTGTTGAGTTGAATGTAGAAAAAGAAATGTTTGTAGGAATGATGGTATAAATTATACGTCGTCTTACGGCGATAGAACAATTTCATAATTTTCAGGGTTCTGTAGCCAAAATGGCAAAAACGGAACCGTCCGTTTCCTTTAGTCCGTCCGTATGTAATAATAATTGTAACACCTGTATACCATATATTCTAGTTAATAAACTACATTCATTCATTCATTCATTCGTTCATTCACATTCATTCATTCTTTCACATTCATTCATTCATTCATTCATTCATATGTTACAGGCATTTTACTGATAAACTAAATGATGTATATTGATGAGATTTGTAGTATGAGATGTATAGTCTCTTGTATTAAGCCGCTACTTAGTTTGATACAGTTACATTATAAAAAATATATGTTTCTATGGGGGGACTCCGTATATATGTAACCGAAACCATCCGAAACTGAAAAGAAAATCAGAAAACATCATCACCTCGGGGAAGCACTGGCATCTCGCTGGGACAGATCCTTGTCTTGCGTTTTAGGCTGGCTCGTATAATAACTTCGATAATTAGAACGACCAGCATGTGCATTTTAAAGTTGCTTGGTTTCGACGACGGTGCCGCCCTTGTGGAAGGTGGAGTGTGGACTGCAACTCACAGACTATGATTTATAGACTCTTATCTAATTTTACAATATTAGTCTATCTTAAATATATGTTTTTCCATATTAATGTTAAATGGTGCAATAAATATCATTGACCTAAGCATGGTGCACGCTGCTTTATGAAAGTTAGTTGCCAATGAGGCAACACATGCCTAGCTTCTTTGACTTTATTGCTGATGATGAAGATACATGTAGGTACGCATTTGTTTGCGGAGTGTTATGTCAGCATGGCAAATTTAGCATGATTCGCCACTGCGAGGTCATTATGCCGTTACGGCAACAGCGGTCAATTAGGACCATTAGTCTGCGGAAGTGCGGTTTTCCTTGCGTTGACTTCGCCTGATTTGACTCGGTGTTTAGGAAAGGTAGTCAAGGGTAAGGATATCCGCAAGATCATTAAAAACATAGAACAGGTACATTTGTACCTACTGCACTGCCATAGTTGCAGTTTACAATTTAGTGCTTTGCATTGAAATTTCCTGCTTGCAATTTAATAAGTTGCATTGTTTTTTTCCTTTTACAATCGAACTCTATGTTATAATATTAATCTGAATAAAAATTGTGGCTTTTCTACATTTATAAAAAATATAATCAATAATTATATTGAATATTTGCTTTTAAGTATAAACTCCATGCGTATTTTTCCAAGAAAACATATAAACACTTATAAAAGTAAAAATATAACAGAAGAAAAATAAGCAACGTATGTTTTTTACTTAAGTCCGTTTCGTTTGATATGCTATCTTATAAGATTCGTGTCCCGGTTAAAGTAAACTATTTAGTTTCTGTTTTGGGCCATGCATTGTCTGTTAAATAGTCATCTACCGTAAAATATGCCTTTGCCATTAGATTACTTTAGTTACAGTGCAGTGACAGAGTATCAAAATGATTAGCGTACTTCCGACGGTGTACGTTTGAAGCGATGGCCCTCCGATAAAAGTTAAGGATGCTATTGGAGGAAAATGTTACACATACATATGTGTCGCCGAAGGTTATTGACGACCGTTCTTTTCTTTGATAGTTTCTTGATTTGTCACGAATTTTTGCATGTTTTTTATTAGGGAGACGTAATTTAAACTATTACTTGTAAGGTCTCTACCTCACTGAGACATCATAGCGTTGTCGCCAGCGACGTGTCCCTTACAATTTGACGTCGCCAAATCGTCGCCAGGAGACTGAGCTGCCCACAGACCTAGATAAACCTAGATACCGCCAATGCATGTACTTCGCGGCTCAAGAAGCTGGCCAGGCCCGCTAGCCGCCGGCCTCAGCGAGCGCTGCTCGCGAGGCCCCCCCCTCTCAGCTAGCCGCCGCGAGCCCCTGCTCGCGCGGCCTGCAAATGCCTCACTGTCCTCCCCAAATTGAGGACGCACGCCCGGCCCGTCATCACGGGTCGCGACCCCGCCACAGCCCTAAGTGCCCACCGTGGCAAGCAGGGCCCCCCTGCACCCCCCCACGGGGGTGTATGAGAAGACACGATTGATGGCATGTACTTCGCGTGTATCTAAAGAGTGCGGTGCACCATTTGCAGCTCAGTCGCGCTCCTGTCGTTTTAACTGTCAGACGTATGTTGCTGCACTAGGAAATGTCTCACTGCGCCGTAATTAACTGTTCAAATTCATCAAGAGTGGCAAGTCGAGTAAACTGTGACGTTTCCTTTCATAAGTAACATTTTTTTCTAATAAATTTCGTCTTATTTAATTTAAATTTGCACACATAGTATGAAAAGTTTTATAAAAATTTGTTTAGTAGTTTTTGAGATTAAGTGGAACGTACATACATACTTTCACGTTTATAATATAGATAGGATAGATATGAACAACTGTCTCTTTAACAGCCATAACAATAAATAAATAAATTAGGTATAAAACGTATTTTTGTGGTTCATAACTGAATTATTATTAACTAGAAGGCGGCCGAAACTTCGTTCGCGCAAGAGAAAAAGTCATAACCCAAGAGGGTTTCTCTTTTTCTACAGCATAGTCGGCTAAAAAGTATCCTATAACCATCTGGAGATACCCAGTTAGCTACCCATGTACCAAAAATAGTTGAAATCCGTTTGCCGATTTTGCGTGATGAAGCCACAACGACACATACGAACATACAAACATACAAAAAAATATTTTTCAATTCAGTGACCTCCAAATAGTCCGTTACAATATTTTTTTTGAAAATATCTTCAATGTACAGACATTTCATTTTTACAACTTTATAATAGTATAAATGTTTAATCTTATATCACAGTAAAATTATTAATTAGCTACCCATAATACCGGACACAATCGCTTTCATTGTACATATTTATAATTTACCGACTCTCAGCTATTAACAACATAAAACAAGCACCAGCCAGACGCAAGGAAGCCCATTGTCACTCGTGAATGGTAATTATGTTACATTGTGTGATGAAGTTTCACTGAGCCTTCACAAGTCGGCAGTGTAAAGGTTGGTCTTTGAATATTTATGACAAAAATGTAAAGACTTACACCGGTAGTCAAAGGTAATCTAATCTCACGGCAATTGGTAGACAAAACAATCAATAAAGACTGCATTCGACACGGGTAAAGGTGGCTCCGGTTTTGTTTGAGGTATTTGGTTCCGTCATAGTTGCGTGTCTTGTTAAATACACAGAACAGAAAAAACAGTTGTTTTTATTATTTCGTGGTTGAATATTATCTATGGGAGGTATACCATTATCATGTACATACAAATTATAAAAAAGGCTCAAAGTCACTCAAAGGGTACCTAAAGGAGCGAGCTATGATCGGAGTCTCCTTGCGTGATCGAATCAGAAATGAGGAGATCCGCAGAAGAACCAAGGTTGTCGACAGAGCTCAAAGAGTTGCTAAACTTAAGTGGCAGTGGGCGGGGCACATTGCTCGTAGAACCGATGGCTGCTGGGGCAGAAAGGTTTTCAAGTGTGCGACCGCGTACAGGACGACGCGCGTGGGAAGGCCCCCCAACAAGATGGACCGATGATTTGTTGAAGATCGCGAAGTCAATGCGTTTTTCATCCGAAATTACTGTATTAAACACGACACGTTTGGCTCAGTGGGTTGTACAACGGCCAACGAAGCTGGCGGTCCCGGGTTCGAATCCCGACCAGGGCAAGTGTTTGTGTGATGATCTTGTATGTACTCGTATTCTATGTATTTAAGTATTATAATTTATCTATATATTCTGTATATTGTCGCCTGGTACCCATAGTACTAGCTTTGCTTAGTTTGGGACTAGGTCGATTTGTGTAAGATTGTACCTGATATATATAAAAAATATATATTATTATTTATTATTAAACAAACGTAGTAATGTCAAATTGAGATAATAAAAAGTAAAATAAAGAATACCCAAGTTTTTGTCTTCGGTAATTTTTAGTTGTTTTATTTACATATATTTTCTTAAGGTTCCGTATCCAAAATTTTTTTTGGAAGAGAATAAGATTGTAAGGGTGCATGCATAATTTTGCCTTTATTTATATATAATTTTGACGACACGTTTGGCTCAGTGGGTTGTACAACGGCCTACGAAGCTGACGGTCCTGGGTTCGAATCCCGGCCAGGGCAAGTGTTTGTGTGATGAGCACGAATATTCGTTCCTGGGTCTTGGATGTTTACTATGTATTTAAGTATTATAATTTATCTATTTATTATGTATATCGTCGCCTAGTACCCATAGTAGAAGCTTAGCTTAGTTTGGGACTAGGTCGATTTGTGTAAGATTGTCCCTGATATTTATTTATTTTATTTATTTTTTTATTTATTTATTCTTGTTATTGTAACCGACTGCGAGATGGAAAGTTATGTTTTTGACTTACATATACTCTCTATCAATTTTCTCGACACGCCCTGCAGTTGATTTAGGTACCTACTGGTTGACTTTGTACTTTTCACCTATTGTTATATTGGCTAAAGTTAGGTAGGTATATAATTTATCACTTTGAGCTCGCGTGGAAAATTGCAATTGAAACTTACTCGTGTTACCGTTCTAAAATTGTATTGTACTATATTATTTATTAATTTTCAGCAATCGTTTATAACATAATACCACATTAAACCTTTATTAGAAAACTAGAACGCAATATAATCCGATTTAGTTGTTTTATTTACATTTGTTTTCTTAAGGTTCCGTATCCAAAATGGCAAAAACGGAACCCTTATAGATTCGTCATGTCTGTCTGTCTGTCCGTCCGTATGTCACAGGCATTTTACTCAAAAAGTATAAGATGTATATATTGATGAAATTTGGAGCATAGGTGTCGTGTGTAAACCGCTACTTAGTTTGATAGTTAAATAAAAAATATATATATTTCTAGGGGGGGCACTCGATACATGTAACAGAAAGTGAAAAAAAAATTGTTCAGCAAATATCAACGTGTGGCACATATTTAGACAGTGCTTCTAAAAACACTTTGGGGTTTCTAAAACAAATTTTTGATTTAGTGAATATTTTCCGAAATATTCGCTACGAAAGTAGCAAAAATGGTGTCCCCCCCCCCCTCTATTTTCTAAACGGTATGTTCAAAAAATATGAAAAAAAGTACAAATATATAGCTTAATAAATAGTTCCAACGAAAATTGTTTTTAACATGATCGGAGATACCGATTTTAAGTTATTGCCAAAAAACTGCGTTTCTCAGCAGACGGACGTAAGTGCCGGGGAGATACGCTCTTTTGTTAGTGTTTTTTTTCATATCGTGTTTTTTCATTCGTAGTGCATTTTTTTTGTATTAACGGCTGCGGAACCCTTCATGGGCGAGTCCGACTCGCACTTGGCCGCTTTTTTAGATATTGTGACGCATAATTATCTACTGTTTTTTTCTTGTCCAAAAGAAAATTTAACGACACCTTGCGATGTTTACGGTTAGTTCAATCAAAGAAAAAAAATATGACACGTGTATATACCTACTAAAATACACTTTTCACCGCCTAAAATAAGAAAATGCTCTTTTTTCCAAAAATATACTTGTGGCTTGAGTGACGTCATAAGTGTCGCTCGATTTCCATGGGGCATTTTAACGTCCAGCCTTCATTTTTGCTAACATACTGATAATTGCTAAGTAGGTCTTTAAATAAATAAATATTACGGAACAATTTTACACAAATTTAACTAGTCACATGTGAAGCTCAATAAGGCTTGTGTTATGAGTACTATATGACAATATATTTAATAGATATTATTTACTTACATATAGAGAACATCCAAGACGCAGGAATAATATTTACGCTCATAACATTAATATTTGCCCTTATCGAAATTTGAACATATTCGCAGGTAACGTTATTCCCGCTGAGCTAAACCGGCTTTATAAAACGAAGTCCATTTTTAACCAGTATCTGAAGCTGGTACAATGTTAAAGCAAGTAATGTCCGACCAGGAAAATAAAAAACTTCGCCAAATTGCGGAAAACAATTGGAACTAATTTCTTCAACTGTCAATAGTTCAAAGCCATATACCAATTGCTGTCAAAGTGAGGTGTTGATTATGCGTGGTCTATTTCTGGGATATTGTGAGTTATTTGTGCGTTAAATGTTGTCCGAAAACTATTAAAAGTCACTTAAGAAAAGTGCAAATTTACAATATGATGAAGTATTTGTCGGATAGAAAGTCTGAAGGATTAGACTCTATTCCTCTAAATAAAATCTCCGACCTTGTAGTCAACATGACTGGTAGGTACATCATACTTAGTGTTGCTATAATTATTGCTAATTTAACGCCCCCAGAGCAGGTATTTTATTTTTCAGGTCGGGCTTTAATTTTGCTCCCTTAGTCGGCGTACAACTAAGACGTTTTGCATACCATGGCAAAATGTAACTGTAACCTCCCTGAACGGAATCCTCAATAACGCAATATTGCTGCGCCCCAGCGCGGGGGGGGGGGGGGATTACATCGATGGCCAACTTCCGCCGTTAAACTCTAACGGGGAACTTAACTTGCTCTCCGATATTGGATTTCTTATCCCCTTTTTGCTGCTCAAATTAAATTTATAACTCTGTTCAAGCTGTTATAGTTATTTTATTACCTACTTTGACTTCACACTTTTTGGAAGAGAATAAGATTGTAAGGGTGCAATGTATAATTTTGCCTTTATTATTGTTATTGTAACCGACTGCGAGATGGAAAGTTATGTTTTTCGACTTACATATACTCTCTATCAATTTTCTCGACACGCCCTGCAGTTGATTTAGGTCCCTACTGGTTGACTTTGTACTTTTCACCTATTGTTATATTGGCTAAAGTTAGGTAGGTATATAATTTATCACTTTGAGCTCGCGTGGAAAATTGCAATTGAAACTTACTCGTGTTACCGTTCTAAAATTGTATTGTACTATATTATTTATTAATTTTCAGCAATCGTTTATAATATATTACCACATTAAACCTTTATTAGAAAACTAGAACGTCATTTTTTTCTTCAGTGTAGTCGAGTAAGTATCCTATAACGATCTGTGGATGCCTAGCTACCCGTGTACAACAAATAGTTTGAATCTGTGTAGCCATTTTAACGATACTTACAAAAAAAATCGATCTAATGATGTTCAAATAGTCCATCACTTATTTTTTCGAAAATATTTTCAATGTACAAACATTTCGTTTTTACAACTTTATAATAGTATAGTCGTATATGTATCATTTTGCATGACTTTTCTCCTTTAATTTTTTTAACTATTTGTCAAGAAAAGGGTTAATTTAAATGTCCTTAATTAATTTAAATAACAAGTTTTGTAGTAATGCCATAAGTTATATAGACCTTTTTCAAAAGGGAACTCGTTCACGACCCGAGTCATATGCCCACAACCAAGCTGTCTAGACAGCTTCTGTTTGCACTTAGATATATAGATACTTGCGAAACAAATGATGAACACACGTCTCATACAAAGCCACCCCTGGCAAGGTTTGGAAAGGGGTGAGTCGTGATTTAATGAAAAATCTCGTTGATTATGTTGTAAAAAAAATGTAACGCACAATTTCTTTTATACTTCATTTTAAATTAATATTATAACACAGAGTTTGATTGTAGCGGAAAAAAAATGTGACCTACTAAATTGTAAACAGTATTTGAACATGCGACCTCTCCCTTACCTCGTTAGGATGACTAAAAACTGGAACTCTCTTCCAACATATCTTTTCCTGGAACAATATAACTTTGATATCTTCAAGGCGAGAGTGAATAGAGACTATCTAGGTAAGCATACTACATCGTCGGCTTCATCGTCGCTTACCAACGAGGGAGATTGAAGTCAAATGCTTGCAAATTTTAAAAAAAAGTGTTCTGTCCAACTGAGCTATCGCAACTTTACGTACGTGGATATACCTAATTTTGTAAATTCCACCATGAAGCTAAGCCTTTACCATGTACCGTACCTATTGGTTTTCTCGCTCATGCCGATCGTGCCTCTCTATTGCATGTTCCGCGCTCTCGCTTGCACGCGGAACGTGACACTTTTTCGTGCATGCAGCCGGCGTTCATCGATTTATAAGACGTTATCACGTCAAAAAAGCCTGGTTAAAAAAATTAAACGTTATCAATTGGTAACCTACAGTCGCTCAGTATAATAAATTTCTCACCTACCACATGCTATAGGTTCGTATTTGTTACGAATTGCAAAAAAATATGCCAGACATCTTTACTGTAAGATGTAACTTCAAAGACGATTTTAACGCGGAAGTCCTCGCGGCCAAAGCTTTTCCTAAAGGGGTTTTCCTCCATTAATATTAATCTGAAACTAAGTCAATACAGCAACCAATTCACGTACCCAGAAGTGCGCACGCGCCGAAGGCTACCTCTCGATTTTCCTTCTTCCGACAGTAAACAAAAACATTACCAACACATTAGTGTGTTTCTGCTTCTTATTGTCGGGAAATGGTTTTGAAAATGCCTTATTACAGTTTACGAGTATAAAGATTGAAGGTTTCACGGTAAATAACATGATTATGGAAAATGATAACAATTTAAAGTAAAAAAAATTGTGAATTAATATAATTATTGATTCAAATAAGGGACAGTGACGAACCGTGATACAGATGCCTTGGAGTATCGCAAATGCGCTTAGCATTTTAAAATAAGAAAGATACAGAGGGCGCTACTTGTACTAATTAGATTGTGTTCGATAATTTCAAGCCATGTACGTAAATTTACGATAGCTGAGTTGGTCAGAGCACTTCTGCGTTAAGGAAGAGGTTGCAGGTTCAAATTCTGCTTGCAATTTAGTTTTTGATATATATTTTTTTCTATACAATCGAACTCTCTGTTATAATATTATTTTTTTAAAGGGTTAACTTCATTCGATATTTCTTGGTTTGGGAAGATGAAGGTGAAGTGCTGAATATTTGCTGTCTCTTCTCTTACCTGTCCTTACCAAAAGATAAAAGCCTTAAAATAGCTATCTCAATCTGCATACATCCATTTATTTTCATTAAGTCTAAAAAAAAAACATTTTTTTCTTGGTGTTACAAAACCGCATTCCACACATACACTAATAATTGATAGATTCAGGCGTTACTTTGGGGAATTCCATATTAGATTAATGGAAGATTTGGAGTATTATACTATATACACATCTAACCAAGACACTTTTTCGCGGAAAACCAAAGGAACCATTAATATAGGTGATTTGTGTCGCTTGCATGTGGCGTGACTGCCGCGTCATCTATCCACGAGTGCCTAAATTAAATTTAGTAAAGATACAGACGAAGCACTAGTAACTAAGTACCTACTATATTTAGCTTAAGTCAGCCTTCGCGCAGTTGTTTAAAATAAAACCTGAACCATAATGAGATGATCGCAGTCATGCGGGCGTACCCTGGGCGACTCCGCAAGCCACACTCACCGGTAACTGAAAGAGTTAAAGTTGCCATTCCGTTTTGGTAATATTTGTTGCTAGGTGTAAACATTGACGACAGTGGATGATACCGGCTCCTTATTGTGATAATATCCGGTACACACACATATACAGTTACACTCCTTTAGAAGAAAAAGGTGGTACGCGTGTGGTGCTCATAGTCCGTTAATACCTTTCCATTTTAGAGGGTATTGTGGTGGTGTAAGGTGTAATTAACGCGAGGACGTTTACACTGCTTAGTTGCAGCGACACCACTGACATTGCGTGATTTGCATAATTTACTCATGAATTTGCAATCGTAAGCTTTTATGAAAACCTTTATCTTGAAACTATGAACTAATCTATATAATATTATCTTCTGTTTCTGCAATTATTACTCATTTAAATAAAACAATTTTATCGGATTATATCGCGTATATTATCTCATTTGAGTTCCCGACGTTTCGTCAGATTTTCATCTTTCCGTGTTCACAGGTTGACTAACAAAAGATATATCTTTCTCTGTCAAAGTTACAATAATCAATATATGGTTCAATAACTTTAAAAATAGCATCTAAACATATATTTCAGCCTTTTTTCGGACTATGCTGCCAAGTTTTCTATTGTAAAGGCTACATCTTTATTCTATCATACATAATTTAACAAAATTTGAGTCTGTAAAGTATTTAAATAAAAATTTCAATAACATAGAAGAGGAATATAGTACGAATAATAATTATGAATGTTTAAATAATATTTATACCTAGTTATTACTAATTGTTTCTGACAATTTAGGACACATATCAGCAAAGTCATACATTTTGTTAATTGTGGTTTTTCGTGTAAATGTTTTGTGAAATTTCACTATTTAAGTACTATAGTTAGAAATATTGTTGTGCTTACAAATAAAAAATGAAATTTGACGCTCATTTTATTTCCTAGTTATGGGTCGAACTTTAGTTGGACTCATGCATATAGTGTCATAGAATATGTTATAAAATTGTAGTAAAAAATCAGGCTAATAAGTATTAATGTTTTGCGAAACCGCAGAATTACGGGAGTTACAGAGAAATGCACGAAAAAAACAACACAAAATTGAAATAAATACCAAAGCGACTTCCTGCCGTAAAATTGTGTTTCTAAATTGTAACGCCAATTGTTTATTTTAAGTTGAACAATCGACCGCCCCGTCAATTAACTAGGTTTTATTTAAGCACATGTAAAAAACGGGGCCGAGTTCGACAGCAAGAGTGTTTCAATTGGAGTAGGTTACGGCATAAATGAAAGCACATGAGTCTCCCACAGAACTAGGGCGACGCGACAGCGAAAGTGCTCCAAAAAACTAGAATACTTTAAAACGAATTAGACAAAACCAATGGCTAATAGTATCTACTTTTAATAGAGTAAGAACAAAAAATACGCCTCTTAGAAATCTAATGCAATTATGTTATTGAGGTTGCTCAATTGATGGCTGAGCACAATGGTCGGGGTATTATCATTTGTTAATAATTTCGCATCTAATTGTGAAACTTCTGCAGATGTTATCGGCAGAGTAAACAATTCTTGCCCGCAACTTCGTCAGTGGAGGAGAAAACATCATAACCTTTATTTTCTTCAGCGTAGTTCGATAAAAAGTATACTATAATCATCTGCGGATCACCAGCTACCCAAAAATGGTGGAAATTTATTCAGCCGTTTTAACGTGATGAAGCCATATCGACTCATACAAAAGACCCAACAAAATATTTTTTCCAATTCAGTAACCTTCAAATAGACCGTATCACTTATTGTTTTAGAAATATCCTCAATGTGCAGACATTTCATTTTTACAACTTTCTAATAGTCCCTATAGATGTGATAGTTCCGTGGTAATGCAGTAGAAATTGTGTAGGCCTAGCCCTTGCATTTAGGACTACTTTTGGAGCATCCACGACATAATACTCAACGCACAACGAATTGGCGATCGAAATCAAAATACTATCTCGTCCACACTTGCGTGGTCTTAACATGTGTGAAAGAGATAGCAGTATGATCTCGGTCTCCAGTTCATTTTGCGTTCAGTATAGGATTGCTTGAAGGTGACAAGGAGATGAAAAAGATTTAAGTTTCAAAGCGTTTTAGAAACAGACATAACCTCTCAAAAGGTAATAAACTTGAAGTGGGTCATTGGCAGCAAAGATGCGGTTCTCGACAGATGTGTTCGCTGATGCTGCACCATGTCTCCGGGGTCACAGCTAGCCGCACGAGCTGGCTGCACGCCAACTTACGTGCCGCGTGCTTCAGATGCATATCGGGTCTTGGGTCGGGTTTTTACGTGTCACATAAGCGATAGTCGAGCGTGATTGGATTGCCCATTGTCTGGTTTGTGGAGCGATTTACAGTTTCTTTCATTATTTCTTTATCCGTTGCTAGGTATTTACTTGGTCCGATTTGTGACTTCATAAGACTTCTAGAAGGTGCCCGCAACTTTGTTCGCGAAGGAGAATAACTCAAAACCCCTCTTTTTTTAGCGCAGTCGGAAGAAAAGTATACTATAACCATCTGGGGATGACCAGCTACCCGTGTACCAAAAAAAGTTGAAATCTGTTTAGCCGTTTAGGCGTGATGAAGCCACAACGACATATATACAAACATACAAAAAATAAATATTTTTAGATTCAGTGACTTCCAAATAGTCCGCTTCAATAATTTTTGAAAATATTTTCAATGTACAGACATTTAATTTTTGCTACTTTATACTAGTATAGATGTACAGTCAGCATCAAGTAGCCTACAACATCCAAAGCAACAAATATATCGCATCGCAACACATCTTTCTTAATAAAAGCACAAAGATGTTGACGATATATTTGCTGCTTTGGCTGTTACAGACTATTTGACGCTGACTGTACGAAGTACAGCTGAGTCTTGATAAAGTTGCCATAGATATAGACACCTCTGCGTATTTGTGTCGGTCCTTGAAGGCAGCCGCTAGTGTGATGTTAAATGCGACCAGCGTACAAGCGAGGTCAAACATGTGTTATACATTTTTTCACCTTTCAGACATCCTTCCTTCCTTTTGATGCACGTCATGTAATTTACATTTTCATCGTATTTGCATATTAATTTGTTTTGACACGGACGGTGCAAGTTTTTCTTCATTAAGGACTTTTGTCTTTGTGGTCATTTCATGCGGTCAGCCCTTTTTAAAAGCTCTTATTTAACTTGCAATGTAACAATGTATGTTCGGGTTAAATTTGACCTACTTTCCGGTTTTATAATTGAGTTAAAATTTTGCATACTTATGTAAGTTTGGTGACACTGCAATGATACCATCGAGCTGATGTGATGATGGAGCAGGAAGGTGGTCATAGGAACTCTGTTATAAAATAACTCAACCCTACCGAGTTTGGGCTCTTTTGAATCGTCTCGGTAATTAGTTGATGGATGTTGAAAGAAAATTACAGTCGGCAATAAAACCTTGTCACAAAAATGCTTTTTTTTCTTAACAGAAACTTAATATTTTTCGCCATACGCATCGGTACTAGATTGTCATGTTATTGGGGCTTTTTGATCGCACGTCAGGTTCTACTAATTTATATATAATAATGAGTCATCGCATTAACTCACATCTCATTACAAGATCCGCCAGCCAGTATACGATGTAGACGTGCAAGAGTAAAAACGAGGCTGCTACGACTGGGCTGATGCAATGCGCCGGAGCAACGGTCTCGGGATTACGTGCATCCCGCGGAGAGATGCCAAACCTCCGGACACTGGTCACTCAATTAAAGTTCAATAATTGCTGAGATTTTTAATTCTATGTTACCGCATTTTCTTGTCGATGCACTGCGGGTGAACTCCCCTAGCTGGACTGATTATGTTACATGATTATTGCTACAGTCCGCTGGATGCAGGCCGTGAAAGACAGGCGAAGGTGCCGTTTTATGGGTTGTCTGTCACACGGGTCGCCTGATGGTAAGCGATCACTCGCCCTAGATCACCAGAGGACTCACAAGTGCGTTGCCGGCCTTAAAGTAGTAGTAACTGAGTTAAAATTTGGCATTATGTACCTAAGTTTGGTGACAACGCAACAGTGTGATACCATCGAGCTGATCAGATGATGGAGCAGGAAAGTGGTCATAGGAGCTCTGTAAAAAAACAATTCATTCAACCAGCAGTTGCGCGCATGCGCTCGCTCGCTCATTCACTCGCAGAATCATCTATACTATTATGAAGTTGTAAAAATGTAATGTTTGTATGTGTCGTTGTGACCTCATCACACCAAAACCGCTAAACAGATATTAACAATTTTGGTACACGGGTAGCTAGGTATCTCCAGATTGTTATAGGATACTTTTTACCCGACTAAACTGATGAAAAAAGAGGGTAATGAGTTTTTTTCTTCTGCGCGGACGAAATTTGCGGGCACCTTTTAGTCATATACTCAACCTGAATTGACCTTATCGTAACGACATGAACAGTCACAGTTTTAATAGCTTGTTATTGTGACAGTTTTCTACGTTGGTACTGTGTATGGTCAAAAACTCTTTGTAAGTATCTTCACAAAAAGAGATTAAGTTAAATCATCATGTATATACAATGAATGTTGTAGATTTTTTGCAGTACCGCTTCCGGCTGCTGTACTTTTAGTTTCCCAGCGGGTGAGCACTGAAAGTAAACACTGCGATTACGGTTGCCTATTGTTACAGATACGCCAAACAATGGGTGTTTAGAAGTAGCCTGCGAATGTTTGATCTGGTAACCCTAGACCAGAAAGAATACCTACGAGTAGGGTTCCCGACCCTACTATAATTTACTTTAGAAACTACTATATTTCACGTAAAGCGAAACGCAACCTTACACTTTTCCTCCATTCACCTGTCACCAGCACTGTCAATACTTTCTCAAAAATAAAAATGTAATTATTAAGGCGCAGAGCAGCCAAAAATATTTATTTAATAAATAAAGTACATATTTTAGCCACATATCATTTTTTTTCTTTTTTTTTGTAGTGTACTATAGTTTTAAAGGTAACGTCTTCGAAAATACTAGGTACATATTATAGAAAAAAGTTGGCAACCCTACCTACGAGCTACATGCATGAGCCATCTTCGCTCGGTGACGTATTTATATTTGAACATAATATAACTCGATGACTCAGGCGCAGTGTATCGAGCAACAATTACAATTTCTTGGAATATAATACTTTTTAAAACTTAATTTTAATATTTAGACAAGCTAGAGGTCAACTTTCTGTTAAGAATAATTTCAGTTGTATAGCCCGCCTGTTTTCAAAACAAGCGTTACATGTATTTTTATTTACTGCAGTCATGTATACTTTCATAATACCTACTTAAGGTTTAAAGTTATTACTAAGTCCATGAATCCTGATAGGGCAAGGCAATATAATAATAATCTAGGGATGCTAAATTTGGTTAGTACAAACATGCATTAACATACAATCAAATTAATAAATCGGGTGAAAATCAGCATTGCCGTTCAGCGTGGCAATGCTGCCAGCCTTCTGGGCACCCTTCTGTACGGGAAAGTAAGTACAGTAGTCAACATTTTTATAAGTAAAAGAAATGAAAATTAGTCAAATTGATTAGAAACAATTATTGTAACATTAGAAAATCATAAGTTAACCCGTAGCAAAAAAACATACCTGTACTATACTGTATGATTGTGGGCATCAACAATCGAGTTAGAGAGAAAAAGAATAAAAAATTATATAATAACAGAAAATATAATAATAAGAATAAGTACTCTTTATTGCACACCAAAAGAAAATAATATCAGACAGTTAAATCTAAACCAGTATGAGAAATGGTAAATAACATGCGGTCTTATCGCTAAGAAGCGATCCCTTCCAGACAACCTTAAGGTAGTAGAGATGGCGCAAAGTAACAACCAATGAGAAAGTAAGTGGTGCTGGTGCACAAGAAGATGAGACAAATCATAAATTAAAGCCAAATTGATGAGTTTAATAATATCAAGAAAGCGTAAATTCATTTGATCGTTAACATGTATCAGATTAACCATTCCCTCTTAATTCTATTACTAAAATATCGACAAACAACCACGGGAACTTCCAACAGCGTTTTTTACCTACCAGTTCATTGAAAGTAGTGTCGCTACAACTTTTTATGCGATTCATAAACTTGCTTTTACTTATTAGCAAACGTCACCGAGCAGCGAAGTAATTTGTCCCCGCCTGTCGCGACCACTCGTCAATCATAATTTGTTTTATTCCGTAAAAAAAATCGTAAATAACATTTACATCGGTGTTTTTCCGACGACTTAATCGATGGCCCCGTGTTGTGCAAACTTGTTTCTGATTTGTCTTGTTTATTAAACGAATATAATGTTTGATCGGCCGGGTAAAAGTACCTACTTCTCATTTAAAAGCGCAGATGACACGCTCACTAGAAGTCTGTATATTGTCACTGCGCTATATACAAATACTTTATAATTTTTCGCGCAATCTTTTGCTTGCCTCTCTTCCAAGAATAAAGATGACAAACACGTGAAAACCCTATAAGTTAATTTTTGGTACTTCAATGGAATATGAAGCTAACTGTCAACTTCATCATCACTTTAGCCATAGGATGTCCACTCCTAGACACAGGCCTCCTCAATAGGTTTCCACATGGGCCGGATAGAGCCGACCCGACCCAACTAGTTCCCGCAACCCTAACCAGTCGTCCGACCACTTTGCGGGTGGCTTTGCCGCGCTGCGCTTGCCGGTACGCGGTCTCCACTCGAGAACCCTTCTGCCCCAACGGCCATCGGTTCTCCGAACTATGTGCCCTGCTGATTGCCAATTCAGCTTGTTTGCTATGTCGGTGACCTTGGTTCGTCTACGAATCGCCTCATTTTTTATTCGATCTCGTAGATAGATCCCAAGCATAGCCCTTTCCATAGCTCGCTGAGATTGTCAACTAGGCATGTTTTAAACAAAACTATAATCAAAATCAGTGATTAGGGAATTCGCCTGTATTTTATACCAAGGAATGAAGTGGGAGAGAGTAAATTACCTTTTACAATTATCACTTCAGCTTTGACTAAATGCCTGTAGCACAGACTAAAAAGACTTTGGTCATGATTCAAATATAAAGCTTCATTTTAGAAAGCCGATTTCTCTTAAATTTCAAAAATATAAATAAGTATGTCAAATGCTGCTAATGTTTTTCGTTAGCGGCAACACCTTTGTTTACCATTTTCCGTGAGAATAAAAATCAGAGTTAACCTGTAGCAAACATTTTCAAATCAATAATTCTTGAAGTATGTGTTAGATGAGTAACTCCTTGGTCAAAACCATAAACGTACCGTCTACTCTGTAGCAGATATTATCCTCGCTTCCCTCCGCCGAGCCCCCAGGGAGCTGTTTCCATTAGTCCCTCCTCCGTCACTGCGGGCTCGTTCACATGATTGATGTCGTCCACTAAACTCCTATGCCATTTATGATTTATATCACTTTGACTCACACGACTCATACGTAAGTCCTTCATCCTTTCGGGAACGTTCCTGCTGAGCGATGAGCGATAAAACTTGTGTAGAAAAATCACTTGAACTCTGCAGTCTAAGGATAGTGTAAAGTCAATAAAATAAAATATGTATACTATTATAAAGTTGTAAAAATGAAATGTGTGTACATTGAAGATATTGAAAAAATAATAATTGGAAGGGACTATTTGGAGGTCACTGAATCGATCTTTTTTGTATGTTTGTATGTGTCGTTGTGGCTTTATCATGCCAAATCGGATGAACAGATTTTAACTAGTTTTGGCACACGGATAGCTGGGTATCTCCATATGGTTATAGGATACTCTTTACCCAACTACGCTGAGAGAAAAAGAGGAGTTTGACTGTTTCTCCTCCGCGAACGAAGTTGCGAGCGCCTTATTGTAAGTAAATAAGACTACGACTATGTCTAGTCTATGTCTAATAATATAAATGTAATGAAATAAGGTTGTATGCTTGAGTTATTGATTGTGGAGGCAGGTAAGCTTCGATACATGTTACAACCAAAAAATACGATTTTTGGTTTTTGTAACACATCTAAGGTTAGATGACAATTTGCTGTCACCGTGCGTGCGTGTAGACATGCTCAAACAGAAATGTCATTTACAAACGCAAGGTTGACGCAATTCAGTTGTTTTGTTTTATTTGTGTTAATTTAAACGGTAAAATATGGCATTTTTTCAATTATAATGGGAGAGGTATACCTCTTATTCTCATAAATGGATCTTCATGTTCATTAGTTTCATATTTCCGCTTCGTCATTCATAATGTGTGATTTGTGGACCAACTGCAAACGTTTGCGTTATGACGTCTTTAAGTTACATTAAATATTGTTTCTTTAGTCGTTTATCAATAGGCGCGTTTATCTAATATCTCTGTTACTGTGCTACATTTGCAAGCAAAGTCAGTAGAAGTCTAGAATGATGAGTCTATTGGGTGATTTTTCAGTCCACCAATGTATAGTGTATACAGGTACCAAATACATAATCGTAGATGCAAAACAATGAGATAAAAGAATAAAAAAAATTAATTGAATGTAAATTATTTCAACTTGAGTATAGGTACGAGTGGCGTGGCATCCATATAAACCGATTCCCACCGGGATGCCCAAGGCAAGGCTTACAACCACCTTTTTCTTTAAATATGAGTAAATGAATACGCTTCGGCTTCCCTTCTAATTTTCATGATGCTACACCTCTGATTGGTACATTATTTTCGTAAAACTAGTTACGTATAATTTCGATATACTGAGAAGGATTGAGTCTCAGTTATAAAGTCAAGATATTTCAGAAAACTAGACATAGATATCAATCACTGTCTAGTTTTCTGAAATATCTTATTGAGATTACCAGTTGCCTAGCCGTTCTATGCCTACTATTGACACTGAGAAACTATCCTGCCATAGTTCAGAGACAATTAGCGTCTGATTACCCCTGGGAATATAGTGTAGAATGTTGTCATGGATTCGAGTGTCATGTCGGGTCGGTCCGTGTTTGCGCGAGTCGACCTGGCACACGGCGGGAGTCAATATTGGCACAGCGACGGACGCAATATTGCTGCGATGCCAGACATCCACTCCCAAATATTAAGTAGGTACTAGGAGGTAAAATCATAGCCTTCTTTTTGCTTCGGTGTAACTGAGTAAAAAGTATTTTATAACTAATCTTGCATCCAGCTAGTCTCACACAAAAAATGATTGAAATCTATTTAACGCCGTTTGACGTGACGTGGCCATAAAGACACATACTTACATAAAAATTTATTAAAATGAATACATAAAAATTCGATTCAGTGACTTAAAATAAATTAGCCGTGTAACGTTTACACAGTTACGCTTATTTTATAAAAAAAAAATCGATGTTCAGAGTTTATTGTTTAAAAGTTTATAACATTATAAATTAATTCATCGTATCTTTGATCCTGCTCACTTTCTAGTTGTGTGCGAAGCGAGGAAACGAGGTAGATAGATGAAATATTCAATGTCTATAATATTTTCTTCTGTTTCCGCGATTCGAAACATCGGGAACTAAAATGAGATAATATACGCGATATAATCCGTTAAATTGTTTTATTCAATGTCTGTTGAATGTTTTATGGTGTGCTAGTGACCTGATCGGTAGGTGACCTTCTTAGAAGTACTAATCTATTTCAAATGAAACGATGCTATTTACATTATTAATAATTACACTGATCGACATAAACAAATATGAGTAATGCCGGATTGTGAGAACTCCTATCCATGCTCCACTCTACAAAGTTACATGTAATTAAATCGATCAGGTTGACCAATCTATAAATCCTTAAATTAAAAGCATATATATAGTCCTCCTCATCGATTTCGATGACGCCGACCCAACATCAAAATTGTATGGATGTCGTCTAAACTGTGGGCTTTGATATGGCTGGCTAGGCTGACCTTACTTTTAAATAGTCTCTTGCACGCGTGACTAGAATTGGCCAGCTGGGTTAAAAGTAACGAATAATTGATACTAAAAGAGTATAGCCGTAAAATATCTAAACATAAAACAGAAAATAGATAATTAAGAGCCGATGAAGCGATAAGAAAAGTATGTAAAAGAAGATAGGCGAAACAGTTCGGCATCGGAAGAACGAACAACTGTGTTTACCCGCGCGGCCTAGGCCTTCTTGTAGCCTCGACCCCATTACTGTCAATAATTCCATTGTATAATACCGGAACTGTTCGCCGCCGATGTCGCAGCTTCCATTTCTTAAAGAATATTGCCATTTTTGGCAGCGAAGAGGCACCTCCTGCTAGCCGGGACTTCAGTATACCCTTCTTAATAAAAGAGTCCCACGGACAACTGATAAATATCTGCCTTAAAAGTACTTGATTCGCACCCCACACTCCACATGTCTGCTAAATAACGTGATTACGATGATTCATGTTTACCGAACGATGAATCAGATAAGTCGAACAGCAACTAAAATGTGAGTCAATCCTCGAAACAACAGCTGAACCACGCTCTCGGCAAAAACGGCCTGAGAAATTCTAATGGGATTTTATGTTGCGGAAAGTGGTAAAAAAGCTGATTGGGCGCATTCCTGGTCGGGCCGGGTGGCGCCGGCGCCGCGGCCGGACATTGCTCCGTTCCGGTTGGCCATTGACCACTCAACATCTTTAACTCACAATGCCTCTTGATCGAGTTTTTGCAGCGATACAGCCACTTATTTGAATTGTAGAGGAATCCGGTGTAATCTGCGGTAAACAATTGTCGGTGATGAAACAAATAGTTGATAAAAATGAAAATAAAGCTTCATAAATAGTGACATCGTTAAGGTTTGTTCTATCCTGACCCGACGAGATTGCCTTTTGCTGCTCGGAACCAAAGAGGCGTATGAGATTTAGCTAGAGCAATGGTCATTTGCTTTTTTGTTGTCACGTTGGAGGCATCGACGGGAATCAATCGATATGGTCCGCGGATGAATGTAACCGTCCGAATACGGTTTTATTAATCACCGCGTGTTCCAATTCGGCGTCCGCTTTCGGCTGCCGCTCGTTTTTCTGCCATACATATTTTTATGCATTTTGCGAAGCCCCATTGTTGTATGTAGTTTCGCTCTAGTTTTTTTAATAATTAAGGCTTTGTTATTTATATACAATATCTCTTGATCTAGTCATTGTGTATGATAATTGCACGGATTTACATGCATGATGCATTTTAATGAACACACTTAATAGGCTGTGAAGTCTCGTGGTGACCGATGAGATAAATGGAACAGTTATTATGCCGGTACATTGCATTGAAGAGATTTTACACTGATCTGCGCAAAGAGACTTGGTGTCAATTTCTATTAAATAAGTAGAGCTTCGGATCTTTTCGTTGTTTAGCGATAAGACTGCCTGTTGCTAACCTCTCCTTGAATATATTGTTTTCTGTACTCTGTTTTGTGAGGTGTGCAATACAGAGTTATTTTATTGTATTGTTATCACTTGCAGATGATCTAAGGGAGTTAAATCTGCTAGGTAACATTTGTGATGATTGATGAGACCGATACGAGAGCGCATAGAGTATGTCGCTGTCATGGTAGTCCCACACTGAACCGCTAATTTATTAATGATTTTTTACTAGATTTAAATCGGTTTAAAATCGCTTCAGCTTCCCGTATTACTCCTGGCCTGGTAAAATAAACTTACAAACCTCCTTTCAATATTTGGCCAATCGTCAATCCGCGTATCTACGCCGTCCTTTGCCTTGCGCACCGCATCCCCACCCTACTCCAAATGCTCACAGGTGATATTCCCGTTTGCAGGTTCGCTCTTTCCCACCCAATTCGATTACTGGTAAAAAAAACTAGCCAGCTACGCACTGGTGCGCAGCTTACACTGCAGAGCTAGACGGGGCTGTGGTCCGAGGCCCCTAAGCTCAGGGGGCCCTCGGACCCTGACCCGTTACGTAGCTACCGCAAGGTTAGACGGTGCCCTACCACTGGGGCCCCAATATTTTGGAGTCCTTGGTCCTTGACTAACAGAACCTCGAACTAACATGTTGTTTACCTAGCTACACCACTAAGCCAGACCTAGGCACCCAGTTCTAAGTCAGGTTTTGAAACAAAAGCTACTCCGTGTCTTCCTCGTTTAGGATGCAATGTAAAAGTGAACATAATCAGTGATCACTAACTGGAGACTTGTTTTTTAATAATTGTCCCTTTTACAAGCCTCGTATAATGAAACCAGCCCGTATTAATAGGCAAATTAAACTTTCGTTGCCTCTCGCCGTCGACACTTCAATAGCCTAAACAAACCCTTTCAACTCACTTTCACACGGAAGGCGCGAACCACTCCGAGAATTATCCTATTGAGAACGCGGGATTGGAAAATGGCCGAACGGTCAAATTACATCAAATTATTGTGACACGGCCGGCCGGGCATTTGTTTTGCGTCCGCGGGACGCATTGGGGCCGATCCGGAGACAGTTCACGTCCATCTCAATCCGAAAGCGAAATGGGTCTCGTTGACAATGATTCATTCAATTGATTGATTGTTGAACTTTCTAATGCGGGCGAATTAACTGATGGGGCGGAAGCGACGTCGTTACTGGGTTATTTACAAAGTGAATTCAATTGAAAGAATCAGTGTGCCGTGAGTAATTACTATTGACATTTTAAACGCGCTCGTGGTTTCTCTATATTATCGTGTATCACAGCGACAAGGCTCTTCATCATGATGAACATCATGATGACATGAACGCTGCAGCGTTTGCCGAACCTGTACTATTGCTATTTTCAAACTGTGTGTTATATGATAACTAGCTTCCGCCCGCGACTTCGTCCGCCTTAAATTCGTTTATCGTGGATAAGGGTATTTTTTCGGGATAAAAAGTAGCCTATGTCCATTCCCGGGACTCAAAATATCTCCATACCAAATTTCATCCAAATCGGTTCAGCGGTTTAAGCGTGAAGAGGTAACCGACTTACAGACAGACAGACACACTTTCGCATTTATAATATTAGTATGGATGGTTTATGAAAATAAATGTATTTTATTTCTTTCTATATCTGTCACATCGGAACTTAGATCATTTTACTAATGGAGCTGCCATACGAATACATTCCCCTCTGCCAAAATAATCGCGAAATCTCCGATTAGTTAATAGGGCAAATTGCCAGTGTGTGGGTATTTTTTTGTTTTTAGGTGATTTTTTTTACTGTGTGCGTTTTTAGAAATAGAAATATTTCCGTAGTGTGCTGATCGTGTTTACCTCACCCCCGCTAAAAATGCATGAAAAATTTGTTCGGTAATGACTGCTTCTCATCTTCATTAGTTAAATGCTTTAAGCATCTTAATGTCTAAACATGGTTATATCCAGATAAGGCCTTGGCGTATATGGCCAACACATACACATAAACAAAAGTTCCCCATTGTGAATATAACAAACATGACTCTCCAGGGTAAACATTGAATATCTAAGTACTCGACCATACGCCCATATATTTTCGTCATTTTTTATTTTTTGAGGTTATCGATACCAAATATCGGGCGCGAGGGGAGCGACTCACTAGTAGGGAATGCAATTACCGGCATAATTTTGAAACCGGTAATTTACAGACTTGGGTAGTTCAAAACCAGTAAACCGGTAAATTACCGGTATTGGAAATTCGAAGTAAGAAGGACGTGAAAATGTTGTTTTATTTAACGTTTCTGTATTATTTTTTTCCATGGACTAAAAAAAAAACAATCCACATTGTGTAAAATAACATAATATTGAAAAACACCAGTAGAGTAAAGATTAAATTAAAACACTCAACAATTTACTACATAAGGATCCCAAAAACGGCCCTGGTCTGGTTTAATCGGCCCGGCAAGAAAGCCAGACTTCTAAGGCAAGCTTTATATGAGGACCACGGCCCGTATCAATATAGGATTCTAACATATCTGATGTGAAACGCAAATTAAATGCTGCTCCGAGGGACAGGAAACGAGAAATTTTCAAAGCTAAATTCGATTTCGTTGACAGAATTGGTGAGTGACTCGCAGGGTGCCCCTCTGGAAGTCGCGCCTTTTGGTCGCTCGCCGCGGCTGCCGAAGGAACTTCTGTGTAGTAGTAGCTAATTAGTACTGAACGGGGCATAATATTTTAGTTTTCGGTTGATGCTTTTTTATATATTTGTGATATAGAGATACGATACAACAGCTCATTCTATGTACTTAATAAGAGATAGAATACTGGGATTAAGTGTAAATTAATTATAATAATGGATCTTAGGTGGACTAACTTTTAGGTTGGGCTAAAACGCTCGAAAGCTTTTTAAACATATTTGAAACTAATAAAAAGTAATGAAATCGTTAAATCACAAAAAAAACCACTTAATCTAGATAAAGTACGGGTGTTTTACAGTACATAAATGGATAAACATCAGTGTAAACCAATTTTTATATGTATTGGTAAAAAACCGGTTTTGGGTTATAATTACCGGTAATTTACCTGCTTCATATTTGACCGGTTTACCGGGAAACCGGTAAATCGGTATACCGGTTTGCATTCCCTACTCACTAGGCATCAAAGGCGAGGCGTCAGGAAAATTACAAGGGAGGCCATAGCGTATTCATGTACGCATATTTAAAGGAAGAGGTGGTTATAAGCCCCCTTTCCTTGGGCAACCCGGTGGGAATCTGCTTATATGGACGCTACGCCACTGCTAGGCATTAACGATACTTTTCATTTGAAGACTTGTCTTAAATGCCCCGGTGCTCGCCGTTCGTTGCACCAATAGTTGGCACCTTCCATCTTAATATTATTACCTTAGATTTCAGTTGGCAAACAAGGTATCAACTGTTGGAAATTACGGTGTCCAGCGTTCGAACATTTACCTTACTTATAAATGAAGACTGGTGGTTTTCACAAAAAATATTTGCTCTTATCGGGATGAGAATCCGCTGCATCGTTAGTTTCGTACAAAGCCTTACAAAGTGACCAAAGTAGCCGTGAAATTAATGAAATAATGTATATCAGTATCAGTTTATGAGATTAGTGAGTGTCCTCGGCCCGCGGTCCCGTTAGGCGCGGGATGCTGCGATGGGGTGGATGCGCGGGAGCGGGGTCAACGACCGCGCGCACCTGCCAGCCTTTTGCAACCGTACGCAATTCGTTGGGTAACATAGACTACCTGTAACTCACCAATAAATGACACATGCCCACGTTCAGACTCGATGGGAAATCTCGGTTAAATGACTCGTTGATTATTTTGTAAAAAAAATACGAATTCATACTAATCCATACTTATAACACTTATATAGTTATTATACTTAAATACTTTACATGTATAGCATACAAGCTGCTCCCCCCGGCTTTGTACGGGTGTACTAAGGCAGAAAATGAGGCCTAAACTTCCCTTTACTATTTGGGACCTTAAGTTTTGACTTTTATCAAATTGAAGATATATAATATATATATGTATGTTCGCGCCTCAGAATCAGAACGACTGCTAAGTATTTTATTAATGGATTCTAGTTCTTTTGCTATTCCGCCAAATAGTGCCTTGCTTAGACTATAAATTATGCTCATCTGCATATTTTCATGCAACTTACATTAAAAAAAAACGCATACAATAAGTTTAAAAATCTCTATAGAAGATGTGAGTGCGTGAGAAAAAAGATATGAGGAAGATATTCGAAAACTTATTTCATTACATGATGATCCATACCATTTACGGTTCTTCTGCCGTCAGCGCCATGGTGAGCATTTATGAAACTAAATTTTCACCCTAACAGAGCGAACTTTACAGTTGCCACATGTTAGAAGTTCACGTTAAAAATCACGAGAATCGTGATAGTAAAAAGCATCAAGATTTTCCTAAATAATCAATAGTCTTTTATTTATTAATTATGTTTATGAGCACTTTTATAATCACCCAGCGGGAAATACCCCTTTCCAAGAGTTGTGAAATATTTCGCAATAAGACTGATGATTGATTTGCTTTTGTTTCAGAATGCGAGGCGACATGATGCCGTCTCGGAGTATAGGTGCCTACATGGCCGTTCTCAGCTTGGTTGCTTTAAGTAATGCCGGTAAGTTCATGTTTGTATGTATTTCAGGCGTCCAAAGTAATTTTAGTAGTCAGTAGGAAAATAAACACTATTACTTCTATGATGATAGAGTTGATGCCAAGATATTTATAAATAATCAGTGGGATTTTTGGTCAAGGGAGGCAGTTTTTATATGGCTATATGGAGCCATGGTATTTTAGGATAGACAGTGCCATTGTGCCTACATGGATCGCATACGCCACTAGTAGCTATAAATGCGTCCATTACTTCGATATTGCAGGTGACTGCACAGTGTCTCTTTAATCCTTTATAAGGGCTTACCTCGTTGACGACTAGCGTGCCCTATGGGGCACTAAGCTCTTAGCGTATGCGCTAAGCTCTGTATAGCGGCAAATGACGTCTTTGGGCCGGGTACGGCTTTACGTCGATGTGATTCGACATTTTTGGCGCCCGGCATTTATTCTTCGTCTTCTTTGTGGTCACACTCTTGGCAGTGGTCGTGGTCGCCACATCATGGTTTGTGGCAAGTTTTACAAACCGTCACCATTTTTCTCGTACTAAACTCTTCTTGTACATTTGTGGAGTGGACCATTGAGGGCAATTTAACTTGGTCGGTTCAACGCATTGGTGACCTGCCGCGCGCTCTTGTGCCTTCAACTTTTCCCCGCACTACAAGTTACTCCACAGATATGTTTATTACTCCTGATAAAATCCGATGATTACTAGAATTATCAGTTGCTTTGGACGTTGGCAACTCAGGTTTAGATTCAGATCTTTATTAGTAAAATTAAAATACATTTTAAAAATGAAATGAATAACTATATTTTGAAATAATTACAGTAAATTGTATCTTCAAATCAAATCAAATCTTTTTATTGCAAGAAAACATAGTTACATAAGATGATAATCTCGCGAACCGTTTATCGAAGAGAATCGCCTCTTGTCCGTGCTTTGCGGCCCGAACAAGCTCCTCCATCAGCCCGGGAGTGTGATGTATCTATGCGCTAGCGGTTGGGTAGTACTGAGTGATGAATATCTGAGGTGCTGTGAGGGGATGGATGTGCGTCTGTCCTCAGTTTAAAATTGTAAATGTTTATTTAATTTGATAAAACTATGGGGAACTATGGAGGGTAGAAGGTAAGGAGCGCAATCTCTGTGTCTGTGTATCCAAAGTGTCTGTCAAAAGGCGTTAAATTGGTGGCACTGCGGTACTAAATGTCACCGATTTGATAAATGTATGATTTTTATAATGTCACAGTGCTTTGGTTGTCCGTTATTCTGTGTAATTAATTTGAATAAATAAATAATGTTAAATATGTGGTGCTTATGTTCTACTAAAAAAGGCATGCTATTTTACAATATTGAAATAGTTGCCAGTTCATTATATTATGTCAAAATATTAATGAATAATGATTACTATACAAAACTCGATCGATTTAGGTGAGTTAGTAGCTAAGTATGCTATTATACACTTTGAAAAAATGAAATGTATGTACATTGAAGATATTTTCAAACAAAATAAGTGAAGGACTATCTGAAGGTTAGTGAATGAAAGAACAAAACCTCTACCCTATAATATGCCTTTGCCATTAGATACTTTTTAAAGTAATTTTGAGAGCTGGAAAAGGTAATTTTGAAGCTTTATCTGTTTACTTATTATAAAAATGAAAACATTGGCCTACGAATGATGGTTACTTCATGAACGCGGAACTCTCTAATGGCAATTTTGTTTTTATTTCTTTAAAATTGTTGATATCTGAATTCTTAGTAAAAGAGTCAGGTTCTTAATAGCTTTAGCTAAGATGATGGATCAAGTATTCAAATCAAATTCGCTAAATCGATTAATATAATCGGACTCTGTCACGGTAGGTTATGTAATTAATTCCACGACAACTCGTAGCCTTCTGAAGAGTGTAATTGAATGAATGAACTGATTGAATGATTAAATTAAATTGAATGGAAACCGACCCTGAACTGTTTGTGGAGTCGTCTGCAAACTTAGAGTATCTAGCCACTGGATATGGCTAGCCGTATCGTTACAAACTGTTTTTAACCGACTCCCAAAAAGGAGGAGTTTCTCAATTCGTCATAATATTTTCATGTATACTTTTAGTTTAGTGAGAGACGAGGTAAACGCGTACAGCGCACTACGGAAATGTTGCTATTTCTACAGACCCTTACAATAAAAAAAGGAGACTGAGTTGCGCAGCAGCGCAGTTGAGGGTGCCATGCAAACTTTCAATTAACCAAATCTAATTGGCCGGTTAAGTTAAGTTTGCAATTTAGCAATTGAGGTGCAAGATTAACGCAATCGGATTATTAAAAAATAGTTTAGAAACTTAAAAAAAAACAATTTAAGCGAATTATATTGCGTATATTATCACATTTCACGTCGGTTTCGACGTAAAAAGATCCGTTTAAATTGTTATATTTAATAGAGTGATAATACTGATAATCGCGGAAACACAAGAATATATTACAAAAAAAAATTAGCTAGGTACTTATAATTTTCCTGCATTATTCATGTTCATTTATATATTTCGACAAAATTTTCGCTTGGTTAACTTTGGAGAAAAGGATTTTTTCCTTAACAAATCGTCATGGTTATAGGATACTTTTTAACCGACTACGGTGTCGAAAAAAGAGGGGTTAGGCCTTTCACTCCTCCGCGAACGAAGTTACGGGCCTCTTCTAGTTTGTAATAAACTTTGGTGAATGTGGGGAATGTGTCCAGTAGCATCTCCAGTGGTTTAACGTTTTAAGTCTGTGGGTTCTGCGACTGTGGAAGTGCTAACTGAAATGACTCATTGAATACACTGAAATGGTTTTGGAAACTGAAGGCCGAAGTTTATTCTTAGTATACGCTTTCATATGTCATTCCATATATAAAAAGTTTTTTCCTTAAATATGACGATGCAGATGTTTTACTCAATGACCCATTTGTTGTGTAATAAATGACGGATTCGATTCTCAGTAATGAAATGATGCTTACGTAAATATACTTAGACTTTTTTAATTGACTGCATAGGTGCCTACTAGGTATATTTAGATTATATTAGCGGTTAATCATGTCGTAAAAGCCGAGTGCTGCTTGACATGTTTTGGACTATTCTCAAGGTACGGGACAGACGTGCTCATTACTAGCACGAAAGCATGCTTTTATTGAGTGCTGTGCAGTAGCACAATGCTAGTAATGAGCATACTTATTCATGCTTAAAAATCAACCGACGTTTGATTTTCGAGCATGCTACTTGAGGCGCGGGTAGAAGGGGGCGTGCTCCGAGCG
This sequence comes from Hedya salicella, assembly GCA_905404275.2. NCBI lineage: Eukaryota > Metazoa > Arthropoda > Insecta > Lepidoptera > Tortricidae > Hedya > Hedya salicella. The sequence goes on from FR990104.1 coordinate 26,520,141, forward strand.
CATCTGAATAGGTAATGAGCATGCTTATTTATGAGTAGCTATGCTTAAAACAAGCATGCTAATTGCTGGCAAATGTGAACAATTGCAGTGCATGCTAATTTTAAGCAAGCTTATAAGCATGTTTTTTAACACGTCTGTCCGTACCTTTAGGAGATGAAAGACGAGTGGACTTTAAATAATTTACAGATTCAGGCGTTACTCTGCGGAACTCCTTATTAGATTAATGGATTTTAGTGCCTTTGCTTTTCCGCTAAATAGTGTCTTGGTATCTTGGTCGCATCTATGTGACAATTAATTACGCTCACAAGCGCATATTTTCATGCAGTTTCCGCAAAAAAAATGACGACGCAAATACAACCAATGGATTATAGTTCCTTTGCTGTTCTGCGAACTTGTGTCTTGGTTAGATGTGACAACGGTCCGGCGTCCACCCGAGACTCGGGTGGACGCTGGGTCGGTCGGGTTGTGGAAACTGCATGAAAATATACGCATATGAGCACAATTTATTGCCACATCTAACCAAGACTCTATTTCGCGGAACAGCAAAGGAACTTATAATCCATTAACGTGTGGACTTTCTCTCGTGACTAAGGTCCTTGGAATGGGCAGAAACAGGTCGAGGAGTACCTACTTCGGTTTTTACTGCTAATGTAATCTACATATATCTGAGTCACGGTAGTTTTCAAAAATTCAAAACGTTATTCTGTAAGTTGGTACTTTTGTATGTCTGATTTTAAACAGAACAAGTTTTACAATTTACATAATGACATTATAGATAACAAAAATATTAATGCAATAAACAAAAACCTGGACACACTTTAAAGGGAGATGTATATTGTCTCCGGGTCCTAGTCCATTAGATAACATAACTTAACCTATACTTTTAGAGATGTATAGAGTTTCTAGGCGACAGAAAAGTTATAAAGAAAATTAAAGAAATGATAGTATATAAAAATGAGCTTAAACAAAGTGTTCACTTCTCCTGCTTAAAAAGTAGGTCATATTAGCTTCGCGAAGCGAGACATTTAGCCCCTAGGGTTTAAAAGAAAGCCATATAATCCCATACAAACTTCTATGCTACAGAAAAAAAAACTTGTGGCCAGCTACATACTACTTACGAATAATTAAAAACAAACAAACCAACCTCATCAGATTGGCCAAAATTTCTGATCGTTTTGCAGCCCTTCACATTAAAACGTACAAATTGTCTATGGCCATTATAAGTTTAAAAACATATATAAGCTGTCAATTTGACTATAAAGAATTGCTCAAACTGTACTTTTTATTTTTAATGAAATATACAATTTTAGTGTTAAGTCTTTTTTATTTTCTCGCAGTCGGAGTGAAAAGCAGAGTATTTAACACGTGGCTAAAAACCATTATTACACTCAGATATATTTGTCCTCGCTCACTTCGTGAGCTCGTCCAAATAATCACTTCGTGTCACAACGGCTTATTTTAGCCCCTTGTCAAACAATCTACTATTAATCGAGATGAACTCTGTACAGGGTGAGTATCTGTGATTAAAAGTATAAATTAGAAGATATAAAAGGTCTCCATGGTCAATACATAATGTTTTGGATGTGTAAAGTGTTTCCAAACGTCAAAGACAGATTGTTAAAATATAAATATTACATCAGAGAGGTGATTATTATATATTTCTAGTTCAAACCTGCTGAGTAATTAATTGGTGCATGTTATAAGTAGGAAGTTTCCGATAGTGTCTCTCATAGTCCAAGGAATTGAAAACAGGTAGTTACACTTTGTATAATGGGATTTTGTCTAAACGTAGTCGAGTAAAACATATTCATGATTAAGACTTTTTTCTCTTCCGCGTACGAAGTTGCAGACTTGTACCTTCTTGAATAATCATAGAATTGGGATGTTGACAATGTTTGTCAACTTTTTTGCCATTACTCTGGTAATGGATCAAAGCAGTTCTTTCTGCAAATAGTCCACTTTTACAAGTTTGAATTTTAATAACAGTACTTGGGAAAATATTCATTTATTTATTCTGAAGTAAAAAACGCCATAATGAAATCTCGAGATAGTCTTAATAAAACAAATAAGTAGACAAATTATTTTATTTTAATTATATATTACATTTACACGCTATTAATTATCATTGCCTTGAAGTTATACACGAATTTGAATAGCTACTGTGGTCTTGAATAAAAGATAGCTATATTTTCATTATAATTCCCCAGTTAACCTCATAACTATGAGTACCGTCAACTGGGGTTACTTCGATCAACGGGGTAACATTGATCACTCATGTTTAATCCATAAGAAATCTGTTTCTAAATGCGTGTATGAGATTTTATTGTTAAGGTTGGCAACCTCGTTACAAAACATCTTTGGCGCGAAATACACTCCTTGTAGTTTAAAAATTAATAATCAATGTTATCCCGTTGATCAAAGTAAGCCCAGTTTACCGGTACTGAGTTTATTTTAAAAAGCGTTGCGCCTTAATTTCCAAACATCTACCGCTTCCAATAACAAAGGACTTAAGCCAGCCTAGTGGGTCTAGCTCTCGCAACATTTGCCGTTGGCAATCTTGTGGCACGACCTCTGAACCTAACCGAACACCTTGAATGGCAAATTCAACTTCCAATAATATCTAGCGTTACCTTCTCCCAAGCAGGTGGTCTTTGAGAAAAGTGTATATTTTCCCAAGAAACGTGTTACTTCTCCTTCTCCGGACCATATTAATTATGCAGCAACATAGAAAAGTAAAAACGAGATTTTGACATAGACTATAAATTGTATGGTCTGCATTTTAACAGGCTAAACTAAACCGAATCGATTTGTTTCCCATAGTCATTGAAAGTCATAATTTAATGTCTAATAGTTGTAAAGTCTTTAAAAAAGTCGGTCAAGATAGGAAGCATTTTTTTCATTACTTAGTAAGTTTGTTCTCAAATGACCAGCCCCCGTATTGCCTAACGGGGTTGACGCTCGTAACCAGAATCAAGTGTCATGATTTTGTGTGTGGGCTATGGCAGTTGATTCGGATACCAATTGTCAAAATATCGTTAGGCAATAACCCCCCGGATCATTACGGTTGTCACTGCCATTTGACAAGCGTAATCAAGTAGGTAATTAAAAGCCATGATATAGCTACCGTTTAGTCGATGAAAAATTTGGTCTCTCCCTAATGCTTTGTTAAATTCATGCCCCGGAAATTCCCACGTATGCTTCTCGGCAGTTTATGTTGGTACGGAATTAGCAGCAGAGTTCGTCGCGTAGGTGTGTACAGTCCTTACATCCGCCGGCGCCGACGCTTCCGTCGTGTGTCCGCCTTAACTCTCGACCAACAAAGTGCCCGTACGGCTACGCACCTATATGAGTGTTATTTATGTGATTACCTGCATATTATATTGCGTTTGTATTTAGTGAAATAAGTGCCGGTAATATGATTACGCAATCTAAGGAAATTGTTTAAAAAATAAAACTCGGGGTACGATGTAATCAATAACGCTTCGTTTTGTTACGAATACTTGATATTTTTTTGGAAAAAAAAAGATTACATCATCTAGACTTTAGAGTCTAGGTTAAACAATGCAGCTGCGAACTTTTGAAACCATTCTCACCGATTGAGTCAAACTTATCCAACTTTAAGTAAATTATCACTGATTATATAATTCTTGGCAACCGCCTCAGAAAACATTACAAAAAAATGATTTAATTAGTCTACAGATCAGAGTTTGAAAGGCTTCTCACCTTTCTTACTCTTCAACTGAGCGTACATACCATCAAATAATATCGAGGTCAGTCTCTATTCAGTTTTGAATATGAAAAAAAGATGTTTGTTTACTTATTCTTACGAGGATATAGGGTCACGAGTGCGAATGTAAGTGCAATGTAGGTATGTGTGCCGCGAGATCGGCCGGCGCGGAGATGTGCGCGGTCATCAGCCGCAGGGTATGTAGCTGTCGCGAGATGACAGCAGAGTGAGATGTTCGAGAGGTGAGTGTGAAACGTCATGTAGGTGCGATTGTTGTACGTAGGTTTGCGTGCCGCGAGATCTGCCGGAGATGTACGTGGTCATCAGCCGCAGGGCATGTAGCTGTCGGGAGATGGAAGCAGAGTGAGATTTTCTACCGGTGAGCGTAAAACGTCATTTAGGTGCACCTGCTGTACGTAGGTATGGGTGCTGCGAGATCTGCCGGAGATGTGCGCGGTTATCAGCCGAAGGGTATGTAGCTGTGGCAAGATAACAGCAGACTAAGATGTTCGAGGGGTGAGTGTGAAACATCATGTAGGTGCGATTGCTGTACATAAGTATGTGACCCGCGAGATCTGCCGGAGATGTCATCAGCCGCAGGGTATAGCGGTTGGGAAGTTTAGAGGAAGGAAGATGACAGCTAACAGAGTGACATGTCTCTTACATAGCAGAAGGCTTATCCAAAACGAAGATCATGCTATAAAGAGTTCTTTATAAGTCGGCAAATGCAAAACTTAGGGTAGAGTAAATTAAAACATATCAGGGGGCACGGCAGAGAACTCAACCAAACCAACCAAAAAGAACACAAGAGCCCAACCAAACTATTAGAGATCGACATACAGCCTTTACAAAAATATTCGACTTGGTGGGCCGCTTCATGTGATGTCCAAAATCAAAGGGTTATGCCCACGTTTCTACGAAAAGAAGTGAAATCCCACCAAAAACATTCTGTAAAAAACTAGCCAAGTCTCGATGGAGCTGCTTGTTTATCTCTAAAAAGTAATGAAATCTAGACAAAGTCGTACCAAGTCAAAGGTTCTTTACTGCGATTTTTTTATTATTATAGTTAATGTTGTGTGACTTGGCCGTTGAAGGGTACACAAGGGTACAAAACCAGGTGCTCCATGACACCATGCGACGTCCGACCGTCAACGATTGGTGCAATGGTGTCATGGACTATAATAATAAAAAAATCGCAGTAAGGAACCTTAGACTTAGCACGACTTTGTATAGATTTCATTACTTTTTAGAGATAAACAAGCAGCTCCATCGAGACTTGGCTAATTTTTTACAGAATGTTTTTGGTAGGTATATATTATGAAGCTAAATCGGATTATCGGATTAGCGAAATCCGAATTTACCGCATTTTTATTGAGGTTCCAAATTAAAAGTCTGATAGGTACCAAGTGTCTGAAACTGTTTACATAATATTGTCATTTCAGTTACTCTTTTTATCAAAATTTTATTGAATTTTCGACAGAGCATGAAACTGCTTATTATCCACCAATCCAACATAGACTTAGAGTTATGAATGTATTTTTTTACTGTAGTTATTGATCGGAGTGTGCGTCTATTACTGTCAATCTATTACTTTAAGTAGGCACTCGAACTTCCTGTACAAAGTAAAAGGTCACAACAAATACACGCACATCCTCACAACACTTAAGAATCCATCGATGATTAACGTTTACACACGCTAATTGAAACTAATGACAGTAATAGTAATCTATTAGCTCGGCAACTACGTACCTCCGCGCGTCCGACCGACTGAGTCACGAGCGGAATGCCGTCCGGTCGCTCCCCCGCCCCTCCTCGCCCCGCACACCCGCCCGCGTATAGAGCTGCGTAGACCCATGTCTTTGGAACACACCAAGTGCCAAAACGGTCAGGTGCTATTGGGACAGTTTCAAAAAGAAAATAAAAAGGACGAAAATACAAAGCAAATGCCAATTTACACCTTTTGCATACCGCATGCGGGCAAATTGTGCCATGCCAAAAATCCATGTACTACCTTATCTATTACCGCAATTTAATTTGAAATGTTATTTATTGGGTTTTCCGGGGATTCCGTAGTTTGGGTCATCTTTGAACCGTGTGCTTTACCGGGATAATAAGTCTCGGTAAAAATAGCATTTTTGTGAAAAGTTTTTCTTGCCGACTGTACTTTTATTTGAACAACCGTTAAACTCATTGAGACAATTCTAAAGAGTCCAAACTCGGTCGGAATGCGTTATTTTATTACAGAGTTCCTAACTTCCGACTTCATCATCAGATCAGGTCGATGGTGTCACTATATTGTATTGTCACCTAACTTAGCCATAGGTATGCCGAAGTTTAGCTCAATCGGAAACCAGGAAGGTCAAATTTAACTTGCAAGATTTGACCCAACCATACATACAAAATTACAAACATAGCTTGTAAAATAGCGTCCGTTGTCACAACACAACAAAACGGGGCTTTATCGCGTATAAATATGATTTATTTAATTACCTTTCGTTGGTAATTTTTCGACGTTTCGGACGTCGCGTTACGTCCATGGTCTCGAAGGAAACTGAATAATGAGAGAAGATCGTGTAAGTTTAAATCAATGTTGTGTAGCGTCCGTTGCTATGCAAAATAAAACAGGTCAATATAAAGGGGCCATATCAGAGCTCACAATAGATGAGGTCCGTAATGTTTATTTAGGGTCTGTGTCATCAAAATCGAGGAATTTTAGGACTGTACTCATTTTGGGTGCCACCAACTTCGTTCGCGGAGAAAGAGTCATAAGCTATGACTCAATAACCCCTCTTTTTTGGACCGCATGGTCGTGTAAAAAGTATCTTATTTATCTGTGAGTACCCAGCTACCCGTGTACCAAAAATATTTGATATTTGTTTAGCCGATTTGGCGTGATGAAACCACAGCCACGGTCGCTGCGCTCAGTACAAACACCGCTGCGGGTGGGTCGACTCTCCTGCCTGCGCCTGCGGAGCCGAGGAGCAAACCATCCAGCACATCATCCACGACTGCCCCATAACGCGCTATACTGGCGGCCCTCCTGAAGACCTGATCTCCCTCAGGACCAAGCCATTGTATGGCTAAAGGATCTTAAACTGGATTTATAATATCAATGTATTCGACCTGTATTAATGATCGTGCAACACCATACGATTAAATAAAATAAACGACAAATATAAACATGCAAAAAATAAAATAAAAATTCGATTCACTAACCTCAAATAGTCCCTTACGATGATTTCTTTGAAAATATCTTCAATGTACAGTCGAAAATAATTATATTTTTACAATTTTATTGTAGTATAGATATAGGACAACCAAATAAACCAAGAAAAACACAAGATGCATGAATATTCTTTAACTGTAAATGATCTTGATTTAGGTATTTAGTTCCCCTCACCAATACACGCATTCTCTACCTTTCACTTGCTGTACCTAAGCATTAGCCTACTTGCAAACTTTTTGCATTAACCATTAGTGCAAAAAATGTATATTTGTCTAGAACCACAAAAGTCTTTGATCTTATACGTTATTTGCAATTTTTACATTAACTGTAACACAAATACAGAAAGCAAACTACAGACGGTTATATTACAAAGGGATGATTTCCGGGATAGAGACTATTCTATGTCCTTCTCCGGGTCTCAAACTATCACTATCCTAATTTCATAAGAGATCGGTTCAGCGGTTTACCAAGCGAGAACATTTTTAATTTCAAATTTATTATTATAAAATTGAAAAATGAAATGTCTGTAACTACATTGAAGATATTCTCAAAAAACCTATTGTAGTGGACTATTTGGAGGACAGTGAATCGAAAACTATTTAAAAAAAATGTATGTCCATAACCACTACGACATACAAATGTGTCGTTGTGGTTTCATCGTTTCAAATCAGCTAAACGGATTACAATTATATTTGGTACACGGGGAGCTGGGTATCCACAGATGGTTATAGGATACTTTTTATCCAACTACGCTGACGAAAACAACAAGGGTTATGACTTTTTCTCCTCCACGAACGAAGTAGCAAGAAAATGTCAGAGGCAAACTACTAAGCTCAGTCACTAATGAAATGAAGAACATCATTCAATTAATTTTAATTAATCTGATAATGATAACATTATTACGGTTTGAGGTTGACTTAATTACTATGCCATTTAGAAATTACGGAAACCTATTTACTATCCCAAAGGACTGTATATCTCAAAGGATACGTCTATAAGACGGCTGTAATTAGGGTTGCCAACTACTTCTTAAGCAAATATAGTATTTCCCAGCCGAAGGTAGAAAAAATTTAGTACTCAGAAAAAAAAATAGTACACAATACTTAAGAGTGAACATTGATTCATTAAATATAATGCATAATATTACTACTTACTAACATTCGGCCTGTTATTGTAATTGGGTGGAGCAACTATCTGAGTTGATAAAAGCCCATTTCTCCACTCCTACAACATTGATTGGTGCATAAAATCTAGTTGATATGCATAAGGATTGACCGCAATATAGTATTTTTGCGGACTATATATTTCTTGAACAGTATATAGTACACAGAGTCAAAATATAGTACAATACTATATATTATAGTACGGTTGACAACCCTAGCTGCACTACAGAGTCTACATAATTAAGGTGGATGCTCTCTGGGAGCACATAGCTGACATGACATGCGAACTTTGTGTGCCTTCAAACACAAGTTATTTGATGATAACCACTGGGACATAGATATAAAGACTCTATCCCCGTGGACGTGAAATAAGGGTACCGGGCGAGGCAAGGGTTGTTCCCGTGACCTTATTTTCGTGCTTCGGCGTATTATGTGACTCCCGAATGGTGGACATTTTCGTAGAACACGTGTTTCGTGTGAGAAATGTTTAGTGGCGTGTGTCAACGGCAACGGGGTCCATCTATTCATTTAGGAGATAGTGATAACGCTAAACAAGCATGTTTTATAGGTAAAGTGATCGAACAATAAATTAGTGTTTGCTAAAATCGGCAAGAAGTGAAAGCCATTAAGAAAAAAAAACCCGGCAAAGAGCATGTCGGACCATGCTCAGTGTAGGGTTCCGCAGCCGTTCATACAAAAAAATACACAACAGATGAAAAACATACGATATGAAAAATTGCTCTAGCAAATGAGCGTATCTCCACAGCACTTGAGTCCTTTAGCTGAGAAGAGCAGTTTTTTGGCAATATCTCAAAAATGGTATATTCGATCAAGTTGAAAACAATTTTCGTTGAAAGTATTTATTAAGTTTTAGCTTTGTAGGTAATTTTTTCATATTTTTGGACATACCGTTTAGAAAATAGAGGGGGCGGGGGACACAATTTATGCAACTTTAGGAGCGATTATTATCGAAAATATTCTAAAAAAAATTTTGTTTAGAAACTTCAAGGTCGTTTTATAAGCAATGTCGAAATATGTGCCACACATCGATATTTAGTGAAAAAAAATGTTTTATGTCGGTTACATGTATGGAGTGCCCCCCTAGAAATACATTTTATTATTACTAAACTAAGTAGCAGCTTATACAAGACACCTATCCTCCAAATGTCATCAATATTCACTTAGTAGTTTTTAAGTAAAATGCCTGTGACATACGGACTGACGGCCGGACGGACGGGCATGACGAAACTGCAAGGGTTCCGTTTTTGCCGTTTTGGCGATTTTTGACACTTCTTGTCAATTAGACATGTCGTTACGGTGGCACCAACTGATAGTATTTCAATTTTAGAATACCCTCATTTAATACAATTTTAGAATACCGTCATTTAATACAATTTTAGAATACCCTCATTTAATACAATTTCTTTGTCAATAAAACAAAGATTTTATATAATTGTAGTTGATATTATATTGACTTATTTTTACAAGCTTTTATTTAACTTACTGTGTTAATTGTAAGTTGGTGTATATGTGTGGGTCAAGTCTTGCTAGTTAAATTTGACCCACTTCCCGGTTTCCGCTTGAGCTAAAAACCTATGTTAGTTAGGATACAGTATAATATGACACCATCGAGCTGATCTGATGATGGAGCCGGAAGGTGGTCACAGGAACTATAATAACGCAATCCTATAAGATAGCTTGTCCCAAAAATGCTATTTATTTTGGACAGAAACTTATTTCATGTATGTTTTCATTTACATTTGTTTTCGTTTCATTTATGTGTAGTGTACCTTATCTATATGATTGTTTGTTTATTTTACTGGCACGAGTAAAACAAAGTACAAATAGGTAGATTGATAACTTTGATGTAAAAAATAAAAGCGTTGGATACAACCGAATTCAGAACCTCCTCGTTTTGAAGTCGGTTAAATAAAACTTTACCAGAATGTTCCTACGCCATTTCGTGAATGGAAGACTGAGAAAGGTAAACCAAACAAACAGATTTAACCTTACTTGAGTTACGACTGATCGCTTTCCAGATAAAAATATCAAAGCGAATATAAAATATACGACGGTAAATTATCTATTACCAAGTTAAATAAGTCAATATTTACATAAACCAATTATTCAGCTCCTTTGATATCAGAGGAACAGGTGGGTAAATAAAATCTTCGTCGCCTCGCTGTTGTAAATATTAAGGCATTTAGCAATAAGGTAAATGTACCAGTGTTTGACACTGACCCAATAGTTGCCACCTCACGCAACGGTGGTATGCCACGTGTGTCTTATTAATAGGGTCCCGTTTTACGTTTTGGGCATGGAAACCTAAAAAGGAATTTGTTCAATAAGTCCTGATATTGAATGTAAATTCATTTTTGACGACTGGAGTAACATTGCCTGCGAAGTTGAGGTCCTGGGTTCAAATCCCGGTAAGGGCAAATATTTGTGTGATGAGCATAAATATTTAGGCGCTAGAAATCAATAATGCTGTAACCCACAAAAATCAAAATTTTTCTACAGAGCAAAACAAAAGTAGAAATACTTTCAAAAAAAATCATAACTCTTAAACGGTTAAGGGGTTTTTAATCTCTTTTGGAATTCATTTTTTTAAATCGTTTACACTAATTTGAAATAAAAGGCCTTTTAATAGCATTTCTGCGGGTTACAGCATTATTTTTTATTATTTTTTAACCAAAAGAATGCTGTAACCCGCAACGTAATTTGTATGAACATGTTATTTACAAACGAAATAAAAGGGAGTTTTAAATTGTTGTAAAATATTCAGAACCCCTTAAAGCATTCTTGGTCTTGAAAAACCTACCTACTCAAAATTTTTACGCATTATATTTGCCGTGAAAAGACTTGTAAAAAAATATCAAGTAATATTAAAATGGTGTTACTACATAATAAGTCGGTCCTAAGGCGTTTCAAAATGTTAGGTAACAGATGTTAACAATATTTAAGGATAGGTAATAAATAAATAACGTGGTAGGTAAAATAAAAGATTGTTATAATAATAATCTTTATTATGTAAAGAAGAAAATCATTCATATTTATTTATTTAATGAGAAAACTTTAAATACGCCGAAACAAATAACAAATACGCCGATCTATGGGCGTTTATGAAATATTTATGTTATTACAATAAAGAAAAAAAAATAGCATTCTGTAAAGAAAAAATGTTGAGAGATCAACTATCGTTAAAATTAACAAATTACAAGTCCAGTATCGTATAATATTACAGTATATAAAAAAAAAACACTTATGTAGTGATTTCTCTATAAAGAAAGAAAAAAAATCCTATCCTGAATGGAAAAATATTGATCATCATCATTAAAATTGATAATTAGTATAGGGACATCATATTGCTCTTAAAGCTATTATAATGCTTTTATTTATTCATGTGGATTAAAAACGCCATTCAGTATCGAGTTAATATTTTAATTATCTTCCTCGTCAGTCTGATTAAGACGTTCTAAGACCTTTACACTGTTTTTTAAACTTAGATATTCAGTAGCGTAAATTTTGGATATAATATTTCTGTCTAAAATTTTTCTGGTATCTTTGTATTTGGCTTGAGATATAGGTAGAAACTTTGAGTATATAAATTAGTTTTTAAGGAAGCTCCAGACACTTCCAGTAGTTGAATACTCTTGTGGTTTTTTTTTAACTATAATCTTTTCTGTCTAGGAGTTTTACTTTGTAAGTACTTTGCGAGCGAATTCAGTTATAGTTGGCCGTTGTGATGGTGCCCACATTAATGAGCCTGCAACAACCCTTTCAAATGGTAGAATGACTGCTGTCCACGGCCATATTCGTAGGTATGCTGAAATCAAATAATTCATCTGTATAACTTTTAAAGTTCTGCATGACGTTAAGTTCAACATATCAACATATCAAGACAGTTTTAGCGCGAATTGAACTTCTATTATACAGTGAATCGAAAACGAATCAATGTATAAAAGAAGAGTTTTAACACTTACCTTTGAATCCACAAGCATGATATAATCAAATAAACAAGATGCTATTTCATTACCTCCTTGACGAGCAATTGCCTCGTTCTATCAGTAACAGAATCAATATTTCGTGCCATTTTCAAAGACTGTAAAATTATAAACTACAAATTTCCTGCTATAATACAAAGTCATGCTTTACCCATAAGGAGTATATAGATAATATTTTTTCCATATTAAAACTGGCACAGATAATGTAAGCAGTTAGTTTTTCCATCTCTACTTTGTTTCTAACATCATATTTTTTTGATATAATGTATGACATGTGGCATACTTATTTTTTAGGTTTATGGAAACAATAGAGAACTAAAAAAAACCATTTAAATGACTTATCAGAATTCTGTACAAAATCTGCAGTCATTAACAATTGATTTCGGTAAAATTTTACAAAAATTACTTAAAATTCCACATACACCAAATACTGCTCTACACTGTGATCCACTTTCATCGACGCACACACCGTCACTTAAGACCGCCGTCAGTCACGTCTCTTATGAATTGAGGTGGGGGGAAATATAGTAACATCATGCATGCCTAGTGAAACGTTTACTTTAAAGCGTCGTACCTTCTACGAAAAATTAAAATATTGTTTTTAAATTGCCGTAAGTAACGGTATAATCGACATAAACTAAAGAATAGCGAAAACAAAAATGCTGTAAGTTGTACGAGATGGAAGGCAACAGACCTTATTTTGCTGTAAGTTGCATATCGTTGAAAAACACCGGATTTTATGTGGGTTACAATATTTTAGGTACCAGTGTTATTGAAATACAGCAAATCATGAACGCTGTAAGTGACGGTATTTTCCGTCGTAGAAACACTAGACCTAGACCAATCGATGCAGAAAAAAAAGTTGTATACGAATATGCAAAACAAACTATTTTCGTAGGTAGTGCGGGTTACAGCCTTATTGCTTTCCAGCGACGATTTGTTCCTGAGTCTTGAATATTTTCTATGTATGTAAGTAATATATCTATTAAATATATCGTAGTCTTTTCTTTTATGACATAGGAGGCAAACGAGCAGATGGGTCGCCTGATTGTAAGCGATCACCGTCGCCCATAGACACTTGCATCACCGGAGGAGTCACAAGTGCGTTGCCGGCCTTTCAGGTGGGAGTACGCTCTTTTCTTGAGGGCTTGAAGGTCGCATCGGTCCGGAAATACTGCAGGCGGCAATGTATTCCACAGTTCAGTCGTGCGAGGCAGGAAATTTCTAAAGAAAAACACACAGTTGTGGACTGCCAACCATCTAAGTGGTGAGGGTGGAAATGTTGTCGCGTAGGACGATGGCGGAAAGATGCAGCTGGGATCAACCCGAACAATTCCTCGAAGCAATCACCGTTATACATGCGATAGAATATGCAGAGCGAGGCTACAGCTCTACGCAGAGCCAAGGAGTCAAGCTGATCTGAAATACGCTGGCAACCGACTATACGAGTCGCTCTCCGTTGAATGCGGTCTAGAGGGAGAAGCTGGTACTTGGGAGCCCCAGCCCACAGATGACAACAGTTTTCCATGTGTGGGCAGATCTGCGCCTTGTAAAGCTGTAGGAGGTGGGCCGGAATGAAATACTGTCTCGATCTGTTGAGCACGCCGAGCTTCTTAGAGGCTTATTTGGCCTTACCCTCTAGATGGCCGCGGAACTGGACTTCACTCGATATATCGACGCCAAGGATTCCGATACTGGCTGTGGCAGTTAGGGGAGTATTCTCAAAACGAGGTGATGCAACAAACGCAAACTTTTTAGCTGTGAAAGCGCAAACCTGTGTCTTTGTAGGGTTAAAACGGACTAAATTAAGTCGACCCCACTCTGAAACTTCTTTTAGGGAAGTTTCAACTTCAGACACAAGTATGTTACGGCCCTCAATGATGTTACCCTGAGAAATATTGGCGCGGACAGTGTAGGAGGCATCACCCGTGCTATCATCCGCATAACAGTGAATGCCACAGCAACATATCGTTGATATGCAGAAGGAACAGCGTGGGCGACAACACACAGCCTTGAGAAACACCAGCATTCACAGACATGGATTCAGAGCACGCACCGTCAACTACGACCTTTAAGCATCTGTCTGCTAGAAAGCTACTGACCCATTCGCATATTTTCTCGGGAAGCCCATAAGATGGAAGCTTCGAAAGAAGTGCTTTGTGCCAAACCCGATCAAAAGTCTTCGCCATGTAATGTCCAAGCTAACCACCAATGCTTCACCCTTAGTCTCGATCGCCTGTGCCCAACGATGTGTCGGGTAAACTAGAAGGTCACCAGCTGAGCGACCTCTACAGAAACCATATTGTCGGTCACTAAGTAATTGGTGGTCCTCTAGGTACCGAAGGAGCTGGCTGTTGATAATGGACTCCATTATCTTCGAGAACAGGGAGTGATAGCTATCGGCCAATAGTTGGATGGGTTTTAGCGGTCACCTTTTTTTAGGGATCGGGTGCACCAAAGCTGACTTCCATGAGATCGGGACTATGCCAGAAGAGTAAGAGAGCCGAAAAAGACGCGTTAAAACCGGTGCCAACTCTGGAGCGCACGTCTTCAACACAATAGGGGGAATTCCATCGGGCCCACTCGACTTATGGACATCCAGGGAAAGAAGTGCTTTACGCACTGATCTATGCACTGTGGTTTTTCTTCTATGGAGACAGTGACAAAAGTCGATATCTCCGAAAGTATTAAAAATATTGAAAAACCGAAAATATGTTCGTGTTTGTTATTAAAAGATTTATAAAATAAAAGATAAGAAATAATAATAAATATATTTTTAATGCAATAAAAAAATAAAACAAATTAATAAAATTTATGTCGAAATTACTTCATTTCAATGGTTTCTTTATAATGCTTATAATTAATAAGTAGCACTATTTAATCAAACATGCATAAATTTACACAAATAAATTATTTTATCAATAACAATAAAGTCATATTTCTATACAAATATCTGCTTGTTTAGAGCAGGTACTTACTATACTTAAGTCATAAAAAATAAAATCTTTTACATATGTACAGGTATCTAAAACTTATTAAAACTAACATTGATTATAAAATTATAACCTAATCTACTTTATACATCTAATAGACTAATTACAGATTGAGACAAAACATTTTTTTTCAGAGGTAACTTTCTGAGGCTTGAGATCAATGGTTCTGAATTTAATAAAAGGCGATTCAAAAGATCCTGGTTGGTCAACTCGCGCGACATTTTTCTAGTATTTCTAAGCCTGAATGCCTTTATATTTTTATTTGTCGACTCGGCAGCTTCTTCTGAGAGCTCTCCTATGGAAACCAGCATGTTGTCTATCACTTCAACACCGTGAAAAAGCACTTTATGTACGGAAGCTAGCAAATTGTACTATGGAAATTCCTGAACAAGCTGCCGAGCCGTGTCTAAACAAAATTCCTTAAATCTATCAACCTTAATTTTATACCCAGAATTAATACAGTTGAGAATTGTAGCGCACCTATCAATAAGATCTTGCCTAATTCCGGTAATTTCAGCTGCAACATCAGATTTGTCAAAAAACTTTCTTGCAGTCTTCCCGTCATTTGAATTGCCACTTCCTCCACTGCGTGGTTTGTCAACTACCAACCCTAACTTCTTTTTAAATTCACTTTGGATGGTCTTCTTTGTTTGTGCTAATTTTTCCTTTTCTTCAGTTGTCCGTTTGGTTTGCTGTTAATGAACTTCATCGTGTTTAGATACTGTTGTTTTATTAATTTGTTTTGAGTTATAAACGATAGAGTCTCGTTCGGATCCACTTCACATCTATCACTACCTGGTACCGATGAAGTACCCATTAACGCACTGACAGCTGATTCATCAATTTTTGAGAGTTCCGCCAATCGTCTTTGTTGTTGTCGCTTACTGCAAGTACCATAATCCTTTAGTGGCCGGCCGATGTTCGAACTACAATTTTCTCGTTCGGGTTACGCCTCCGAAATCTGCACTAGTTCAATGATTTCATGGAAAGCCAGCCATTTTGCGTTGATTCTAATTAAATTCTGTCGAGTCCTGTTTGATTTTTTCCAGAAAGCGATCAGTGTTGTGGTTAAGTATGTAATACAATTAATTAATGTCTCAGTATTAAAACTTTTATTTTCCAGCACATTTTTAAAAATTTCCTCTAATACTTGTTGAGTTTTTTCCTCGTTTGATCCTTTAAAATTACTCCATAATTCAAATATACGCATTCTTGTAAACTGCACCTGCAAAAAAGAACCTGAAAGAAAACAAAGAAATGTAATGAGAATTCGATATTTTTCGTAGCTCCCTCTACGAAAAGCGTAGAGGCCATATTATCAGAGAATGGACAAAATCGGGCAGTAGGTCTGAAATGAGTCAGATACTACATTATTCAAGGTTTATTTCAAACATAATATTATTTCTATGAAAGGATCTGAACTACGTTGAATCTCAATTTGAAAACACAGGTAAGTAATGTTTTTGTGTAAAATTAAGTGATTCGTAGCAGGTATAGATACAAAATTATGAAGAGAATGGCTGTAAGTAATAATAAAAATTAGAAAACATAACTTTATCATTAATCTCCATAATGAGTCACAAAGATAAAACCAAAATTTTTGTAGAAAATCGTCAACAAACAACTTTCACTTTAATGACTTACTGATAAGGTTAATCACGTGGTGTAAGTGTGTTCACTTCAGAGGGTCAAAAAATAATGATGGTCTCCAATCAATCACGGTTGTCTTCTCACACCTTTCTGGTGTGGGGATGCCATATCAGGGCAGAGCCCTTTTTGGCGGTTCTCTTCCCCGCCCGTTACAACGGGCGTGTCTTTTTAGTGCCATTGCTGGCTTGGCTGCATTGTCGCGGGGAGGCCTATGTTCTCGGTCTTGTCGGGAACGACTTGACGTCGATTAAGCCTCTTCCGCGGCTTGTTGTGGTTGGGTTCTGCTCGGTGATGCTGGTGTAGCGTGTTGGCCTGTCTGCGGCGTTGCGGACGGTGGCCTCTCAGCGGCTTTGTGGATTCCTGGATTTACAGGGGACTCTGCTGGTGGTATGAGCTCTCTCGGCAGAGCTCGATACCGCTTGTCCGGGGGACGGGTGTGAAGCGGCGCAATTCCCACCAGCGATGGGATTGTGGAGTTGTCCGCACGACGAAACATGGCACCGGTGAGCTGTCCGATGAAATCGTCCAGTCCTTGCCACTTTAGGTCGCGGCTTAGTTTGATGGTCTCCAATTACTTCAAAACTATTTATAGTTTTTGGTAGGCTGGCTATTACTAAGTACTTGGGCAATAACAAATTACAGTTTGAATGTTGTGGATTTTCAGAGATATGTCGTATGAACGCGACCACAGTGCTATGGTGGAACCGGACATCCGGCATATCTATCGTGCCGCGGTATGGTCGGCGGCTCGTGTCCCCCGTCATCCAAAGTCGAGCTGGACGCAAATAGTTTGCCCAAGAGTCTATATCTAGTACTTACACAAGCCTTATTGAGCTTACCATGGGACGAGCTGCGGTTAGAGCGGCGATTTGTGTAAAACTGTCCCGTAATATTTATGTATTTATAGGTAAATAAAAAATAAAAGAAACTTAAATTAAATCGCCCATGTCTTTATACAAAGTACTTTTCACCCGCTGCTATGAATAAAAATAATACCGGCCAAGTGCGATTTGGACTCGCGCACCGAGGGTTCCGTACGAATTTTTACTTACCCTAACTTTATTACCCGGTACCGGTTGAGTTAAGTTTGCACCTGATATCTATACCACTGCGTACAAATCAGGTGCAAACTTAACGCAACCGGGTTGCTCAAATAGGTTTTTTATTTTATTTATTTGTAACATCAACAGCATTACAAAAAAAAACACAATGCTTTTTTTCAAATAAAAAAAAAATAGCTAGAGACATGGCTATAATTTTCGTGTAATATTTATGTTTATTTATACAAATTGTGAAAATTTCAAAATTTTCGTTTGGTAAACTGGAGATAAAAGGGGGGGGGGAGGGTCTTTTTTTCATAATTTCCTTAATAAAACAAAAACTAACCACAATAAAAAATGTACGAAAATGTCCAAGTTAAGCCCTTTCATATGATACCCCATTTGACCCAGTAGCTAGACTTTTAATTTTTACCCCCCTCATATTCGTCGTTTTTTTAGAAAATAAAAATATATTTTTAAATATTTCCTGTGCAATACATGTGGGCTGACCATGTTTATAAATATTCCAAATTTCAAATAGTGAACATAAGTAGTTTTTGAGATATGGCGCTTTAATAGTCGGACAGACAGACAGACAGACAGAGTCGCACCATAAGGGTTCCTTTTGTACCATTTTGGTACGGTACCCTAAAAATAGTTTTCTGTAAAGTCGGATTACAGACGTTAATTTTACGTGATAACGTAAGAAAACATTTATGAAAAATTGCAGTTTTATGAATTCACAAGCCAAACGCTTAGGCCGATCGTGCCTCTCTGTCGCTTGTTTCGCGCTCTCGCTTGCACGCTCGACTCAGGTGGAACTTCACAGCGGAACGTGTCAATGAGTCATGCTTTTTCGTGCGTGCACTAGTGCAGCCGGCGTTCATCCATTTATAAGACGTTATCACGTTAAAAAGAGTTTTGACTTTTTTCTCGTCACTGACGAAGTTGCGGGCACCTTACAGTAGTTTAGTTAGTGATTGAAACTACCAAGGAAGCACGTCTCATAATCATAGAAAGCATGTAGTCGGTAATGGCCTAAACGTGTCGGCGGAGCGCTCGTGCTATCTCGCGTCTCTCTGCGAAAACTAGCGCACCTCGAGAGCCTCTCAGTTAGCAAAGCTTAGGAAATTACGCTTGCTGACACATCCATAATATTATAAAGTTGTTAAGATATAATTTCTGTACATTGAAGATATAAAAAAAAATGTTGTCAGTAATCTCGGTTTACGGATGATAATTTTATGTGATAACGTCATAAGAAAACGTTGATGAAAAATTGCATTAATACTTTTATGAATTCACAAGCCGAACGCTTAGGCCGATCGTGACTCTCTGTCGCTTGTTCCGCGCTCTCGCTTGCACGCTCGGCTCAGGCGGAACGTGACAGCGGCACGTGACAATGAGTCATGCTTTTTCGTGCGTGCAGCCAGCGTTCATTTTATATTCATTTTATATTTATGATTATGATTTATAAGACGTAGGTAGGTCATCCTAAAATGATTTTGATTTCAAAATAAAGCACGTAGGTATCGCAGCATCCCACGCTCGGAGCAAAACCTAGCCCTTAATGCCCGGAACGTGTCCAGAGGGTCCCGGCACTGCTGTCTCAACATCGCTCTCCGGGGGTTATCGCGTCTTAAGAGCCTCTCACCGAAGAGGTTAGGTGGTTACCTAAGTTAAGCTTGAGCTTTAGCTAACCTTTTGTTATCAGACTTAGCAACAGGATTTAATCTAGATAACTGGATTGTTATGTTCTTGCATGCGTGTGCGCGTGGCTGCGCCCACAACGATGTGAATAGATTAGATTAGATTTATTTATTTATAGATAAAATGACACTATACATTTGCTTAATGTCAAAGTTACACGTATTTAATTGATCGTCAACATAAATAAAAAAAAAAAAATAGTATTAATATCAAATATGAAAAAAATAATAACAGTTATAATTTAATCTCATCTCCCAATAAAGATCGTAATCTATACTATTATAAAGCTGTAAAAATGAAATGTCTGTACATTGAAGATATTTACAAAATAATGATTGTAACGGACTATTTGGAGGTCACTGAATCGAAAAACATTTTATTTGTATGTTCGTATGTGTCGTTGTGGCTTCATCACGCCATGACGGTTAAACGAAGTGCAACTATTTTTGGTAAACGGGTAGCTGGGTATCTTCAAATGGTTATGAGATAAGGATACTTTATACCCAAGTAAGCTGAAGAAAAAAGACGGGTTAGGTATGACTTTTTCTTCTCCGCGAACGAAGTTGCGGACATCTTTTACTTAGTTTAGTTTAAAAATAGAATAACAAATTACAGAATAGAAATTAATCAATACAAAGTAAATTAAAATAATCAGTGCATCGCTCGTATCTGTTTATTTTTCTGGTTTTATGCTTATCGTCTCCGATCTAACATGGATGCTATTTGGTGACTAGTCTAGGTAAGTCTGAAAATGTTATAATTATGATGGTTAGGTAAGATGGAGGTAACCCGCACCTCCACCGAATGTGGGGGATGCGGCTCAGCGGTAGAGCAAATAAAAGGACCGAGAGTGTTTCTTTATGTGTTCTCTATTCAGAATTTAGTTTAAGACTCAGACTATTAACAAATGTTAGAGCGAGACAGCGTCATTCTTAATTTAAACAGAACTTCCACTTTGAAATACTAGACTGCCCGTCTCATATACTTGCGTGGAAATTGTAACACTCTCAACCTGCTTTACTTTTGCTATTGCTTTTACTTTGTCCACAGTACTCTTAATTTCTATCAAAAAAATCCGCAGTAATAGATGCGAAAGCGTTAATTGGTTTTTCTTTCTGTAAAGGTTGCCCAAACCAATGCTTAAAATATGCTAATCGTGACGGTGTGTTATCGCTGTTTGACATGATTTAAATAAACGTCACAATTTTTACGCATGCCTCCCACACCGAAGCTAAATGCTGCGTGTACGCGGTGACGTGTCTTATTCGTCACGATCTCCCTATGCATCCAGTCGCGTTTTGCACTGTCAGTGTTTTTTGATGGCATGCGGTAAAATCGTGACGCCCAAGTCACGTCACTGCGATAACGCAGCGTGAGCATTTTTTATCAATCAATCATACAGACATGCTTTTATTCAAGTAGGCCTAGGTACAAGCACTTTTGAATAGTCAACTAGAAAAAAAGAAAGAAAGAAAACTTATATTGAGAGATATGTTGGCTGGGAGAAATACAATATGATCCAACATTTGTTGCAAGGATTAGGGAAAACCCAGAAAAACCTAATCAGATCATTTAACTTAAGTATAATATAATTGACAAAATCATTATTTTAAAAATATAATAATTAATAAGATAAATCCTTAAAGGATTGTCAATAAAAAAAATATATATAAATCTATAATGAGTCTATAATAAAATTCTAAATGTCCGAGTATAAACCATTCAGATTAAAATAATAATAATACCTCAATAGGTATTCGTTAAAATAATTATACATGTACCTACATGACGCTATAATTAACATTAATTCCACGCGGCTTTATCATTCATGTAGTCTTGTGTAGTATAATAAGCTTTAGACATTAATTTTCGTTTCACAATATTTTTGAATTTACCAATAGACAACTCACTTATGCACCTAGGAAGTTTATTATAAAACCTCACACAGTTACCCATGAATGATCTCCTTATTTATATATGAAAAAAGTAAACTTAAGTATAAACATAACAGAAAATTATGTAACTTTGTTTACAGAATCCAAGTCTCAACTGGATCTCAAGTCTCTAAGGAATTAATAGGATGTTTGTGAACTTTTACGCTCAGAAAAACCTAATTTTTCAAGATTGATGTTTTTAGAAGGATCAGACTTTTAGTATTGAACAGGTTTGCCGCCGAACAAGTCTTTATTGGTAAAAGTTTCCGGTATCGTTGTCGAGATATTTGTATTGTATTGTGGCGTAGAATCAAAGTGGAGCGGGGCAAAGGTCACAGGTTCAAGCGGTGGAAGGGTAAGGTCGGCTGCGGTTAATAATAGGTACAGTCAGTGGCAATAAGATATGCACGCTAGACTCTATCACCCCTCAATAGAGTTGTGAGAAGATATTTTTAAACTACACTGGGACTAATCGCGTATATCTTTTTGCAGCTGACTATATAATTACAAGTTAAGGTTCACCCAAACCCATGCTGACGGTGAGTTGAAGCGGCTGAATGTAAAGAGAAATTGCGCTTAGACACGCCACCACGTATAACACCTGTATTAGGTACTTATATTATTTATTTATCTATTTAAAATTTATTACAAAACATAAAATTAAGTTATAAATGGTGGACTTAATGCCAAATGGCATTCTCTATCAGTCAATGCATGAAAATGGTGCAGTGGAAAAATCAATCAGTACTGAGAGCGTTAGGACACACAAGCAAATACATAATTACTTATTCCTTAGCTTAGATTGCATTAGCGATTACTCACTACGTAAAAACCGAGTACTACTCGAGATTTTTCAACGTGTTGTTTTGATGTTACTTTTACGATGTGGGTTACGAAGTGTAATCTAAATATGTCTGAGTTACACGGTAATTTTCTAGTTAAAACCTCTTTTATTAGAAATTTAAGTTGAAGGTGTCAACTTCCGAAACATGATCAGGCACTGGGGCTGAGCATTTACCTTATTTCACACTGAAATTGGTAAAACTTATGTGAAAATGTGTAATATAACTATTGAATTGATTAAGTTTCTTCATAGAAGAACAGCGCCATCTCTCTCACTCTCCTAATAGTTGCTGGAGGAGCAATGGGACTGAGACGAAAATTTGTGTTCGAAAATTTCAAGCCACGTACGTAAAGTTACGATAGCTCAGTTGGTAGAACACCAGATTAAAGAAAAGGAAATTGATTTTTTCCTTTACAATCGAACTCCGTGTTATAATATTAATTTTAATAATTTCTTTCTAGTGCAATTTGTTGGTCTGTTAATACAGTTTCGTATTATCCATTGTGTCAACATTGTAGGTATGTGTAAACATGTTCGCAATATAATATTCTTATTTTCTTTGTAACGTCACTAAAGGAAATTTCCAGGACGATGATAACAGCAAAATCATGTTTAGTCAAATTAAATTAGTAAGTAACACAATTTTATGAAATATTAATTCTGAAAAAGTTATATTTTGTGTTTTTTAGGGTTCCGTACCTCAAAAGGAAAAAAACGGAACCCTTATAGGATCACTCGTGTCTGTCTGCCCGTCTGTCACAGCCAGTTTGCCTCAAAACTATTGGACCGATTGAGTTGAAATTTGGCATACATATATAAGTCGGTGACTCAAAAACGGTAGTGTAACGTACATAAATTAATTTTAAACATAGGAGCCACTTTTCGGGAGGTAAATTAGAAAATATAAAAAAAAGTTTTGCAAACTATATCGTGTAACATATGAAATGAAAGGGTTCATTGTGAGTATTTCAAATATATTCTTTTTATAATTTTAAAATAAATAGTTTTGAAGTTATTTAAGAAAATACACGACCGAAAAATGACTAAGTATTTGATTTTAACGGAATATTTGGATTTTTTTTGGATTTTTGTATGTTTGTATGTGTCGTGGCTTCATCGCACCAAATCGACTTAACAGGTTCAATCATTTTTGGTGTCCATAGATGGTTATAGGATACTTTGTATCTGACAACGGTGTCGAAAAAAGAAAGGGTAAGATTTATTCTCCTCGCAAACGGAGTATTTAAAATCTAAGTTTTAGTCGTCAGCGGGAGAAAACATTTTTTTTCTTCAGCATAAATGACTAAAAAGTATCATATAACAAAATCTGTGGATACCCAGCTACCCGTGTACAAAAATTTTTGAAATCCGTTCAACCGTTTTGGCGTGATGAAGCCGCAACGACACAGACGAACATACAAAATATCTTCTTCAGTTTCCGCGATTATTACTCATTTAAATAAAACAATGAGATAATATACGCAATATAATCCGTT
The DNA here is from genome assembly GCA_905404275.2 of Hedya salicella. Lineage (NCBI taxonomy): Eukaryota > Metazoa > Arthropoda > Insecta > Lepidoptera > Tortricidae > Hedya > Hedya salicella. The sequence goes on from FR990104.1 coordinate 26,543,928, forward strand.
AAAATTGTTTTATTTATATACAAAGAAAAAGTTTTTTTTTACCTATTTAAACCTTCCTGTAATAGGTAGTCCGGATTACTTTTAATTAAATATTTGCAATGTACAGACATTTCATTTTTACAAATTTATAATAGTATAGAAAAGTAAAAATTGAATACAGCCAACGTAACCATGGCAACGAAGTAAGTATAGAAAAAGAAGTTGATTGACCAAAATACTAAAGTGGCACTGTATTTATTTTCTTCAATTAACAGCGGGGATATCGAGCAGATGATATTTGGCAAAGTGGAGGCTGTAACAAGGGCTGGCGACAGAATGTTCTGGAATCTACGGCCGGGACAGGCGCGGCCGTATCGATCCGCGCCCTAGGGCTGTGGACAGGCTCGACAGCCAATAAGTAAACACGGTGACCAATAAGTAATCACCGGTCGGTGGCAACAAGCTTGGTAGACTGAGAGTTCCATTTAGGAATACGAGTTCATTGACCTTGACATTGATTTTTATGCTATGTTTGGGATGTGCCGTTTTTAATACCCGACGAAGAGAAAAGAGGAAGTGTGTCTATCTACGTGTATTGCATGATACGAGCACATCTATACTATTTTGAAGTTGTAAAAATCAAATGTCTGTACTGTACATTGAAGATATGTATTTAAAAAAAATGATTGTGACAGACTATTTGGAGGTCTCTAAGTCGAAATATATTTTTAATTTTTATTTTGTATGTGTTGTTGTTGCTTCATCACACACAATCGGCTAAACGGAAACTAGTAGCCCCAAAAACTAAAACTTAGGAGGATTTTTGATGGTCTTTTTAACACGCGACGAAAAAAGAGGAGGAGGAAGTTAAATTTAACGCGTCTATCTGTGTGTATTGCATCGCATCTCTCTAAACTAAACCATGATTATTTTCCGTCTCCTACCACAAGCATAATCAAACGCTCAGTAGGAGGCTCTAACCTTGTCTACTTATAGAACGTGTACCAAACCTGAATAAAGATTTTCATTTAATTTTTTTAATTTGCATGATTCAAAAGAATCAGATGCTAATAGCGTCCGACACTCAAATGTTAACATGAGAGCGAAGGGGATGGCTTGATACGAACTTCCAATTTCGAACCTCAGAGTAGCCCTCAGTTCGGCTGTTTAACCTCAAATGTTCTGATTTCTTTTGTTCAGTTTTTCACTTACATTTCTTAAGTTATGCTCAACTTTCCAGATACCCTCACCTCTTTCGATATTTCGACTGGATTATAGTGGCGTTACATCCTTGTGTATTTCATTATTTCATTTATGCCAAAAAATTGGTTGTCTGTGAAGGCAGATGATTACGGACGATAATTTTACGTCATAAATAAGAACACATTGATGAAAAATTGCATGCTTTTATGAATTCACAAGCTGAACGTTAAGGCCGATCGTGCCTCTCTATCGCTTATTCCGCGCTCTCGCTTGCACGCTCGGCTCAGGCGGAACGTGACAGTGGAACGTGACAGTGGAACGTGACAATGAGTCACGCTATTTTGTGCGTGCAGCCGGCGTTCATCGATTCATAAGACGTTTTCATATCAAAAACGAAATTGCACTGCATTCATTCACTTTCTCATTGAATTTTTGAGTTCGTCTTATAATAGTACTGATTTGTCTTTAACATTAAAAATCACAATAACCTAGAATCCTTAGTAGCATTAGATCTTTATGACCTAAGATACAGACCTTATCAATGAATCCGTTTCCTCACACGCTCAAGTCACGTTCCACCCCATGCTTCGTCAGCAATCTATTATGCACATGGCCAGGCTTCCTGACCAAATTGAAAAGGCGTGTATTTTAACCTGCGTATCCGTTAGTTCCTGGTATATAATTTGGTAGGGTTACACCGGACGACTTAATCGCAGTAATTGTGTGAAACAATGCGCTGCCGAGGTGTCGCGTATTACTTATCTTGAATAGCCGTCTTGACTTGAATCATCATTCAATCACTCGGGTTCCGGTCCTGAGAATGTTATTTATAGAACCATTTGCAGTTAACTAGTCTTGATAATGAAAGTTTTGAATTTTTCTGAAGAACTTACTGCAGATATTGGGTCATTTTGGGGTAATGAGCGGGAATTACAGGGGCGATGCGAAGGTTCGCACTGAGCAACTTTTAATATTAATCATGAAAAAAAAATCAGCCAATAAAGAGTTAATTAAGTATCGGAACTATATGGAACAGCTGATTTTTTTTTGCGATTTCGTGATTGGCCCCATAGTGGAAGTTGCTCAGTGAGACCCTCTCCATCACCCCTGTCGCTCCCGCTCATGACCCCAAAATAGTAGTTCAGTGTCTGTTTAACACTTTCTTACATTTAGAAATTGTAATATAATATTACCCGACTGCGCGACGCAAAGGAGGGTAATGTGTTTATCAGTCTATGTATGTATGTATGTATGTTTGTTACTATCTGGCACTCTAGACCGAACGCGTGGACCGATTTTGATGATTTTTACGTCAATCGATTCGTCTGAATACTCTTAATTGTCCGAATGTCACTAAAGATATGAAAATGATGAAAAGTTAAAGTGGTGATAATGAGACGCCATATTGTGAAAAAGAAAAAACATGAAAAATCAACGTAATATATCGAGTGCGGTATCATTGAATAGGGATTTGAAAATCAATATTAGATTTCTTTGATCATTTTTAATTTTGGATGACCAGTTAGGAACTATAGCGATTTTAAGGTGGTTAGCAAGCCGTTCTCACTAAATTTGCATTTAATTGTTATAAATCTGTGCAAGCTTCTCAATAACCCCACGATAAAGATTGCGAAATTTACTGACTTATAATTTTAACTAAAAAGTATAAAATAAACATAAAAAAAATTAAAAAACAAAAAACCCGACTGCGTAAAAAAACTAAATACTAGTCCAGTAAACCCTAGAAACACTCACATAAAACAAATAATAAATTCTAATATGGAACATAGCGATTTTAAACAGTCGGGACCTATTGTTGGGAAGATTTGCGTCAATCTAGATTTCTTATGGGTCCCGACTGTTTAAAATCGCTATGTTCCAGATTAGAACTTATTATTTATTTTAATGTGAGTATCGATGTTGAATCATGAAACATTTCCATTATAACTTAACAAATTTCTAGGACTTGATTTTTCTTTTTAGTATTTTTACTCAGTCGGGTTTTTTGTTTTTTTTAATCATATTTTTATGTATTTAATTATGTTTTTTTACAGAAGAGGTTTATAAAACTAAAGATTGCATCTCATGTCTCAATAAACCTTTAGTCGACTTAAAAGCTATGCCTAATAGTTCATTATAAAAACACCTAGCACGCTAAGCACGCCTTTTCTTTCAAGAAACGCGTATTTTTCAAGAAAAGTGGCTAAAACTGGTTTATCGTGGTAGAAAATAACAACGTTTGATGGCCTTTCTCTGGGCTTCGGTGACTTTGTGACGATACATTATAACAATAAGTATTGGTAAAATCGATCGTTGTCAATACTATGATCCATATACACGGAAAACCGAAGAGTTACGGATGGAAGATCATTCAGAATCGTAAGCCCCTTGAAACAACAGGACACGCATTTATCCAACATTCCTCCACTCTGACCCTATTCAAAACTTTAAGGACAGCTATAGAACCCATAGATACGTTTGGTGATAACACTCCCGTTTGCTACCGTATCTCTTAATTAAGGTGTAATGAAGCCGGTCCGAGGAACCGTCCCCTTTTGTCCGGGCCCTTTAAAGGGCCTTAAAGGAGTGCGAAGCTTTAAATATTTACTCAGTTCCCGGGTTTATTGTCCGTCTTTGTAGCCCGTGAAGGTGGAGACGCAATGTTCTTTTGAATCGGATTAATAAGGCCTTTATAAGCCTTTACATAATTTTTCTAAGTGCTTACGGTCGGATATTTTTGCTATTGAAAGAGAATTTCACAGGTCTGGCCTTTTTTATTTTGTCATTTATTTTATTTATACCGCTGCCGATGTGTTAAAAAAAATAGGTATATTTGAAAGGAAAATGCTGTTGTTAGTCATATATTAGACGGCTCTTTTGTGGGTCAATTTTCAACTCAATAAATAAAGTGATAATGTTATGAAATGCGCTTAAAAAGTTGACACGTGCTGATAAGAATTTAGGTGCTATACAAAGGACATTGAGAAAAAAACTTGCCACTTTAATTGTTAATTGAATTAATGTTTATAAATTTCAGTTTTTAGTTTTAAAATGTCAACCAGTTTTCATATTTAAAATGTAAATTTGATGTCTAACCGGCTATTATTGTGAATGCCGTTGCATCTGTAATTGTTATTTTCTTTTTATCTTGTATAAGTCTGTGTTATATTATATTGGTGTGTCTGATAAATAAATAAGTTGCGGAATGGCTGATTTAGAAATGGAAGAGCGAGAAAAAAGACGACTATATAGATATGAGCAAGATAAGATGTAACCTAAGGTAACCGGCGGACAAATGGTTTATGTCCCAAAGAATGGATAAATTTAACAGTGCCGGGTCCTTATGAAGCAATAATGTAACAGTAATAATGAAGCACCATAATAATTACTTAGCAATTTGCAGTATCGCCGCGATAGCGCCCGCACCCTTCTCGTACGCTTCGCAGGCTTCGGTAAGCCGTGTTATTTCGGACGGTTCGATTTATCTTAATTACGTCGGAGGTGTATGTCTTGTCTAGTAGGTAATATAGTCAGTAACTTTGTGATAATGGTCGATTTTTCGTCCACCGATATGTCAAGTCACATAAAATTTGGTACTTTAGTGTAACATTGTCATACGAAAAGTAATAGTTATGTGCAATGGGGTAATTTTAAACAAGACACTTGATGGCCTTTCAACCTCTTGTATTGGATTTATAGTAAAAAAAAAAACATTTTCGAAATCAGCCTGCTATAAGAATCATTCGAAATTACTCCCCAATACATCTATATTTTTCATATTCAAAACCATTTCGTAATACGGAGGTAAATGCTAACATCCTCACTATTAAACCCTTTACGTAAATTATGCCAGTAACACTTTTCAATAACATTTCCATACATGTAGGTGACGAGCGCATTAAAAAGGGCATCAGAATTAGTTCGACAAATATTTTGACAGGCTCGAAGGAGTACACTTTAAAAAAAAATGTGAAATGTAAACCATTAACTAATCTTTATTATTGGTCGGAGAACAAATTTAATAACTAATACATATTACTATAATACTTTATACACAGCAGGTTTGTAGTTAGCAACGTATGAGTTTGACATAGTCCCTCTATATTCTAAACTTGCAGTTTTGCTGTCGTTTATTTTCTAGCTGCTGAATTTCTTTCAGAAACACTTACCCGATGTTGATATGTAATTCTCAACAAGTAACTCTCATAAATATTCATCATATCTCGAATCGAATCAAATTGCCCGCCCACGCTCAGCGGAAAAACTTGCAATAACTGAATATAACGTTTCCAATATTTGGGCTGCTTTGCGAGATGGGCCTCGTTTGGAGCCTTTGAACACCCTAGGGAGTCATAAGAGCAATATTTTTATTCATTCGTATTAACGTTTCGATTTGTTCTTATGTTTATATAACGAATTTGTTTGCTTTCAATATATTTTATTTTGCAGGAACTTTATTATTACCTAATCGAGCGAATATAATGTTGAGTGGAAATGTGTTTTCATTAGTGTCTGTGATTATAACTTCTATACTATTACTAGACAACTTCGTCCGTGGAGCAGAAAAAGACATAACTCCTATTTTTTTCTTCAGCATGGTCGTTTAAAAAGAATTCTATAACCATCTGTACCCGTGTACCAAAAATAGTTGAAATACGTTTAACCGATTTGACGCGATGAAGCCACAACGACACATAATCTTCTATACTAATATAAAGTTGTAAATATGAAATGTCTGTACATTGAAGATACTTATTTAAAAAAAAAAGATTGTTAAGTACCAAAGTATCATGTACCAAAAATTACGGAAATCTGTTTAGCCGATTTTGCGAAATAATTTGAAAATATCTTCAATCTACCGTCATTTCATTTTTACAACTTTATCATAGTATAGTTAAAGATGTAAAAACTAAATCGCTATTATAGCCCTATAACATGCAAGAAGGGAATTTGTTCAGTTTTTAAGCTATCCTCCAGTAACGTGAAATGGTCGACTTCTATACTGATGACATAAATAAATAACTGTGGAACAAAATAATATACTCGTACATTTTCTTAAATTTCATTCAAATCTATCACAATAAGTTTATTGTTGCTCCCGCAACCGCCTCTGCTCCGCGCGGCAATGCGCCCGGGTCAACTGCTAATTCACTTCTTTTCATAAAACCCAAGTGTTTTCGCTTTTGAAGGGTTTCTTTGCGTTGCTTGCGACGCTTTTGTAGGATCATATTTTGTAAGGAAATAACGAGACGCCGGGACCTCACTTGTGGAGGCGGCGACGGCTTAACGGGTACTTGTGGAAGAACCGCTGTTTCCAACAACTAGGGAACTTGGGTTGTTCTGCTAAATGAGTTTCGCAAAGTCTACTTATCGTAGTTTGTATTGCAATTATCGTCTGCGCAAAGGATGTCAGAAAGACACTTTTGAACTGAGGATCTAATCTATCTATCTAAGCAAGTAGCTACAACATTCGATAAGCACAGGACGATTTGTTCACTTGCATGAATAAAATTAAATATTGTAACATTAATATGATCGAAATGAACGGTATATTCTTATTCTTAGTTCTTAGGAACGTATATGTTTATTTCGATCATCCACCCACTAAATAGAAATAGTTATATGTTGGGCCTATAAAGTAGTGTAAATTAAATTACATCTACTAGCGGTAAAGATCTTTGACTTCGTTGCTTATCGAATAAAGACCCGGAGTGATGTCACCACCTATAACCGTAATTCTAAACGCAGTCGCGTTTATCGGCAATTTGTCAAATCGCTGGAAAGTGTCGAAGCGAATCGCAGCGAGCGCCCGCGCAATGCAAATGCGCGTGTTATGTCACCGGCGCGCACGCGCCGGCGCCGCGCGACCGAAATGCCGCGCACCTCGCACACTAAACACGGTTGCGGTGCCTATTAAAAGCCAGTTTTTTATACTTATGTACATTGCAATTTTTATTTGGAGTAAATGCGTATCTATATTAAAAATGTAATGGTGTCTTGTGCATTGGTTTGTCCTTGCACTTGTCCTTGTTTAACACAACAGCAGAGCAGCAAATTGATGTAATTTGTTACACGGAGACAGAAAATAGACTAGTATCGTCTCTGGATTAGATACTAGTATTTTTTCCAGATATATAAAAAGTCGTGTGTCACTACTTTTTTTATACCTGGAAAAATTAACAGTTACATAGCAAAATACAGTTACCATTTGTGCAAAACCATGGGAATAGAACCTATAAAAAAGGTATAACAAAAAAGGCAACTTGGACGCATTCATTCAAAATATTTGCCCAATTTCGCCTCTTTCACTTCCGATGACAAGAAATACGACGCAGCACGAATATCTATAAAAACATCTTAAGTGAAGTCCGAAGCTACTCAGGCCACATAGCATCAGGACTGCGCCGCAACCGCTGTAAGTGTGCTAAGCCTTTACGTTCATTTGGTATGCGAACGATTTACCGCCTACTTTATTTGCAAATTACACACAGAGTAAAAGTAAAGACATGCTGCCGAAAATTTGAAAAGGGGCCTTGGGCCATCCCTCCCAATGTTTGGCATTGTTGCCGCTAAGTAACCCCCGAGAATGCCACGCCTCGCATATTTCATAACTGCGTCAAGTTTATCAAAGCAACGCCGATCCAAAACTTACTAACATGGCACATGCTTACATTCCATCACATACTCAAATTCGCAAATTTAAACTAAAGTCGTAATGAAAACTTCATGGTAACTATTGTAGTTTTAGTTTTTTCTATCAATGTCAATTTGAAAATATTCTCACATAGAACAATCAGCTGTCTTTTCACTTCAATAAAACTCTTTACAACGTAAACGTCAAATCTTATTATTTACTAGTTTTATCAACAGAAACGTGCAAATACATTCTCATTTCGAAAATTAATATTATTAGAAATATTATTATAAATAATACTCGCTCTATTAAGTTAAATTCTTTATCTACACCCATATAGTAAATCTTCCTTAAGGTGTTCAGAACCTATAGTTATCGACCAGTTTATCAATACTAAATGTTCACATTCTCGTAACTGCAATAATATCCGAGATAACCCGGCGTGTAGGCCACGCTGCGGTCCAGATTACAGTACAGATCCGTACCGCCATCGCGCCATGATAGCGCGTCATGATATCTTGGTAAACATGGTTCCTGGCTTAATGAGTACACATGTAAAACATGGAAAAAAAATAATATATGGATGTAGATAAACTAGTGTATGCAACTGTACATAATTTGGCTTTTAAACACTCGTGTGCTCTTATTATGAATCTGCAGCTGTTTTCATAAAACCGCACTCGTGTTTTAAAGGTGCGTCCACACTTGTATCACTTGCTCGTATCCGATCACCGTGCCGTGGCATGACTGCGTATCGTGCTGCTTGGACGCTTACTGTCGGCGCGCCGATCATGCCGCACTCGTCCGATATAACTGTGTGATACGCGTAGCAAAATGGATTTCGAGCGATCCGATCGGCGCAACTTCCAAACGCGTGATCGTGACACGCGATCATGCCACGCGACGATGATCTGATACGGGCAAATGACACAAATGTGGACGCACCTTAAGGTCTCTCATTATGCATCAGTTGCATAAACTACTAGTATACCATTATTCATATCTGTAATTTATTTTACAAAAAAGCATATTTTCTAATTTCCATCGCGTTATTATAACGCTTAGTTTTTGTCTCTATAATAATCCTGAATAGTTTACAGTTTCGGAAAACACACGCGAAATATACACGGTGTCTGCGAGGAATCCAAAAGATTTTAACTACGTATTCCTTAGGTCATTAGGAGCAAAAAATATTGAAGATATTATCACTTTTCATGTAAACTACTTACTGTGATTACTAAAGTGCATTAAGCTCTGTGCTGTGTAGTGCATTAAAATCTGTCTCGAGGCATCGTCCCCAGCACGTACCCTCTTTCAATTGCGAGGCTAATTCTCTGGGCGAAGTAGGAACCCGCTCTGACGTCCGTTTTAAAAGGTTGAACATTATAAATGTACAATTAGGTACTATGTAACGGTAATTTATGACTACTTCACTTAATACCTACTCATATGGGGGACTATGGATGATACGGAACCTTTTCAACTGTTTCCATAATAAACGGGAAAGCTTTAATCGTGAGCTCGCTAAGTAAGCGTTTCAAAAGTAAATGGTAATGTTCTTTTCATCAAAAATCACGCGGAGAAAAGAAAATGTAAAACAGGGAGCAAATTTGCGCGCAACATCAATCAGGGTGCAACAATGGCGCCCTAGGGCTGACACCCCGGCGCGGTGGAACCGCGTTCCCGGCAAATACGCGGATCATTTTGATGAGTGATTAGAGTTTTTTTTTAATTTTTCATGTTTTAAAACATTGTTTGGGAATATAATGGGTTATCGCATTATATTTTATTATTTTATTTTCTTTGCATACTTACTTCGATTCCATACCATATTTTTATTGTACCTAGTTAATACCAAGATTAAATTTTGTGCCCATGAAATGAGTGTTTGAGATCGGGGGCCCGTTTGATAAAAACTTGAGATCTATCCAACAATATGTATTAAAAAGAGACTTCCACTTGTAATATAAGTTACAAGTTTTTGTGAAACGTGTCCAGGAGTCTTAGCAGATATAATTCTGTGAATAAGATAAGATTTATAAGCCGCGATATTTAGTTTATGGTGCCACAGTCATGTGATACTTCGTATAGTTATCGTTCTGGAAATAATAATAAAATGCACTTGTTTCTCACATAATTTACCAACAATCCTCCACCGTTAGCGGTACACGTTATACTTAACTAAAATGGCCATTAATAAAATCATATGACCGGCAAAATTCGCAGATCTCGTAAATCCAACGGATCAAATTTTACGGGAAGCACAAAAAACTAAACTAAAGAGACGGACAATCTTTGTCGCTCGATAAAGAGTCGCGTGTCACAGTTCTAGAGGTGCAGTCCAGTCTCAGCCTAGATTAAACACACCCCGTATAATTGAAAATGAAAAGAAACTTATCGCTATAACACAGAACAGAGGATCTAGTGGTTTTGTTTCTGCTTACAATGAAACAGGGTACGTGATACAAGAAAACAGGCTACTTTCATTTATTTTTCATTATTTAGGTCTTTTTGTAATTATAAGAATACAGACTTTCTTTCACGTGTGACGAAAACAAGACTTTTCAGTCTGTTTTTTTCTTTCATTAATTAAATACAATTTTAAATTCGTAATAAAGGTACTGTTAATTGCTTACTATGCTATAACTAGGTTGTAATGACGAGAACGATTTAAATCTAAAACCGGCCGTACCCATTGACATGAAACAAAACATGGCGACCGCCTGAAAGGCCTTTGTACATATTTGCGACGCGCGAATTATACGAAACAGCTGTCTGCTAATATTGAATTTAATCGTAAGGTCATAGACATCTTTACAGATTTAATTGTTTTACAAAAAAAATAGACGTTGGGACGCGATAAAAATGTACAACAATCTGTAATTACCAATCGAAGCTTCTAAATGGTGTGTGTGAGGAATAAGATTGAATATGATATAACTCTTATAATTTTAAAATTGTTCCTTTCAGTGTATTGTGTAACGCTAAACTTTATGCTAGAGGACTGTGAAGGATATATTATGCGTACAATTACTATAGGTCTATAGCTAGCTTTTCCAGAATGTTTTTAAATAATTAATAGATTCAGGTGTTAAGTACTTTGCGGAATTCCATGGATGTTCCTTTGCTTTTCCCCGAAAAAGTATGTATGTATGTATGTAAACACTTTATTGTACATAGTAACCAGTTACAAAAGCAATCAACTTAAAAAATATATGTACAAAGGCGAACTTATCCCTATTAGGGATCTCTTCCAGTTAACCTTTGAGCAAGTGAGTGAAGATATAAGGAAGATAGACAAACTAACACCATGTACAAATTATATGTATATGAATAAAAAATATAAATAAATAGATATATATCTACATAATATATAACAAAATAAAATATAACAATAATATTTAATAAATATAATTAATATTCAACCATTTTACAAATCACTGGAAAGCCACAACTTATTCAATTTACTCTTGAGTGATGCCACAGACTGCGACTGTCTGAAAGATAACGGCAGCTCGTTCCACAACTTAACCGCGTGTACCGTGAAAGACCTGGAATATGTTCGCGTCTTGTTAGATGGTATAGCAAGTGTCAGGTTGGTGCTTGACCGCAAGTGATGTCCACTGCTGCATAATTAAATCTCTCAGAGAGGTAAGGAGGAGAAGCCGGATAATAAAGTATTTTAAAGAGCAATGACAGGATATGTACGTCTCTGCGCCAGCGGATCGGCAACCATCCGAGCTGTGCGCGATAATTTGAAACATGGTCCTACTTCCGCAGACCAAATACGTACCTGATACAGACATTTTGTAAACGCTCAAGCCTATCAAGAAGCTCTTCTCTGAGATCCAGAAACGAAATGTCACCGTAATCTAAGAGAGGTAATAAGAGAGATCGAATAGTCTTCTCGGGTGGACGCCGGCCCGTCTCCTGCATCTCCTGATTATGCCTCGTAGCGAGGCGAAACACTTGTCGAGGATTACACTGTCTGGTGGTGGCTTGTTGTTTTTTGTAAACTGCATGAAAATATGCGCATGTGATTGCAATTTATTGTCACATCTAACTAAGACACTATTTCGCGAAAAGGAACCATAATCCATTATTCTTTTCAGAATGTTTGCCTCATTTAGAGATAAGGCGTATTTACGCATAGCTTCAGCTTAATCGTATCTATTTTAATTTCTACAATGTTGACATATGTATATATACAAAGCGTTTGATTTAATAAATGGTATCGATAACGTGAATGGTGAAATGATTGGATAGATTTTAAGATTGCGGAACAAAATTACTAGGGACTAAAAGACGACCAGGGATAATGAGTTCAATCAAAGCCAATCGCTCGACACTCAGGGCTGATTAAAGGCGAATGTAAATTGGAGGCTTGGGATAAGCCCTCCATCAGGCGAGATTGGCCGAGGATGGGGGGAAGGGGGGGGGGGGGGGTTTGGAGTGGGATCCGGGGTGTTAACAGATGTGCTGATTGTTGCTCCGAATGCACGCTCCCCGATGTATGTTTAGACGATGTCGTTAGCTTAGTTGGTCAATATCCTGTTTACAAAGATGGCCGTCATGAATGCGAGCCGCAACTGATTGTTTGTTGTATTGGATGACCTTCATGATTTTTGTCTTTTCGTCGTTGTAGGTTACAGTATAGCTCTTGATTGCACACATCACAAAACAGAGTGATAAAGAAAATAAAATACTTAAGCAGAGGTAACCATAAGGCGGTTTTATCGCTAATAGCGATCTCTTCCATAGGACCTTTGGGTATTAGTGCAAGCCTTAAGCTTCCTTCTATCAGCCACAAATGTCCACTGCTGGACCTCTCCTATACTTCGTCACAGGGTGCGATCCTGCGCAGAAGACATCCACCGACTTCCTGAGACCCTTACGAGGTCATCTGTTTACCTAGCTGGAGGCCGTCCTACGCTGCGCTTTCCTATGCGTGGTCGGCACTCTAGAACTTTACTTTACTGCCACAACCTTAAGCTTAGGTAGACCTTACTTAGTTGCATTGTGTAAGACTGTGCCTTAACTATTTTTTTATTGTTGCAGGTCCGTTGGGGCCGCTTCCAAATGCGACCAGCTCTGACTTCGGGTTGAAAGAAGGTATGTTAATCATATATTATTACTAGAAGTGCCCACAACTTCGTTCGCGGAGGAGAAGAGAAAGTCATACCCCTCTTTTTTTCTTCAGCGTTGTCGGGTAAAAAGTATCTTATAACCATCTGGAGATACCCAGCTACCTGGGTGCCAAAAATTTTAGAAATCTGTTTAGCCGATTTTGCGTGGTGAAGCCACAACGACATATACGATCATACAATTTTTTTTTATTGATTTAGTGACCTCCAAATAGTCTGTTACGAGTACAATAATTTATTTGAAAATATCTTCAATGTACAGACATTTCATTTTTACAACTATATAATAGTATAGATGTCGGCCCTGAGACGTGGTCACTCACAATGGGCTCCAAGAAGGTCTAAAGTCACTCAATGGACAATGGAGCGAGCTATACTCAGAGTCTCCTTGCGTGATCTCATAAAAAATTAGATCTGCAGAAGAACGTGGTCGTCGACATAGCTCAAAGAGTTGATAGACTTAAGTGGCAGTGGACAGGGCACGTAGCTCGTAGAACTGATGGCCGCCGGTGCAGAAAGCTTCTTGAGTGGCTGCCACGTACAGGATGACGCAGCGTTGGAAGGCCATCATAAGATGAACCGACGATCGTTGTGGAGACCCGTGAAGGCCTTTGTCCAGCAGTGGACGCCTTTAGGCTGATGGTTATGGTGATAATGTCATAACTTATTGCTTTGTCGATTATTTTTAAACAGCAGTAGAAAGTATATTGTTGGTATGTTGATCTTACATACATTTTGTTCTTAAAAAAAACATACTACATATATGTCTACTAGTTTTTCAATTTTTAGTGTGTATGTATTTATTTGCAGCCGATTGTTAAGTTGACACTTCTTTCAAACAACAACTTATGATGTAATATGGCAACCACAATATTAATCTTGAGGTAAAATTTATTTTCGTCTCTCATGCTTGCAAAGTTTAATTTTCATGGGTATTTAGCCGGGTGGAAAATAGCTTTTACATCCCCAGAATGGAAAGTATTTTATCGAAGATAATTGAGTTACGTCATATTATTAAATAAAAGCTTTTCATAACGCGATTGTGATTGCGATGATGGTGATGGTGATGGTGATTATGAGGATGATGATGATGATGATGATGATGATGATGATGATGATGATGATGATGATGGTTATGGTAGTGATGGTGGTGATGATGATGGTGATGATGATTTTTTTTTTTCTAACAGTCGATATGAAAAGTAAGTAAGTAAGTTTAACTCGGGTGAAATTACCCATTTTACCCTCGAACTATTGGCGCTCTCACTTCGAGCGCCAGAAATATCTCGGGTGAAATGGGTCACTTTCAATTCTTGGTTAACAATGTACTATTTCGTTTTGCAGCTCATTACTGAGCGCTTTTTCCGTTACAATTAAAAATTATTCATTGATTGACACGCCTGCTTCTCATCCATTGTGATGTGACTACATTCTCCATATTATTTGTAACCTTAATCCAGATCACCCTAACTGTTTGTTTTCTATTATTCCAGGCAGTTGCGTGGTCGGCGACGTGGTGTATATGCCGGGGGACACATTCGCGGGTGCTACTCCGTGCGAACGATGCGCGTGCGCAGCCGGCAACGTGACGTGCGCGCAGGAGCGCTGCGAGCCGCGCGCCGGCTGCAAGGCGCTGCACCGCCCTGACCACTGCTGTCCCACCTACCAGTGTGGTCAGTATACCTCACCCGTGGTAGCGTGAAGTGTGTGCAGGAGCGCTGCACATACCACAGCTCATCTACATATATGTAACCAATATGTAAACCTTGCGTTCATCGAAACGGTTTTATGAGAAAAGTTACCATACATTTTATGGGTTATAAAATTGACTTTCTCTTAAAGCTTGTAAAACAAACTACACTATAGGTATCGAGCTCAAAGCCTTAATGAGGGAATAAGAATCTTAGGGATATTATAGAATTTTTACAAATTTAGAGATCAGGCAAGACCCCTATTTTTGACGTATAGGTTTTCTTCGAGTATAAACACTATAATATCCTTCCTTCCAGTCCTTGAAGCACATTTCCTAGTGTTGAATATATCAATAACGTGATGACTGCATCCTACCAGATGGCTCATGTACTCATTGCCAGTCGTACATCAAAACCTTTACTTCACCAGGCAAACACTGGAAAGATAAATTTTAGGTAAAATTTATTGAGTGATTTTGGTAAGGTATAGGAAAATTAAAAGAAAGTACTGATGTCAAACTGTATCAAAGATTGTAGGTCATGACCATCTTCGTAGTTAATACAACTCTTATGTTATTGTATGTATGCTTACTGCTTTAAGGTCTCATAGAAATTAGAACCATCTAAAACCATTTGACTCCCTAAACGTATGTGACCGTATAGGACGACGCACTGTGGAGTATCAACAAGTAAGATTGACGATCTGGTCCAGATCGCGGGAAACCATTGGATTGAGGCAGCATACTGCCGGTCGTTGTGGAGATCTTAAGGATAGGCTCTAAGCTGATATTATGAAGACAATTCGAATTTTCGATAATATTTACTACAGCTGTACCCTCATCACCTTTCAGAATGCGAGCAAGAGGGCCGCGTGTACGGCAACGGGGAGAAGCTGGTGGACCCGGAAGACCCGTGCCGCGTGTGCTACTGCCAGGGCGGCGAAGTGGTTTGCCGGCGAATCGCCTGCTTCCTGCGCGACGACTGCCAGCCGCGTCTCGTCAAGGGCCGCTGCTGTCCCGAATATGACAACTGCCCGCTAAGAGGTAAATAAAACTTCTTTATCCTGATACAAGTTGCTATCTTATCTAGGCCAGCAAAAGGGGCCGATTAGACATAATATCATCAAAGAAAAAATATATATTTCAAACTCAAACTTTTCTCTCAAACTCAAAAAAGCGAGTTGCATGAAAGTCAAGATATTTGGTGACAATATTGATGATAAGTCAAATTAAAAATTAAATTAAATAACGTTTATTGATATCAAATATAAACAATGGCCGAGAACTATGTTAGTAGATTTCAAACAGTCATTTATTATATACCATATATCTTACAAACCGGGCTTTCTTTTTTTTAAACATAGGCTTCATTTACTTTTCTCTTTTCTGGTATAGAGTTTAGTTAAATTTATGAATTTTATTTTATATTCTTTAATTAATGAGTTTTTACAATATATTTTATTTTCTATTTCAGGAGTCACGGCTATTCCTGGACTAGTACCACCGGTTTCAAGCATTGCCACGACTGAAAACCTCACCTCTAGTGCACTAACTCCGCCTAAAGAAAATATCAAACAGGAAATCACTATCAAGGAAATCACGCCAGTTTCTGAAATCCCCGTCATCACCGACGTCAAGATCAAGGAGATCCTGCCCTCACCCAGCATCGAAGTACCCGAGTACCCCTCTTCTAAATCTCCTCTGATACCACGAGAAGCTATACCTGACAAAACTGTCACCAGCTCCGTCGAGATATCACCCAAAACGGAAGAATCTGTTGTTATCGAATTGATATCACCATTACCTACGGGACAATATTCAAAACCGGCACAATCAAACCAAGAAACGAAAAGTACAGCTGACTTGCTTCCATCTAAAATTAGCCTGTCAACGCAGGATTCCATTAACAGTGACATCTATCCATCTCATATCCCTACAATCATTGCCAGTATGGGAGTACCTCCGCTAACACCTGATAGCATACCGGTAGCAAGCACGACTAGAGTCGCTATTATTGAAGAAGAGGACACATCTCTTTTCGATCACAATCCCGCTTTCCCTCCAATTCCTGATGACTTATCCGTAATTGGCACTCATGAAGATGAGATAGTTTCTGAGCAGAACGCGGACACTGATCACATAACAAATGTGCACGGAGAAGAACACGTTGCCAGCACACCACCACCTACTGAGACACCCGTAGCAAAAGAGATTCCTACTACCACAGCGCGAAACATTTATGAGACAACCTCAACCACTACGACTGAAAAAAATATAGAAGCAGTCAGCACAACAACAGCTAGAACAACAGCTGATATTGAAACAAGTACGGCGTATGTATCTACATCAACTACAGTGCAGAGCGAAATTTCGAAGAGTAGTTCCATGCTTGATCTCAGGTCAGCAATTCCGTCAAAAATATTAAACTTGCCATCTTCCCTGGAAGAAGACATAACTGGTGAGTTAGATGACCCTAGCGAGTCAGTGACAGCTTTTGAAGAGCCTCTAGATATTGTTACCTCCACTACCACGGAGCAGGTAATCAAATTGGTAGATGAAATTACAATCGCCCCACAAGTAGTCTCAAAAGATAAAATTTTACTTAGATCAAGTGAAGTAACGAACACTCCCTTCGATACTACTACTCTGACTATTCATGGAGTAACCGACGCCCCGGAGATACTAAACATTACACCGAAAGCTTCAGAGACCGTATCCGAGACTACTGAGGTGCCGATCAGCACAACCACAGCTCCAATGAGACTAACAGAAGCTGCTGAGCTACTAACGAGCACAACAAAAGCTCCAGAAGAGTTGACAACCGGCTCTGTTTCTAAATCGAACATTGCGACTGAAATAACTTCACAAACTGAGTTTAGTTCCTTGTCGATTGAGACAAGTGACCAGAAACCACACGATTCATCGGAAAGTGTACTAAAAGACATTACTACTTCTACAACGGAGGCAGATATCATTGAAATAACAACCGCTGAAGCAACATCTGAGCACAAAGAAGTCACCACCACAGAGGCAACGCCACCAACTCAGACTGGTGCTACCCCAGAAAATAATTCGTTTGAAAATGTAGAAACAACTGAATTTATATTAACTTCATTTGGATCTTCAGAAAGCACGACAGATACAGTTGAGCTCATTAAGATTTCTCCGACGCAAACGGAAAGAAACGCTGCAATTATTCATTCATCGCATGGCAAGACCAACTTTCTGACTGATCTGAAAACATTGGTGGGAGACGTGGCTTCTATAAGCGACCACACTGACGCGCCAGAGGCTGCGCTGCGAACCACTACATCTAATAGCATTTCCGACTCAGAGGAACTAATGCCAGTAAATGCCGGATACAAAAGCAAAAATAACAACTTCAACCTCAATTCGATTACCGAGATCCCTTTGAAAACGAAGAACCAGCTTCCGATTAATAAGCAAAAGGTCATTGAGATAGAAGGCGAGGACACTGATAGCATCGCCGACTCACCACCGCCGCACGACAAGGTGGAGCCCACGACGCGCCGGCCCATCATCGACAACGTGTCCGACACCATGCCCAAGAATGAGACTGATAGGAAGGACATAGAGATCATCTCTCAGTCATATGTACCCACGATTAACAGGCGGCCGACGAAGGTTGTAATGAAGAAGAACAACGACAAGCCTCTGTCGGAAGCTGCTACAGAGGCGCCGATGCTCACCACAATCTCAAACGAAGTGACTTCTTCTACAGATGATGTGACGGCTTCTCCAGTCATAGTGACCGAAAGCGCGCTCTCCTCTGGCGAGTCGTCTACGACGACCGCATCGGCCGCCGGCGCGGACGCGACTACCACTCCCGCACCTACGCAGTGAGCGCCCTCTCTACGCCGATCGATGGAACCTCAGCTTCTCAGCATTTCTAGAATAAGTTTCGTTCTTGAAACTATAAGTTAACGTAGAGACTACTAGGCTAATAGAAGTATATACGAAAACCTCGTCAGAAGGATTAATTATTCTTTGTCAATTCGGATCTCGGGTGGGAACAATTTCCGCCGTCGAGATTTTGTATGTAAGTAGACGGCCGGAGTACCCGGCCGAATTTATTATGTGTATTAGCCGGACAAATTATTTATAACGTAGCGATAGGGATGGCGCGAGGACGCGGCGATGTGTCAAACGCGAGGGCTGTAGTCGGTAGCTCTCCGTATTAGCGTAAGTTATTTATTTGTTAGTGAGAGTCGCGAGTTGTAAGTGATGATAGGTAAGCAACCAAGCTAGTCAACCTGTGACTGCGCGGCGGCGCGCCGCACCACGTTGCCATTACTGCAAGCATTATATTAACAAGAACATGACAAACCTCGAGATGAACATTCCGGGCTTAGTGTTAGTTCCTCGGGTCGACGGAGACCGCCGGTCTGCCGGCAGCGCAGCGGCGACACGGGACTACATTTGGTACAAATCGAATTTGATATTATATAATCAACCTTATGAAATATTGTAAGATCTAGTTGGTTTAGCATGAATGTGATTGCACATAGTTTTTATTTAATGCACTCTGTGTCGGTGTAGACGGGTTCGCTGGACGGAAGGCTCAATGCTAGTGTAAGGTGTCGTCATCCCGTCGGTCCAAATCTAGACATTAATAAAAGTACATCTTACATTATTTTCTAAATCAATCCAAGCCAATGCCACTATCCCTACCTTAACGAAGCGCGTCCTTTCATTCGGTGAACGTATTGGCGAATAACATTTTCCGAATGTTTGGTACTGGCAGAGCAACGATTTATTGCGTTGATGCACCTCGATGGATCATTTTCTTACAAACCGTCTTTCCTCATAATACTCATGTCCTTCGCACTGATGCACGCTCAAGGCATATTTATGTGCCCATAGAAAGAAATTGAAGAACAATCACCAAGAGCGACGAGCGACGTTTCCAACTCAAAAATTAATCAATTTCATGATATGGCTCTAGATTTGGTTCCGTCGCGATGTCAGTAGGATGGGAGACCGATCATGTTCTGTTCCCCGCGCGGGCGACGCGCGTACGAGCTGCGCGTGCGCGGCGCGTGCGCGGGCGCCGCTTCTTGCTCCGGAAGACGTCGCCTTTTCCCGAGCAATAAGCATGTGCTGACTGTATTATTTATAATTATTGTTTTTTTTTTTTTACAAATAAAAGAACCAGACTGAAACTGTTGTTGTTATTTATTGTTATGCCTTATTATTAATAGTAGGTACACCTTGTCACTGCAAGATGATAAAGTCGATTTTGACCACTATCGTTGCGTATGCGTATCCATCTAGTTTTGTCAGAAATAAAGTATTTTTACAGATACTTGTACGCCAGTAATGACTTTTGAACTTACTATGACATTTATGTACATCGTAAGACCTGAGATTCTGGAGCTAAAGAGGCTGGAATATGAAGTGAACGACAAAAAATCTCAGACATAAGATCATTCTGAAGCTTATTCAATACTAGCTTCTGTCCGCGACTTCATCCGCCTTAAATTCGTTTACCGCGGATGAGGGTATTTTTCTGGGATAAAAAGTAGCCTATGTCCTTCCTCGGGACTCAAACTATCTCCATACCAAATTTCATCCAAATCGGTTCAGCAGTTTAAGCGTGAAGAGGTAACAGACAGACAGACAGACACACTCTCGCATTTATAATATTAGTATGGATTCGCATATTTTAAGACTCGTAACTAGCATTATGGTTTTCATTATTAGGAGAACAAAGATTAGGTATTTAGAGTATTAGGTAATTTTATAAATTATGACTTTTAGGACAAACGAGCATTATGGCATACAATCGTTATGGTAAATGAGTGATATGTCAAAAGTGTAGGGCAAAGTTGTTAGGGCATTTGATTTTAGGACAACCGTTATAAGGGATTGCAATGAAGACCCCTATAACCGCCGTCGGTTGTATAGCTGTATTTGTAACAAAAATGGTTGAGATCCATACAGCCGTTTTGACGTGATCGTGTATTATCCCGCGTGCGGACAACTACCACGCGCGGGCGCTAAGATCGGCATAGATTACCAAGTTTACAATATATATGTATGTATCGGTGAGTAAGTTTTTTGGGTCGAACCCTGTTTTGACGTGATGGGGCCGCAAAAATTACCGGTTGCACTGAGAGATGGCGCTGTTATCAATGTTCATGCTATATATGACTATATGAGTCATTTGTAGGTCCAGTTTACTTTTTTCTGGGAATCATGTCCAAAGTGTCTTAACAATGAGGCAACTGAATTTATAATGGCATAGATAGTATACATGCAAAACTGTATTTGTTTATTTATTGCTTCGTCCTTCTTGTACGCATCAACAGAGCAATGGATCGACATGACTGTTTTTATAGGGTTAGTGTATTTGCCAGCTATAGTCTGCGGAGTTGTGATAAGTTGCCACGATCGTAATGGCAGGAGTATATACTAGGGATTGCAATCCGGTCCGGCGGATCCGGTTATCCGGCCGGATCCGGTCCGGACTAAAGAGACGCACACAACAGACATACAATGCGGACTACCCAACCCAAGAAAGCTGATGTCAAGAGTCAATATGATCTAGATCAAGTTAAGCTTTAAAAAACGATGTCTTTCTTAATTATTCTTTGAGATTAATTGTGTTTAATGGTTAATTATGTTTGTTTGGCCAAATTAGAGAACAGTTTCTCTTTTTCAATTAACGTTATCACAATTATAACATGTCTCTTACCTAGTATTTAAAGTGCAATGTGATGTGATATGTGATTATTGACTAGATGTCTTTATGTATGTTTAATATTACGGGTGTTAAGGGGAATAGTATTTTATTATTGCTGATGTTACCTCTTATAGTATTAATAAAGTTGATTAAATATTACATAGTAGAGAAGAAAAGTGGGGTCAAAGTTAAACGAATGATCATGAATCATGATCCAATAGACCAAATTAGTGGTAAATTCTTAGATTTGGCAATTAAAACTATAAAAAGTCCCTTTAATTAAAGTATTAGTTTTTTTTTTTATAAAAAAGATTTAATATTGCTATATTTACTATGAAACAAGGTTACCATGTCTTCATGTGTGGCTGTAAATAGGTTGTTAATGTTATTATTAAGTTAAGGCTAAATATAACTGAAGCAGATGCTTACATTTTCATATTACTGTGAAATTAATGACTAGTGATACTGATTTTTCGACGTTTCGGAAGCTTTCCAGCTTTCCATGGTCATGGTCGGGAACTAAAATGAGATAATATACGCGATATAATCCGTTAAATTGTTTTATTTCAATGAGTAATAATCGCGGAAACAGAAGAAAATATCATTGTTACATTAGTTAATTTGCAAAAACTGCTCCGCGTGTCTACTTTTCGGCCAATAAACTGGACAAAAAGCATAATTTTGGATAGACGCAATAGCATAACTTCAATCCGGCCGGATTGGGCTTACTCCAGCCGGATCCGGCCGGATTGAGAATTGGACCGGATTGCAATCCCTAGTATATACTTTACGCTGAACTATTCTTAGTTTCAAGACAGTATTAACCATCAAGTAAAGTAGGCAACTGGATTTATTAACTGCCATAAAATTGTAATCCCACCAAAAACATTTCGCCGCCGCATACAAGCCGTCCGTTTCATAGAGAGAAATTTAAATTATCACAATATTGAAAACATATACTGATGAATGAAACGGCCAAGCCATACTTTTGAAACCAAGGTGTAGGGTTAATAAAAACAGGGCTTAGGGGCTTCAAGCCAGTTGAAGCCATACTTTTTAAGATAAGGTGTAGGGTCAGTAAAGTCAGAGCTTTAGGGCTTGGCTTTTCCTGGGATCTAATATCATTTTTACAGCGAAAGCATTATGAGCTTGTGAGTCTAGGCTGCCAATTTTACATTAAATGTTTTTGGTAGGATCTCACTTATTTTTGTAAGGAGCCCTAGTTTTTTTTTAATTCTTTTGGGCTGTTGCGTTTATTTAGGAATTCTCAGGAAGAACGATTTATATTGAAATAGATAAATAAATAAATAAATAAATATTTTTTGTTCGTCTTAGCGGTGCTACCCTACTACGGTGCCCCCAGATTTTTTCTGTTCTTTGTATGAAAATTCTAGGCTCCAAATTTCAGCTTTCTAGGTCATCGGGAAGCCTATAATTTATATAATGGTTTGGATTACTGAATTAGTCATTTGTTTAATTTACTTAAATTTTATTGTATTATTATAATAATTCATTGACATATGGGAGCTGTATCTGAGGCGTAGCTATAATTATTGTTATTGTTAAATGAATCGTTTCAAACACAATCATGTATTGTATATGAATGAATAAAATAAATAAAAAATAAAAATAAATATACGTGAGTGAGCTAGTGACGAAATCGGCGTATTTTAGGTATCAATAAAACCTAAAGTATGAAAGCTAGATCAATGAAATTTAGTGCATTTCATATGTTCTCCGACTACATCTTAAACTGTGAATTTGGGCTCTCAGGTGTTAACTGGGACGAAGATATGCAGGTTTGAAAATGAGACGATACGGTTCGGGAAAAGGTAGGTAGTGCCCCGCTTCTTTTTTTTTCATCTTGACGGTGGCACTACCGTGCCCCCAGATTCATAATATCAGAAGTTTTGTTAAACATAATTGATATCGATATCCTGAACAGTGACAGCCAATTAGATATGTTTTTACCTCCGAGGCGAAATTTCTAACCGCATCAACTCGCTTCTTGGAAACAATAGTTACCCCGAGCAGTGTCCAAGAATGAGTACCTACCTACATAATGAACGCTACAAGCAATTTGTAATGTATTCAAAATCTGTGCCATGTTTTATTTTTATTTTTTACCTGTAGAAATTATGTGATTATGTGTTATACTGTATATAAAAAACATTTTTTTTAATCTTATTGAATGTTATTATGCCGTATTTCAATCCAATTCAATTTATTTAGTTTAAATTAATAATAATAATAAGCAATCAAATGCAATAATTTAAATTACCTAGTTTAAATGTATGATGTATTCTTCCAACAACTAACAATTAGCACGTAAGGTTCCGCTGTTAGTGCTAATTCTGTATAATAAATTAATAAATTAATTGATTTATTCTACGAAACAGTTTTCTTTTAAGAATTGGCTCTAAACAGACCTAACCTAATGGGTTAGTCTACAGGTGACATTAAAAGATCATAAAAATGTAACGATTTCTCGAATTATGACAAATGATTTTAGGACGAACATTTACATTATGACTATGATTATGGGTAACAAAGCGATCTGTAGGCAATTACCTATAGGTAGGCTTAACGTCTCCTGTATAGACCTACCTGGGACTAGGAGCCCTGAGCTGGGACTTGCGTTGCCTAGGGGTCTATGTATAGCTTCATCCAGCTCTACTTAGGTGGATTGGGCTTTGTAACCAAAATCGGCAACTAACGATTGTTTCGACTACCACACATTTAAGTGTATGTTAAACCGCTTAACCCAGTTCATCTGAGGTCCATGTCTCCGGTTTCTAAAACCTGCGGGAAGGATTGTCTTATATCACAAAGTCAGACCCAAAATAAACTGCCATATCAGCGAATAGTTATATTTTAAGAAAGTTTAATATAAATATTACAAGACGAGGGTTTACAACACCTACTCCGCTGAATATAACAGTACACTGTTTAAGAAAATATAATAAACAAAGAAATCGACTCCGAAAATCACTAAAATTTACTTGCAGGTTGCAAATAACCTTTTTTCAACTCATCGGTGTCATGTCTGTTATCGAGTAATTAGTTCCATGTTCGTGATTTTGTAGTCTCATTGACGTTGATATTTAGTTCGTTTAATTTAAAAACCTAACCTAAAGTACACCCAAAAATGGACGTTGAAAACGTCCTATTAGATAATGGGCTATGGCAATAATGACAAGTATTGCATTTTATTTTATTTCTTTTTATTATACATAAAGCTTATCATATTAAAATAATATAAAAGCAGATGATAACTTTTAATAACGAGCCGCGATGAAAAAATAGTGGTGTTTTAAGTTGGACGTGTGTGTATGTGTCGGTGTGTGGCATCGTAACTCTTGAACAGATAGACCAATTGTGATATATTTATTTTTAATTGACTCTCAAAAAAGGACGTGGTTCAGAAATCGGATGTATTTTTTTATTTTAGTTAGCAAGTTAGCATTCCGTCTTTTATAATTTAGGAGTGATCAAATACTGTAGGCATGGTGATTTTAAGAAACAAATGAAGCATATGCATTTATAAAGTGTAAATTGGTGAAGGAACTGATGAAGAAGACCACAGAATTACTGGAACTCCTCAACGATCATTGACAAAATATTTTACACATTCCTTAGATGGCAGCGCCGCCAAAATAAGATTAATTGCATATATTGCAAAGATTAAGAAAAAAACTGTCACCTACTTCTAAGTAAATAGAAAAAACTAATTTATGCAATTATTTTTTACTTTATAGTGCTATCTTTTGTTAAAAAGTTATTATGTATTAGAAAGGTGAATTGTTTCACGATTACTGGTGGTAGCTCCTATCTAGTGCACACATTACTTAGGCTGCGCAACACTGCCTCCATCATTTATTCGGCAGGCGCGGGCACTTAACATTTAACACGCCACTCTCGCGCATGCATATTCAGCGGATTACCAACGTTACATCACGAGGGCGATCAAAACAAACAACGATCGCAACCCACACCCTTACCTCCGTAGCTCTTGTGCCTTACGCACTGAGCCCATCCCAATTTTAATTTGCCGCGGATGACATTTCCGTCTGTGGATTTGCCCTCTAAATTCGATTATTGGTAAGGAGGCCTAGACAGATATACCCAGTTTAAAGTCAGGTTCTAAAAAAAACCACGCCCTGATCAGAGATTATCTGATTTGTTAACTCATCTGAATTATAGCTGTGAAAAAATACTGCACTCAGGAGCAAACATTTCGGATCGGTACCTAAAATACCGCGGTATTTAACATAAAGGATAACGCGTTATCCTTTATAGAATAGTGCGGAGATGCGAGGTTTTTAGTCATTTTATGATCTTTATTTAATTTTACATTTTCACTGCAAAAATAACAGAATAAAATAACTTTTTCAAGAGGGGTTCGCTTGACGCGTTATCCAGAGTTACCGCGTTCGAGTCCTGGTGTGACCACGTGCAAAGCAATCGTATTTTTCTTTGCGCTTTGACTTGTATTTTCAGGTCTGAATCGGACTACAGTCAGGCTAGTACAGTTTTTTTTTTTCAACGTCTCTACCTACCCAAGGGTTGCCTGGAACAGATCGCTGTGAGCTATAAGACCGCCAGTTGTTTATCTTTTCTTGAATGTATTGTTTTATCTGTACTCTATTTTGTGAGGTGCGCAATAAAGAGTTATTGTACAGTATGGAGGTCTTGAAAAGGAGTCCCACAGAGCGTGGTAACACGCTTGAGAAGCTTCTGGATTTGCATGCGTCCTTAGACTGCAGTAACTACTCAGTCTCAGGCAGGTCGTATGCTTATTTTTTACCATCGTATTGCTTATTTAAAAACGTGTGTAAGTCAGGAAATCTTCTTTATATCTTTTCTCGTGAAAAGATACGATGTGGAGTTCCTTAGTCGCATAAATATTTCTTATTTCTTCTTGGTGCGCTTGTTCCATCGTAGATTCATTAGGGCTGTAGAGATAAGCGTTGGAGATGAGAATAACTTACGATGATACGAGAAGGTAAAAGTATGATCGTATCGATATCCATATTCGAACAATGGATTATAGTTCCTTTGCTTTTTCCCGAAATAACATAGTGGAATAACAAAGTAAAAATATAACTCACTATCTTCTGCCCGCGACTTCGTCCGCCTAAAATTCGTGTATCGTGGATAAGGGTATTTTTCCGGGATAAAAAGTAGCCTATGTCCTTCCCCGGTACTCAAACTACTCCATACCAAATTTCATCCAAATCGGTTCAGCCGTTTAAACGTGAAGAGGTAACAGACAGACAGACAGACAGACAGACACACTTTCGCATTTATAATATTAAGTATGGAAGTATGGATTAATCTTGTATGATCGTATTAGTCATGAGCAAAGCCCATTTACGCTACACTTTATCCTCTGCTCAGAATCGTATGAACGTCAGTAATTAGTATGTATTTGTGAATGTTTAAATAAAACTATATAAACGTTATATGGCGAATATAGTTATCTCATTTGAGTTCTCGACGTTTCGTTTAAATTGTTTTATTTGAATGTGTAATAATCTTGCAAACTCTGTCTGTCCATTATTTTTTTAAATGTCTTCAATGTACAGAATGTATTTCATTTTTACAACTTTTAGATGTTGTTTTAATGATAGGGTACCGCTACCAAAAAACCTGTTTAAACGAGATATCAACAAAAATACTGCTTGATAATATGCTTAACGAAATCTGTGTTGGATTTCGATAGTGACAAAGTTGAACTAATTGGCTAAACTTTGATTAGTGATAAATACTTCATTACGATGGTACCCCTTTGAGATTGTTACAAACTTAACACTCCAACCCTCCACAAGCTCATTAGCAGCGTAATCTGACACTTTAACTTCTAATAGATGGGAAGTTTAGGCTTGCTGGAGTTGCAGTGTTCAAACGTCTTAAAAAAAAACTCTTCTCGGAGTCATTGTCGCTTAAACACTGAATACCGTAAACTCTGAAGAGAGTTTAAAGCTATTTAACTGGCATTGACACATGTTTTTTTCGTTTGCTTCATTATTTTGTGATTACTGAATGAGACTTAAATGTATGTTCAATACATACCCTACATCTTTATCATTTACATTGCGTTTAATGTAACTATTCATCGCTTTTCCCTTTACTTTCTTACGAAGTAGAGTAAACATGAATTCATCCTATAGCTTTAGTTGTCGCAATATCATGAAAAGTTACATTGTGCTAGCATAACTGCCGAAAACCTAATGAAGGTATTGAAAACATGTTCAAATTACATTCATATTTCTCAGAATAATCAAGAAAACCCAAAAATGGGACGTCGCCAGTTAAGCAGGTATTTAAATCCTCTTAAAAGTATAATACAGCCAAAGCGCAGATTGACAAACCTCACAACAAAAGTGGGTTCTGTATTTAATAAGGAAAGGGTTATTAAGGGGCAGTTTGTATTTCTCCAGCGAATTTGGTAAAACGAGATAAAAATAAATCTGTACATTGTTTCTGAAACCTGACCCTCATTAAACGTAACGAGTTACCTTATCGCTGCTAATTGATTGCCGCCCCGGTCGGTTACGTAAAGCAAAACAAGCAGGTTGGACGTCGCACGACCGCTTTATTTAAATATAATTTATGTACAAACGTATAAAAGATGTTGCACAATATCACATTCACTGTATTGTACTTGCGTCACCAATAAATAACCACGGGCTCATCTTGTGTCGAAACCGACAGTTACCGGCGAAATCCGATCCCATTTGAAATTCAAATTTTATCGTTCGATTTTTGAATCGGGCCGTTACTGGTCGGGGGGCCTAGTTGCGGCCAACCTGGTCGATCTGGCCCTGCAGGTTATTGATCACCTCAGAAGGCACCTGGTCGCCGAGGATCTCAAACAAGTTGATCCTCTGGTTGCCGGGGATCGACTCGTACGCCGCCAACTCGATGCCTTCCTGAACCTGCACAAGAAATAAAAAAATAAGCATTTTTTTTCTTAACTTTAAAAGAGTACCCATAGTTTAAATACTGGGTATTCGATTAAAGGGCCGTCACAAACTCTCTTTCCCTAATCGTAAAGATAATGAACACCCATAAAAAAAACATTCCGACGAATTGAGAACCTCCTCCTGTTTTTAGAAGTCGGTTAAAAATAAGAGAAAATAAATCTTCATTCGTTGCACTAAATAGATTTTTCCGATGCTCACAGTTAGATAATCGGCATATCCAAAAACGTGTATGAAAAAGCTTGCTAAATGAATTTTTTAAACCTCTATAAATTTTGCTGGATTAGCTACAGAACATCAAGTAAATCGCGCTACTGAATCTTGATCACGCGATAGGGCCCAGGGTCAACGTTTCGCAAACTTCCATTTATGGCGGCCTCTTAATGGGCTCACTAAGGCTGCATCAAGCTTCTTATAATGAATTACCTTTAAATGGTAGGTACTACAGAAACATTTTCATTATACGTACTGTTCGTTGTTATTGCAGGGATACTAAAGTTTTGTACTAATTTCCAATTGAAATAAAATTAGGTTACGTAATAGATATTTTGTTTGCAAATAAATCTATACCCATTGAAAATACCGTATTTAGTGTTTACAGATATCACTTTACATTAAAGTTGGTATTTTGTAAACATCGTACGGTCAGTCTCTTACTCAACACTCTAGTACCAGTGCCGCTATATAAATATGTCCAGCTACTTTTTGATGCTGACTGCATGTATTTTACAAGTGTGTTTTAGTTAGTTTCTCTGACTACAGGAGTGATTTGCAGAAAATATGTACCTGTAGTATTTTTTCAAAATATTGAAGTTTAGGGCTTTTATCTTACTCACAATTGTTAATACATTTGAACCTCATACAAGAAAATATATGTCCCAAATTTCCATCTATGAACGTAAGCCACAAAATTTTGGGACGCTATAAGGGTATTTTTTTCTGCAAGTCACTCTCAGAGGTCCACTAAGACGTCTTGTAAGCAGTAGCCACTCGACTGTGCAATAAGGTAAAGGATTTACATGTAAATTATCTGACCTTCTGGATCTCAGCATCCTTGGGGATGAGGAAGGTGTTCTGGGCCTGTTTGATGGCCTCCTTCGAGAAGGCGGCTCCCTCGCGCTGCGGCGCCCCCGCCGCGCACGCCACCAGCACCAACAGGCACAGGACGGACGACTGCATGTTGATGTGAGGATGTGAGGAGTACGGTCTGCGAACAGGGGAAGCTTACCTTTAGAATATACAAGGTAATGTGATATTGTCTTCTTGGAAGAACCATCTTTTCCATCAATCATCCATTCCAGTTGAATTGGATTTTCAGTAAAAAAATTGTATCCACATAGGCGCTTTTGTTTGGGAACTAAAACGCTACAAACAGGCAAGAAAAACACCACTTTTACTGCACCGGGAGTAAAAGTAATATATGACCCTCAACTATGATATTTTGTAGAATGCGTTAACGAATATTTAGCACTCTTATTAAATTATTTATGGAATAGACGTACACACAGAGAAACCTACAGAATACGTGAACATAACACAAGTAGGTTCATAAAGGAAACGTCAGTACACCACATCCCCGACCTTATAATTAGAGTTGCTGCATGCTTTTACAAAACTCATCAAAACACAACCGCGATATCTTTTCTCATCATGATCAACACACACATAAGATCACACAGCACTTCACAATCCGCACTAACAATTCCGAATCAGGATTAACCTATTTCTGGAGATAGGGTAAGATGTGTCTCACCTGCTAGTTGCGCAGGAGTGCGGCGCGCGTGCGCCGTGCGGCTGTTATAGCTGCTGCCCCGCGCGGGCGCCACTTTCACCGCAAGCCGAGCAACGCCGCGCAGGGCCACGCCGTGTGCTCATCCCAAACATTTCTAACGAGGAAAGGTCAGATGTCAAATGCCTTTCGCTTTGACTGAAAAATTAATGGTACTACCTGTCAAAATCATATCAAGTAAGTCCCATTTTTCTTTTTGACAGTCCTGACTGGAAGTGACCTAATAGATCCATTTATCTTGGGCCTTAACTTTCAAATTTTTTTTAATATTCATATGAGGAGTCTTAGTTTTAGTTCTGTTACTATGTAACGTCTCTCTTTTGACGTTTCCTCATGACTGGGAATGTAGTCTAGGATGCCTATACCTAGATAGACATATTGCAATCCTTACATGTGAGGCAAACTGGATGAAGATGAATAATAGATAAGGACTTTTTATACTCTATCGGTCCATCTGGTAGGAGATCGGCCGCGAGCTCGATTTACCTATCTGTATCTGTATTCCGAAAAACGAAAATCTTTTCAAGGATTTTTGTCATCTGAGCATGGTGCTTAAGTATCAAAAATACGAGTTTTATATGAGCTCTGATATTCAGTATAGCCTGGATTGAAACATAAGATGCTCCAGCTAGAGAGACACCAAAATGTATGATATGGATATGTGGTGCCAAAAGCGTATGATAAGAATAACCCCACAATCCACTACACTCTACTTTCTGTTATCAGAATATTAAGCTCAGCCTTTTTTAAATGCATGGGAAGAAGTGGGTTTTACTGTTCTATTTGCAGAGATGTATAGCTAAGAAACTTCACAAGTGCTATGCTTGCAGTATAAAATCTATAAAATAAATCAGTCATATGCAATGTAAACTTATGTATTTTATTCTTTAATATAGAACGTTAAATTGTCTACTACGTACCTAGACGTCGCTTCTAGATGCAAGAAGAACATTTTAGGTTATTTACTATGGCTAAATAATATCAACGGCATCAATACCTGCCATAACAAAGCGGGCAAAAATATCTCACACGTCCTTTCCTAGGAATGAGTCGTGTCAGATATTACGCTTTTTTTGGCAGATATTAATGTATGTTGCATATGATTGTACTTCACAAAGCTTCTAGATTGGTCCACAGACCCGCCGCTTTCGTGGCCCCACGCGGATAGGATCAGACGCCGATATAACGATACGTCGCCGCGAAACCGACACTTATCATACATACATCCGTGTCTAAGCATCTAATGCGCTCAGAAGAGAGAGTTATGGACGCACTTTTATTTATGGCTAAGCCTCTTAGCGACATAACATCACATAATATCGACCCGACGGTGGACCAGTTTGTCTCGTTTCAAAGCTTCGTTTGAGTGCACCGGACATTTCGTAATTTTTAAGCGAAAGGCTGACAAGAGATGCACCATTGCACATGAATGCGCTTACTTCCTTGTGGTCATAATTGCAAGAATGTGTTTGTTTCTGGCATATCGCATATCAAAACTGTTGGACGTGATGTTATGTAGGCTTAGTCATGTTATAGAGTCATGGATTCAAACGGCACCTTAAAAGCAGATATAAGAATTGCAAGCTAAAGCTTTGGCTCTAGTATCTTCTAGTTTCAGAAGCAGGCGGAACATTCGTTTCTCTGCCCTTGCATAGCCCATATTATCGAGTAACTTCCTATTTAATGTGCGTCAATGGATGAAAAATAATCTCGGTAATTTATGGACTATTTAAATATCTTGTGCACTTTTCCACGAGATGTCACATTTAATATTCGTATGCGAGAAATCAATCAATCGGTTGCTCCATCGTTGCGTGGAAGACGGGCACATTAAAAAAAAGCAAATATACTTTTACGCCAGATTTACCGATCATACTCGTATACCTATGAATTTACGAATAAGGGATTAATTACACGCACGTCAATAAATAAAGAAGTGTGTAACCGTTATTTGTTAAGAGCCACACTCGGCAGTATTAAATTTATGCCTCCTCCGAGACTGTTATGTCATAAAGTGTAGAGTGCTTTCGTTATGGGTTTAATTTAATGTGTTTGAAGCAATCGTCGTAATAATCGACGGCGAATCCGTAAAATGCTGTTGTTGTGTTCGGTTTGTTAATAAATGTAACGCCCGAGAATATCAAGTTAATTAAAACTCGAGTGGAGGAATGACGCGTAAGTTTATCTATTTATTATAAAGTTGAACAACTTAAATGTCTGTACATTGAAAATATGAAAAAAAAAACAAATTTATTCCGAAAAAAATGCAAATGATGAATTATTCCAAATGATGACTATGACGAAAAACTTTATGCCAGATGAGGATTGGCTTCATAACGTCAAAACGGGTAAACGGATTCCAACAACTTTTGGTACACAAGTAGCTAGGCATCCACATATGGCTATAGAATACTTTTAACCCGTCTACGCTGAAATAAAAAAAAATGAAGTTGCGCACACCTTCAAGTTATCTACAAAAGTTGTCCAATATACTGGTATTACACGCGATTTTTTTTCGTGGGAATAAACCCGCTACCTTTGACTTCGTAGTCCAACGTCCATCGGCTTGTACCATACAATAAAAGACTTTTAAATGACATTGAAGCTCATCAACATCTAACTCAGGATCCGGTTTGTGATAACACAAATATTTTTATTACATAATTAACATAAAACACGAAAATATTCGTTTCGCTTAAATCCGCAATCTAGGCTGACTAGCTAGTAGTTCTATAAAGGATAACTTTTAGACGTGATGCTGATATACGAGTATGTTGAAAATTTGTAAGCTTCGCGTCAAATATTATGTGTTTGGCTCATAAATTACTAAACGTAACAATGTTTTCAAGGCACGACAAGCCAAATATTTTGCAGCCTTGCAAAACACACAACTTTTCACCTCACTACAGCGAAGAAAATATGAGATGTAGGAAAAACTATGAAATTAAAAAAAAACAATTATTTTTTCATTTAAAACTACTTTGCCACGCAGATTTGGCGCTTTTACTAGCGAGAGAGGTGAAAATACTGTTTGTAAGTAAATAAGACGACATTTAGAGTAAAAGGGAGTTATTAACAAAAATAGCTGGTTAACAAAAAGCTTATATTATTAGGTATTGAAAACAGACATCGACGTGTGCCAAATATTTCAAGAGTGCTTCTAACAACACTATAGGATTTGAAAAAAAATGAAATACTGTCGAAGAAAATTATTTTCAACATGATCGGATATACCGTTTTTGGGTTATTGCCGAAAAACTGCGCTTCTGAACAAAAGGACTTCAGTGCGATGAAGATATTATAGGCTTTGTTCCTGGTGCACTTTGTCATGTCGTATTTTTTTCATCTGTAGTGCTGCCGAACCCTACACTGAGCATGATCCGACATGCTCTTGGCCGGCTTTTTAACCCCTGACAAAAAAGAGGGGTGTTATAAGTTTAACGTGTCTTTGACTCTGTGTATCTGTGTATCTGTGTATCTGTCTGTGGCATAGCGCCCATACGGATGGACCGATTTGAGTGCGGTTTTTTGTGTGTCATAGATAATTTTAACTCGAGTGTTCATAGCTTTGTTTGATGAAAATCGGAGCACGCGTCTCCAAGATATTCAGGCGGTTTTTTTTAATTTTAATTAGTTTAGTTAACTCAGAGGAGCTAATTCGCAGATATCGGGCGGACATGGCGAAACTAAAAGAGTTCGTGTTCCTGAAATATCGTTATCGACAGCCGCTTCCCTTATGTTTGCTTGTAGTGGACCATCTTCTGCATCTTTGGTCTGGTCAGTTCATCTCATTGGTGACCTGCCTCGCGGTCTGGTGCTTTCAACTTTTCCTTGGACCACAAGTCGCTCAATAGTCTGCCGGACACAATAAATGTGTTCAGAAAATGAACTATTCATGATTGACGCTCTTTGATGTCGAGTTCCTGTATTATGAACTCATTGATACGGAATTCCATCCATGATACTCCTAGCGTTCTCTACCAGCACCACATTTCTTGAGCATCTAACTTATTTCCACGTCTCTGCAGCGTAAAAGAATATGGAGATTCCGAGCGCTCGAACAAGTCGGCGTAAGTAGTGTCTAGTGCGGAACCCTCAAAACTTATTTTGAGAAACTACAGAGTAGGTAAACTGCAACACGGACAATTAGGGAGGTAGTTAGTACCTGTTACTTTCGTTTTACAGTTTAGCAACAAACTGAAGTGAATGGTACTATGTAGCCAAAGCCTAGCTATTATATGTGACGCAATGTTCTTACTTTTCTGTTGCACACATGGAGACTGTGCCATACAGTTTTCAACAAGTCAAAAGGCTTTGTTATAACAGAGCTCTAATATAATGCTTATGTCCTGAAGAAAAATAATTAGTAAGTCATTTAAATTATCAGCAAATATTAGAAACGTATTTTTTTTGTCGATTAAACAAAAAATTATAAAGATATAGCCCATTAAAGTTCCCCTTGACGACACGCTGTGCAACAATTTTTCGCTCGGCGTGACGTCATGCGTCCCCACTCGCAAACTTTGACACGCTTTATTTTGTCTTTTTTGTTTTATTGGCAAAATAAAAAAATACGTGTCCAATATGTTTTGGTAATCTATAACTGACCGACTAATTAGTACAATCATATTTTGTTTTGCTCAGGAAACTACCCTATTGTGATTCCTGAATATCTACCAACTGGTTACAGCTTTTCTGTTTATTTACATGATAATTGCAATCCAACCGAAGTCGTCACGTCTACAGCTTTACTATTAGGTACTAAATTGTAAAAAATTAAATGACGGACTATTAAGAGGTCAATTGTATGTGTCGTTGTGGCTTCATCACGCGAAATCGGCTAAACGAATTTCAACCATTTTTGATGCACGGGTAGCTGGATATCCACAGATGGTTATAGGATACTTTTTAAATGACTACGCTGAAGAAATAAATAGGGGTAATTACTTTTTCTTCTCTGCGAACGAAGGTGGGCATCTTCTTGTTTCAAATAATTTTGATGTTGTTCCAAATATGTTAAGGCATAACTGGTTATGCAATACGATGAAAGAGAAGGTCATAGGTAGGTATGATTTTTATTTTCCGCCGTTGAGTAACAGCTCTATTTAGAATGCCATATGATGGACCAGAAGAAACCTGGAGTGGGGACCCAGAGAAACGCGCAGTAGAAGGCGTCCACCGGAAAGATGGGCCAACAAAATTAGGTGTCCGCTCTGTTAATTATTCCCCTCTGCCAAAGTATATGTCAAACGTCAGGTACTCAACGGGCCTATGATGGTCGCGGTTATCACGCGATAAATGATATGATAACGCGCCTGTTACTATCACACTTACATACGTGTCAGAAGGTGACGGCAGCTATGTCACTTATTTATCGTGTGACAAACGCAACCATCATAGGCCCGCAGGTGAAATGGAAACGATAAATTGTCAGAGTGTGTGTTTTTTCATTTGAAGGTATGTTTCTTATGTGCGTTTGTAGAAATATTTTCGTGGTGATGATACAGTTTACCATCTCCAGTGGTTAAACGATGACAAAGAAGATTAAAGCTATGATATTTATTGTTTTTGAGTGACCCGAGCTTTTTTGGAACCGC
Organism: Hedya salicella; assembly: GCA_905404275.2. Lineage (NCBI taxonomy): Eukaryota > Metazoa > Arthropoda > Insecta > Lepidoptera > Tortricidae > Hedya > Hedya salicella. The sequence continues at coordinate 26,579,656 of FR990104.1, forward strand.
ATATCTTAGTAGCTACAACACCTTAAAAAGGAAACCCATCTCTTGGGTAAACAGACGGCGACGTGGATCAAGTGACTTAGGAGTATATTCTTTATCAGCCTTTATGAGTGTCATTTCGCTGGGTTAAGGCCTCTCCCTTTGATCTCCAGAACACCCGATCAGATGCTTCCTCCGACCAGTTGTTGAAGAACGCGTCGAGATCGCTCTGCCATCTCCGCCTAACCCTACCCCGTTTACGATGCCCATCTTGTGGCACCCAATTTTGAATTTCACGAGAAAATACGTTTATTTTATCATTAGTCATAAAAGTTGAAGCAGTAAGTTTTGGTTGGGTGTTCTGACCCAAGCAAGGATGTTTTCGCTTTTCCTGACTTTTGCGCCGGGTCGCAAATGAATATTCAACACCCATTCAAAACCAATAAATTATTCAAATATTCTAAGAGTAGGAGTAACCATTTGCAAGTTAACCGTTACTCAAAGTCAAATAAAGTCCGTTTCGTAGGCCTAAGTAATTTATTATTTTTGCAGGATTTGAATCACTGTTCGGTGTAAGTATATGTCGAAGTGAAATAGCTTAAACGGAGATTTTAAAAAATCTCTAAGGAATAGTTTAGGTATGGCCAAATCTCGCAGGATGTAAAAACGGTGAATCTATTTTATTATTTGCTTACACAAAATCAGTCATTTGATCAAATCCCTGAATCTGTTTAGTGAAATGACGAAATCTGTCAAAAAAGGCAAATCGTTTATTCATTTCACCAGATTTGTTTAGTAATTTGATCTAATCCCTGAAACATGTCTGTGAGTTGACGAAACGAACTCGCAAAGCCACCTCGTTTTATCATTTCACTAGACAAGTTCAGTGAAATGAAAGAAATCTCAACCCTTATTCCAAAATTAAATGATGGGAAACGCAGGCTAGTATTATCATAGATGGCGTTGCGACTTCGCTGGTCACGCAACTTAATATCAGGTGATATGATATACTGTAATGAATAGAAAGGGGTCAAAAGGACCGCTTCTCTCGTTCGTTAGTGTAGCTTATTTTTTATCAATGCCATTGTTTTTTTAAGAATTAACGCTGACGTGGTTATCTATACAGATTATAACTAAACTATGTGCCTACAACTGATCCACGTCCCTGTCGCATTCCACAAGAGCCTATGAGCTTCCCATGTTCAATTCGCATACGTCATTTAGGTCAGTGCGGCAAGCAGGACAGTTCACCGGTTCAATGTCAGCGCCGATTCTGGCGCAGGCGCGCGGTCACGTGACGCAAGCGTTGGGCAACCACCGCTTTCCACTCGTGCGCATCTATGGTAGCTGTGACCATGGTCATACATACACCCCGTACGCTAATGATTATTAGTGTAATGTAACCGGGTGGATCAACTTTTTGTAGTTCTTATTCAAATTCCTGTAAGTTTGGAGACAATAGTTACCGAGTTACTTAGAAAAGATCTACAAATGTAGCCTATTAAAATACCTGACGATCTCCTGGGTCCTGGAAAATTAACCAATATTGCCTAGAAAACATAGCTATACTATTATAAAGTGGTAAAAATGAAATGTTTGTATGGTTGTATGTGTCGTTGTGGCTTTATCACACCAATCACGCTAAATCGGCTGAACGGATTTCAACTATTTTTGGTACAGGGGTAGCTGGGTATCTCCAGATGGTTATAGGATACTTTTTACCCGACTATACTAAAGAAAAAAGAGGGGTTTTTGTTCTCCGCAGACGAAGTTGTGGGAACCATCTAGTTTTTTTATAAAAACAGTTTTTGTAACCATGACAACGAGGTACAGAAAGAGTTGATTGAGCCAACCGGTGGCTGTCACTTCGTGGCTGTATCGGGACAAAAATTACTAATACAATAAACAAAAAAAAATTAAATACAAAAAGAACCAACTTCAAAATAAACTAAAAGCCATAAATAATCTTTTATGTACGGTACGGATCACATTTGAATCACCTTTTGAAGTCGGTGCCAAACCATTCATTTATTACTATTAAGAACCGCGGCGGCGAGCTTTTAGTTATCATCTACCTACATATATATTTAGTCATAGTAATTCGTATTTTTGTTGAATAAAGAACTTTATTTACTTCAGGTTTGGCACCAACTTCAAAAGGTGATTCAAATGTGATCCGTACCGAATATAAAAGATTATATATGGATTTTTAGATTATTTTAAAGTCGGTTCTTTTTTTATTTGAATTTTTTTATTTTTTGTTTTTTAGTGATGGATTTTAGCAGTGATATAAAGTATTTTTTAGAGCCCAGAATGGGAAGATTGAAGAGGCACTTTGCACGCATCTCGAGTCTTTGGAAGTAAGAAATGTAAAAGTTGGTTAGTTTATTGTACCTTCCATCATCAGCTCAGCATGAAATGATGACAACCAGAGGAAAACAACTGATAACTTTAGAAAAATATATGCAAAACATTGTTAGTGCCTATAATATTTGAGAGTTTCTCTCGATTTCCCTGGTATTCATATGACTAACAGTTTTAACGTATCTACCTATAATAGATAATCTTTTTAAGAATTATCCTCTAACTCTTAACTATTAAGGAGTTGTACCTTATAGCTTAAGAAAATATATGAAAAACGTTATAAGTGCCTATAAAATTTGAGGATTGCCCCCGATTTCCCTGGGATCCCATCATCAGATCCCAACTTGGTGACAATGGGACCACCTCAGGAGTATATCCTTTCAACTAAAAAAAGAATTTTTAGAATCGGTCCACAATTGGCGGAGTAATCGGTGAACATACATAAAAAAAATGCAAACTATCGAACATATAACCTCCTCCTTTTTTGGAAGTCGGTTAAAAATGAATATTCAATGAGTATGAAAGATTCGTGGTGGCTTTCAATGATCATAAAAAGTAACTTTTCCGAATCCGATATATAAGAAAAGAAGAATAGCGGAGAAAAAAAAAAAACATAACCCTCCTTTTTTTCTTCAGTGTAGTCGGGTTACACGCCTCCATGTTTCTAAAATGGTTGAAATCGGATACTTTCTTTTAGAGAACTATTCTTCCCGAACTGCCTCAATTCCCAAATGTTTCATTTCCCAAACTCGCGCTTTTCTCCGAAACCCAAGAAACACCAGATATTTTTTAAGCCATTGTCTAGAGCCCAATAGGTTAGGTTAGGTTTGTTTTAAAGAAATTCTGAAAATTTTATTGTTTTCGAAATAATTATAATAATTATTATTATTATTTTAATCTTAATTGTTTTATATACTCTGACATTTAGAATTTTATTCTAGACACATTCTAGATTATTTATTTTTTATTGACAATCCTTTTGGGATTTATCTTATTGATTATTTTAATTTTAAAAATGATGATTTTATCAATAATTTTACACTTAAGTTAAATGGTCTGATTAGGTTTTTCTGGGTTTCCCTAATCCTTGCAGCAAATGTTGGATCATATTGTATTTCTCCCAGCAAACATTCACTCTCATGTAACTGACATTTCGAAAGTGCTTGTAACTAGGCCTACTTGAATAAAGAATATTTTGATTTGATTTGATTTGATTGAACCTAAGTTTGGGAAATGAAATATTTGGGAAGTGAATCAGTTTTGGAAACATAATTTGCCTAACATTAGTAAACCGGTTGAAATCCATCTACCGGTTTTGACGCGATACCTGCAAAGACACATACAAAAATACAAAAAATCTTTTTTATTTTTATTTAGTGGCCTTCAAATCGACTTCATGTATATTCCTGTAGGTTAGGCATTCGATTAAATGAATACCTCGGGTACCTTTTCAAAAGCACTATGCATTATACAGGGTGTCCCAAGAAGTAGTGATATACTGAAGCTGGGACGTAGAGGACCTAGAAGGCTATCTAAATCACCCCCATGTATGTTCCGCGATTTTTCGTATTTTCGGAGTTATGACTTTTTTTTTAATTCGTCACCTATCGCCGAGTACGATGAGATTTTTATTTATGGTGACGTGAATTATTGCGGTAGATGCTTGATTTTTTTGTGTGCTAAGCTGATAGATAGGCCAATTCAGTATGGTAACATTTACTATCGTTAGATCTTTGAATGGAATAAAAAAAAATGCCAAGAATGATAAAATTACCCAATATGTTCACAACTTCAAGGGGCTTTAAAAAGATAAAATCACATCAAAAAAAATTACCGTTTGGCTTTTAAAAACTTGCTCTATCTATCTGGTAGCTACCTTGAAAATTTCATTTTATTATTCATAAAACTTCAATCAAAAAACTGAAATCTAAATGTGGCAAGTGGAAAATTAATTAACTTTCTAAATAAATTTCGTTCTAAATCGCGCATTGGCCATCAATAGAAAAAGAACAAAAAACAAAAGACGGTTGACGCATGAGAAAATTTTCACGTTGTTTGGTCATCGTTGGTACTTTTCAATAATTTAAAAATTGTGTTTTAATACTGCTAATTGTTCGTTTCTCTAATCATTTTGGCTATTCATATGGACTTTGACTTGCATTACGATTTGGATTAGTGTTATTACCTGGAATCGACGACTTGGCATTATTTAACTGGACTTGAGTTTACGTGTAAGTGATCATGTTTACTTCACGTGACTACGCAGAAATGCATTACTATTACGGTTATGCTAGGGGGAATGCGGCGGAAGCTTCAAGGCTGTACCGGGAACATGTGGAACGAAGAGGCGGGCCTCAACTTGAAACGTTTCCTGACTATCGCATGATCTTAAGAGTACATAATGCGTATTTGGAAGGTTACATATCGGGTACCAGATCAGGCCGTATGGTCACTATGCCGGATCCTAATGTAGTAGATGCAGTGGTTGAAGAAGTAGAAAGAGACCCGTCGACCAGTGTGAGAGTTATGGAACGTCGTACCGGACTTTCTAAATCTCAGGTACACCGTACACTACAGGGCGTAGGATATCATCCGTTTCACATTAGAAAAGTGCAACAGTTGAAACCGGAAGATTACAATCGGCGAATTGAATTCTCTCAGGAAATGCTGAGGAGACAAGCTGAAAACGAATTTTTTTTTAACCAAATCTTGTGGACGGATGAATCCCACTTTAGACGCAATGGGATTTTTAATATGCACAATTCTCACTCATGGGCAATTGAAAATCCAAATTTAAAAAGGGAATTGACATTCCAAGAACACTTTAGTGTTAACCTTTGGTCTGGCATACTTAACGGTCAGCTAATCGGGCCCCTTCAGCAGCCAGACCGCTTCGGCGGCAATCACTTTTTAAATGTTCTACGCGTTGATCTGCCCCTGCTGTTACAAGATGTGGACTTAGAGACACGCAGAAGCATAGTACTGCAGTGTGATGGTGCACCATGCCATTTTGCCTTGGACGTAAGAAACTATTTCAATCAAAAAGATACCCTAAAAGATGGATTGGTCGTTGCGGCCGGGGTGACGCCTGCCTTATAGCCTGGCCTCCACGGTCCCCCGACCTAAACCCCATTGATTTTTTTGTATGGGCATACTACAAAGACCTCGTCTACTCAAGACAAAAACCGCAATTTGGACGAGTTAACTCGGAAATTAAGAGTAGCAGAAGAAAGCATTAAAAATAATAAAAGTGCATTCAGACGTTTAAAAGACAACTTTTTTCGGCGATGTCGCACTTGCATTGAGCAACAGGGGGGCCATTTTGATTTTTTTTTTGTAATTAAACACCTTGTAATTGGTTTTACTTTGTTTGTATTAATCATCATGTAAATTAAAATTTTGCACTTACCACATTTAGATTTCAATTTTTTGATTGAAGCCTTACGAATAATGAAATGAAATTTTCAGGGTGGCTACCTGATAGATAGAGCAAGTTTTTAAAAGCCAGACGGTATTTTTTTTTATGTGATTTTATCTTTTTAAAGCCCCTTGAAGTTGTGAACATATTGGGTATTTTTATCATTCTTGGCATTTAATTTTTTTTTATACCATTCAAGATCTAACGATAGTAAATGTTACTATATTGAATTGGCCTATCTATCAGCTTAGCACACAAAAAAAATCAAGCATCTACCGCAATAATTCACGTCACCATAAATAAAAATCTCATCGTACTCGGCGATAGGTGAAAAATTAAAAAGTCATAACTCCGAAAATACGAAAAATCGCGGAACATACATGGGGGTGATTTAGATAGCCCTCTAGGTCCTCTACGTCCCAGCTTCAGTATATCACTACTTCTTGGGACACCCTGTATGAATGTAGAGTAAATATAAGGTACATAATGTACATACGATCTCAAGGTATACAAACATACATTTCCAGACGCCCCATAGCTACAGCGTCCGGCGCCGCCGTCTTAAACCGGATTTGGCGTGATCTCATTACTATTTCGCAAATTTTAGTAGTCACAATCAAATAACAAGTCTTGTTTGCTTTCACGCCGCTATATTTCAATATTTGTATGTAGATGTTTCTGTTTTAGTAAGGTAGATGCCCCGGAGTTCGTCAATATCCCATTAGTTGGCATCTTCATTTATCTATCTTATATATAAATACCAACGGCCAAGTGCGATTCAGACTCACGCACCAAGGGTTCCGTACAAAAAAGCAGCTAGTAGTAACATAAAGGTCAGAGGATATGTCAATTATTACAATTATGATGTCAAACACCGGAACCTTGACCTTAATTATTCAATATACACTAAAATTTCCCGGTAAAAAGTTAGGACTGACCAATTTCTAAAAATGATTCTAAGTGTCCATTAACATTATTTATGCTCGTATAAGGAGCTTTTGTACAAAAACATCACGCTTCACACACTTCGTCTCTCAATGAGCTCAAGGCTTATGAAACAAATATTAGGTTTATCATTATCAAAGACCGGTTTCTTTTTAATATAGTGTTTGCGCAAATATCTAACTCAACTATCTAAAAAATGTAACCCTAATAGTCCCTACTTGACTTTGTCAGTCCTCAAGAATAGGGATGATGACTAAATATTAATAATTAATCCGTCAAGTAGATTAATCAAAAAATATAGGACACTTTTTTTTCCTTTTTAGGGTTCCGTACCAAAAATGTACCAAAAGGAACCCTTATGGTGCGACTCTGTCTGTCTGTCTGTCTGTCCGACTATTAAAGCGCCATATCTCAAAAACTACTTATGCTTACTATTTGAAATTTGGAATATTTATAAACATGGTCAGCCCACATGTATTGCACAGGAAATATTTATTAATATGAGGGCGGTAAAAATTAAAAGTCTTGCTACAGGGTCAAATGGGGTATCATATGAAACGGCTTGACCTGCACATTTTGTATGCAATCAAGCGGTACCGGGTAATAAAATTAGGGTAAGTAAAAATTTATACGGAACCCTCGGTGCGCGAAAAATAAAAGCGATACATTGAGTCAAAATGTCGCGTGACGTCACTCCCAGGTACAAATTTTACTTCGGAGTGACGTCACGAGCCCCCACTCCTAAGCTTTAATGACATTTATCTGTTTTTTTTTTGAAAAGCAAAAAATACTAGCTGATAGACTAATTAGAATTTTGATTTTTATACCCAGTCATTATACTTATCTACGAGTACTAACAAGCAACAACTCCGGTCGTACAGCCATCTTCAAAGTTCGGCAATCGATTCAGCGGAAGCGGAGCCTGCGACACTCGAGCGGGGCCTGCCCTCTAGGGGATGGCACATAAAGGACGACTTGAAACTTATGCCCCATGTCGTCGAAGGGTTCTTTGGGTCGAACAATCTACATCATTACCCAATAGTTTATTAAAGGGATGCATCGAAAATTTACGCTATTTTGTACCGCTTTTTTTGTCAAATCTAGTATGGTTTTCAGATATGTGTTTCTTGACTATATAACCTATTCAGTGATTGACGCGGAAACATGTTTAGTGAAAATTTCTTCGATAGAAAAGCTATCCGAAAACGCGTCTTCATTTCCTGTTTTATGTTTAGTTTGTACTAACGACAGATTAGTAAACGGCTAAATTATGTGAAAATGTCATTCTTCCCTATATCTTTTAAGTGATTAACTTAAATGTTAACAAAACATAATAATATCTTCGATTTCATGGTACTTTTAAATCTGGCGCTTACGCCAAAAAACCCCAAACATGTAGTGTAATTAACTTTCTCTTTCTTTGATGCGCGCGAGCAATAAATGCGTCCCTTATTACAAATCATGCTTATTGGCTGGCTCCGCGTTTGGGGCGTGATTTACAAATGACGAAGTAGCCCCTTAACATACGTAATATGAATTTCATTGTATTTGTAACTGCAAAATTGTGTAACAAATATTTGTATCGTTTGCGCATCAATACAGATATATACTACTAGAAGGTTCTCGCAACTTCGTCAGCGGAGGAGAAAATATGATAACCCTCTTTTTTACTTCAGCGCAGTCGGGTAAAAAGTATCCTATAACCATCTGTGGATGTCCAGCTACCTGGGTACCAAAAATAGTTGAAATCTGTTTAGCCGATTTGGCGTGATGAAGCCACAACGACACATACAAACATAAAAATAAAAAAAAAAAATTTTCAATGACCTCCAAATATAGTCCGTTACAATATTTTTTTTGGAAATGTCTTCAATATACAGACATTTCACTTTTACAACTTTATAATAGTATAGATGTATAGACCGCTACGTGAAAATCATAAAATGTGCAGTTTTTTTTATCTATTTTATGTTAGATACTTTGTTATGTTATATGTAGAAAGCAGTTGACTTCAATCTTACCTGTTGGTAAGCGACGATGAAGTCGACGATGGAGCTTGCTTACCTAGATAGTGCCTATTCACTCTCGTCTTGAAAAGCTCCAAGTTAATATTCTTCTTCGAACAGATATGCTGGAAGAAAGTTCCTCGCTTTAGCCGTCCTAATGAGGAACGTGGAAGAAAAATCTCCTAAAGCATCAAAGTCAAGCCCCGCCTAGGTATTGAGCGTCATTGAGATTTTTTTTGAGGGCACATCCATACTATTAATATTATAAATGCGAAAGATGTGTCTGTCTGTCTGTCTGTCTGTCTGTCTGTTACCTCTTCACGCTTAAACCGCTTAACCGATTTGGATGAAATTTGGTATGGAGATAGTTTGAGTCCCGAGGAAGGACATAGGCTACTTTTCATCCCGGAAAAATACCCTTATCTGCGATAAATGAATTTAAGGCGGACGAAGTCGCGGGCAGAAGCTAGTTTATTATAAGTGGATTCTAAATTATTATCATTAAGATCAAGCCGAAATACTTTAACTGCTTGGAAATGATCCCCATAACGATCGATCGAGCGCTGTCCTCGTCAAACGGCTTCCTGCGATCTTAAGCAGATCGTCGGTCTACTTTGTCACTTTAACCACGCTGAGTCTTCCGGTACGTAGTCACTATTCAAGAACCTTTCTGCCCTCGTAAGTGGGTTGCTGCCACTGATTAGTCACGATTTGTATGTGAGCACCGAGCGGGCGAACAAAGCCTTGCGCAAGAGTTGCTCGCGCGATGAAGCTCGCATAATAAAATCATAAGTTGCGTTCGTATGGGAGAAAGTGATGCGTTATGGATAATATCGGTAGCTTGTACGCGGGCTAGCATTCGTGGGATAATTGTTGCATAACAACGGATTAAATTCGAGAAGAACAATGTTACGAAACTAGCGCTTAGTGAAGATATTTATTTCAATTGAATACCATTTATTCCGCAGTATAATATAGGAAACATAGAAAACATGAAACATAATGTAGGTACATAAACCTTAGTAGGGGAAAGCGAACATTATAAACTATTAATAATTAATTAATTACTATTTTAACTTAGTTATACATAAATATAAGGTAAATGTCCCAGTGGTGGGCACTGCCCCATTAGTGGTAACCTTACTTAGTAGCGGTCAAAAGCATGGTTGTGAATTAAGTATTGGAAGAGGGTTGATGACAAATTTTTAATCATTAGTCGGTCATGTAGATTAATAAAAAATATTGGAGACGCATTTTTTCTTTTTTTATGTAATCAAAAAATAAAGGCAAAAAATTTGACTCAATGTATCAGTCAAAATGTCGCGTGACGTCACTCCTAGGTACAAATTCAAGGTGATGTCACGAGCCCCCACTCTTGAACTTTAATGCCATTTTTCGGAGATTTGAGATTTCGTGTCTATGCCCAATATATTTTTATTATCTAACTTATCTAACAGACGGACTAATTACTTAGAATTTTCATACTCCGTTATCATGCCTGAAGGATGATAGACTTCCACAAAGTCTGCAATCTAATAGGTATTAAAATTCTAAGGGGCAGAGGTTGGAGAGTTCTAATTTGAATAGAAACTGAAGCCTAAGAACGGCGAGGCGGCGGCACTAGTGTTGGTGTCTCGAAAACAGCTTACTTTCCTACTGACACTCAATTGAGCACAATACTGCCATCTGTAGAGATTCGGGCGCACTACTTCACCGTAGGAACTGCAGCGATACGCCTACTCTAACCACAGGCTGTATAGCGCAAAAGCCTCGCTGACACACGCTTTACTTTTATCATAGATGGCGATGTAGGCGACAACTCTTAAAAATGTAGCAGTGTTACGAGCTATCCTATAAACTATTGTAGCTAAATAAATCACTAATAATTTGAAAAAAAAAATGGTCGCTGTATAGTTTTTTATTTTTATTTTATATGTGATAACGTGAAGAGAGGCTAAACGCTTAGTCCGATCGTGCCTCTCTATCGCTTGCTCCGCTCTCTCGCTTGCACGAGGGACGTGACAGCGGATTGTGACAATGAGTCATGTTTTTTCGTGCGTGCAGCCGGCGTTCATCGATTTATAAGACGTTAGCACGTCAAAAAATGCAATAAATGTCTGGTTTCTCAACCAGATTTTTCAAAGGGCGTAATTTTTCGGGCGGATATACCTCTTTTATTGTTGTTCTGCGACAATGATGCACCAGAGAAATGACCAGACTATTGGAGCTGGTGGGTGGCCAATTTCCTCGGCAGATACAAAGACCTCGGTAAAAAGCACCATATGCGGACGTGTGATTTTAACCCATTCTCGCTGGGAAATTTCGACAGAAGATACGTGAAGAACTGAAGATGGAGGTATACAGTGAGACAGAGACGGCAAAAATGCAAGCATGATGAAGTAAACAAATAATACAAAAGCGTGAGCTCAACGAAAAACGTGAAAAGCTAAAGACCTCTCCACCAGCAGTTATTAACTACATTTTGTCTGTGGGATGCTGGCATATGGTCGCACAATCGCTGCAAAAATTTAATACGTCAGCCCCCTCAAAGCTCATGAGCGATGCTGTTATTAGCCAGAATAATAGTCCAGTCGCAGTGACCGATGAGATTATGACAATGGTGATTGATATACTGTAGTCGTTGAGTAGAACTTAAGAGGTTTATATTTAAAGTTCTGAAAAAGTTAACAGTTTCAAAGAAAAAAATAGCGAAACGAAACGGTTGTGAAACATAACTAGCACAAGAAACTAGTAAACCATCTTTCCTTTCCGTTTTGTAAAAGGTTTAAAATGTAAACTAAGCACTTCTACCGAACCAAGAATGCACAGCTTCACGCTCCATAATTACAATTAATTCTGTGTAAGCCGACTACCGGCAAGCTATTTAAAATTCCTGAAATGTTGACAGCTCGCAACAAAGTCGCGTATCAGGTAGACGGGAGCCAACTTAGGTTCGATTCGACCAACTTGGAATAAGGTACATATTCTTAGAGTCAAACTTTTATGTTATTTGTCGCCTAACTTTCGAATAAGCCTTATTCAGGTTTCGTTGAAACCAGCCTTAATAGCTCTTGCAGCTACTTAAAAACTTAGTTAGATTTCTTTAAATAATTGTTTTTTTTTTTAAGGGGAATGGATGAAAATTTTCAAAAATCTTGAAAAGTTTTTTATAGATATGAATAATCCTCCTTATCGTCAGAAAAAAATTACAGATTTTTCTGTGGCTTAGAAAATAATAAAAAGATGAAAACGTGTTGGTGGGCTCACATGACAGCTTATACGGTACGGCAAATGCACCATTGATGTTTTCGATTAAAATGGCTGTAAATGTACTGTTATTCTTGCCGTACAGTATAAGCTGTCATATGGGCCCACCAACACCTTTTCATCTTTTTATTTTTTTCTAAGCCACAAACAAATCTGTAATTTTTTTCTGAGGATACGGAGGCTTATTCCTATCTATAAACAAAATTTCAAGATTTTGAAAATTTTCATTCATTCCCCATTGATTCGCGCTACGAGTAAGTCGGTAGTAAAACAATTTAACGGATTATATCGCGTATATTATCTCATTTTAGTTCCCGACGTTTCGGAAGCTTTCCAGCTTTCCATGGTCACGGGAGGACATGGAAAGCTGGAAAGCTTCCGAAGAAAATATTAAGTCGGTAGTAGTTTCTAGTTACACATCAATACGCAGACTGCTGGAAATCATCGAGTTTTTATGATAGTGATAAAATATTTTTTGGTTTTGGTTTATTGTTTGCCAGACTTGGAGGAGGACAGTCAGAACAATCATATTTCACGCAAGGCAATGACCTTGCGAGAGCGTGACGCAACCAGGTGGGTGACGGCGGTCACAATGCATCTACTTGGGTCATTATCATGAACTTGACATTGGTTGCCTAAATCTGTGCTACTATAAAGTCGTAAAAATAGAATGTCTGTACATAGAAAACATGTGAAAAAAATATTGTAACCAGACCATTTTGAGGTCACTGATTCGAAAAATATTTTTTTTTCGGTTTTTTGTGTGTAGCAAAAATAGCTACAATCCGTTTAGCCGATTTGGCGTGATAAAGCCACAACGACACATACAAATGAGCAAAAAAGGTACATCAGTAAATTATTTAGATTTTTTTATATTGGCCTGCAGCTATCAGTTTACAATATTATTACCTATTGCATAATCAAACTTTGAAAATAATGGAGAGATGCAAAAAAGGTGCCCGCAACTTCGTCAGCGAAGGAGAAATAAACAATAAACTAATCTTTTTTTTTGCTTGGGCGTGGTCTAGTAAAAATAATCCTATAACCATTTGAGGATACCCAGCTACCCGTGTACCAAAAATTGTTGAAATCCAGTTAGCCGATTTGACGTGATGAAGCCACAACGACCAAACATACAAAAAATATTTTTTAATTAAGTGACCTAAAAATAGACCGTTACAATATTTTTTTTTGTTGATAATATCTTCAATCGTTTATCGATATGGAAATTCAATCTACAATCATATATTTTTTGAAAATATCTACTAATCGTTTATTGATATCTAAATTCAATGTACACACTTTTAATTTTTACAACGTTATAATTGACTATAGATATTTAATTTTTTGACTGAAGTACCGTGAAATTGGAGCACTTTAGCCCTGGAGGATAATATTTGCCCGGGCCAATATACTCGTTTAGGCTGCCATTTTGCATTTGAATCTAATACTAAGAGGTATCCTTTAACTCCATGTTATATAACTTCCATTTCAAAGGAACCGTACCTTACGGTACTTAAACGTTCGTAACGTAATCAATATTCGATTGGGATGTACCATTTTTTACAAGGTTTGGTCATTCAAAAACCATTTGCAATTATCCGTTTTTAAAAATATTTTTTTTTGGGATAAGTTATTCGTGTTTTTAATTTTGTCTTTTATTTGTCCTTGCCGAACCCTAGTACAGACGTCAGTAATGGCATCACTCGAAATATCTCTTAAGCAATAAAAAAATTAAACGCATTCCAATGTAAAATTCATGAAATGTAGTATCCTGGAATAGCCTATTTTAACGAAAAAAATTAAATAAACAAGGAATTTCTTTTTGGCTCATCCTAATTGGTCCGTAATTTAGTTTATTTGAGAGATGTGCTTGTGTATCCGAATTGTTTTTCCATCCTAATAATATATCTTGTATTTAGATTCAAATAAAGCCATACAACATAATAATAATTGGTCCGTGCACAAATGCTTTCAGCATCTGCGCGAGCGCTACAAAAACAATTGATAGCCCTGGGCATAGATCAAACAAGGAGGCTGCCGGCACTTGTATAATTAAGTATGTGTCGATAATTATCGCGGTTCCAGGACTGCGCCCGCGCCGCAAAAACCGCGCGCTCCCACAGCTCCCTCTCCCACTCCCCGCAGGCTCTTCCGAAGCTTTGCAAAACCTGATTAGGGTTTTCGGCTGGGTCGGATGAGTCATAGCGGTTTGAGAGTAACGTATAAGGATTAAATATTTATGGTTTTTGAATAGTTCCTAAATCATATCAGTACAGTCCAATCGTACAGTCGAATTCATTAAGGTGGTTTACTAACTAAGCTAAGAAACTATAAAATACTTATTATATGTCGTTAGTATAAAATAATTAGTCCTCTGATATTACTATGCCCCCGGGACACATGTGTATACGACTAACTAGCCTACTACTTTGTTATGTGATATGATAACTATGGAATAATTGATCCTATTTAATTTTAACTTGCGGGTCTATATTGTTTCCCAAAATCCTTCATAAAATTGCAGAATTTGTTTTACGATTTCGGAGAAAAATGTGAGTGGCTAAATGAAACAGTTTGGAAAAAATCGTTATGCATAAAATCATAACAATTCCTTTTGGCTTTGAAGTAGTCGGGTAATAAGAAGGTGCCAGCTAAGGGTGCGTATAATTTAAGTTAGGTAAGCAAACTGCTCTAATAATTCCATGTGCAAAGAGCTCCGTATTAAAAATTTACTTTCATCAACGATGAAATCACGAATAATACTAAAGTTCTTTGGTCACATATGCAGAAATGAGAATTCAATAGAGAGACCGTTGATGCAGGGCCAGGTGGAAGGCAAGAGAGCTTGAGGCCGATCACCAACTCGCTAGACTGTCCTGATTCAAAAAGCTACTGAGTCCACCAAGATCCAGTGTACTCTGTACTCGCAACGTATCTGATCGGAAATGCAAGCACATCGCTGAGAGAGCAGTCCTCGGGAAAGACTACGACCCGCAGAACATCGAATCAGGAATGAAGAGATGCATAGAAGCACCTGTAGGTCGAAGGTTTTTTTGAATTACCCTCATCTGGCATTATCTTCATAATCAGCATTTGGCATAGTTCCTTTTTTCTGAACCTAACCTAATGCATTTAACTGGAACGCCTTAAAAAGTCCTGAAAATTCTACAGCTTCAGAAAAAAATACATTATGCCAAATGATGATTATGACAAAAAAGTTTATGCCAGATGAGTGTAACTGAGTTCGAAGAGTTGCATAACTTAAGCGGCAATATGCAGGGCATGTTGCTCGTAGAACTGACGGGCGCTGGGCCCGGCGAGTTTTTGATTGGTGACCTCGGATCAGACGCCGTCGCATGGGATACCTCCTACAAGGTGCACTGATTACCGGGTTAAATTCACCGGAGCCCGCTGGATGCAGGCGGAGCAGGAACGGTCATAAAGGCGTTTTTTAGAAACAAAGAAAGAGAAAGAAAGAAAACATTTTTGTTCGTAGGTATAACCAAACATTCAATGAAAAACAAGTACAAGTACTAGTCAGGGATTACTCATAAGAAGTTGCCTTTTCGGCACTTTGGTTATGGTATACGTGTATGCGACCCCGGCTCCCCGAGCTGCTACTGACTCATACATAGTCTTCCGGGACAGTAGTATCCTTTAACCCTTTTTCCTGTCTAAATTCGTACAATTCCTTTCTTTACCCGGTTATCCTTCCTCCTTTTCCGCCAATCCAAGGTATGCCGTGCCGATGGATGCGTGGCTAGAGGCGAGTCTAGTCGTTAGCGTGCCGAATTGGCCTAGGACTGGTGACCCCAGAATAAGGCTAAACCCTTACCTGGTATGCGGGGCTCTGGTAGGGTTCGAATATTTTATCCCTAGCTGCTCGTGGGAACGCAAATGTCGGCGATATGGTTCGCGACCCATCACGCCTCGGTCCCAGCGAGAGCGAAGAGTGGGCTATGGAGAGCCGCTTTGCTACGTTAAATGTAAGGGGAGGAATTAATGATAATATAGATGAAGTATGTCAGATGATGGGTGCGAGAAATATTGATTTTCTGTGTGTGAATGAGACAAAGCGAAAGGGTTGTGACAGCACAAAATGAAGAGATTAATGAATGTTGATAAAACGGCAGTTGTATGCCAGGCCAGGACCGTAGCAAGTGGAAGGAGGTAGTCGTTGCCTACCCCGTAATGGGAAAAAGGCGTGATTGTATGTATGTATGTATGTACAAGGGTCAATTTCCCAAGCAGTATTTTTTATGGCAAGACTGAAAACGCAGGTGTGGAAAGGTTTTACAATAAAGTACCATTTTTTTCGGAAACAGACTCCGATTATCTACCTTGGGCAACAGCTAAAATCAAAATATGAATATATATATTAATAAAAAAACATATATTTAGACCGAAATTCTCATCTAGGTGGGTTGTCCGGCAGCCGGTTTTGTTTGGAAAATGCCGCATAGTTCGAATACCACGCAGGATAAAGAAAATGTTTTCCCTTTATTTTATTACCACATAAACAAGTAATATAAAAAGCACATCATTTGTTTTATACCTCGTTTGTATATTCCTGAATATGTGCATATACGTTTGTCCGGCGAAGCGGGATTAATTCCACCGACTAATCTATAATCGATTTATTCGAAAAGTTTGTTTCCTTACACCCCCGTCTCCTGGACACTTAGAGCAACAGTCAAGCCGCGTCGCTCGGCTAGAAAGCACAGTGCGTAGCGGCTGTACGCTGTCCTGCACAAACGTTAGTTTATCATCACGGTGGTGCGGGGACAAAACACTTTTCATTACCGAGTTAGATATATCTATTAACAGTTTTGTTTGAAATTTATATATGTCATGTAAAAGGGAATATAAACACATGGCTTTCTTTTTTAAAATGTTTTTAGGTACGTTATTTTTCTCACTCCGTCATTATCATTCCGGTGTTTCCGGTGGAATTTATCGACTTTAATATCCACCGGGATGAGGTTTCACCGGAATAACGTCAAATGTAGCTTCACTTCTCACAGATGTTGAAATAATAATAATTTTTATACGTTTTATTTTCATTTATATATTAGTTAGGTATCTTTTATAACGCGATACATATAAAGCAAAAGTAAGTTGATCCGAGTATCACAATTACAGAGGTCATACATGGTGTTTTAAAGGATAAATAAATGCAAAACATGATTGGCTAAGAAATTAACATACGATGTCGTTATTTTGTTTGGGTACAAATTGGAATAAATAAAAAATTTTATTATTACAATCATATTTTTTATTTTAATTCTGGTAGGCACATTTCATTCCAGTGGTATACCAGTGTATATTATTCATTTCGGTGTGACTTACCTTTCATTCCGGTGTGATTAATAAATCCGGTGGGAGCTTAGATTTTGATCCCTAATATCTCGAAAACTATTTAAGTTTTTAGGTTTCCTTTTAGATATGTTTAATAATAAAGTCTAAATTACATACCTACATTTAAAATTCTTAAAAAGAAACAGAAATAAATATTTACACCGGAATGATACAAAAAATGCGATCTGTTGAAATTGACCCATTAGTACAAAAAATAAATGAAAAATAACTAGTAGGTATGCCATGTCCACCTCAGTAAACGTCTTTTGGCTAAACGATGATGATTATTGATGATGTATAAACTAAGTCGAGATCTTTATTTGTGGGGAAGATAACAGCGAGTAGAAACAATAATTGTAATTCCATATAGTTCTTTTCTTTTTTAGCAAAATAGTGTCTCGGTTAGATGTGACATAAATTATGCGCATATGACGACACGTCTGGCTCAGTGGGTTCCACAATGGCCTACAAAACTGGCGGTCCCGGGCTCGAATCCCGGCCAGGGCAAGTGTTTGTGTGATGAGCACGAATGTTTGTTCCTGGGTCTTGGATGTTTTCTATGTATTTCAGTTTTATAATTTATGTATATATTATGTATATCGTCGCCTAGTACCTATGGTACAAGCTTTGCTTAGTTTGAGACTAGGTTGATTTTGATTTGTGTAAGATTGTCCCTGTGTTATTGTTTCTGCAAAAAAATACGCGTAGAAATACAAGAAACAACTACCAGACAATATAATCCTCGACAAGTGTTTCGCCTCTCTACGGGGCATGATCAGGTGATGCAGTTGAAGGTCCGGGTTTCTCGAGTGGACGCTGGACCGCACAAAACTGCACAGGAACCTACATCAACGGACTAATGTATATCCAACAAAGAACGCGAGAAAGTGCACCGATAAGGCAAGCTAGTTATTGCATATTACCCGTATGCCCGTAATGGTGTTTGTTGTCTATTGTCATTTGTCATTTCCGCTTGACAATTGAGTAATCTTTTCTGTAGTCAATATCTATACTTTTATAAAATAGTAAAAATAAAATGTCTGTAAATTGGAGATATTTTCACAAAAAATAATTGTAACGGACTATTTGGAGGTCACTGTATTTTTGTATGTTTTTATGTGTCGTTGTGGCTTCATCACGTCAAATCGGCTGTACAAATTTCAACTATTTATTGGTATACGGGTAGCTCGGTATCCACAGATAGTTATAATATCAGATACTTTTTTACCCGACTACACTGTCGAATAAAGAGTGGTTATGACTTTATCTCCTTCGCGAATGAATTTATCGGCACCGTCTAGTAAATTAGACTACGCTTACAGTTTTTTTATTTATTTATTTTTTTATAAGTATGTTCACACAGCATTACAGACTAGATCTAATACACTGTGAAACTAAATGTAAACTTAAGCTAATAATCAGATAGGGACACTAGTTATCCTGTCATCCATCAACTCACAGTACTTTAAACACGCATTACATACAGCCGTCCATCGCCACGCAAACAAATCGCATTCCGGTGTTGACACCAGAAGTGCATTGAGCAGCGTCAAGGCGCGGAGGAGCGGTGCCGGTGAGTTCCTGTGCGACACAGTACGAGCTGCAGGCACGGCCAACAACGCGCGCATGCGGGGTCTAAGCGGTACAGTTGAAGCTATTAGGTGCTGAAAATACGCAGATAACACTATGAACAGTTAGTTATTTTTACGCTTTTGGCGAATTTAAACAAGATGGACCGACGATCTGCTCAGGTCGTTGTGGAGATCCTTGGGGGTTGCCTTTATCGCGTAGTGGTCGTCTTTAAGCTGATATGACGATGACGAGTTTAAAATGATCAAAAACTAAAAATAAAGAGGCACTTCGATTACATGTATTAATACGTCATAGCTTTTTTTAGATGAAAAACTTACGATATGAAAAAGGCACTAGGAAAAGCTCTATGCTTGTAATTTTTTTCATATTTTTTAAACATAAGGTTTAGAAAATAAAGCACAATTTATGCTATTTTCAGAGCGATTATTTCCGAAAATATTTATACAGTATTTTTTTTCAGGAACCTCAAAATATTGTAAAAGTACCGTCGAAATATGTTTGCTAATTTTGTTTTTTTTGTTTCGGTTACATGTATGGTGCGTGCCCCCCAGAAATATTATTTTTTATAATTTAACCATAAAACTAAGTCAGCGGCTTATACTCCAAATTTCATCAATATACATAGTATGGTTTTGTAGAAAAATGCCTGTGATATACGAACGGACGGACGGACATGACGAAACTATGTATACCCTTATACATAGTTTCGTCATGTCCGTCCGTCCGTTCTTATATCACAGGCATTTTTCCGTTTTTGCCTTTTTGGCTACGGAACCCTAACAAATCTGAAAGTGACAGTTTGTAATACTTCGTGTAGTTCTAAAAGGCCGTACAATTCGTACATTTAGAATTATAGCGGTTTAAACCAAAATTATAGAAATTTGTCATTTAGTTTTAAAAACACAAATAAAACATGAATATAACATTATTCCACTTTGTTCAAAGTTTTCCAAAAACTTGGAATTTTCAGTCAGAGGGTTACTATAATTCTAAGAGTGAGAATTATTCTGATACATTCAAACTAGTCGATTGTCGATTTAATAAACGACTTTGGTTTATTTTATTGAACTTCGATTCTCATGCATACTGCTCTGGGGATGACCTATTTATTATTATATACCATCTGTTTCTATCCATGGTGACCCCTAACACGTGATACAAAATGTTACTTTCCGAGGCTACTCACAATGACGATCAAATTTTAGTATTAGACCAATTTAGAACTCGCAAAAAAATCGACTTTTCCATACAAAACTTAAAGCTGACCGTAGTCGTTTAATATGGAGGTCCAAACTTTTTTGAATGATTTCGATGTTGGTCTCATACTAAAAGTTGATCGTTATTGTCAGTAACCTTGGAAATTAACATTTTGTATCACGTCTTAGAAGTCACCTTGTATAACTGTTCAGCCCGTGAAAAAATTGTCCGCATAGTTTCAGTCAAGTAACTATTTACACTCAAAATTCAAAATCTAAATTCAAATTTTATTTTGCAAGTAGGCCTCAAGGGCACTTTTCAGCGTAGTCGGATAAAAAGTATCCTATAACCATCTGGAGATACCCAGCTACCCGTGTACCAAAAAATGTGGAAATCTGTTTAGCCGATTTTGGGTGATGAAGCCATAACGACAACAAACATACATAAAATCCAAAAAAAATATTTTTTGTTTTAGTGACCTCTAAATAGTCCGTAACAATTTTTTTTTTTTAATTATCTTCAATGTACAGACATTTCATTTTCACAACTTTATAATAGTATAGATGTAGAGAGTCTCATTGCTCAAAACTTTAAATTAGAAGATGTAAAACGTCTTCATGGTCAACACATAATGTTTTGGAGGTATATAACGTCTCGAAACGTCAACGACAGAAATTAAAATATACATATTACATTAGAAAAGTGACTATTAAGCTTACACTTGTAACGAGGTGCATTACGACTCGTTGCTTACAAACTGTTTGGCTATGCGCAGCTTCTAAAAAATATTCTTCTTACAGCAAATTCAAAATTACTTAAAATTCCACACACAAACACACGCTCCAGATTGATTCAATTCTGAACTTCGGACCTGATCAGATATCGGTCTAAGTCTCTTACTCATAAACAATATTTTAAAATTCCTTATTCTAGTGCTCTGAGTGACTCTTATTTGAATAAATATAAACTTTATTTGAATCTAAAACCATACTGTTGGTCTGTCGTTGACAACACATCTTAATTTATAAATACTAGTTCCTTTTCCTTTATTAAATACTTCAATAAAAATCCTGTCCCTGGTCTTGTGCTCCGCCTTGACACACTTGTCACGCGTCATCTCTTAAACTGTTGGATAGAAGGAGACATAGTCGCGTGGCACAGGACTGTGTTATGTAAAAAGTTTAGAACTAATGAACCAACTCTAGATGTAACCAAGAAAACTTTAAGGATGTCATTAATAAATCTAATTTTTCCATTCATAATTATAATTTAGTGTCGCTTGATTCACTTATGCATAACACAATCCAGTTGTACTATAGGCATTCGCAGCTCGCCAATCGCTGGTCGCTGGTGACCGAACGCCCCGGCGACTAACTGTACCAGCAATGCTAATAGTGCCTCCGTTTGGTGAGAGAGAATACACAAAAACCATGTAACTGTAACCGATAGGGCGGTAAATTAATTTCACCTTAATCTAGAAAGCGGATGAAACGCGCCGCGGACGCGTCGCTACTCCCATTCTCGTGTGAGACTCATTAACAATAGTTTTTGTTTTAATTGCGATGGGCAGGACGCGCGCCGTTACGTTCCGAGACCCGGCTCCACTATGCTCTAAGCGGTGTTAATTAAATAAACATCGGTTTAATTTCATTGTGTGGCCACAGTGTATGAAAATTAGATGTTACAATTTATTTAAGATTAAAATTGTTTAGATTTAGCAACTGGAAAATGGAATGCACAAATTATAGTAATTTAGAAAATAAATACGTCATTGGCCAGTTACGTATTTGTATTGTTCTGACAGCAGTGTTTTTAGGCGGCCCCGGGCCTAGGGCCACAATATTCAGAAACATTTCAGCTACATTTTGAAATTATTGTAAAGCGTGTAGAAAAAAAAGTAATATAGTATATTTCGACAGCATATAAGTAGTATTGTACACGACTGTAATATTTAGGGATCCTCTGTGATCGGTATATTATTTGTTTTTTTTTTCAAAAAAATACGAAGTTAATTAAAACATATTTTAACTGGAGCTGGTAATTTGTTTAAATAATTAAGAAATCTTTTTTTTTAATGTTGCGAGTTATTTATTCTAAAAGATAGGTCTTATATAGTAGATACCAGACATGGATTATTTTGAGTAAATACAAATACATTTATTGAACCGACAGATTTTATATAACCTGAACTAGGGTTCCCCCTGTGTTTCAGGCAAAAGAAGTATTGTCAATATGAGATTTATTCTGGCTGAATCGATAGTGGACATGCTGCAGCATGAGCCTTCCCGGGTGGGTTTGGGAATGAATTTGGATAAGATAAAATTCATGTTTAATTCATCCGTCTACCCAGCGCGAATCACCGTCCATTATGTTACCAGAGTCCAGGAGTATACTTACCTGGGACAGCTTATCAAGCTAGGTAGGAACAACTTCGATAAGGAAGATGACAGAAGATTACGGTTAGGCCGGGCAGCATATGGGAAGCTTCGTCCATCTTTGAGTCACCATTGCGGCAGTGGTGCCGTAAGTCGAAAGTCTTCAACCAATGCATCTTTCTGGTCCTTACATACGGAGCCCAGATGCGGACACTTATTAAAAATATCTTCATGAGATTCCAAGTTGCTCAGAGATCTATGGAGAAATGAAAATGAAATGAAATTAAATATTTTTTTAAACAATTGTTACAAGTCATGGATTTACAAAGATATAAATAATCATAATTATTAATTGTATCGAATTTTTTTTACAGTGTGAGAAGTAAATTAATAAACTCGTCAAAACTGTAAAATAGTTGATTCATCAACCACTTTATGAGTTTGTTCTTGAATATTGCGGTGGAAGCTGCATTTCTGATACTGTCGGGTTAGCGGTTATACACAGAAGGTCTCAGGAAGTACACGGATTGTTCTTACTTGATGTTTGGGAATTATCTTATAAGAAACTGGTAACATTTTAATCCATCAAAATTCACTCTTGCATTCACCCTCGTATCCTCTTTTATTAGTCATTCGATCATTTTTCAAAATTATCATTCACTCTTTCCCCCCTTCGCCATTGAGAACGTGCGTGCGCGTTACAAAATATTCTAAATATTAAGTCTTACTCCTAATCTTGACAAAACGGACTGACACGGTGTGCATTGAACTGGATTTTGGCTTGGAGGATATGCGGCGCCGCACAGCGTGGGATTTAGCAAGTACTAAACCTTACACCTGACTCAATTCACAAGGTAATGTTCGCCAATTTTATACATTTGACCCTTTTTCTATTCGCCCATGTTCTGTTTCTAACATAAAAATTGTTCCTTCGACCGGATTAATCTCCAGTAATTTCCAAATTCAAAATAAAAGGCTAACTTAAAAATGTTTGAAACAAGACGATTTCATACTTTTAATTGTCTGCTTTGTGCATAAAATAACATTAAGTGTTCTGCAAATTGCATTAACATAACCGTACTTCCAGGATTGAAACGATTTTGTTATAAGTTAATCGCCATACTTATATTGGAAAAGTGGGTATATTGTGTCTAAAGTAAAATAATAAAATTACGTTTCGTCAGTGCTGTGAAGTGAGTTGTTCACGAACATAATCATTCATTCGGTAAAACGCTACGATTCAGTCGAGTCAGTGCGACGAATAATATTTATCTGTGGTGATAACGAAACGCAGCGAATCATATCATTCCTTTCATTCGGAACGAGTAATTTAGTTGTCAAACGCAAATCGAACATTTTCGGCGTTTTGATTCTTTGTTATTGTCGGTATTTTGGAACTTTGAAAGTGTTTTAAGCCAAAATGGCTGTGGATATTCGCTATAAGGTTGTTAAAATGCAAATAGACATTCTTTGTAATGCAGCAAACAGTGCGGTCAACGATCGAACTAAGTTATCTGAATTTCAAACTCGGTTTATGGAGTTTAAGAAAGTGAGAAGTGAATTCGTCGAATCGTATATTTCCGTCGAGGCTAGTAAACGAGCTGGCTTTGATGCCGATCAACATACAAAAGATTTTGCGGAATACGACGCGAAATTAAACCACGTAAGTGTGATTTATTACAAATTGTTTCCAATTCGCGAAACATCGTCTATGCCTGTTGATCGCGATGTCACACGAGGTCAAGGGTCAGATTTGCCGCGTATTTCACTGCCCACGTTTTCCGGGATAATTACTGACTATACGAATTTCATAAATATCTTCAAAAATTTGATAGATGAAAATGTTTGTATGAAGCCTGTAAGAAAATTACATTACTTGTTATCATGTTTGTCAAAGGACCCTCTTGACTTGGTGAAGCATTTGCCTTTAACAGATGAAAACTACAGTGTTGCACTAACTCTTTTGGAGAAAAGGTACTCTAATATACGTCTCATTGCTGATACTCACTTGGAGCATATTTTGACATTGCCTACAATTGTAAACATGAAGTCTGATTTGAGGTTGTTTCTCAATTCATTGAATGAACACATTGCTGCTCTGAAAGCATTGAAATTTAAACCGGAGGAGTGGTCACTTATTCTCTTGCACATTTTATTGAAGAAAGTGCCTAATGAAGCGCGAGGTCAATTTGAGCTAAGTTTGAAGACGGCAGATATACCAAGGTATACAGATTTAATAGACTTTTTAGAAAACAGATGTAGGGCATTTGAGACTGTTTTTACTATGAAACCAACATGCAGTACTGTATCAAAACCGGTACCGGTGAAGTTTTCATCTCCTCGAAATGTCGAAGCGGTTATGCATGTTCAACAGTTTACGAAGGAATTCAGTTGTCGCTATTGTAACATGGATCATTACATGTACATGTGTAATAAATTCAAGGCTTTGAATATAGGGCAGCGTAGAGAGTTTCTTAAGTTAAAAAACTTGTGCTTTAATTGTCTTGGTCTTCACAAATATCATGAGTGCACATCATTACATAAGTGTAAGGTGTGCCATGCTACGCATCACACCTTAATCTGTCCATCATCGTCTAACATGGAGGCACCGTCGCCAGCCATTAAGTCAGCTGCTGTTATGGCTGATTCAGCTGAATCATCATCTTTATTGGGTGATGGTGAAATGAATCCACCCATTTCAAGTCTCAACAACCTGATGGTTTTATCTTCCTGCTCTGCAGGTACAAAGCCTAATTTGCAGAATGTTTTATTGGGTACTGCCATGTGACTGGCAGGGAATGGAGATGGGCATTTCCAGCTGGTCCGTGTCTTCATAGATCCGGGGTCTCAGTGTTCTATTATATCTGAGGAATGTGTTCTATGGCTCCAGCTTAAACATAATCATCAACCTGTAGCCATCCGCGGTGTTGGGTCAAGCACGCCTCACCATTCACAGGGGATGACTACAGTGTTTTTAAAACCTCTACATTCTGATCAGCCATTACTGACAGTTTCGGCTATTATTTTAAAGAAAGTGACTGGCAATCTGCCATCTGTATCTCTGTCTGCGGACATAACGTCAAATTATCAGGACCTGCAGCTTGCAGATGATAATTTTTATCTGTCTCGGCCTATTGATATTCTTTTAGGAAGTGACATTTCTTGTGGTGAGAAGGTGTGGCCTTCCCACAAGGTACCAGCGGGTTACTTGACCGTCTTTGGTTGGGTAATTATTGGTGATGCTTCAAGGTTCACCAATGTGGTTCCTCAACTAATGTCACACCATGTGGCATTAGATGATTGTCTGTCTAGGTTCTGGGAGATAGAACAAGTTCCTGGAACTATGTTTCGTGATACTGATGATCAAATTGTGGAGGATCATTTTCTGAAAACTGTCTCACGCGACGATGAGCAGCGTTTCGTTGTACGTCTTCCCTTTAAGGGGAATCAAACTGAGTTGGGTGATAGCCGTGAACTGGCAACCCGTAGACTTTTAAATCTCGAACGAAGATTTAATAAAATCCCAGCACTCAAGGCTGTATATACTGAGGTGTGGAATGAATATCTCGACCAGAAACATATGGAACCTGTTTGCAATCCACCTGGTTGTGGAAAATATTACTTGGCTCACTATGCAGTGACAAAGGAGGATTCTTCTACCACAAAATGTAGAGTGGTATTTGATGCATCAATGCCTTCATCTACGAATGTATCGTTAAACAACGTTCTGCATGCTGGTCCTAAACTTCAGCGTAGCATTGTAGACATACTACTGCGTTTTCGACTTCATCCTGTCGCATTCACTTGTGACATCAAGGCTATGTATCGACAGGTACTTGTTCACCCAGATGACCGTGATTATCAAATGATTCTCTGGCGTCAGAATTCTGATGATCCAATAGAGGAATCTCGATTAAGAACGGTCACTTTTGGCGTCTCATCGTCGCCATTTCTCGCAATGCGCTGCATTTTACAACTGGCAGAGGAAGGGAAGGCCTCACACCCAGATGCCAGTCAAATCCTGTCAAATCAGATTTTTGTTGACGACATCGTTACTGGAGCTCCTGACTTGGATACTGCACGGAACCATAGAGATCAATTGGTGGATCTTCTGCGTCAAGGGTGCTTCGAATTGCGAAAGTGGTCGAGTAACAATCGTGATTTTATGTCTGACTTGCCTGACGATATTTGTGAAAGGCCGTTGTCTTTTGAACCTCATAACGAAGGGTCCATTAAGGTACTCGGCGTCAAATGGAATCCCGCATCAGACACGTTTACGTATCATAGTAAAATCTCTAATACGGCCATGACAAAACGCGCGGTGTTGGCTAACATCGCATGTATATATGATCTATGTGGTTGGCTTATGCCAGTCATATTTACTGCCAAGGCATTTATGCAGCGACTGTGGCTTCTCGGCATTGGCTGAGATGACCCATTACCCGAAGACGAACAATCGCAATGGCTCGCCTTTGTTGGCGAGTTTGCTAACTTATCGGAAATACAATTAAACCGATACATTCTGCCGACTGATGGCATTAAGTTCCAATTGCACAGCTTCTCGGATGCTTCCCTTAAAGGATACGCAGCTGTCATATATCTTCGCGTTGAGAGGTCCAATGGTGAGGTGGAAGTCCACCTGCTATTATCCAAGTCGAAGGTTGCGCCGATTAAGACGAAGATGACTGTACCACGGCTTGAACTCAGCGGCGCTTTGTTGTCTTCGAAACTTGTCAAACATTGTTCCACTCTGATCCATGTTCCGCATGAAATTGTAGCCTGGTGTGATGCCAGTATTGTGCTGTCCTGGATACGCACTCCTGTGCATCACCTTAAAATGTTTGAAGGGAATCGAGTTTCTCAAATTTTGTCAAACACTACTCCATCTCATTGGAGACACGTGCCTTCGTTGATGAACCCTGCAGATGCTGCATCTCGAGGACTCTTACCCTCGGAACTTGCCTCACATCCACCTTGGTCGTCTCCGCCATGGCTGAAACTGTCACCTGACACTTGGCCAAAAACTAACTTCGTCGCTAAAGGAGTGTATCCTGATACTGAGGTACTGGAACACACTGCTCAAACTAACAACGTCATGTGCGAAAATAATGCTACAAAATTTATGGCTAAATATAGCTCACTTCACATGCTTGTTAAGGTTCACGGATATTGCTTGCGTTTTGTTCATAATTTGAAACATCCAAACTTGAAACACACTGGTCCCTTGACCTTTTCTGAGTGGCGCATCGCTTTGTATTCTTGTATAAAAATTGTCCAAACCTACGAATTCGCCACGGAAATAAAACTAATTCGACAAGGGCTACCACATCGAACCAAGCTTCGAAATTTGTCGCCCTTTATCGATCCTGAAGGTCTGCTGCGAGTGCAAGGAAGACTGAGATATACCAATTTGTCTATACAACGTAAACATCCGGTGATTCTTCCAAAATCCCATTTACTTACCATCTTGCTGATAAATCACTATCACAATTTGTATTTGCATGTAGGTGCGCCCCTGCTACTATCTTTGTTGCGAAAACAATTTTGGATCCTCTCCGCCCGGAGACGGTCATTAAACAACAAGTAAGAAAATGTTACAAGTGTTTTAAGGCTAATCCGAAACCTGCTGACTACTTCATGGCTGACTTGCCTCCATCACGCGTCACGCCATGTAGACCTTTCTCGAAGGCCGGCGTAGATTATGCTGGATACTTTCTTATAAAGACTTCTAAATTAAAACGCGCACCTGTAGTGAAGGCATTTCTATGCATTTTCGTTTGCATGGTCACTAAGGCTTGTCATCTTGAATTAGTGTCGGATCTTTCAACGGACTGTTTCTTAGCATGCCTCACCCGGTTTATTAGTAGACGTGGATGGTGCTCAGATATATATTCTGATTGTGGTACCAACTTCGTTGGAGCAAACAATTCTTTAAACGAAATTTACACATTTTTGAAGAAATGCAGTGATCACTCTGACGTGCAAAACTACTTTCTTAAACACCAGCTAAAGTGGCACTACAATCCTCCAGCTGCTCTGAGTATGGGAGGTTTGTGGGAATCCACCGTGAAATCCGCTAAATTAATATTGAAACGCACGATCGGAGAAACAGTTCTTACATTTGAAGAATTGGCCACCGTCTTCGCGAAAGTAGAGTCAATTTTAAACTCCCAACCTCTCTGTCCTGTATCAGATGATCCTGATGACATTAATGTTCTGACACCAGGTCATTTTCTTATCGGAGATAATATGGTGTCACTTCCTGAACACGACTTGCAAACAGAGAAGTTGAATCGTTTGTCTCGTTGGCAGCTTCTTCAAAATTTTACCCAACAGTTTTGGCGTCGTTGGAACTTGGAGTATTTGCATCACTTGCAAAGACGTAACAAATGGTTCAAAGCTGCAGAAAATCTGAAAATTGACGACGTCGTGCTCGTCATAAATGAAAATACAACATCCTATTATTGAAAATTAGCTCGCATCGTCTCGTTATCACCAGGACGCGACGGTGTAGTCCGTGTCGCTACCTTAAAGACTGGTGCAGGCAACCAATTGGTCAGACCTGTATCCAAATTGTGTCCTCTTCCTAATTTGCACTAAATCTAATTTGTCGTTTCTAGCATTAAGTAGTCATTAATATTCGGTTTATTATATTAGGTTGTGCAATAGCAGACAATTAAATTTCTTGTTTAGTCACATCTTAAGAAATCTTATAGATTTCTTCCCCGGGCAGTATGTTTGTGAATTATCTTATAAGAAACTGGTAACATTTTAATCCATCAAAATTCACTCTTGCATTCACCCTCGTATCCTCTTTTATTAGTCATTCGATCACTCTTTCCCCCCTTCGCCATTGAGAACGTGCGTGCGCGTTACAAAATATTCTAAATATTAAGTCTTACTCCTAATCTTGACAAAACGGACTGACACGGTGTGCATTGAACTGGATTTTGGCTTGGAGGACATGTGGCGCCGCACAGCGTGGGATTTCTAAGCAAGTACTAAACCTTACACCTGACTCAATTCACAAGGTAATGTTCGCCAATTTTATACATTTGACCCTTTTTCTATTCGCCCATGTTCTGTTTCTAACACTTGACGAGCCCGAGCGGCTCCGCGCCCAGTCTGTTCGGGTGTTTAATGCCACGGAGCGGGTATCTGGTGTTTATTCCCCGACGCTTAAAAAAATTAAGGTAGATGTGTATGCAGAGGGTAAGGGTAGAATTCTGAAATCCAAGTGATCTCGCGTAGGGGCATCCGCCGGTTTGCCGGCCATCGAAAGGGATATGCTTGGAATTTCTCTGAAGGACAAAAACTGGAACCAGGATATTTGACTGAGGACCAACGTCACCGACATTTGCAACATAGTGCTCAAAATTCAATAAGCAAGCTGAAATATTGAGAATAAGCAAGGTGAAGTGGCAGTGGATGGCGCATATATGTCGAGCAGAGCTGATGGTTAATGGGGCAGACGGGTTCTAATGTGGAGTTCTCGAAGAACTCGCCCCGTAGGACGACCCCACCAGGTATACCGC
The DNA here is from genome assembly GCA_905404275.2 of Hedya salicella. Lineage (NCBI taxonomy): Eukaryota > Metazoa > Arthropoda > Insecta > Lepidoptera > Tortricidae > Hedya > Hedya salicella. The sequence continues at coordinate 26,609,693 of FR990104.1, forward strand.
CGACCTGAAGAGACTGTCTGGAAGCGGTTGGATGCGGAGAGCTGATGGCCGGGTATGGTGGCGCGAATATACAGGGTGTTTGGTAACAGGATGCAAAGCCGAAAGTAGATGATAGTTTAGGCCATTTAAAACATTTTTAGCCATATATGTCTTAGACAAATGTTACAATATATTTTTTTTTATATATGAGTTCTAAGATTTTTTCAGAGAAAACTCCTAGTATTGTCGAAAAAAAAAGAATAACATTTGTCTAAGACATGTCTGGCTTAAAATGTTATAAATGACCTAAACTATCACCTACTTTCAGCTTTGCATCCTGTTACCAAACACCCTGTATTTAAGGATAAACACTGAAAATTTTCGATGAGGTAATAAGGCAATAATAACTGACGACACGTTTGGCTCAGTTGGTTGCACAGCGGCCTAAGAAGCTGGCGGTCCCGGGTTCGAATCCCGGCCAGGGCAAGTGTTTCTCAAAGTATTTAAGTATTATAATTTATCTATAAGTATCTCGCCTGATAAAGTATAAGCTTTGCTTAGTTTGAGGCTAGATCGATTTGTATAAAATTTTCCCTGATATTTAATTAATTATAATAATAAATAAATCATCGCATCCACAGGTTAGCGCTCAGTAGCGTCGAGTAGATTTCTGGGAAGACCTAGTGCGAATATCGCTCTCCAATTACGCGGGTGATTAGCCGTAATGGGCCGTTTGAGCGCCCGCGCCGCCGCCGCCGCCCGCGCACGCAGCCCTGCCGCGCGTCTCAAGAGACCTCTTTTTATGAATATATTGGTGTTCCACTACTGGGCAAAGACCCTTTAACTCCAACCGTCTGATTCTGTGCCACGTCTGGCCAGCCATTAAGAAACAAATCCTGCTCATCCAGCTATCTCCGTCTCGGCCTACCGCGTCGTTGCCATCCATCTTGCGGTAGCGACACCCACTCCGAAGACCTTATACAATTTAAAATGCTTCATTTTGAAATAATGTCTGCTTGAAGAATATGATATTTTAATTTAAGGTTAATATTTCTCCGCGTGTAGAAAATAATAAGCAATAAACACATTTTTTTGCAAAAAATAAAAACCGAGTCCATAAATCACTAAGAAGTCCAAAATAAAGTAATTACTTCCTTTAATTTACTTTCAGTTTTTATTTTCAACTCAATCTAAACAATAAATACCTAGTTTTCCTACTTATTGTTATTATGGAGTCGGTGCCATCCAAAGAAATTGCAAAATTTTCAAAATTGACGATTTTATTATGTTAATTGTTACACGGGTGGCACTGTTTCCAAAATAACATTAATTGTATATATTGAGTTGAAAAAAGGTTAAATGAATGAAAATCAATCACGGCTAGGGTACATTATTTTATTAAAGAGATCCGGTGCCTACCTTCCTGCTCCATCATCGGATCGATGGTATCATTCTCTTCAAGAGCATTTCTAATTGTGCCTAGGTAGTCGCCTACTTAACTTAATCGAGAAAACTTATCACCACCATTATAATAAATTCCGATTATTGCAATTTAACAGGAGAATGAATCATACATAATTATCCTGTTGCCTAGTTGCGTACATTTGGCTTAGTTGGTTGCACAACGGCCTACGAGCTGGCTATCCCAGGTTCGAATCCCGGCCGACAAGTGTTTGTGTGGTGAGCACAAATATTTGTTCTTGGGTTTTGAGTGTTTTCTATGTATTCAAGTATATATATTTATATTTTATATATATCGTCATCTGGTAGGGAGAGCGAAGTTAAAAGTGCCAGGGGTAAGTTGTTCCGATGAGAATACTAAAAAACGGAGCAATTCGTATGATGTTTGTCGCGAAACGTTGACACTATGCCGTTGCAGGAGCCATTTAAGTTGCCTCCGTTATGGTAGAACAGTAGTTATGAAAAAAAAACAAGATCGACGGAACAACTAACCCCACGGAATAATATATCTGTGCCTTTGATTTTTTTTAACTGTTGATAGTACACAATAAATAATCACATATTTTGTCGTACTAAAAAACACTCTTTTAGCGTTCGTGAACTGAGAATTGATATTTGCAGGATAAGTTTGTTTTTAAAACGAGCCTCATATCGGGGTTAGTTGTTCCGTTCTAATCGATCTCATGACAAATATTTTGGTACAAAAATTGTTCAACGATGCACAAAATAATATCACTTTTCAGACACATCAATAATCATTCTTTAAATATGTGCGTAAGCCACACAATATATACACTACTATCACACGAAATAGCGATATAGCTCAATTTAGTATTTTATGAAAATCAACACGTTAAGACCCGTTCTCCCCTACCCATAGCACAAGCTGTTCTTAGTTTCAGACTACTAGTAGGTCGATCTGTGTAAGATTGTCCCTGATACTTATTTATTTATTTTGCCACAAGTTCCATCAGTTATTTATGAGGAAGTTGAACCAAAACTGATGTGTGACAAATTATACTTTACTCCAATTTTATTGTTTTGAATTTCAATCAAGACGAGCATAAGTATGACATTATACCTGATACCGGGTTAACAACTGACAAATCAAAGTCCACTGAAGCATAAATTGCCCATCCCGCGACACCAATCGCATCAATCAACTCGTCCAATAAAACTACCAGCAACAGTGTAAGCTTCAAAGTTTTCCTCGTGCCTGAAAGTTTTTGCAGGCTGCGTGCGGCAGTTCCCGCGCATGCGTCGACCGTGCCGCTCGTGTCGCCATGCCGTCCGCGCCGCTGCTCGCCCTACTCGTCGCCTGCGCAGGTCTGCCCAGAACCGAAAGACACTAACCGTCCACCGACCCCGTACTAACTTAACACCTTCCTTCCGATCCTGCGCCGCGCCGCGGCCAATGACCCCAGTGATATACGCGAAGGATACAAGGCCCATTTTTATTGCCGCAATTTATGGTTTAAAATATCGATTTGAACGTCAGGTTCTGTTGATTTGTTTGTGTTTCGCGTGAGTTTTGAGACGAATTTTATGGCGGTCGGAGATCGGGTATGTTTTGTGATGAAGCGAAGTTAATCCTTATAATATATGAGGTTTCAGTTTAGCGTTAGTTATTTATTGAGGAACGTGAAATATATTTCTATCACATTTAGAAATATTTAGTGGTGTTTCGTTTAACGTTTTATTTATTATCAAACACAATTAATTAACTGAAATAGCATTCATCTTAAAACTCAATATCTCCTGTCTAAACGTCTGAACCAGTGTTCTCAAGTTCATTTAAAATGTTCAATCTTGATTTTAAAGTTATGGGGATCGGTTGGGTAGAACAAAAACACCTATTATTTCATTTAATCGAACCGATGATTGTCCATTTGCAGTTTTCTTATTCGCTAATTGTTTCTTATACAGCCTTCTTCTTTACCATGTATGATTATATACATACATACAAACTTAAAGACTTCCTAATCCTATTCATTGGACAAAACCAACAAAAACAAGTATCTTTTGTAAATAAACAACTTATATGTTCTTCTGTTTCCGCGATTATTACTCATTGAAATAAAACAATTTAACGGATTATATCGCGTATATTATCTCATTTTAGTTCCCGACGTTCCGGAAGCTTTCCAGCTCTCCATGGTCACGGGTGGACTAAAAACACACGGGAACTAAAATAAGATAATATACGCGATATAATCCGTTAAATTGTTTTATTTCAAACAAACAACTCCTCAGATTTACTAAACACGCAACGATGCCGGGTAGTGGGTTCGGTTCTCAGCGCCGGAGCAGCAAAGAGTTCAACGCGCGAATGAGTGCCGCCGCCGTGCGCTCGCGCATCGCTTACTCGCGCCATTTGCATAATACGCCGGTGACAAATTAATATTCATACTTAGCGAGGAAAATTATCGATATCACATGAATAAAACATAGTTTACTTAAATCAAGCTTTTAATAATATATAACGTACCTATCGTGACAGGCATGATTTTTATGATATTGTATTATTTCTGAAAATTTTATACATCTGCATAAATATACAATAGGCATTTATTACATTTACTTATTGTTTCGTGTCAAAATGTGCCAACGTATTTTAAAGCAATGCTGTCCGTCTGTCTGGCTGTCCTTATACCTAGTCCGAAATAATTAAGCAGTTGGAAATATTACAGAATATGTTTCTTTATATGGGATTAGCCGTCAAAATATGAATGTTAGTACGTAACCATCGGTCTTGGACTCCAACAGAAAGACTTTTTTTTGGACAAAGCTGCATAAGGTAGGTAAATTATCTTATGTAGCATTCAATGTTGATAGCTTTTTGTCTTTAAAAAATGGTTAGAACATAAATAATATTCCGTCAAAAATTATGTTTTTGTGACCAGCTTTTATCTCTCATCTCATCGAGTCGACTCTAAAAACTCGTTAGGATTGTGTTATTTTATTACAAAGTTCCTGTAGGTCAACCTTCCTCCCTCCATCATCAGCTGTGTCTATGGGCGTCGGTGATCGCTTACCATCAGGCGATCCGTCATCTCAAAAGCTCGATGGTATCATAATATTCCATTATCACATAGATAGGTATTCAAAATTTTAGCTTAATCGGAAACTGGGATCCAAGTGCTTCCAAGATTTGAAGAAACCATTTAGGATATACGTCTGTTCGCATGTAGGGTTATAGGGGGCGAAATCGGATATCGTGTGAAACCAGATAGTAGGATAATTTATATTTCATCTGTTCTTGCCTCGCTTTGGCACGTTAAAAAGTTTATATAGATGGAGCCAAATCCGTGTTCAAATGGCGTTGTTGTGTCGTGTTTAGCGTCAACGTTACAAAAATATTTGCACGTATTTGAAGACAAACAAAATCACAAACAACAGCAAAATCAGCTACTTTCGGGATGAAATCGGATTCAAAAACCATCTCTTTAATTACATGACATAATATCGAATAAACTTTTGATTTTGACATTAATTTATTTTTAAATGATGATGATGATGATGATGATGATGATGATGATGATGATGATGATGATAGTCTTTAATATAATTTCAGGTTTTTTTAAAATAAAACAAAGTGCCTATAATAATATAAATATAACGGAATAGGTGAAATATATTTATTTCACAGATAACTTACTATACAAAAGTTTGCATTGAAGTAAATAAGTGGCGTTAGTAGCTAGAGGCACATTTCATTTTGAGTAAAATCCCACAGTCTTGACTGATTTCGACCACAGCGAATGTATATCTTGGTCAGGCATATTTACCTGAGACTCCTGGTGGGTTGTCTTATTGTTGTTCCACCCTTAAGTGCGCTCGTGTGTGGCTTACGTACCCAATCTTATTAAAAGAAGTACGAGCACACTTCGGGCACGTCAACACCCCACCGACGTAATTTAAGGAGACGGCCGCAGGTGGACTGGCCTTCAACTCATGCCGCTTTCTATCAAGGTCTTCACGACGTTCGGCTTTGCAGTCGTTCACCTGTTGATGAATGAGCCATCGCCACTCGGAGCGCTGAGCAGCCTTCAACCTCCCATTCAGAGGGTCTATTCTGCACCGTATCGTGTGTCCTTTAAAAATTATGATATATATCCGTTCAATAATTAGTAACGACTGTTTTTTTTTTAGCTTTACGGGGTCACCTATATTTTTTTTGTCATTGTAAAACTGTAATACGAGTAAATAAATACATTCATTCTATGTTCTTCTAAACGGTGAGTCAGCGCGTTCTAGATGACTCAAGCAGGACCAGCAGTGGGCTCAAACGGCCATTATGGCAGACAGTAAACCAAAGCAAGAGTTCTAAGGCAAATGTAGGTCGGTCCTATTCACGAGTGCTGTTACTGCGCATAAATATGCCTCCCGCTACGCAAGTACGCATGCGTCGGCCATACGACACGACGCCGTCGCCTGCGCGTACTAATATTTTTTTAATGACAGCTTTGTTACCGCTACATTAGACACTATGTCTAAATAAATTCCTGGAGTTAGACAGTCCCAGAGCTGAAAAGAAGCGAAGCTCTTGGCTTATCTCTCGCTCAAGAAATGTAAAATGGATACAAACTAGATCGACTTCTCAAAATTGCATTAGGTTTATTTTGGGCCTATGTAAGTACGGCCACATATCCGCCTATCGCTGCCTGGCTGAACACAGGTCTCTTTGAATAGTTTGCAGTATTTTTACTGTCTTATTTGATCTTGCAGCACCCAGTTCCCGTAGTCTTGAATTCTACTATGCTCTGTTAATATCATAAATAATGACCCTTTGACAGCAATCACTCGTAAAATCAGTTGTTAACGCTAACAAACAAACTAGATAATACGAATCCTTCTTAACACGATAACAACATCTATTGCACATTTCTTGAGCGTAGAAATGATTGATAGCTGTACCTGCTCCATATTAGACAACAGCCAAATAAAACTTCACTCTTTTGCTGTTAAGAAAAAAGCAGGCGACAGTGTTTGAAATAATCTTGAAAGAGTTGCCACCGTAAACACAGTGCGGCGTAGCGCCGGCAGCCCATTCACTAAACACATTTGCATGATACTGAATGAACGAGGCTCTGGCTCAGGTATGTAGGAGAGTCGATACAATACGTGGTCTGATTTGGGGCGTAGGTACTATACGGTTTTATGTACCAGTTCATTTAGATCGTAGTTTTGTTTTAAGCGGATAAATCTTCTAGATTAAGAGTCTCCATAGTAGTTTAGAATGTATGTAGTATGTTTATAAAAATAACGTATAGTTTGTATATTGTATGGTATATAATTTGAGTGTCTCTTCCTTGTAATTATTAATTTGTACAAGTTTGATCCCAATATCCCGCACCAATAATTCCTCTGTTTAGCCTAATCGTTGACTGGTAGACAATACCTTTATTTTATGGCATTAAGGCCGCCATTTGTAGTTTATTGTTTTGTGCAATAAAGTTTAAATAAATAATTCAGTATGTAAATATAACGCTGTCGTAAGTAATTTAATATTTTAAACTGATTTGTCAGTAAGTATTTTCCGTATTTTAAGTGTCTGCGCGGTTAAAATCTATTTGAAGTTCACTAAGCGGATACGTAAAACGTTGCTCATAATAAGTAGGTATTTATGTAGGTATTAGATCACGCAACCAAAGATAAGTGAGGACGGTTCCGAACAAAGATAAAAAGCCGTCCAAACCACACTATCGCTCGCCGCATCGCCGCCGCAGAAAAACAAAATAAACTTCGTACAGTTTGTTAGATCCGATTTTATCTGATGGCCATCGGACGAGTCCATTTCAGACATGGACAATGATTGCTGCCATTTGTTTTCAATTACATGAAAAATGTTTTAACAATCAAACATATTAGAGGAAACAAACACCTACCAAATAATCGAACGAAATAAACATGACCTGTCACAGAAGTAGGTATTTTGTTTCTTTTTATCAGGTTAATGCGCGTCCCACTTGGAAAATCCGTATTGTACCCAAAAAATATTATTTTAAGACTTTGCCTCTTTTGTATAGGGATGTTACCTGTACTCAAATTAAAAAACTTGAAACCAAATGGTAGCTTCTATGCTAGAAATCCTAAAAAACCATTTTGAGTTCGATACCTTACGTAGCATGTTTTATGAGCTTTTAACGCGGGATAGGAAAGTTCATTTTTAAAGTATGAAAATATTAAAAACTAATAATACCATTGAATAAGCCATGAAAAGTATGATGACTTTTGTTATGAAACCATTTCGATAAACGCAAGTTTTAATATAGCTGCAGCAATCAAGTTTTTAATTTGCCTCTAAAGGTAGGAGGAACGTGTGACGTCACACGTTCCTTTACTATGGAGTTTTTTTTTTGGAAAGTCCAAAAATGAGATTTTAACATTGTTGTATTGGGGACTTTTTATGAGATTGAAGTAGTGTTTCACCAATATTTCTATCCTTCTATCGTTTCAAAGTTCGTTCTATAGTATATCACCGAATATATATAATAAAAAAGTGGTTAAAAAATGTCAACATCCCTATTACCACGCAGTATTATTGCGTCAAAAATTAAAGTACTAATCCCATTCAGAAATGTCACTTTTCATACCGTTTATGCTAATGCCCTGACCGCTATACCGTGACCAACTTACCGTCTCACCTACCTAACTTAAAGTTATGCCATAACAGCACGAAGGCTGTCGTCATAAGGATGACCCGGCTATTTTGGAGCGATAACCAAGTTTCACGAGACGGCCAATACAAGTGTAAATGTTTGTTCGTCTGTCCGACCGGAATACGGTATGCCAATATACGAACGTGTAGATGGTTCCAAAAAAAATTGACACTCACATGTTTGAAATCAAATCTTTACTTGTAGTATGCCAAATTGGGGTTGAGTTCGAATAAACAGTTCTTTAAATACTAAATAACTAATAGATTCAGGCGTAACTTTTGCGGAATTCAATTATAGATTAATGAATTATAGTGCCTTTGCTTTTCAGCGAAATATTATTATTTTAAAGTTGTAAAAATGAAATGTCTGTGCATTGAAGATATTTTCGAAAAAAATACTGTAACGGACTATTTGTAGGTCACTGTAATAACACAAAATAATATCTTTTGTATGTTTGTGTGTGACGTTGCGGCTTCATGACGCAAAATCATCAAAGAAATACAACTGTTTTTGGTACACGGGTATCTGGGTATCTCCAGATGGTTATAGAATACTTTTTACTCGACTACGCTGAAGAAAAAAACAGGGGTTATGACTTTTTCTCCTTCGAGTATAAATATATATACTGGCACCAGTCAAAAAGACCCGCATTCGCAAATGTCTTCATTCTGTGGAGTATTATGAATGAATAAATGTTTTTGACTCCCTGATATACAACGATGCTGACTGTACTCATCGACTACAATGGCGATAATAGACCATTCAATGGTAATATGCTTTAGAAATTTAAAAAACGCTTCAGAGGGGCGCACAAAATATATGCAGTCATTCGTCCCGTCCAGTGAACCAATCACCATTGTCATGCCAGGCGTGCACACACTAGACCAGTCTAATGTCTAGAAGTCGGAAAAGGTAGTGCCTATTTTACCTATACTTTGCGGAAGGACATAATTAAAAGTGGTTATAGCCACCTAAAATTATGAATTATTTTTATTGAATGCGGGATTTCACAAATGAGTTATAATACTTAATTTAATAAATAAATAATACAGGAAAACAAATCGAACTAGTTCCATGGTAAGCTCAACAAGGCTCGAGTTATGCATACTAGACGACAATATAATATATTTAATAGATATATTTACTTATATACATAGAAAACATCCAAGACTCAGGAACAAATATTTATGTTCATCACACAAATATTTGCGCTTACCGGAATTTGAACCCAGAACCTCCAGCTTCGCAGGCAACGTTACTCCCACTGAGCGAAACCGGTCGTCAATAATAATAGTTAATACAACTAATTTATGTACTCTCTGGCTAGTCCTATATCCGACAGTCCTAGTGTATGTCGACTTTTAGGTTGTCAACGTATTTGAATTTTCAGCAGTAGAAAATGGATAGTTTGACCTTAATATTGAATACACATAAATTCACTCTTTATTATCCAAAAAAATCCCGCATTCAATAAAAATCGATCATTATTTTAGGTGCATGGTTATAACCACTCTTAATTACGTCCACCCGCGAAGTTTAGTTAAATAGGCTTTGCCTATTCCGACTTCTGCTAATGTCCCTGAAGCATCCTTCGGGATCCATTATAAAAATCCCTTTCAACAAAAAATAAGAAAAACTAAATTTTCCCCACAATTTAGAGCATGTGGCCATGTGCCTTTGTGAACTGCATATTTTTCTAGAATAATATTAGAATATGTAGCAGTACATGTATGTCACTCACTGGCTTACTCGTTTATTCTAAATCTGTACAAATAATCACGTTTGCTCTTGCTTCATTATAATAATAATAATAATAAGTACCTACTCTTTATTGCACACCAAAAGAAAATAATATCAAAAACTTTAATCTAAAACAGTATCAGAAATGGTAAACAACAGGCGGTCTTATCGCTAAAAAGCGATCTCGTCCAGACAACCTTCAGGTAGTTAGAGATGGCGCAAAGTAAACAACCAATGAGTAAGTAAGTGGTGCACAAGAAGATGAGACAAATCATAAATTAACACCATAAGGAAAAAGAGAAAGGAACAATACAGATACATATAAAGATACTAGATACTAATAAATAAATATATAAAATACAAATAAACATATATAAATATATATATATATATATATATATATATAAATACAAAAATATATACATATAACCAAAAAAATACTGAACTACACGACATCGACATCTCAGTTTAAGGGAGCGATAAATAGTGCTGCATTATCGATAAATAGTGCATTATCGATTACATCAACAAAAAAATGATTTTGAAAAATGTCTAACCTAACTAGAGCTCCAGCTATCCGTGTTACACGTGGAAACGTGACACGTGTCCTTAACACCGGCGGTGCTAACAACCCGATTTACACGGGTCTACGAAACGGTTCCTCGTAGGAAACGTTTCTAGGTTCGGGTCCGTATCCGCGGGTCTCGGCTCCGTTCGGGTAGTGAATACTCGTCGGGGCGCCCCGCCCGGATTGGTTTGAGTTGAAGTTGAAACGAATAATTGGTCATTATTGAATAACTGTTTTTATATTATTGCGTACGGCGGACAAGATTTATTTCTATTCAAATTTAATAACGAACTCAAATAACTAATATTTTAGCATTGATTAGAGTTATATTGGTCTAAGCAATTTTTGGTTTGCGATTAAAATTTTAATCGCACATGATATGATACACGATTAAAAGTTTATAAAAATCGTCCTAGTATTAATGTTGTTATCTAATGATATCTTTTAATTTCGTCCACACATTTAATGGATACTTACAACAAATAATGGATAAATATGGTATTAGGTGAAAAAAAGTATTAGGTACGACTATTATACATGGTACATTACCTGCCAAGGCGGCCCTTTTCGAGATAAGATGTGAGTGGGTTTAGGGTTACGCTGCACGTGTAGATAAAGACAATACCTATTGTTTGCGTAGTAAATAAACCGTGGCAATTTTACTAATAATATATATGAGTAACTTTGACACTCGGCTATTACCTGGAACAGCTTTTGTTCGCTAAAGTTGAATGAAAGGCCGTTTTGTTTAAATATAAATAAGCGAAATACTTTCCTTAGCCCTTTTGGAGGGGGCAGCTTTGAATGTATAATGTACTCACTAGTTATTATTAAGATTTTACTTACCCACACTGTCGGTCAACATTGAGAGTCATATTTTGTTTGTTAAAATTTAAATTTGTTATAGTTAAACACTTTGAATATGGAAAGAAGTTGGGTGTGTAGATACGCCTCCAATCTCGGTGATACAGCTTATTTTAACTTGTGCAGTGATCGGACTAACAATAAGTTTTTGTGTTGTGGTAGTTTGACAGGAGCTATAGGAAAGCATTTAATATTTGTTCACTTAAAATCTCCAGCGTCGACATCTAACAAGTAAGTACCTACATTTTCTTTTTTTCATTCTGATGGTGTGTGAAAAAAATATTTATTAATTTAATTAAGCCATATCATTGTTCATTTGTACAAATATTTGAAGACAATTATAATAAGTACTCCTGTCCTTGTGATATTTTTGTAAAATTATCGATTTATCATTATTAATTTATTCAGTTGCTACTAAACCAAGTTACCAACGATCCGTTGTGCTTTAATGTCCATCATGTTGTTTACTAAAGAAGTATTTTTAGTTAAGCGGAGTGATTTGTCATTTTACAAATATATATTATTTGCCATTTCGCTAACTGCAATGAGCATCAAGTATTTAAAACTTAAAAAAACTACTAAATGAATGCAGTTTTAGTTAAGTATAACATTTTAATATTCTACCATTTTGATCAAAATTAATCCAGACTATTATTTTGAAATGCGAAAGTTTGTCTGTCTGTCTGTCTGTTACTTCTTCACGCTTAAACCACGGAACCGATTTGGATGAAATTTGGTATGGAGATAGTTTGAGTCACAGGAGAGGGCATAGGCTACTTTGTATCCTGGAAAATACACTTACCCGCGATAAACGATTTTAAGCGGACGAAGTCGCGGGCAGAAGCTAGTACCCAATAAATTCATGACTTTTCTAAATTTTTTTTCAGTTTTTACAATATCTTGTCTAACCTAGAAAATATAAGTTACGATTTGATTTCGCTTTTGCCATTACAAGTTATGTAATTGTACGCATAATTCTTATTAGGCTTCGGTACACTAGGTAAACTTGTAATTATTCACACCAATAATGTGATAAAAAAATAGTTTAGTTGTATTTTTATAATTAAAGTAGATTGCCTTAAGAAATTTTTGACGTATTATTTGATTACTCTGTCCAGAATTTTAATTCAACAGGAAATATTTATAACATAGCTATTTAAGAAGCTTCTATTATTTTAAGTTGATCATTTAATATTTTCTAAATTATTAATTTCTACGTGTAAAAATAAACATGTGTTTCAAGTTTTTTTTAATTACAGTTTTACAGCTCGACTTGTTTTTTTTTTTCCTTTTAATCCTATTGTCGTAAAATAATATACCGTTTTATATTGAACATTTGCTTAAACGTAGAAATAAAAAAACGCACAAGTTTAAAGACGAAATATCACTCTCGATTTCTCACACACGCTCTTAAAGTAAAGACAAACCGTTGAATTGCCACTACACGTCGACGGCGGATCGGACCCGCGTATAATTGAGACCCGTGTACACGGGTACACGGGTACACGGGTCTTAATTACACGGGTCTTAATTACACGTTCCGAACGGGTCAGAAAACCGTTTCCGTGTAATACGGAAACGGGTACACGAAACCCGGACACGACCGAGAGCTCTAAACCTAACCTAACTAATATAAAGACAAACCAAAATTTTAGTGTAATTAGGATGTTGCCTGATGTATTTTTTTTTAACTATGTTAGATTCCGATATAACAAGCAAAATAAGAAACTACAACAACAACAACAACAACAACAATTCTTTATTGCACACCAACAATAGAAGCAATACAATAGAGCCTTAACATAAAATAGGTAAACAATAGGCGGTCTTATCGCTAAAGAGCGATCTCTTCCAGACAACCTTTGGGTAACGGAAATGACATAAAATAGCTAGAAATGAGTAGGTGGTGAGATAAGATTACATATAATACAAAATAAATAAAAACAAACAAACATATACATATACTAAACATACATACTACTATATATATATATATATATATATATATATATATATACAAAGTAAGAAAGAAAACTATGATACAGTTGACATCAAAGTGATTAGAAAAACAGAAGCAGAATTAAAAATATAAATTATGGGAGAGATAAATAATGATCCTTTAACTTATTTTTAAAAATAGGCAATGACTTCGCTTGCCTTAAATCGAGTGGAAGAGAGTTCCACAACACAGTAGCCCGGAATGTAAAAGAATTTGTATAAAACTTTGACTTTGATGATGGAACAGCTAGAAGACAGTTTTGAGCGGACCTTGCTGATAGAAGATAACTAAAACGTTCTTTGAGATAGCGGGGAGTCGCACGATGAAAGAGTGTATTATAGAGAAGAGAAAGAATGTGAGTGTTACGACGAAGACGGATAGGAAGCCACTTGAGTTGTGAACGGAAACTTGACACATGATCATACTTGCGTAACCCAAATATAAACCTAATACACATGTTTTGAATTCGCTCAAGTTTGTTAAGTTGCTCCTCTGAAAGATCTAAATAGGCAGCATCAGCGTAGTCAAAAATGGGAAGGAGTAGTGTTTGAGCAAGCGCAATTTTAGTGGCGATAGGAAGAAAATTACGAAGCCTTCTCAGTGATCCCACTGCGGCGAACACCCTCCTGCTAACCTCATTCAGCTGCGGCACCCAGGAAAGAGTGCGATCCAAGATTATACCTAAATTCTTTACAGAATGAGAAAAAGGAATTTGAACACCATTAAATACAATTCTTGGGAGGCCAGCAAAGTCAACTTTAGAAATCATCTTTGAGCTGCCAATGATGATAACTTGCGTCTTCGTAGGATTAACTTTCAGGCCATAGCTACTAGTCCACTCCGAAATTAGCTCCAAGTCACAATTTGCCATGGCTATAACCGACGGGAGATCGCCGAGTACACCCTGGGAATATATTTGGAGATCATCAGCATAAAGGTGATAAAAAGAAGACAGATTATGAGTAATGGAGTTAATAAAAATTGAAAATAGCAGTGGAGACAGCACACCGCCTTGCGGAACGCCAGAAAGTATGCTGCACCAATGAGATCGGGAAGTATTCACCTTTATACGCTGCCGACGATTAGTTAGGTAACTATGAAACCATTCAATAACCGCAGGAGATATGTTAAGAGAACGTAATATAGCCAACAAAATTTCAAAATCAACAGTGTTGAACGCGTTACTAAAATCCAGAAGCGTAAGCACCGTCAATTTCCGGTCATTCATACCCGACCGAATATCATCCGTAATTTTTACGAGAGCAGTAGTCGTACTATGACCTGATCGGAAACCGGACTGATATGGATTTAGAAGATCATTCCGATTTAGAAAAGAAGTAAGTTGCTGAAATACTAAACGTTCAAGGACTTTGGATAAGAAAGGAAGAATGGAAATAGGTCGGTAATCTGAGAAGGTGGCAGGATTGGATTTTTTCGGTAAGGGAATTATATCAGCATCCTTCCAGATAGCAGGAAAGACACTAGATGAAACAGAAGCATTCAGGATACTGGTAATTACAGGAACAAGAAGGTCAAGCAGAGGAAGGATCATACTACGGCTCACATTATCAACACCAACGGCGTTGGAAGTAATGGCTAGTACGTTTTTCTTAACATCACTGTCGGAAAATTGAGTTAGAGAAAAAGGATTAAAGTCTGGAGTTGGGAGAGATGAAAGATAATCAAGGGTCCTGGTCTTAACAGGACTGCTAAAAACGGAAGAAGAAGAGAAATGCTGATTCAGCTGATCAATATTGAGGTCTTTAGAACAGGAATCCTGCTGAGATTTCCCAACTCCTAGCGACCTAAGAAATTTCCACACTTTAGAAGGATGACCATTTTCAACAGACTGGTGAATATGGCGTCTTTGCGCATCACGGCAAACAGTACTACAACGGTTGCGCAAAGTGTGGTAACGTGTTTTGTTCTTAACAGAAGGGTCATTTTTATACCTAGACTTGGCCAAATTTTTCTTCTCAATAAGCGTTCTGATCTCATTAGTGAGCCAGGGAGCTGGAAGATGTTTCACCCTGATAGGCCGAACTGGAGCGTGCACGTCATAGAGCTGAGTAAGAAGCGAATTAAATAAAGAAATCTTTTCATCAATCGTGTCAACCCCAGAGATGACACTCCAGTCCACCTTCATCGCATCATTACGAAGCTTATCCCCATCAATCCGACTAAAATTGCGCTGGAATAAGGTTTTAGGTTTGAGTTTAGGAGGTCGAATTTTATATGACAAAAAAAGTAAATCGTGATATGAAAACGCATCCGCAGAGTACTGTCCAAATTTGGCAACATGGGCTTTAGATGATGTCAGGGTGATATCTAAAAGTGAAGGAGAGCAATTCGGAAAGTGATGCGTAGCACGAGAAGGAAGAATGATCATATTACAGGCGGATACTATAGATCTCAATGATCTTGACCGATGATCATCTTTGAGGAGGCATGTATTAAAATCACCCATTATGACATGATGATTATAGGATGGCATAATATCTTCAAGGAGTTTTTCTAAACAAGCGAAGTAATCAACGTTAAGAGACGGTGAGTAAAATACACCAAGGAGAAATTTGGAATGTGAAACAGCTACGTCAAGAAATAAGTACTCTGCGGCATCCGAAGAAGGAGATTCCACTGACATGCAAGCGATAGAATAAGGGATATGTGACCGAAGGTAAATTGCAACTCCACCGCCACCCCTTAAAGAGCGGTCATTCCTAATCAAAGTGAAACCAGGCAGAGAGTAAGAAGTAGAAGAATGACATGGCTTAAGCCAGGATTCTGAGACAAGAACCGCATGCACATCTTGAAGATCAAATGTTAAAGTCAGATCAATAAAGTGAGCGGGAATACTTTGAGCATTAATATGTATTATGTTAAAATTTTTTGGAACGTCGCTAAGTTGTTCTGTTAGAAAATCATGTGGGGAAAGAGGCAAACTATGAAAACTGTCATCATCACTGTTATCATTAGAAGAACAGGACATAAAATGATCATTAAGAACATTATTAGCACTACTATCAAACTGTGTCATAATTGCAAATAATAATAGTAATAAAATATACAGATAAAATAATAAATACTATATATAAAAAAAAAAAAAAAAAGGTAACAAGAACAAAAATAATACGGTCATTCACTACCCACCAGCAGCCAAGGATTTTAAGAATAATGTAAACAAGCATAGACATTACATAGATTGCACAAAGCAAAAACAAAACGCACTGTATTAAATGACAGTTCTACTAACTAATTATCTGTTGCTCGGGTTGCTCCTCATAAACTTCAAATTGACATTGACAGATGTCTGACAATCTATTTTATGTTTGTCATTGAACAACCTTAAAATAACTAAAAGATTAGAAAAGTTAATTATAAAATAAAAGTGGGTACACAAAAACAGTATAACACGAATAAATACAAGAGGAGCAACATACCGAACCAAATTATGGAGACCTGAAAACAACAAGGAGACGGTAAACGTTACAATTATGGCTTCGGAACACGTCTGGGCCGCTTAGTTGATTGCGAGGCAGCCGCAGCGACCTCCTGAACCAATGACGATGTGGTGGATTCCCTCGCCGCCACAGATATATTACTCATCTGCGCAAGACTGGCGATGCGATGCCGCGCTCTGTTTGCATCGAGAACATACACTTCTCCGTTCCACGACCAGCAATTACGGACGCCAAAACGATCCCGTGCGGCAACAAATAAGTCATGTCGGGGTTTCGTTAAAAACTCCCCAACTGTAATTCCGGAACCCTTCAGAGCGACCTTGCCAAACCATAACTCATCGCGAATGGTGATATCCCGAAACTTTATAAGAATTGGTTGCGACTTTCCAGCTCGAGGTTTACCCAGACGATGACAGCGCCCGATATCAGCAGCGGTCACACTACTCTTAATGAGTTTGAGCTTCTCAACAACAAGAGCAGTTGTGTCTTCTGCACTCGAGTCTGTGCTATTTATTCCGTGAAACACCAACATCTTGCGTCGAGAGCGCATCTCCAAGCTGTCCACCTGCTGCGCAACAAGTTCAACCTGCCTTTGTAGCATGTCCAGAGATTTCAAAATGAAGGCCTTGAAGGTACTGAAGTCTGAGGCTACTGAAGTCACGGAAGGGTTGCTAGACCCTGCCTTGTCCAAGTCACGCTGAAGATCTGCCATCCGTGTGTGGAAAACCTCAGCCAGCTCTGTGATGGATTCCTTGATAGCGCCCACTTGTGCCATTGTATATGCAATAAATGTAGTGCAGTGAAATAAATAAAACTGTCCGGAAAATGTGATATAACTGCTGGTAGGTGAGAAGTACTAGTTAAACATGTATTAAATTATGTTTTTGCTTAGAAAAACGCACTATTTGTATTTTTAAAACACTAGAACACTTTTTGATGATGTTTATCGTTTTTTTTCACCTACCCGAAAACTACGTTACGATTCCGAGTACGATATCTTACGTGTGGCTTTTTTCATGAGAATCATGAGTTGGGTGTGAGTCCATTTTAAAAGTATGAATATACATATTAATAACTAATAATATCATTGAATAACTCATAAAATGTATGATATGTTTTGTTATCGAACCGTTTCAATAAATGCAAGGTTTAATATAACTGCAAAACAAAGTTCTTAATTTCCCCATACAAGTTAACTACCAACCGTGTCACGTCACTAATGTTAGTATGAAGCGTTTTTTGGAAAAATCCATAAATATGATTTTAACATCTCGGGGAGATTTTATGAGATTCAAGTAGTTTTTTGCCAATACTTTTAATATTGAGAGGTCTATTACTTACCACAGACAAAAGTTGTTAAATAGCCTATAGGTATTATCAACTGCAATCTTTGAATAACTGCAGAAACTTATTCACTGCTCTTTCTCAGCACTTTCTTCGTGCCTTGAAACAATTTAATCTCGGTTATCCACAGGTCAATGGAGTAGCTTTAAATTTAAACGCAATGTTTTCCTCGAGCATTGTTCTACTCGCAGTAATTATGTACAGTTAGGTAATTACTCATTTCCAAAAGCGCTACAGTTCCCACGGACAATGGCAAGCCGACTAATTCTTCTGGTTTTGCGGCTTAGCTCCCGCTTCTATTAATATTCAGTTCCCTAACGTAATATTTATATTTTAAGTTCTGTCTTTGACGTTTGGAGACAATTTACACCTCCAAAACATTACGTGTTGACCATGGAGACCTTTTACATCTCCTAATTTAAAATTATGCTTACGGGGACTTTCTACTTCACCATTAAAGTAAGTAAACTTAAGCTGTTTTTATATAGACTGGTATTTATTATATTATCATTATTTTTGACTTTTTACATCTCATACCCTCGAGCCGCCCACTGTACAATACATTGTACAAAGTGACATTGAGCATTCCAGCCAAGACTTAAAAAATAAAATTGTGACCTAAACACCCCGTGTACAATACGATGAACATAAAAGTTTGGTATTAAAATTTCGCGCGGAAATTAAAGTCGCCTAAACGATGTGATTGGTCGGTTCAGTGGCAGCCATTTTTACAGCTTTCGCTCGACCGATATTCATTGACAAGTATTCAAAGTCCGCCATATTTGCAGCCATGCCGTAATCTCGCAAGACACGTGAGTATAAATCGCAATTTATTAATTAAATCGTGACTTTTTATCTTTTAAGAAGGATATAAAACGAATCTCAAAAGTAGGTTTGAACAGAAGTCGTTTTTATTTTTTTTCAAAACACATTAACAATTTTTTTCTTTGTGATCAAAAATCTATGTGCAACTTATTGCACATTGGGTGTTACTGACTATAATATATCTTAAATGCCTACTAAAACATGTTATTGGTTTTAGGTCTACGTGCCAAACAAATAGAAGATATGCTGGCTGAATCAGAGTTGGGAGACTTTTTAGCATCTGACAAAGATGTCGGCGACCCTGAGTACCAGCTTCGTGACTAAAATAATTCCTGTGAAAACTCGATTTTCGATGAAAGTGAAGTTAAAACACAAAATCACACTATACGCGGTTGGGGACGTGGGACCAGACGTGGAAGAGGAATTGCAAATAGACAAGGACGAAGGAGGGGACAAAAAAGAGGGTGAGGAAGAGGAAGAAGTAGGAGGCGTGGAAGAAGAACGGAAATTGAGTATGAGCGTCAAGAAATTGAGAGAGAAGACGATCGACGACAATTAAGCTTAAAGAACAAGCTTAAGGTTGTGATGAACCGAATTCCTATGCATACTATGATTTGTGCCTCAAAAATTAATTAAAGCTGATCTCGTTTTGTACAAGTGTTATTTATAACATCATCCAAACTCCCAATGTGCATCTAAATAAACTAAATCAACGAACTTAAAACTTGGTGTAATTTATGTATTTGCACACAAATGTACCCAGAAAAAAATATGAAAAATCCTACTTAAGGTTTTCAGTTAAAAAAAAAAAGTTTTCAAGTTGTGGGCAGTTTCAACATAAAAATATATTGGCTAATATTTAGCTGAAGTTACGTATTTTTTCTTGGGCGGCACAAGGTTAAGTATAGGTTAAGTTATAATCAAGTGGACCCGAAGACAATAACCATCTCCCAGTAAAGTGTGCCCAGGTATTTGTCTGTTGCATTAGTTTTGCTATGAAATATAAATGTCATTATCTAGATTATGAATGTTTTTCGGTTTATCATAAAGTCAGACGTGTAAAAGTGCCCTTCAGGCCTACTTGAAGAATAAAGTTTTGAATTTGAATTTTGAACTTGAATTTTGTGTTGATTAAATTGCTATTATAACTAATACGATTATGCTTATATTCAAAAGAGACACAGACTGGAATACTATTGAATTTATTGTTTAAACATCGTATAAAGAATTTCCTTCATATCAATCGTGACGGTTAAAATCTTCTGTGACTGAGTTTCTTTAGTAGCAAAACAGTGACAGAGTGTATGCAGTGAAAAAATCTCATGGGCATCTAAAGGGCGTCCTCACTTATATCATTTGCTCGTATCCGATCACCGTGCCGTAGCATGACTGCGTATCGCGCTGCTTGGACGCTTACTGTCGGCGCGCCGATCATGCCGTACTCGTCCGATATAACTGCGTGATACGCGTAGCAAAATGGATTTCGAGCGATCCGATCGGCGCAACGTCCATGTGCGTCGCGTGGCATAATCGCGTGATCGTGACACGCGATCATGCCACGCGACGATGATCTGATACGGGCAAATGATACAAATGTGGACGCACCTTAATACTTTCTTAGCAATTTCAACAATCAAATTTTCTACACACTGTTTTAAAAACTACTTTACAGGTAATGCTTTCATTGTAGTACATTAAAAGGGTAGCTATCATTTTTTCGAAATTTCTTACGTCGATTTTCATGTCGCCGAAAACTAATCCACGAATATCATTTTTTTTTTCTGACTAGATAATCATCAATTCATTACTTTTTATATAATCGAACAACTTTTTATCGTAAATCGTTCCGAAATTGTCTCAAATCGTAGCGTAACGATTCAAAAACACAATTTTTAAATTATTGAAAAGTACCAACGATGACCAAACAACGTGAAAATTTTCGCATGCGTCAACCGTCTTTTGTTTTTCGTTCTTTTTCTATTGATGGCCAGTGCGTGATTTAGAACGAAATTTATTTAGAAAGTTAATTAATTCTGCACTTGCCACATTTAGATTTCAATTTTTTGATTGAAGCCTTATGAATAATAAAATGAAATTTTCAGGGTAGCTACCTGATAGATAGAGCAAGTTTTTAAAAGCCAAACGGTATTTTTTTTATGTGATTTTATCTTTTTAAGGCCCCTTGAAGTTGTGAACATATTGGGTAATTTTATCATTCTTGGCATTTAATTTTTTTTTATTCCATTCAAAGATCTAACGATAGTAAATGTTACCATACTGAATTGACCTATGGCCATATAAAAATCAAGCATCTACCGCAATAATTCACGTCACCATAAATAAAAATCCCATTGTACTCTGCGATAGGTGAAAATTTAAAAAAAAGTCATAACTCCGAAAATACGAAAAATCGCGGAACATACATGGGGGTGATTTAGATAGCCCTCTAGGTCCTCTACCTCCCAGCTTCAGTATATCACTACTTCTTGGGACACCCTGTATAACATTAGTTAATTATCAAGTATAGTAGTAACACTAAGAACTGCAACATACGTTTTAAGTTAAAATTATAGTAAAGGCAATTCGACGAACGACTATGTCGATGGACAAATAAAATAATGAAGTAAAATTCAATGAGTTGATTCTTGTGTAAAAGGTAATTCAAGCAAATGTATGTGCTATCTAACGAAGTTCGATGTATGATTCCTAAGCAATAATAAAATTCTGCGAATAGTGTTATGGGAAACGATAATCGATGAAACGATTTTCGGTAAAATGATGGATTCCCACATTAAAATACTTATAGACATGGAATAGAATAAATTAGGGCTGAGTCTTACGTCAAGTAGGATCAAATAGAATTACATGAACTTGAATGGAAGACGTAGCACCATCCCTGTAGGTACTGGGTGGGATCCCTGTTCTGCTAGGCCTACAGGTTCAGTGAAGCTATTACAGTGGTCACACCCGGAGCGTCCGCGCTTTGTTCTGCGCAGGCGCTTTCCCAGGCCGCTACCGGCGCAGGCGGTGGGAACCGCCGGTACAGTTAGCCGACGGACCGGGGTCGCCGGGACCGCGCCACAATGCTATATTTACGCGTCATGCGAAATGGACGCCACACTCAACCTACAAGTATGCTAGGTTTGGTCGGTAAGACAGCCAATCCAGTCCAATAAAATCGAATCTTCAATCCCAAATCTTAACATAAGCTAAGATAATACTTATTGCAGAAACAGGGTTAGTTACATGTCTTAATATTATGTTAGATATTGTTCCACCCTTTTCAGCTGTCTTCATAGACCATGCATTGTGTAAACTAGGTAGGAAAGATTTTACTAGCTAAGCCCACAATACACGAAGTCCATAATGTTTGCATAAGGTCGCCGTCATCGAGATCAATGAGGACCCAAGTACCAATATTTGGTACAATAAAAGTCCTGGGAACATTTTTGGTTGTGCTAAATAGTGTTAATGATTAGCACTATAACGGTGTTGTAGATGTTTACAGAACCCCAAAGAGGCCCTAGTTTTATCACTGATTTATTGTATAAACATTACATAAAGACTCACCCGGTGATAAATCAGCTCTGTAGTTGAAGTATAAAAGTGTCGTAAAACGCTTTTTGGTTCTAATATAGTGTTGTAAGCAACTATCATGTCACTAATTAGCACTATAAAAGTAAACAAAACATGCTTATAGTGCTATTCAGCACCGTAAACGATTCCAGGGCTCTTTTTTAACACACCTGCTCCTGCGCTATTTTGTTAACAAATATCGCTAAGTCATTTATATTTTATTTCATTCGCCATTTTTGCTTAAGTGACATATGTTATGTAGGTAATAAAAGGACGTACTAAGTAACATTCGTGGACCGTAACCTAGTCGGTACTTTCACTTGCGAAAATAATTGTATTGATAAAATCGTTATGCTGATTTCAAATTTGACAATGCCCCTTCATTATTTACGTGTTTTAATTAAATTTTAATTAATAAAATAAGGACTTGATCCGACTGCGGCTGCTATAGTACACATAGGCTCCAGCCGTGCTGCTAATGTGCTATCACGGCAGAAAACAGCAGCCATATTTTAACAGATTAGGGTTCCATTGTCCAAATATAAAATAGTGAAGTCAAAATATATTTATTTAAATGGAGTTATATTAAATGCACAATGGGGCATAATTTGAGATGTGGTAAATGTGTTACCACACCAATTCTAAATCTGTTGGCTTTCCTTCTCCGGAATATATCCCGATCACAAAAGGAGGTAGCTAGGGCATTTCATAAATATAACACAAAATTGGCCATATCTGTTGTTTTGAGCTGTGATAAAGGGTTAGTGTCCTCACTCTCATATTCGTCATCATTATTACTGGTTTGACAAGAAATAACTTTATTGCTACAGCCCTATTGTTGTACAAACCAAATATTTTGTGCAGAACCACGTGCTATATTTATTGGACTCGCTTGACCAGTATGAAACCTTTTATGAAATACTAGTGATATATTTGATACTGAAAAGCTAGTATAGATCTAAATAGTCATATAATTATTATTTTTAGTGCTATTATGTCACGCTTTAGTCTCGTAACAGTAACACAAACTCATTTATAGAAGATATTATGCTATTTAGAATTTAAGTTACTTAGCAACTTTACCAAGTAACTTATAGTACTATTTGATACTATAAAAAAGTTTTATTGACGTTTACAGAACTCTAGCCCCATAGCGGTGTTGAGGGAGCTTTTATGAAGCTAAAACGTTACGTAATGGGTGTGCAAAGTCCTTTTATAGTGCAGATTGATTCTGTAATAGTGTTTTCGGTACTGCTACAATACTAGTACTATAAAAGTTATTTTGACGCATTATTAGTGCAAAATAGGTACATAAGAGTGTCAGTAAAGTCGTCTATAGTATTATGTAGTATCTATACAGTGCAACACTTTAAAGATTCTATTGTATGGTTCTTTAAGCGTTCTAAGAGCTACATTATAGAACTTAAATGCTCTTTAATCTTATAGAACCATAACACTCTGTTAAAAACCTTTATAGTACAAGCAGTCACAATGGTTACCATTATAGGCCAACTATGTCACTGTTTGGTGATATAATGCCTTAGTTATAGAAACTTTTGTTACTTGGGGAAGGACTATACATATACCTATACATCAATAGTAACAATATAGTCAAAACAGTAAAGTAATCCTTTAAATAATACTTATCAATCATTTCAAAATGTATGTCATGCTATGTCTATAATTTATAAATTCTTGAACGTTATAACAACAGTTTTATAATGTACAATACAATCTTGATCCTGAGTTCCTAAGCGAGAAGTAGTAACTACACACACAAGGCTGGCCAAAAGAGCGATTGATCATGGGTGTGAGGAGTGTCAATAGGCTCTTTCCATAGCGCGCATGCGTGACCGCAGCCCACACGCGCACGAGGTCGCATCCTAGCTTCGCGCTGCGCAGGACCACCCACGCGCCAAATAAGGGCAACACAACGCTGAGAACCTCCTGCACCGCAAACATGCACAAAGAGAAGCTACGTATTCCATACTCTGTCCGTCCGACTAATTTGCGATTAGCTGGGAAAATACTATGCTGATTTTATACTCGGCTACTATTCAACCTCCAACCTAAATTTATTGCAATAGAACTGACAAGCACGGTATCAATAATTAAATTTTCACCTCACTCGCTTGGAAAAGCTGCATTTACAGCGCTAAATCTGCGTGGAAAAGTTATTTTAGTTCGCTAGCGTGGAAAAGTCATTAGGCGGGTAATTTTTTTTTATTTGTTTGTTTTGTTATGAGTGTGTTTCGTAGGTTTATTATCACTAGTTTTTAATAAAAATAAATTGTCGGTTTGTTATAATTTCATAGATTTGTGTCACAAAATGTGTGATTTAAAAAAAACTATGAAATCTCGCTGTGGTGAGGTGAACAGTTGTGTGTTTCGCACGGCTGCAAAATTATTTGGCTTCTCGTGCCTTGAAAGCCTCTTTATGCTCAGGAATCCACATTTATTTGAGATTTTCTTTATTTTAGATTCCTTCGCTTACTCGGCTTTCAATTCAAGCACTCGCGACAAATAACAACGTTGCAGCCTTGCATTACAAATAACTATTATCTAACAGTCCATCAAAATTTTGTCTTTACTTATCTATCTATAGACCTTATTGATAGCCACAGAATGTGTACCAGCCTATGCAAACTAAGCTATAACGACCCTATGCGAACCGTTCCACCGATTCCCCGCGACCCTACCTACCTAGTCGAGGGCCAGCCCCCGCTGCGCTTTCCTATGCGTGTTCGCCACTCGAGGACTTTACTGCCCCAACGGCCATCCGTTGGGACCTTACATGGCCCGCCCATTGCCACTTCAACCAGGCAATCC